>CAWLCU010000486.1:0-1200000 GCA_963855975.1 Andrena chrysosceles
GTAGGTAACAATTTAATAAATGGTAGGTAACAATTTAATAAATAGTAGGTAGCAATTTAGTAAATAGTTGGAAACAATTTAATAAATAGTAGGTAACAATTTAATAAATAGTAGGTAGCAATTTAATAAATAGTAAGTAGCAATTTAATAAATTGTAAGTAACTATTTAATAAATAGTAGGTAACAATTTAATAAATAGTAGGTAAGGATTTAATAAATAGTAGGTAGCAATTTAATAAATAGTAGGTAACAATTTAATAAATAGTAGGTAACATTTTAATAAATAGGAGGTAACAATTTAATAAATAGTAGGTAAAATTTTAATAAATAGTAGGTAACAATTTAATAAATAGTAGGTAACAATTTAATAAATAGTAGGTTACAATTTAATAAATGGTGGGTATCAATTTAATAAATAGTGGGTATCAATTTAGTAAATAGTAGGAAACAATTTAAAAAATAGTAGGTAACAATTTAATAAATAGTAGGTAGCAATTTAATAAATAGTAGGTAACAATTTAATAAATAGTAGGTAATAATTTAATAAATAGTAGGTAACAATTTAATAAATAGTAGGTAACAATTTAATAAATAGTAGGTAACAATTTAATAAATGGTAGGTAACAATTTAATAAATAGTAGGTAGCAATTTAGTAAATAGTTGGAAACAATTTAATAAATAGTAGGTAACAATTTAATAAATAGTAGGTAGCAATTTAGTAAATAGTTGGAAACAATTTAATAAATAGTAGGTAACAATTTAATAAATAGTATGTAGCAATTTAATAAATAGTAAGTAGCAATTTAATAAATTGTAAGTAACTATTTAATAAATAGTAGGTAACAATTTAATAAATAGTAGGTAAGGATTTAATAAATAGTAGGTAGCAATTTAATAAATAGTAGGTAACAATTTAATAAATAGTAGGTAACATTTTAATAAATAGGAGGTAACAATTTAATAAATAGTAGGTAAAATTTTAATAAATAGTAGGTAACAATTTAATAAATAGTAGGTAACAATTTAATAAATAGTAGGTTACAATTTAATAAATGGTGGGTATCAATTTAATAAATAGTGGGTATCAATTTTGTAAATAATAGGAAACAATTTAAAAAATAGTAGGTAACAATTTAATAAATAGTAGCTAACAATTTAATAAATAGTTCGAAACAATTTAATAAATAGTAGGTTACAATTTAATAAATAGTAGGTAGCAATTTAATAAATAGTAGGTAGCAATTTAATTAATAGTAGGTAACAATTTAATAAATAGTAGGTAACATTTTAATAAATAGTAGGTAACAATTTAATAAATGGTAGGTAACAATTTAATAAATAGTTGGAAACAATTTAATAAATAGTAGGTAACAATTTAATAAATAGTAGGTAACGATTTAGTAAATAGTAGGTAACATTTTAATAAATAGTAGGTAACAATTTAATAAATAGTAGGTAGCAATTTAATAAATAGTAGGTAACAATTTAATAAATAGTAGGTAACATTTTAATAAATAGTAGGTAACAATTTAATAAATAGTAGGTAACAATTTAATAAATAGTAGGTAATAATTTAATAAATAGTAGGTAACAATTTAATAAATAGTAGGTAACAATTTAATAAATAGTAGGTAACAATTTAATAAATGGTAGGTAACAATTTAATAAATAGTAGGTAACATTTTAATAAATAGGAGGTAACAGTTTAATAAATAGTAGGTAACAATTTAATAAATAGTAGTTAACAATTTAATAAATAGTAGATAACAATTTAATAAATAGTAAGTAACAATTTAATTAATTGTATGTAACAATTTAATAAATAGTAGGTAACAATTTAATAAATAGTAGGTAACAATTTAATAAATAGTAGATAACAATTTAATAAATAGTATGTAACAATTTAATAAATAGTAGGTAACAAATTAATAAATAGTAAGTAGCAATTTAATAAAGAGTAAGTAGCAATTTAATAAATAGTAGGTAGCAATTTAATAAATAGTAGGTAACAATTTAATAAATAGTAGGTAACATTTTAATAAATAGGAGGTAACAATTTAGTAAATAGTAGGTAACAATTTAATAAATAGTAGGTAACAATTTAATAAATGGTAGGTAGCAATTTAATAAATAGTAGGTAATAATTTAATAAATAGTAGGTAACAATTTAATAAATAGTAGGTACCAATTTAATAAATAGTAGGTAACAATTTAATAAATAGTAGGTAACAATTTAATAAATAGTAGGTAACGATTTAATAAATAGTAGGTAACATTTTAATAAATAGTAGGTAACAATTTAATAAATAGTAGGTAACAATTTAATAAATAGTAGGTAACATTTTAATAAATAGTAGGTAAAAATTTAATAAATAGTAGGTAACAATTTAATAAATAGTTGGAAACGATTTAATAAATAGTAGGTAACAATTTAATAAATAGTAAGTAGCAATTTAATAAATAGTAAGTAGCAGTTTAATAAATAGTAGGTAACAATTTAATAAATAGTAGGTAGCAATTTAATAAATAGTAGGTAACAATTTAATAAATAGTAGGTAACATTTTAATAAATAGGAGGTAACAATTTAATAAATAGTAGGTAAAATTTTAATAAATAGTAGGTAACAATTTAATAAATAGTAGGTAACAATTTAATAAATAGTAGGTTACAATTTAATAAATGGTGGGTATCAATTTAATAAATAGTGGGTATCAATTTAGTAAATAGTAGGAAACAATTTAAAAAATAGTAGGTAACAATTTAATAAATAGTAGCTAACAATTTAATAAATAGTTCGAAACAATTTAATAAATAGTAGGTAACAATTTAATAAATAGTAGGTAGCAATTTAATAAATAGTAGGTAGCAATTTAATTAATAGTAGGTAACAATTTAATAAATAGTAGGTAACATTTTAATAAATAGTAGGTAACAATTTAATAAATGGTAGGTAACAATTTAATAAATAGTTGGAAACAATTTAATAAATAGTAGGTAACAATTTAATAAATAGTAGGTAACGATTTAGTAAATAGTAGGTAACATTTTAATAAATAGTAGGTAACAATTTAATAAATAGTAGGTAGCAATTTAATAAATAGTAGGTAACAATTTAATAAATAGTAGGTAACATTTTAATAAATAGTAGGTAACAATTTAATAAATAGTAGGTAACAATTTAATAAATAGTAGGTAATAATTTAATAAATAGTAGGTAACAATTTAATAAATAGTAGGTAACAATTTAATAAATAGTAGGTAACAATTTAATAAATGGTAGGTAACAATTTAATAAATAGTAGGTAGCAATTTAGTAAATAGTTGGAAACAATTTAATAAATAGTAGGTAACAATTTAATAAATAGTAGGTAGCAATTTAATAAATAGTAGGTAGCAATTTAATAAATAGTAGGTAACGATTTAATAAATAGTAGGTAACATTTTAATAAATAGTAGGTAAAAATTTTATAAATATTAGGTAACAATTTTTATAAATAGTAGGTAACAATTTAATAAATAGTAGTTAACAATTTAATAAATAGTAGATAACAATTTAATTAATAGTATGTAAAAATTTAATAAATAGTAAGTAACAATTTAATAAATAGTAAGTAACAATTTAATAAATATTAAGTAACAATTTAATAAATAGTAAGTAACAATTTAATTAATTGTATGTAACAATTTAATAAATAGTAGGTAACAATTTAATAAATAGTAGGTAACAATTTAATAAATAGTAGGTAACAATTTAATAAATAGTAGGTAACAATTTAATAAATAGTAGGTAGCAATTTAATAAATAGTAGGTAACAATTTAATAAATAGTAGGTAACATTTTAATAAATAGGAGGTAACAGTTTAATAAATAGTAGGTAACAATTTAATAAATAGTAGTTAACAATTTAATAAATAGTAGATAACAATTTAATAAATAGTAAGTAACAATTTAATTAATTGTATGTAACAATTTAATAAATAGTAGGTAACAATTTAATAAATAGTAGGTAACAATTTAATAAATAGTAGATAACAATTTAATAAATAGTATGTAACAATTTAATAAATAGTAGGTAACAAATTAATAAATAGTAAGTAGCAATTTAATAAAGAGTAAGTAGCAATTTAATAAATAGTAGGTAGCAATTTAATAAATAGTAGGTAAAATTTTAATAAATAGTAGGTAACAATTTAATAAATAGTAGGTAACAATTTAATAAATAGTAGGTTACAATTTAATAAATGGTGGGTATCAATTTAATAAATAGTGGGTATCAATTTAGTAAATAGTAGGAAACAATTTAAAAAATAGTAGGTAACAATTTAATAAATAGTAGGTAGCAATTTAATAAATAGTAGGTAACAATTTAATAAATAGTAGGTAATAATTTAATAAATAGTAGGTAACAATTTAATAAATAGTAGGTAACAATTTAATAAATAGTAGGTAACAATTTAATAAATGGTAGGTAACAATTTAATAAATAGTAGGTAGCAATTTAGTAAATAGTTGGAAACAATTTAATAAATAGTAGGTAACAATTTAATAAATAGTAGGTAGCAATTTAGTAAATAGTTGGAAACAATTTAATAAATAGTAGGTAACAATTTAATAAATAGTATGTAGCAATTTAATAAATAGTAAGTAGCAATTTAATAAATTGTAAGTAACTATTTAATAAATAGTAGGTAACAATTTAATAAATAGTAGGTAAGGATTTAATAAATAGTAGGTAGCAATTTAATAAATAGTAGGTAACAATTTAATAAATAGTAGGTAACATTTTAATAAATAGGAGGTAACAATTTAATAAATAGTAGGTAAAATTTTAATAAATAGTAGGTAACAATTTAATAAATAGTAGGTAACAATTTAATAAATAGTAGGTTACAATTTAATAAATGGTGGGTATCAATTTAATAAATAGTGGGTATCAATTTAGTAAATAGTAGGAAACAATTTAAAAAATAGTAGGTAACAATTTAATAAATAGTAGCTAACAATTTAATAAATAGTTCGAAACAATTTAATAAATAGTAGGTAACAATTTAATAAATAGTAGGTAGCAATTTAATAAATAGTAGGTAGCAATTTAATTAATAGTAGGTAACAATTTAATAAATAGTAGGTAACATTTTAATAAATAGTAGGTAACAATTTAATAAATGGTAGGTAACAATTTAATAAATAGTTGGAAACAATTTAATAAATAGTAGGTAACAATTTAATAAATAGTAGGTAACGATTTAGTAAATAGTAGGTAACATTTTAATAAATAGTAGGTAACAATTTAATAAATAGTAGGTAGCAATTTAATAAATAGTAGGTAACAATTTAATAAATAGTAGGTAACATTTTAATAAATAGTAGGTAACAATTTAATAAATAGTAGGTAACAATTTAATAAATAGTAGGTAATAATTTAATAAATAGTAGGTAACAATTTAATAAATAGTAGGTAACAATTTAATAAATAGTAGGTAACAATTTAATAAATGGTAGGTAACAATTTAATAAATAGTAGGTAGCAATTTAGTAAATAGTTGGAAACAATTTAATAAATAGTAGGTAACAATTTAATAAATAGTAGGTAGCAATTTAATAAATAGTAGGTAGCAATTTAATAAATAGTAGGTAACGATTTAATAAATAGTAGGTAACATTTTAATAAATAGTAGGTAAAAATTTTATAAATATTAGGTAACAATTTTTATAAATAGTAGGTAACAATTTAATAAATAGTAGTTAACAATTTAATAAATAGTAGATAACAATTTAATTAATAGTATGTAAAAATTTAATAAATAGTAAGTAACAATTTAATAAATAGTAAGTAACAATTTAATAAATATTAAGTAACAGTTTAATAAATAGTAAGTAACAATTTAATTAATTGTATGTAACAATTTAATAAATAGTAGGTAACAATTTAATAAATAGTAGGTAACAATTTAATAAATAGTAGGTAACAATTTAATAAATAGTAGGTAACAATTTAATAAATAGTAGGTAGCAATTTAATAAATAGTAGGTAACAATTTAATAAATAGTAGGTAACATTTTAATAAATAGGAGGTAACAGTTTAATAAATAGTAGGTAACAATTTAATAAATAGTAGTTAACAATTTAATAAATAGTAGATAACAATTTAATAAATAGTAAGTAACAATTTAATTAATTGTATGTAACAATTTAATAAATAGTAGGTAACAATTTAATAAATAGTAGGTAACAATTTAATAAATAGTAGATAACAATTTAATAAATAGTATGTAACAATTTAATAAATAGTAGGTAACAAATTAATAAATAGTAAGTAGCAATTTAATAAAGAGTAAGTAGCAATTTAATAAATAGTAGGTAGCAATTTAATAAATAGTAGGTAAAATTTTAATAAATAGTAGGTAACAATTTAATAAATAGTAGGTAACAATTTAATAAATAGTAGGTTACAATTTAATAAATGGTGGGTATCAATTTAATAAATAGTGGGTATCAATTTAGTAAATAGTAGGAAACAATTTAAAAAATAGTAGGTAACAATTTAATAAATAGTAGGTAGCAATTTAATAAATAGTAGGTAACAATTTAATAAATAGTAGGTAATAATTTAATAAATAGTAGGTAACAATTTAATAAATAGTAGGTAACAATTTAATAAATAGTAGGTAACAATTTAATAAATGGTAGGTAACAATTTAATAAATAGTAGGTAGCAATTTAGTAAATAGTTGGAAACAATTTAATAAATAGTAGGTAACAATTTAATAAATAGTAGGTAGCAATTTAGTAAATAGTTGGAAACAATTTAATAAATAGTAGGTAACAATTTAATAAATAGTATGTAGCAATTTAATAAATAGTAAGTAGCAATTTAATAAATTGTAAGTAACTATTTAATAAATAGTAGGTAACAATTTAATAAATAGTAGGTAAGGATTTAATAAATAGTAGGTAGCAATTTAATAAATAGTAGGTAACAATTTAATAAATAGTAGGTAACATTTTAATAAATAGGAGGTAACAATTTAATAAATAGTAGGTAAAATTTTAATAAATAGTAGGTAACAATTTAATAAATAGTAGGTAACAATTTAATAAATAGTAGGTTACAATTTAATAAATGGTGGGTATCAATTTAATAAATAGTGGGTATCAATTTAGTAAATAGTAGGAAACAATTTAAAAAATAGTAGGTAACAATTTAATAAATAGTAGCTAACAATTTAATAAATAGTTCGAAACAATTTAATAAATAGTAGGTAACAATTTAATAAATAGTAGGTAGCAATTTAATAAATAGTAGGTAGCAATTTAATTAATAGTAGGTAACAATTTAATAAATAGTAGGTAACATTTTAATAAATAGTAGGTAACAATTTAATAAATGGTAGGTAACAATTTAATAAATAGTTGGAAACAATTTAATAAATAGTAGGTAACAATTTAATAAATAGTAGGTAACGATTTAGTAAATAGTAGGTAACATTTTAATAAATAGTAGGTAACAATTTAATAAATAGTAGGTAGCAATTTAATAAATAGTAGGTAACAATTTAATAAATAGTAGGTAACATTTTAATAAATAGTAGGTAACAATTTAATAAATAGTAGGTAACAATTTAATAAATAGTAGGTAATAATGTAATAAATAGTAGGTAACATTTTAATAAATAGTAGGTAACAATTTAATAAATAGTAGGTAACAATTTAATAAATGGTAGGTAACAATTTAATAAATAGTAGGTAACAATTTAATAAATAGTAGGTAACAATTTAATAAATAGTAGGTAGCAATTTAATAAATAGTAGGTAGCAATTTAATAAATAGTAGGTAACGATTTAATAAATAGTAGGTAACATTTTAATAAATAGTAGGTAAAAATTTTATAAATATTAGGTAACAATTTTTATAAATAGTAGGTAACAATTTAATAAATAGTAGTTAACAATTTAATAAATAGTAGATAACAATTTAATTAATAGTATGTAAAAATTTAATAAATAGTAAGTAACAATTTAATAAATAGTAAGTAACAATTTAATAAATATTAAGTAACAATTTAATAAATAGTAAGTAACAATTTAATTAATTGTATGTAACAATTTAATAAATAGTAGGTAACAATTTAATAAATAGTAGGTAACAATTTAATAAATAGTAGGTAACAATTTAATAAATAGTAGGTAACAATTTAATAAATAGTAGGTAACAATTTAATAAATAGTAGGTAACAATTTAATAAATAGTAGGTAGCAATTTAATAAATAGTAGGTAACAATTTAATAAATAGTAGGTAACATTTTAATAAATAGGAGGTAACAGTTTAATAAATAGTAGGTAACAATTTAATAAATAGTAGTTAACAATTTAATAAATAGTAGATAACAATTTAATAAATAGTAAGTAACAATTTAATTAATTGTATGTAACAATTTAATAAATAGTAGGTAACAATTTAATAAATAGTAGGTAACAATTTAATAAATAGTAGATAACAATTTAATAAATAGTATGTAACAATTTAATAAATAGTAGGTAACAAATTAATAAATAGTAAGTAGCAATTTAATAAAGAGTAAGTAGCAATTTAATAAATAGTAGGTAGCAATTTAATAAATAGTAGGTAACAATTTAATAAATAGTAGGTAACATTTTAATAAATAGGAGGTAACAATTTAATAAATAGTAGGTAACAATTTAATAAATAGTAGGTAACAATTTAATAAATGGTAGGTAACAATTTAATAAATAGTAGGTAGCAATTTAGTAAATAGTTGGAAACAATTTAATAAATAGTAGGTAACAATTTAATAAATAGTAGGTAGCAATTTAATAAATAGTAGGTAACAATTTAATAAATAGTAGGTAATAATTTAATAAATAGTAGGTAACAATTTAATAAATAGTAGGTAACAATTTAATAAATAGTAGGTAACAATTTAATAAATGGTAGGTAACAATTTAATAAATAGTAGGTAGCAATTTAGTAAATAGTTGGAAACAATTTAATAAATAGTAGGTAACAATTTAATAAATAGTAGGTAGCAATTTAATAAATAGTAAGTAGCAATTTAATAAATTGTAAGTAACTATTTAATAAATAGTAGGTAACAATTTAATAAATAGTAGGTAAGGATTTAATAAATAGTAGGTAGCAATTTAATAAATAGTAGGTAACAATTTAATAAATAGTAGGTAACATTTTAATAAATAGGAGGTAACAATTTAATAAATAGTAGGTAAAATTTTAATAAATAGTAGGTAACAATTTAATAAATAGTAGGTAACAATTTAATAAATAGTAGGTTACAATTTAATAAATGGTGGGTATCAATTTAATAAATAGTGGGTATCAATTTAGTAAATAGTAGGAAACAATTTAAAAAATAGTAGGTAACAATTTAATAAATAGTAGGTAGCAATTTAATAAATAGTAGGTAACAATTTAATAAATAGTAGGTAATAATTTAATAAATAGTAGGTAACAATTTAATAAATAGTAGGTAACAATTTAATAAATAGTAGGTAACAATTTAATAAATGGTAGGTAACAATTTAATAAATAGTAGGTAGCAATTTAGTAAATAGTTGGAAACAATTTAATAAATAGTAGGTAACAATTTAATAAATAGTAGGTAGCAATTTAGTAAATAGTTGGAAACAATTTAATAAATAGTAGGTAACAATTTAATAAATAGTATGTAGCAATTTAATAAATAGTAAGTAGCAATTTAATAAATTGTAAGTAACTATTTAATAAATAGTAGGTAACAATTTAATAAATAGTAGGTAAGGATTTAATAAATAGTAGGTAGCAATTTAATAAATAGTAGGTAACAATTTAATAAATAGTAGGTAACATTTTAATAAATAGGAGGTAACAATTTAATAAATAGTAGGTAAAATTTTAATAAATAGTAGGTAACAATTTAATAAATAGTAGGTAACAATTTAATAAATAGTAGGTTACAATTTAATAAATGGTGGGTATCAATTTAATAAATAGTGGGTATCAATTTTGTAAATAATAGGAAACAATTTAAAAAATAGTAGGTAACAATTTAATAAATAGTAGCTAACAATTTAATAAATAGTTCGAAACAATTTAATAAATAGTAGGTTACAATTTAATAAATAGTAGGTAGCAATTTAATAAATAGTAGGTAGCAATTTAATTAATAGTAGGTAACAATTTAATAAATAGTAGGTAACATTTTAATAAATAGTAGGTAACAATTTAATAAATGGTAGGTAACAATTTAATAAATAGTTGGAAACAATTTAATAAATAGTAGGTAACAATTTAATAAATAGTAGGTAACGATTTAGTAAATAGTAGGTAACATTTTAATAAATAGTAGGTAACAATTTAATAAATAGTAGGTAGCAATTTAATAAATAGTAGGTAACAATTTAATAAATAGTAGGTAACATTTTAATAAATAGTAGGTAACAATTTAATAAATAGTAGGTAACAATTTAATAAATAGTAGGTAATAATTTAATAAATAGTAGGTAACAATTTAATAAATAGTAGGTAACAATTTAATAAATAGTAGGTAACAATTTAATAAATGGTAGGTAACAATTTAATAAATGGTAGGTAACAATTTAATAAATAGTAGGTAGCAATTTAGTAAATAGTTGGAAACAATTTAATAAATAGTAGGTAACAATTTAATAAATAGTAGGTAGCAATTTAATAAATAGTAAGTAGCAATTTAATAAATTGTAAGTAACTATTTAATAAATAGTAGGTAACAATTTAATAAATAGTAGGTAAGGATTTAATAAATAGTAGGTAGCAATTTAATAAATAGTAGGTAACAATTTAATAAATAGTAGGTAACATTTTAATAAATAGGAGGTAACAATTTAATAAATAGTAGGTAAAATTTTAATAAATAGTAGGTAACAATTTAATAAATAGTAGGTAACAATTTAATAAATAGTAGGTTACAATTTAATAAATGGTGGGTATCAATTTAATAAATAGTGGGTATCAATTTAGTAAATAGTAGGAAACAATTTAAAAAATAGTAGGTAACAATTTAATAAATAGTAGGTAGCAATTTAATAAATAGTAGGTAACAATTTAATAAATAGTAGGTAATAATTTAATAAATAGTAGGTAACAATTTAATAAATAGTAGGTAACAATTTAATAAATAGTAGGTAACAATTTAATAAATGGTAGGTAACAATTTAATAAATAGTAGGTAGCAATTTAGTAAATAGTTGGAAACAATTTAATAAATAGTAGGTAACAATTTAATAAATAGTAGGTAGCAATTTAGTAAATAGTTGGAAACAATTTAATAAATAGTAGGTAACAATTTAATAAATAGTATGTAGCAATTTAATAAATAGTAAGTAGCAATTTAATAAATTGTAAGTAACTATTTAATAAATAGTAGGTAACAATTTAATAAATAGTAGGTAAGGATTTAATAAATAGTAGGTAGCAATTTAATAAATAGTAGGTAACAATTTAATAAATAGTAGGTAACATTTTAATAAATAGGAGGTAACAATTTAATAAATAGTAGGTAAAATTTTAATAAATAGTAGGTAACAATTTAATAAATAGTAGGTAACAATTTAATAAATAGTAGGTTACAATTTAATAAATGGTGGGTATCAATTTAATAAATAGTGGGTATCAATTTTGTAAATAGTAGGAAACAATTTAAAAAATAGTAGGTAACAATTTAATAAATAGTAGCTAACAATTTAATAAATAGTTCGAAACAATTTAATAAATAGTAGGTAACAATTTAATAAATAGTAGGTAGCAATTTAATAAATAGTAGGTAGCAATTTAATTAATAGTAGGTAACAATTTAATAAATAGTAGGTAACATTTTAATAAATAGTAGGTAACAATTTAATAAATGGTAGGTAACAATTTAATAAATAGTTGGAAACAATTTAATAAATAGTAGGTAACAATTTAATAAATAGTAGGTAACGATTTAGTAAATAGTAGGTAACATTTTAATAAATAGTAGGTAACAATTTAATAAATAGTAGGTAGCAATTTAATAAATAGTAGGTAACAATTTAATAAATAGTAGGTAACATTTTAATAAATAGTAGGTAACAATTTAATAAATAGTAGGTGACAATTTAATAAATAGTAGGTAATAATTTAATAAATAGTAGGTAACAATTTAATAAATAGTAGGTAGCAATTTAATAAATAGTAGGTAGCAATTTAATAAATAGTAGGTAACGATTTAATAAATAGTAGGTAACATTTTAATAAATAGTAGGTAAAAATTTTATAAATATTAGGTAACAATTTTTATAAATAGTAGGTAACAATTTAATAAATAGTAGTTAACAATTTAATAAATAGTAGATAACAATTTAATTAATAGTATGTAAAAATTTAATAAATAGTAAGTAACAATTTAATAAATAGTAAGTAACAATTTAATAAATATTAAGTAACAATTTAATAAATAGTAAGTAACAATTTAATTAATTGTATGTAACAATTTAATAAATAGTAGGTAACAATTTAATAAATAGTAGGTAACAATTTAATAAATAGTAGGTAACAATTTAATAAATAGTAGGTAACAATTTAATAAATAGTAGGTAACAATTTAATAAATAGTAGGTAACAATTTAATAAATAGTAGGTAGCAATTTAATAAATAGTAGGTAACAATTTAATAAATAGTAGGTAACATTTTAATAAATAGGAGGTAACAGTTTAATAAATAGTAGGTAACAATTTAATAAATAGTAGTTAACAATTTAATAAATAGTAGATAACAATTTAATAAATAGTATGTAAAAATTTAATAAATAGTAAGTAACAATTTAATAAATAGTAAGTAACAATTTAATAAATAGTAAGTAACAATTTAATTAATTGTATGTAACAATTTAATAAATAGTAGGTAACAATTTAATAAATAGTAGGTAACAATTTAATAAATAGTAGATAACAATTTAATAAATAGTATGTAACAATTTAATAAATAGTAGGTAACAAATTAATAAATAGTAAGTAGCAATTTAATAAATAGTAAGTAGCAATTTAATAAATAGTAGGTAGCAATTTAATAAATAGTAGGTAACAATTTAATAAATAGTAGGTAACATTTTAATAAATAGGAGGTAACAATTTAATAAATAGTAGGTAAAATTTTAATAAATAGTAGGTAACAATTTAATAAATAGTAGGTAACAATTTAATAAATAGTAGGTAACAATTTAATAAATGGTGGGTATCAATTTAATAAATAGTGGGTATCAATTTAGTAAATAGTAGGAAACAATTTAAAAAATAGTAGGTAACAATTTAATAAATAGTAGCTAACAATTTAATAAATAGTTCGAAACAATTTAATAAATAGTAGGTAACAATTTAATAAATAGTAGGTAGCAATTTAATAAATAGTAGGTAGCAATTTAATTAATAGTAGGTAACAATTTAATAAATAGTAGGTAACAATTTAATAAATAGTAGGTAACGATTTAGTAAATAGTAGATAACAATTTAATAAATAGTATGTAAAAATTTAATAAATAGTAAGTAACAATTTAATAAATAGTAAGTAACAATTTAATAAATATTAAGTAACAATTTAATAAATAGTAAGTACCAATTTAATTAATTGTATGTAACAATTTAATAAATAGTAGGTAACAATTTAATAAATAGTAGGTAACAATTTAATAAATAGTAGGTAACAATTTAATAAATAGTAGGTAACAATTTAATAAATAGTAGGTAACAATTTAATAAATAGTAGGTAACAATTTAATAAATAGTAGGTAGCCATTTAATAAATAGTAGGTAACAATTTAATAAATAGTAGGTAACATTTTAATAAATAGGAGGTAACAATTTAATAAATAGTAGGTAACAATTTAATAAATAGTAGTTAACAATTTAATAAATAGTAGATAACAATTTAATAAATAGTATGTAAAAATTTAATAAATAGTAAGTAACAATTTAATAAATAGTAAGTAACAATTTAATAAATAGTAAGTAACAATTTAATTAATTGTATGTAACAATTTAATAAATAGTAGGTAACAATTTAATAAATAGTAGGTAACAATTTAATAAATAGTAGATAACAATTTAATAAATAGTATGTAACAATTTAATAAATAGTAGGTAACAAATTAATAAATAGTAAGTAGCAATTTAATAAATAGTAAGTAGCAATTTAATAAATTGTAAGTAACTATTTAATAAATAGTAGGTAACAATTTAATAAATAGTAGGTAAGAATTTAATAAATAGTAGGTAGCAATTTAATAAATAGTAGGTAACAATTTAATAAATAGTAGGTAACAATTTAATAAATAGTAGGTAACAATTTAATAAATAGTAGGTAACAATTTAATAAATAGTAGGTAACAATTTAATAAATAGTAGGTAGCCATTTAATAAATAGTAGGTAACAATTTAATAAATAGTAGGTAACATTTTAATAAATAGGAGGTAACAATTTAATAAATAGTAGGTAACAATTTAATAAATAGTAGTTAACAATTTAATAAATAGTAGATAACAATTTAATAAATAGTATGTAAAAATTTAATAAATAGTAAGTAACAATTTAATAAATAGTAAGTAACAATTTAATAAATAGTAAGTAACAATTTAATTAATTGTATGTAACAATTTAATAAATAGTAGGTAACAATTTAATAAATAGTAGGTAACAATTTAATAAATAGTAGGTAACAATTTAATAAATAGTAGGTAACAATTTAATAAATGGTGGGTATCAATTTAATAAATAGTGGGTATCAATTTAGTAAATAGTAGGAAACAATTTAAAAAAAAGTAGGTAACAATTTAATAAATAGTAGCTAACAATTTAATAAATAGTTCGAAACAATTTAATAAATAGTAGGTAACAATTTAATAAATAGTAGGTAGCAATTTAATAAATAGTAGGTAGCAATTTAATTAATAGTAGGTAACAATTTAATAAATAGTAGGTAACATTTTAATAAATAGTAGGAAACAATTTAATAAATAGTAGGTAACAATTTAATAAATAGTTGGAAACAATTTAATAAATAGTAGGTAACAATTTAATAAATAGTAGGTAACAATTTAATAAATAGTAGGTAACAATTTAATAAATGGTAGGTAACAATTTAATAAATAGTAGGTAGCAATTTAGTAAATAGTTGGAAACAATTTAATAAATAGTAGGTAACAATTTAATAAATAGTAGGTAGCAATTTAGTAAATAGTTGGAAACAATTTAATAAATAGTAGGTAACAATTTAATAAATAGTATGTAGCAATTTAATAAATAGTAAGTAGCAATTTAATAAATTGTAAGTAACTATTTAATAAATAGTAGGTAACAATTTAATAAATAGTAGGTAAGGATTTAATAAATAGTAGGTAGCAATTTAATAAATAGTAGGTAACAATTTAATAAATAGTAGGTAACATTTTAATAAATAGGAGGTAACAATTTAATAAATAGTAGGTAAAATTTTAATAAATAGTAGGTAACAATTTAATAAATAGTAGGTAACAATTTAATAAATAGTAGGTTACAATTTAATAAATGGTGGGTATCAATTTAATAAATAGTGGGTATCAATTTTGTAAATAGTAGGAAACAATTTAAAAAATAGTAGGTAACAATTTAATAAATAGTAGCTAACAATTTAATAAATAGTTCGAAACAATTTAATAAATAGTAGGTAACAATTTAATAAATAGTAGGTAGCAATTTAATAAATAGTAGGTAGCAATTTAATTAATAGTAGGTAACAATTTAATAAATAGTAGGTAACATTTTAATAAATAGTAGGTAACAATTTAATAAATGGTAGGTAACAATTTAATAAATAGTTGGAAACAATTTAATAAATAGTAGGTAACAATTTAATAAATAGTAGGTAACGATTTAGTAAATAGTAGGTAACATTTTAATAAATAGTAGGTAACAATTTAATAAATAGTAGGTAGCAATTTAATAAATAGTAGGTAACAATTTAATAAATAGTAGGTAACATTTTAATAAATAGTAGGTAACAATTTAATAAATAGTAGGTAACAATTTAATAAATAGTAGGTAATAATTTAATAAATAGTAGGTAACAATTTAATAAATAGTAGGTAACAATTTAATAAATAGTAGGTAACAATTTAATAAATGGTAGGTAACAATTTAATAAATAGTAGGTAGCAATTTAGTAAATAGTTGGAAACAATTTAATAAATAGTAGGTAACAATTTAATAAATAGTAGGTAGCAATTTAATAAATAGTAGGTAGCAATTTAATAAATAGTATGTAACGATTTAATAAATAGTAGGTAACATTTTAATAAATAGTAGGTAAAAATTTTATAAATATTAGGTAACAATTTTTATAAATAGTAGGTAACAATTTAATAAATAGTAGTTAACAATTTAATAAATAGTAGATAACAATTTAATTAATAGTATGTAAAAATTTAATAAATAGTAAGTAACAATTTAATAAATAGTAAGTAACAATTTAATAAATATTAAGTAACAATTTAATAAATAGTAAGTAACAATTTAATTAATTGTATGTAACAATTTAATAAATAGTAGGTAACAATTTAATAAATAGTAGGTAACAATTTAATAAATAGTAGGTAACAATTTAATAAATAGTAGGTAACAATTTAATAAATAGTAGGTAACAATTTAATAAATAGTAGGTAACAATTTAATAAATAGTAGGTAGCAATTTAATAAATAGTAGGTAACAATTTAATAAATAGTAGGTAACA
Source organism: Andrena chrysosceles (assembly GCA_963855975.1). Lineage (NCBI taxonomy): Eukaryota > Metazoa > Arthropoda > Insecta > Hymenoptera > Andrenidae > Andrena > Andrena chrysosceles. The sequence goes on from CAWLCU010000486.1 coordinate 16,780, forward strand.
TTTTAATAAATAGGAGGTAACAGTTTAATAAATAGTAGGTAACAATTTAATAAATAGTAGTTAACAATTTAATAAATAGTAGATAACAATTTAATAAATAGTATGTAAAAATTTAATAAATAGTAAGTAACAATTTAATAAATAGTAAGTAACAATTTAATAAATAGTAAGTAACAATTTAATTAATTGTATGTAACAATTTAATAAATAGTAGGTAACAATTTAATAAATAGTAGGTAACAATTTAATAAATAGTAGATAACAATTTAATAAATAGTATGTAACAATTTAATAAATAGTAGGTAACAAATTAATAAATAGTAAGTAGCAATTTAATAAATAGTAAGTAGCAATTTAATAAATAGTAGGTAGCAATTTAATAAATAGTAGGTAACAATTTAATAAATAGTAGGTAACATTTTAATAAATAGGAGGTAACAATTTAATAAATAGTAGGTAAAATTTTAATAAATAGTAGGTAACAATTTAATAAATAGTAGGTAACAATTTAATAAATAGTAGGTAACAATTTAATAAATGGTGGGTATCAATTTAATAAATAGTGGGTATCAATTTAGTAAATAGTAGGAAACAATTTAAAAAATAGTAGGTAACAATTTAATAAATAGTAGCTAACAATTTAATAAATAGTTCGAAACAATTTAATAAATAGTAGGTAACAATTTAATAAATAGTAGGTAGCAATTTAATAAATAGTAGGTAGCAATTTAATTAATAGTAGGTAACAATTTAATAAATAGTAGGTAACAATTTAATAAATAGTAGGTAACGATTTAGTAAATAGTAGATAACAATTTAATAAATAGTATGTAAAAATTTAATAAATAGTAAGTAACAATTTAATAAATAGTAAGTAACAATTTAATAAATATTAAGTAACAATTTAATAAATAGTAAGTACCAATTTAATTAATTGTATGTAACAATTTAATAAATAGTAGGTAACAATTTAATAAATAGTAGGTAACAATTTAATAAATAGTAGGTAACAATTTAATAAATAGTAGGTAACAATTTAATAAATAGTAGGTAACAATTTAATAAATAGTAGGTAACAATTTAATAAATAGTAGGTAGCCATTTAATAAATAGTAGGTAACAATTTAATAAATAGTAGGTAACATTTTAATAAATAGGAGGTAACAATTTAATAAATAGTAGGTAACAATTTAATAAATAGTAGTTAACAATTTAATAAATAGTAGATAACAATTTAATAAATAGTATGTAAAAATTTAATAAATAGTAAGTAACAATTTAATAAATAGTAAGTAACAATTTAATAAATAGTAAGTAACAATTTAATTAATTGTATGTAACAATTTAATAAATAGTAGGTAACAATTTAATAAATAGTAGGTAACAATTTAATAAATAGTAGATAACAATTTAATAAATAGTATGTAACAATTTAATAAATAGTAGGTAACAAATTAATAAATAGTAAGTAGCAATTTAATAAATAGTAAGTAGCAATTTAATAAATTGTAAGTAACTATTTAATAAATAGTAGGTAACAATTTAATAAATAGTAGGTAAGAATTTAATAAATAGTAGGTAGCAATTTAATAAATAGTAGGTAACAATTTAATAAATAGTAGGTAACAATTTAATAAATAGTAGGTAACAATTTAATAAATAGTAGGTAACAATTTAATAAATAGTAGGTAACAATTTAATAAATAGTAGGTAGCCATTTAATAAATTGTAAGTAACTATTTAATAAATAGTAGGTAACAATTTAATAAATAGTAGGTAAGGATTTAATAAATAGTAGGTAGCAATTTAATAAATAGTAGGTAACAATTTAATAAATAGTAGGTAGCAATTTAATAAATAGTAGGTAGCAATTTAATTAATAGTAGGTAACAATTTAATAAATAGTAGGTAACATTTTAATAAATAGTAGGAAACAATTTAATAAATAGTAGGTAATAATTTAATAAATAGTAGGTAACAATTTAATAAATAGTAGGTAACAATTTAATAAATAGTAGGTAACAATTTAATAAATGGTAGGTAACAATTTAATAAATGGTAGGTAACAATTTAATAAATAGTAGGTAGCAATTTAGTAAATAGTTGGAAACAATTTAATAAATAGTAGGTAACAATTTAATAAATAGTAGGTAGCAATTTAATAAATAGTAAGTAGCAATTTAATAAATTGTAAGTAACTATTTAATAAATAGTAGGTAACAATTTAATAAATAGTAGGTAAGGATTTAATAAATAGTAGGTAGCAATTTAATAAATAGTAGGTAACAATTTAATAAATAGTAGGTAACATTTTAATAAATAGGAGGTAACAATTTAATAAATAGTAGGTAAAATTTTAATAAATAGTAGGTAACAATTTAATAAATAGTAGGTAACAATTTAATAAATAGTAGGTTACAATTTAATAAATGGTGGGTATCAATTTAATAAATAGTGGGTATCAATTTAGTAAATAGTAGGAAACAATTTAAAAAATAGTAGGTAACAATTTAATAAATAGTAGGTAGCAATTTAATAAATAGTAGGTAACAATTTAATAAATAGTAGGTAATAATTTAATAAATAGTAGGTAACAATTTAATAAATAGTAGGTAACAATTTAATAAATAGTAGGTAACAATTTAATAAATGGTAGGTAACAATTTAATAAATAGTAGGTAGCAATTTAGTAAATAGTTGGAAACAATTTAATAAATAGTAGGTAACAATTTAATAAATAGTAGGTAGCAATTTAGTAAATAGTTGGAAACAATTTAATAAATAGTAGGTAACAATTTAATAAATAGTATGTAGCAATTTAATAAATAGTAAGTAGCAATTTAATAAATTGTAAGTAACTATTTAATAAATAGTAGGTAACAATTTAATAAATAGTAGGTAAGGATTTAATAAATAGTAGGTAGCAATTTAATAAATAGTAGGTAACAATTTAATAAATAGTAGGTAACATTTTAATAAATAGGAGGTAACAATTTAATAAATAGTAGGTAAAATTTTAATAAATAGTAGGTAACAATTTAATAAATAGTAGGTAACAATTTAATAAATAGTAGGTTACAATTTAATAAATGGTGGGTATCAATTTAATAAATAGTGGGTATCAATTTTGTAAATAGTAGGAAACAATTTAAAAAATAGTAGGTAACAATTTAATAAATAGTAGCTAACAATTTAATAAATAGTTCGAAACAATTTAATAAATAGTAGGTAACAATTTAATAAATAGTAGGTAGCAATTTAATAAATAGTAGGTAGCAATTTAATTAATAGTAGGTAACAATTTAATAAATAGTAGGTAACATTTTAATAAATAGTAGGTAACAATTTAATAAATGGTAGGTAACAATTTAATAAATAGTTGGAAACAATTTAATAAATAGTAGGTAACAATTTAATAAATAGTAGGTAACGATTTAGTAAATAGTAGGTAACATTTTAATAAATAGTAGGTAACAATTTAATAAATAGTAGGTAGCAATTTAATAAATAGTAGGTAACAATTTAATAAATAGTAGGTAACATTTTAATAAATAGTAGGTAACAATTTAATAAATAGTAGGTGACAATTTAATAAATAGTAGGTAATAATTTAATAAATAGTAGGTAACAATTTAATAAATAGTAGGTAGCAATTTAATAAATAGTAGGTAGCAATTTAATAAATAGTAGGTAACGATTTAATAAATAGTAGGTAACATTTTAATAAATAGTAGGTAAAAATTTTATAAATATTAGGTAACAATTTTTATAAATAGTAGGTAACAATTTAATAAATAGTAGTTAACAATTTAATAAATAGTAGATAACAATTTAATTAATAGTATGTAAAAATTTAATAAATAGTAAGTAACAATTTAATAAATAGTAAGTAACAATTTAATAAATATTAAGTAACAATTTAATAAATAGTAAGTAACAATTTAATTAATTGTATGTAACAATTTAATAAATAGTAGGTAACAATTTAATAAATAGTAGGTAACAATTTAATAAATAGTAGGTAACAATTTAATAAATAGTAGGTAACAATTTAATAAATAGTAGGTAACAATTTAATAAATAGTAGGTAACAATTTAATAAATAGTAGGTAGCAATTTAATAAATAGTAGGTAACAATTTAATAAATAGTAGGTAACATTTTAATAAATAGGAGGTAACAGTTTAATAAATAGTAGGTAACAATTTAATAAATAGTAGTTAACAATTTAATAAATAGTAGATAACAATTTAATAAATAGTATGTAAAAATTTAATAAATAGTAAGTAACAATTTAATAAATAGTAAGTAACAATTTAATAAATAGTAAGTAACAATTTAATTAATTGTATGTAACAATTTAATAAATAGTAGGTAACAATTTAATAAATAGTAGGTAACAATTTAATAAATAGTAGATAACAATTTAATAAATAGTATGTAACAATTTAATAAATAGTAGGTAACAAATTAATAAATAGTAAGTAGCAATTTAATAAATAGTAAGTAGCAATTTAATAAATAGTAGGTAGCAATTTAATAAATAGTAGGTAACAATTTAATAAATAGTAGGTAACATTTTAATAAATAGGAGGTAACAATTTAATAAATAGTAGGTAAAATTTTAATAAATAGTAGGTAACAATTTAATAAATAGTAGGTAACAATTTAATAAATAGTAGGTAACAATTTAATAAATGGTGGGTATCAATTTAATAAATAGTGGGTATCAATTTAGTAAATAGTAGGAAACAATTTAAAAAATAGTAGGTAACAATTTAATAAACAGTAGCTAACAATTTAATAAATAGTTCGAAACAATTTAATAAATAGTAGGTAACAATTTAATAAATAGTAGGTAGCAATTTAATAAATAGTAGGTAGCAATTTAATTAATAGTAGGTAACAATTTAATAAATAGTAGGTAACAATTTAATAAATAGTAGGTAACGATTTAGTAAATAGTAGATAACAATTTAATAAATAGTATGTAAAAATTTAATAAATAGTAAGTAACAATTTAATAAATAGTAAGTAACAATTTAATAAATATTAAGTAACAATTTAATAAATAGTAAGTACCAATTTAATTAATTGTATGTAACAATTTAATAAATAGTAGGTAACAATTTAATAAATAGTAGGTAACAATTTAATAAATAGTAGGTAACAATTTAATAAATAGTAGGTAACAATTTAATAAATAGTAGGTAACAATTTAATAAATAGTAGGTAACAATTTAATAAATAGTAGGTAGCCATTTAATAAATAGTAGGTAACAATTTAATAAATAGTAGGTAACATTTTAATAAATAGGAGGTAACAATTTAATAAATAGTAGGTAACAATTTAATAAATAGTAGTTAACAATTTAATAAATAGTAGATAACAATTTAATAAATAGTATGTAAAAATTTAATAAATAGTAAGTAACAATTTAATAAATAGTAAGTAACAATTTAATAAATAGTAAGTAACAATTTAATTAATTGTATGTAACAATTTAATAAATAGTAGGTAACAATTTAATAAATAGTAGGTAACAATTTAATAAATAGTAGATAACAATTTAATAAATAGTATGTAACAATTTAATAAATAGTAGGTAACAAATTAATAAATAGTAAGTAGCAATTTAATAAATAGTAAGTAGCAATTTAATAAATTGTAAGTAACTATTTAATAAATAGTAGGTAACAATTTAATAAATAGTAGGTAAGAATTTAATAAATAGTAGGTAGCAATTTAATAAATAGTAGGTAACAATTTAATAAATAGTAGGTAACAATTTAATAAATAGTAGGTAACAATTTAATAAATAGTAGGTAACAATTTAATAAATAGTAGGTAACAATTTAATAAATAGTAGGTAGCCATTTAATAAATTGTAGGTAACAATTTAATAAATAGTAGGTAACATTTTAATAAATAGGAGGTAACAATTTAATAAATAGTAGGTAACAATTTAATAAATAGTAGTTAACAATTTAATAAATAGTAGATAACAATTTAATAAATAGTATGTAAAAATTTAATAAATAGTAAGTAACAATTTAATAAATAGTAAGTAACAATTTAATAAATAGTAAGTAACAATTTAATTAATTGTATGTAACAATTTAATAAATAGTAGGTAACAATTTAATAAATAGTAGGTAACAATTTAATAAATAGTAGGTAACAATTTAATAAATAGTAGGTAACAATTTAATAAATGGTGGGTATCAATTTAATAAATAGTGGGTATCAATTTAGTAAATAGTAGGAAACAATTTAAAAAAAAGTAGGTAACAATTTAATAAATAGTAGCTAACAATTTAATAAATAGTTCGAAACAATTTAATAAATAGTAGGTAACAATTTAATAAATAGTAGGTAGCAATTTAATAAATAGTAGGTAGCAATTTAATTAATAGTAGGTAACAATTTAATAAATAGTAGGTAACATTTTAATAAATAGTAGGAAACAATTTAATAAATAGTAGGTAACAATTTAATAAATAGTTGGAAACAATTTAATAAATAGTAGGTAACAATTTAATAAATAGTAGGTAACAATTTAATAAATAGTAGGTAACAATTTAATAAATGGTAGGTAACAATTTAATAAATAGTAGGTAGCAATTTAGTAAATAGTTGGAAACAATTTAATAAATAGTAGGTAACAATTTAATAAATAGTAGGTAGCAATTTAGTAAATAGTTGGAAACAATTTAATAAATAGTAGGTAACAATTTAATAAATAGTATGTAGCAATTTAATAAATAGTAAGTAGCAATTTAATAAATTGTAAGTAACTATTTAATAAATAGTAGGTAACAATTTAATAAATAGTAGGTAAGGATTTAATAAATAGTAGGTAGCAATTTAATAAATAGTAGGTAACAATTTAATAAATAGTAGGTAACATTTTAATAAATAGGAGGTAACAATTTAATAAATAGTAGGTAAAATTTTAATAAATAGTAGGTAACAATTTAATAAATAGTAGGTAACAATTTAATAAATAGTAGGTTACAATTTAATAAATGGTGGGTATCAATTTAATAAATAGTGGGTATCAATTTTGTAAATAGTAGGAAACAATTTAAAAAATAGTAGGTAACAATTTAATAAATAGTAGCTAACAATTTAATAAATAGTTCGAAACAATTTAATAAATAGTAGGTAACAATTTAATAAATAGTAGGTAGCAATTTAATAAATAGTAGGTAGCAATTTAATTAATAGTAGGTAACAATTTAATAAATAGTAGGTAACATTTTAATAAATAGTAGGTAACAATTTAATAAATGGTAGGTAACAATTTAATAAATAGTTGGAAACAATTTAATAAATAGTAGGTAACAATTTAATAAATAGTAGGTAACGATTTAGTAAATAGTAGGTAACATTTTAATAAATAGTAGGTAACAATTTAATAAATAGTAGGTAGCAATTTAATAAATAGTAGGTAACAATTTAATAAATAGTAGGTAACATTTTAATAAATAGTAGGTAACAATTTAATAAATAGTAGGTAACAATTTAATAAATAGTAGGTAATAATTTAATAAATAGTAGGTAACAATTTAATAAATAGTAGGTAACAATTTAATAAATAGTAGGTAACAATTTAATAAATGGTAGGTAACAATTTAATAAATAGTAGGTAGCAATTTAGTAAATAGTTGGAAACAATTTAATAAATAGTAGGTAACAATTTAATAAATAGTAGGTAGCAATTTAATAAATAGTAGGTAGCAATTTAATAAATAGTAGGTAACGATTTAATAAATAGTAGGTAACATTTTAATAAATAGTAGGTAAAAATTTTATAAATATTAGGTAACAATTTTTATAAATAGTAGGTAACAATTTAATAAATAGTAGTTAACAATTTAATAAATAGTAGATAACAATTTAATTAATAGTATGTAAAAATTTAATAAATAGTAAGTAACAATTTAATAAATAGTAAGTAACAATTTAATAAATATTAAGTAACAATTTAATAAATAGTAAGTAACAATTTAATTAATTGTATGTAACAATTTAATAAATAGTAGGTAACAATTTAATAAATAGTAGGTAACAATTTAATAAATAGTAGGTAACAATTTAATAAATAGTAGGTAACAATTTAATAAATAGTAGGTAACAATTTAATAAATAGTAGGTAACAATTTAATAAATAGTAGGTAGCAATTTAATAAATAGTAGGTAACAATTTAATAAATAGTAGGTAACATTTTAATAAATAGGAGGTAACAGTTTAATAAATAGTAGGTAACAATTTAATAAATAGTAGTTAACAATTTAATAAATAGTAGATAACAATTTAATAAATAGTATGTAAAAATTTAATAAATAGTAAGTAACAATTTAATAAATAGTAAGTAACAATTTAATAAATAGTAAGTAACAATTTAATTAATTGTATGTAACAATTTAATAAATAGTAGGTAACAATTTAATAAATAGTAGGTAACAATTTAATAAATAGTAGATAACAATTTAATAAATAGTATGTAACAATTTAATAAATAGTAGGTAACAAATTAATAAATAGTAAGTAGCAATTTAATAAATAGTAAGTAGCAATTTAATAAATAGTAGGTAGCAATTTAATAAATAGTAGGTAACAATTTAATAAATAGTAGGTAACATTTTAATAAATAGGAGGTAACAAATTAATAAATAGTAGGTAAAATTTTAATAAATAGTAGGTAACAATTTAATAAATAGTAGGTAACAATTTAATAAATAGTAGGTAACAATTTAATAAATGGTGGGTATCAATTTAATAAATAGTGGGTATCAATTTAGTAAATAGTAGGAAACAATTTAAAAAATAGTAGGTAACAATTTAATAAATAGTAGCTAACAATTTAATAAATAGTTCGAAACAATTTAATAAATAGTAGGTAACAATTTAATAAATAGTAGGTAGCAATTTAATAAATAGTAGGTAGCAATTTAATTAATAGTAGGTAACAATTTAATAAATAGTAGGTAACAATTTAATAAATAGTAGGTAACGATTTAGTAAATAGTAGATAACAATTTAATAAATAGTATGTAAAAATTTAATAAATAGTAAGTAACAATTTAATAAATAGTAAGTAACAATTTAATAAATATTAAGTAACAATTTAATAAATAGTAAGTACCAATTTAATTAATTGTATGTAACAATTTAATAAATAGTAGGTAACAATTTAATAAATAGTAGGTAACAATTTAATAAATAGTAGGTAACAATTTAATAAATAGTAGGTAACAATTTAATAAATAGTAGGTAACAATTTAATAAATAGTAGGTAACAATTTAATAAATAGTAGGTAACAATTTAATAAATAGTAGGTAGCCATTTAATAAATAGTAGGTAACAATTTAATAAATAGTAGGTAACATTTTAATAAATAGGAGGTAACAATTTAATAAATAGTAGGTAACAATTTAATAAATAGTAGTTAACAATTTAATAAATAGTAGATAACAATTTAATAAATAGTATGTAAAAATTTAATAAATAGTAAGTAACAATTTAATAAATAGTAAGTAACAATTTAATAAATAGTAAGTAACAATTTAATTAATTGTATGTAACAATTTAATAAATAGTAGGTAACAATTTAATAAATAGTAGGTAACAATTTAATAAATAGTAGATAACAATTTAATAAATAGTATGTAACAATTTAATAAATAGTAGGTAACAAATTAATAAATAGTAAGTAGCAATTTAATAAATAGTAAGTAGCAATTTAATAAATTGTAAGTAACTATTTAATAAATAGTAGGTAACAATTTAATAAATAGTAGGTAAGAATTTAATAAATAGTAGGTAGCAATTTAATAAATAGTAGGTAACAATTTAATAAATAGTAGGTAACAATTTAATAAATAGTAGGTAACAATTTAATAAATAGTAGGTAACAATTTAATAAATAGTAGGTAACAATTTAATAAATAGTAGGTAGCCATTTAATAAATAGTAGGTAACAATTTAATAAATAGTAGGTAACATTTTAATAAATAGGAGGTAACAATTTAATAAATAGTAGGTAACAATTTAATAAATAGTAGTTAACAATTTAATAAATAGTAGATAACAATTTAATAAATAGTATGTAAAAATTTAATAAATAGTAAGTAACAATTTAATAAATAGTAAGTAACAATTTAATAAATAGTAAGTAACAATTTAATTAATTGTATGTAACAATTTAATAAATAGTAGGTAACAATTTAATAAATAGTAGGTAACAATTTAATAAATAGTAGGTAACAATTTAATAAATAGTAGGTAACAATTTAATAAATGGTGGGTATCAATTTAATAAATAGTGGGTATCAATTTAGTAAATAGTAGGAAACAATTTAAAAAAAAGTAGGTAACAATTTAATAAATAGTAGCTAACAATTTAATAAATAGTTCGAAACAATTTAATAAATAGTAGGTAACAATTTAATAAATAGTAGGTAGCAATTTAATAAATAGTAGGTTGCAATTTAATTAATAGTAGGTAACAATTTAATAAATAGTAGGTAACATTTTAATAAATAGTAGGAAACAATTTAATAAATAGTAGGTAAGAATTTAATAAATAGTAGGTAACAATTTAATAAATAGTAGGTAATAATTTAATAAATAGTAGGTAACAATTTAATAAATAGTAGGTAGCAATTTAGTAAATAGTTGGAAACAATTTAATAAATAGTAGGTAACAATTTAATAAATAGTAGGTAGCAATTTAATAAATAGTAGGTAGCAATTTAGTAAATAGTTGGAAACAATTTAATAAATAGTAGGTAACAATTTAATAAATAGTAGGTAGCAATTTAATAAATAGTAGGTAGCAATTTAATAAATAGTAGGTAACAATTTAATAAATAGTAGGTAACAATTTAATAAATAGTAGGTAGCAATTTAATAAATAGTAAGTAACAATTTAATAAATAGTAAGTAACAATTTAATAAATAGTAAGTAACAATTTAATTAATTGTATGTAACAATTTAATAAATAGTAGGTAACAATTTAATAAATAGTAGGTAACAATTTAATAAATAGTAGGTAGCAATTTAATAAATAGTAGGTAACAATTTAATAAATAGTAGGTAACATTTTAATAAATAGGAGGTAACAATTTAATAAATAGTAGGTAAAATTTTAATAAATAGTAGGTAACAATTTAATAAATAGTAGGTAACAATTTAATAAATAGTAGGTAACAATTTAATAAATGGTGGGTATCAGTTTAATAAATAGTGGGTATCAATTTAGTAAATAGTAGGAAACAATTTAACAAATAGTAGGTAACAATTTAATAAATAGTAGCTAACAATTTAATAAATAGTTCGAAACAATTTAATAAATAGTAGGTAACAATTTAATAAATAGTAGGTAGCAATTTAATAAATAGTAGGTAGCAATTTAATTAATAGTAGGTAACAATTTAATAAATAGTAGGTAACATTTTAATAAATAGTAGGTAACAATTTAATAAATAGTAGGTAACAATTTAATAAATAGTTGGAAACAATTTAATAAATAGTAGGTAACAATTTAATAAATAGTAGGTAACGATTTAATAAATGGTAGGTAACAATTTAATAAATAGTAGGTAGCAATTTAGTAAATAGTTGGAAACAATTTAATAAATAGTAGGTAACAATTTAATAAATAGTAGGTAGCAATTTAATAAATAGTAGGTAGCAATTTAATAAATAGTAGGTAACGATTTAATAAATAGTAGGTAACATTTTAATAAATAGTAGGTAAAAATTTTATAAATATTAGGTAACAATTTTTATAAATAGTAGGTAACATTTTAATAAATAGTAGTTAACAATTTAATAAATAGTAGGTAACAATTTAATAAATAGTAGGTAACAATTTAATAAATAGTAGGTAGCAATTTAATAAATAGTAGGTAACAATTTAATAAATAGTAGGTAACATTTTAATAAATAGGAGGTAACAGTTTAATAAATAGTAGGTAACAATTTAATAAATAGTAGTTAACAATTTAATAAATAGTAGATAACAATTTAATAAATAGTATGTAAAAATTTAATAAATAGTAAGTAACAATTTAATAAATAGTAAGTAACAATTTAATAAATAGTAAGTAACAATTTAATTAATTGTATGTAACAATTTAATAAATAGTAGGTAACAATTTAATAAATAGTAGGTAACAATTTAATAAATAGTAGATAACAATTTAATAAATAGTATGTAACAATTTAATAAATAGTAGGTAACAAATTAATAAATAGTAAGTAGCAATTTAATAAATAGTAAGTAGCAATTTAATAAATAGTAGGTAGCAATTTAATAAATAGTAGGTAACAATTTAATAAATAGTAGGTAACATTTTAATAAATAGGAGGTAACAATTTAATAAATAGTAGGTAAAATTTTAATAAATAGTAGGTAACAATTTAATAAATAGTAGGTAACAATTTAATAAATAGTAGGTAACAATTTAATAAATAGTAAGTAACAATTTAATTAATTGTATGTAACAATTTAATAAATAGTAGGTAACAATTTAATAAATAGTAGGTAACAATTTAATAAATAGTAGATAACAATTTAATAAATAGTATGTAACAATTCAATAAATAGTAGGTAACAAATTAATAAATAGTAAGTAGCAATTTAATAAATAGTAAGTAGCAATTTAATAAATTGTAAGTAACTATTTAATAAATAGTAGGTAACAATTTAATAAATAGTAGGTAACAATTTAATAAATAGTAGGTAACAATTTAATAAATAGTAGATAACAATTTAATAAATAGTATGTAACAATTTAATAAATAGTAGGTAACAAATTAATAAATAGTAAGTAGCAATTTAATAAATAGTAAGTAGCAATTTAATAAATTGTAAGTAACTATTTAATAAATAGTAGGTAACAATTTAATAAATAGTAGGTAACAATTTAATAAATAGTAGGTAACAATTTAATAAATAGTAGGTAACAATTTAATAAATAGTAGGTAGCCATTTAATAAATAGTAGGTAACAATTTAATAAATAGTAGGTAACATTTTAATAAATAGGAGGTAACAATTTAATAAATAGTAGGTAACAATTTAATAAATAGTAGTTAACAATTTAATAAATAGTAGATAACAATTTAATAAATAGTATGTAAAAATTTAATAAATAGTAAGTAACAATTTAATAAATAGTAAGTAACAATTTAATAAATAGTAAGTAACAATTTAATTAATTGTATGTAACAATTTAATAAATAGTAGGTAACAATTTAATAAATAGTAGGTAACAATTTAATAAATAGTAGGTAACAATTTAATAAATAGTAGGTAACAATTTAATAAATGGTGGGTATCAATTTAATAAATAGTGGGTATCAATTTAGTAAATAGTAGGAAACAATTTAAAAAAAAGTAGGTAACAATTTAATAAATAGTAGCTAACAATTTAATAAATAGTTCGAAACAATTTAATAAATAGTAGGTAACAATTTAATAAATAGTAGGTAGCAATTTAATAAATAGTAGGTAGCAATTTAATTAATAGTAGGTAACAATTTAATAAATAGTAGGTAACATTTTAATAAATAGTAGGAAACAATTTAATAAATAGTAGGTAACAATTTAATAAATAGTTGGAAACAATTTAATAAATAGTAGGTAACAATTTAATAAATAGTAGGTAACAATTTAATAAATAGTAGGTAACAATTTAATAAATGGTAGGTAACAATTTAATAAATAGTAGGTAGCAATTTAGTAAATAGTTGGAAACAATTTAATAAATAGTAGGTAACAATTTAATAAATAGTAGGTAGCAATTTAGTAAATAGTTGGAAACAATTTAATAAATAGTAGGTAACAATTTAATAAATAGTATGTAGCAATTTAATAAATAGTAAGTAGCAATTTAATAAATTGTAAGTAACTATTTAATAAATAGTAGGTAACAATTTAATAAATAGTAGGTAAGGATTTAATAAATAGTAGGTAGCAATTTAATAAATAGTAGGTAACAATTTAATAAATAGTAGGTAACATTTTAATAAATAGGAGGTAACAATTTAATAAATAGTAGGTAAAGTTTTAATAAATAGTAGGTAACAATTTAATAAATAGTAGGTAACAATTTAATAAATAGTAGGTTACAATTTAATAAATGGTGGGTATCAATTTAATAAATAGTGGGTATCAATTTTGTAAATAGTAGGAAACAATTTAAAAAATAGTAGGTAACAATTTAATAAATAGTAGCTAACAATTTAATAAATAGTTCGAAACAATTTAATAAATAGTAGGTAACAATTTAATAAATAGTAGGTAGCAATTTAATAAATAGTAGGTAGCAATTTAATTAATAGTAGGTAACAATTTAATAAATAGTAGGTAACATTTTAATAAATAGTAGGTAACAATTTAATAAATGGTAGGTAACAATTTAATAAATAGTTGGAAACAATTTAATAAATAGTAGGTAACAATTTAATAAATAGTAGGTAACGATTTAGTAAATAGTAGGTAACATTTTAATAAATAGTAGGTAACAATTTAATAAATAGTAGGTAGCAATTTAATAAATAGTAGGTAACAATTTAATAAATAGTAGGTAACATTTTAATAAATAGTAGGTAACAATTTAATAAATAGTAGGTAACAATTTAATAAATAGTAGGTAATAATTTAATAAATAGTAGGTAACAATTTAATAAATAGTAGGTAACAATTTAATAAATAGTAGGTAACAATTTAATAAATGGTAGGTAACAATTTAATAAATAGTAGGTAGCAATTTAGTAAATAGTTGGAAACAATTTAATAAATAGTAGGTAACAATTTAATAAATAGTAGGTAGCAATTTAATAAATAGTAGGTAGCAATTTAATAAATAGTAGGTAACGATTTAATAAATAGTAGGTAACATTTTAATAAATAGTAGGTAAAAATTTTATAAATATTAGGTAACAATTTTTATAAATAGTAGGTAACAATTTAATAAATAGTAGTTAACAATTTAATAAATAGTAGATAACAATTTAATTAATAGTATGTAAAAATTTAATAAATAGTAAGTAACAATTTAATAAATAGTAAGTAACAATTTAATAAATATTAAGTAACAATTTAATAAATAGTAAGTAACAATTTAATTAATTGTATGTAACAATTTAATAAATAGTAGGTAACAATTTAATAAATAGTAGGTAACAATTTAATAAATAGTAGGTAACAATTTAATAAATAGTAGGTAACAATTTAATAAATAGTAGGTAACAATTTAATAAATAGTAGGTAACAATTTAATAAATAGTAGGTAGCAATTTAATAAATAGTAGGTAACAATTTAATAAATAGTAGGTAACATTTTAATAAATAGGAGGTAACAGTTTAATAAATAGTAGGTAACAATTTAATAAATAGTAGTTAACAATTTAATAAATAGTAGATAACAATTTAATAAATAGTATGTAAAAATTTAATAAATAGTAAGTAACAATTTAATAAATAGTAAGTAACAATTTAATAAATAGTAAGTAACAATTTAATTAATTGTATGTAACAATTTAATAAATAGTAGGTAACAATTTAATAAATAGTAGGTAACAATTTAATAAATAGTAGATAACAATTTAATAAATAGTATGTAACAATTTAATAAATAGTAGGTAACAAATTAATAAATAGTAAGTAGCAATTTAATAAATAGTAAGTAGCAATTTAATAAATAGTAGGTAGCAATTTAATAAATAGTAGGTAACAATTTAATAAATAGTAGGTAACATTTTAATAAATAGGAGGTAACAATTTAATAAATAGTAGGTAAAATTTTAATAAATAGTAGGTAACAATTTAATAAATAGTAGGTAACAATTTAATAAATAGTAGGTAACAATTTAATAAATGGTGGGTATCAATTTAATAAATAGTGGGTATCAATTTAGTAAATAGTAGGAAACAATTTAAAAAATAGTAGGTAACAATTTAATAAATAGTAGCTAACAATTTAATAAATAGTTCGAAACAATTTAATAAATAGTAGGTAACAATTTAATAAATAGTAGGTAGCAATTTAATAAATAGTAGGTAGCAATTTAATTAATAGTAGGTAACAATTTAATAAATAGTAGGTAACAATTTAATAAATAGTAGGTAACGATTTAGTAAATAGTAGATAACAATTTAATAAATAGTATGTAAAAATTTAATAAATAGTAAGTAACAATTTAATAAATAGTAAGTAACAATTTAATAAATATTAAGTAACAATTTAATAAATAGTAAGTACCAATTTAATTAATTGTATGTAACAATTTAATAAATAGTAGGTAACAATTTAATAAATAGTAGGTAACAATTTAATAAATAGTAGGTAACAATTTAATAAATAGTAGGTAACAATTTAATAAATAGTAGGTAACAATTTAATAAATAGTAGGTAACAATTTAATAAATAGTAGGTAGCCATTTAATAAATAGTAGGTAACAATTTAATAAATAGTAGGTAACATTTTAATAAATAGGAGGTAACAATTTAATAAATAGTAGGTAACAATTTAATAAATAGTAGTTAACAATTTAATAAATAGTAGATAACAATTTAATAAATAGTATGTAAAAATTTAATAAATAGTAAGTAACAATTTAATAAATAGTAAGTAACAATTTAATAAATAGTAAGTAACAATTTAATTAATTGTATGTAACAATTTAATAAATAGTAGGTAACAATTTAATAAATAGTAGGTAACAATTTAATAAATAGTAGATAACAATTTAATAAATAGTATGTAACAATTTAATAAATAGTAGGTAACAAATTAATAAATAGTAAGTAGCAATTTAATAAATAGTAAGTAGCAATTTAATAAATTGTAAGTAACTATTTAATAAATAGTAGGTAACAATTTAATAAATAGTAGGTAAGAATTTAATAAATAGTAGGTAGCAATTTAATAAATAGTAGGTAACAATTTAATAAATAGTAGGTAACAATTTAATAAATAGTAGGTAACAATTTAATAAATAGTAGGTAACAATTTAATAAATAGTAGGTAACAATTTAATAAATAGTAGGTAGCCATTTAATAAATAGTAGGTAACAATTTAATAAATAGTAGGTAACATTTTAATAAATAGGAGGTAACAATTTAATAAATAGTAGGTAACAATTTAATAAATAGTAGTTAACAATTTAATAAATAGTAGATAACAATTTAATAAATAGTATGTAAAAATTTAATAAATAGTAAGTAACAATTTAATAAATAGTAAGTAACAATTTAATAAATAGTAAGTAACAATTTAATTAATTGTATGTAACAATTTAATAAATAGTAGGTAACAATTTAATAAATAGTAGGTAACAATTTAATAAATAGTAGGTAACAATTTAATAAATAGTAGGTAACAATTTAATAAATGGTGGGTATCAATTTAATAAATAGTGGGTATCAATTTAGTAAATAGTAGGAAACAATTTAAAAAAAAGTAGGTAACAATTTAATAAATAGTAGCTAACAATTTAATAAATAGTTCGAAACAATTTAATAAATAGTAGGTAACAATTTAATAAATAGTAGGTAGCAATTTAATAAATAGTAGGTAGCAATTTAATTAATAGTAGGTAACAATTTAATAAATAGTAGGTAACATTTTAATAAATAGTAGGAAACAATTTAATAAATAGTAGGTAACAATTTAATAAATAGTTGGAAACAATTTAATAAATAGTAGGTAACAATTTAATAAATAGTAGGTAACGATTTAGTAAATAGTAGGTAACATTTTAATAAATAGTAGGTAACAATTTAATAAATAGTAGGTAGCAATTTAATAAATAGTACGTAACAATTTAATAAATAGTAGGTAACATTTTAATAAATAGTAGGTAACAATTTAATAAATAGTAGGTAACAATTTAATAAATAGTAGGTAATAATTTAATAAATAGTAGGTAACAATTTAATAAATAGTAGGTAACAATTTAATAAATAGTAGGTAACAATTTAATAAATGGTAGGTAACAATTTAATAAATAGTAGGTAGCAATTTAGTAAATAGTTGGAAACAATTTAATAAATAGTAGGTAACAATTTAATAAATAGTAGGTAGCAATTTAATAAATAGTAGGTAGCAATTTAATAAATAGTAGGTAACAATTTAATAAATAGTAGGTAACAATTTAATAAATAGTAGGTAGCAATTTAATAAATAGTAGGTAACAATTTAATAAATAGTAGGTAACATTTTAATAAATAGGAGGTAACAGTTTAATAAATAGTAGGTAACAATTTAATAAATAGTAGTTAACAATTTAATAAATAGTAGATAACAATTTAATAAATAGTATGTAAAAATTTAATAAATAGTAAGTAACAATTTAATAAATAGTAAGTAACAATTTAATAAATAGTAAGTAACAATTTAATTAATTGTATGTAACAATTTAATAAATAGTAGGTAACAATTTAATAAATAGTAGGTAACAATTTAATAAATAGTAGATAACAATTTAATAAATAGTATGTAACAATTTAATAAATAGTAGGTAACAAATTAATAAATAGTAAGTAGCAATTTAATAAATAGTAAGTAGCAATTTAATAAATAGTAGGTAGCAATTTAATAAATAGTAGGTAACAATTTAATAAATAGTAGGTAACATTTTAATAAATAGGAGGTAACAATTTAATAAATACTAGGTAAAATTTTAATAAATAGTAGGTAACAATTTAATAAATATTAGGTAACAATTTAATAAATAGTAGGTAACAATTTAATAAATGGTGGGTATCAATGTAATAAATAGTGGGTATCAATTTAGTAAATAGTAGGAAACAATTTAAAAAATAGTAGGTAACAATTTAATAAATAGTAGCTAACAATTTAATAAATAGTTCGAAACAATTTAATAAATAGTAGGTAACAATTTAATAAATAGTAGGTAGCAATTTAATAAATAGTAGGTAGCAATTTAATTAATAGTAGGTAACAATTTAATAAATAGTAGGTAACAATTTAATAAATAGTAGGTAACGATTTAGTAAATAGTAGATAACAATTTAATAAATAGTATGTAAAAATTTAATAAATAGTAAGTAACAATTTAATAAATAGTAAGTAACAATTTAATAAATATTAAGTAACAATTTAATAAATAGTAAGTAACAATTTAATTAATTGTATGTAACAATTTAATAAATAGTAGGTAACAATTTAATAAATAGTAGGTAACAATTTAATAAATAGTAGGTAACAATTTAATAAATAGTAGGTAACAATTTAATAAATAGTAGGTAACAATTTAATAAATAGTAGGTAACAATTTAATAAATAGTAGGTAGCCATTTAATAAATAGTAGGTAACAATTTAATAAATGGTAGGTAACAATTTAATAAATAGTAGGTAGCAATTTAGTAAATAGTTGGAAACAATTTAATAAATAGTAGGTAACAATTTAATAAATAGTAGGTAGCAATTTAATAAATAGTAGGTAGCAATTTAATAAATAGTAGGTAACAATTTAATAAATAGTAGGTAACAATTTAATAAATAGTAGGTAGCAATTTAATAAATAGTAAGTAACAATTTAATAAATAGTAAGTAACAATTTAATAAATAGTAAGTAACAATTTAATTAATTGTATGTAACAATTTAATAAATAGTAGGTAACAATTTAATAAATAGTAGGTAACAATTTAATAAATAGTAGGTAGCAATTTAATAAATAGTAGGTAACAATTTAATAAATAGTAGGTAACATTTTAATAAATAGGAGGTAACAATTTAATAAATAGTAGGTAAAATTTTAATAAATAGTAGGTAACAATTTAATAAATAGTAGGTAACAATTTAATAAATAGTAGGTAACAATTTAATAAATGGTGGGTATCAATTTAATAAATAGTGGGTATCAATTTAGTAAATAGTAGGAAACAATTTAACAAATAGTAGGTAACAATTTAATAAATAGTAGCTAACAATTTAATAAATAGTTCGAAACATTTTAATAAATAGTAGGTAACAATTTAATAAATAGTAGGTAACAATTTAATAAATAGTTGGAAACAATTTAATAAATAGTAGGTAACAATTTAATAAATAGTAGGTAACGATTTAATAAATGGTAGGTAACAATTTAATAAATAGTAGGTAGCAATTTAGTAAATAGTTGGAAACAATTTAATAAATAGTAGGTAACAATTTAATAAATAGTAGGTAGCAATTTAATAAATAGTAGGTAGCAATTTAATAAATAGTAGGTAACGATTTAATAAATAGTAGGTAACATTTTAATAAATAGTAGGTAAAAATTTTATAAATATTAGGTAACAATTTTTATAAATAGTAGGTAACATTTTAATAAATAGTAGTTAACAATTTAATAAATAGTAGGTAACAATTTAATAAATAGTAGGTAACAATTTAATAAATAGTAGGTAGCAATTTAATAAATAGTAGGTAACAATTTAATAAATAGTAGGTAACATTTTAATAAATAGGAGGTAACAGTTTAATAAATAGTAGGTAACAATTTAATAAATAGTAGTTAACAATTTAATAAATAGTAGATAACAATTTAATAAATAGTATGTAAAAATTTAATAAATAGTAAGTAACAATTTAATAAATAGTAAGTAACAATTTAATAAATAGTAAGTAACAATTTAATTAATTGTATGTAACAATTTAATAAATAGTAGGTAACAATTTAATAAATAGTAGGTAACAATTTAATAAATAGTAGATAACAATTTAATAAATAGTATGTAACAATTTAATAAATAGTAGGTAACAAATTAATAAATAGTAAGTAGCAATTTAATAAATAGTAAGTAGCAATTTAATAAATAGTAGGTAGCAATTTAATAAATAGTAGGTAACAATTTAATAAATAGTAGGTAACATTTTAATAAATAGGAGGTAACAATTTAATAAATAGTAGGTAAAATTTTAATAAATAGTAGGTAACAATTTAATAAATAGTAGGTAACAATTTAATAAATAGTAGGTAACAATTTAATAAATAGTAAGTAACAATTTAATTAATTGTATGTAACAATTTAATAAATAGTAGGTAACAATTTAATAAATAGTAGGTAACAATTTAATAAATAGTAGATAACAATTTAATAAATAGTATGTAACAATTCAATAAATAGTAGGTAACAAATTAATAAATAGTAAGTAGCAATTTAATAAATAGTAAGTAGCAATTTAATAAATTGTAAGTAACTATTTAATAAATAGTAGGTAACAATTTAATAAATAGTAGGTAACAATTTAATAAATAGTAGGTAACAATTTAATAAATAGTAGGTAACAATTTAATAAATAGTAGATAACAATTTAATAAATAGTATGTAACAATTCAATAAATAGTAGGTAACAAATTAATAAATAGTAAGTAGCAATTTAATAAATAGTAAGTAGCAATTTAATAAATTGTAAGTAACTATTTAATAAATAGTAGGTAACAATTTAATAAATAGTAGGTAACAATTTAATAAATAGTAGGTAACAATTTAATAAATAGTAGGTAACAATTTAATAAATAGTAGGTAACAATTTAATAAATAGTAGGTAGCAATTTAATAAATAGTAGGTAACAATTTAATAAATAGTAGGTAACATTTTAATAAATAGGAGGTAACAATTTAATAAATAGTAGGTAAAATTTTAATAAATAGTAGGTAACAATTTAATAAATAGTAGGTAACAATTTAATAAATAGTAGGTAACAATTTAATAAATGGTGGGTATCAATTTAATAAATAGTGGGTATCAATTTAGTAAATAGTAGGAAACAATTTAAAGAATAGTAGGTAACAATTTAATAAATAGTAGCTAACAATTTAATAAATAGTTCGAAACAATTTAATAAATAGTAGGTAACAATTTAATAAATAGTAGGTAGCAATTTAATAAATAGTAGGTAGCAATTTAATTAATAGTAGGTAACAATTTAATAAATAGTAGGTAACATTTTAATAAATAGTAGGTAACAATTTAATAAATAGTAGTTAACAATTTAATAAATAGTTGGAATCAATTTAATAAATAGTAGGTAACAATTTAATAAATAGTAGGTAACGATTTAGTAAATAGTAGGTAACATTTTAATAAATAGTAGGTAACAATTTAATAAATAGTAGGTAGCAATTTAATAAATAGTAGGTAACAATTTAATAAATAGTAGGTAACATTTTAATAAATAGTAGGTGTTGAACATAGAGAGTTTTGCCTAGTGTCACACTGGGCATTCAGGTTGGCACGATTGCCGAATTGCGGGAGTGGGGCCGCTATCCCCTCTCTTCTACACTCTTCTCTTCTTTTGTGTCTCGCGTCTCCGCTTGGTGTTAGATCGAAGATTAACCCAGAAGGTTCTTTTTGTGTTGTACAAATATACAACTTAATTATAGAATATAATTATTTCTTTCTTTGAGATATCGTGTCATTTATTTGCTCTACATCATCTATTCCATAAAGGCTCAACAGGTTATGGGCCCAGGGCACGTGCAAAGGCACAAGGAATAGAGGGCAACCACGTGTCACGATATAAGAATAATCATCCAGGTAATCCGTTTAATATGGACAAGTGGCGTACGATCCACATTCAACGCTTTGACGGAAGCAATTTCCAATTATGGAAGTACCAGATGGAGATTATTTTTGGTGCTGAAGGCATAAAGGACTTGGTAGATGGGAGAGAACCGCGTCCAGCGACTCCAGAGAAACAAAAGGTATGGGATGAACAAAATGCTAAAGGAATGTTAATAATATCCACGTCTATGGAGTATAGTCAGCTCCAGTCAGTAATTTCATTCGCAAACGCGCCTGAAATTTGGAAGAAACTAAAAACCTTACACGAGCAAAGGTCATCTGTTAACAAGGTTACGTTGAAGCAACAATTCTTTGGTTATAAAATGTGTGATAATGGAACAATTTCACAGCATATAAGCAAGATTGAATCAATGACCCAGGCACTAACCGATGTCGAGGAACCAGTAACGGAGCTCGATAAAATAGCAAAAGCCCTTGAAGGACTACCAGCAAAATATGGCGGTTTTGTAACAGCATGGGACTCCCTTGATGAAAGCAAACAAACCTTTGAGAATCTAACAGCGAGATTGTTAAAAGAAGAGCAGCGTTTAACGCAGGAAGACGTATCGGCAACGGCGTTCGCTGCAACCAAACCATCAGTCGCCCCAATAACCAAACCAATACAAATGGACAAGAAAAGAAATAAAAAGGAGGTAGTATGTTTTCTTTGCAATAAGAAAGGTCATTACAAGTATGAATGCAGGAAAAGAATGTCGCAGAAGGGCCAATGTCAACAGGGAGACGACAAGCATCAAGCATTCAGCGCAGTACTCAATGACTGTGGCGACCTAACCTACGAATTTGAATGGTTGGCCGACAGTGCGGCCTCGAAGCACATAATCTCACATAAAGATTGGTTTACAGAATTGACATGCTTAAAGGAAAAAGAAGTTGCAGTTCAACTAGGTGATAATTCCTGTGTCTACGCGAAAGGGATTGGAAAAGTTTGTATAGAAGCGCTGGTTCATGGCAAGTGGGAATCAAGAACGCTCGAGAATACCCTGTATGTACCAGAGGTAAAGAAGAATCTTTTCTCAATTGGGGCCGCTACAGAAAAAGGGTTGAGCGTGACGCTTGACAATCAGAAACTAACCATCTTACGAGGGAATATCTTGGTTGGTACTGGTGTTAAACAGGAGAACCAATGTTATAAAATGCTGTTTAGAAGCAGGAGGATGGATCAGGCAAACGCAACGACAACGAAAAAGATATTGTTGTGGCACGAACGGTTAGGGCACGTAAGCTTTGATGTTTTAAAAAGGATGGCCGATAAAGGCATCATACCAGTGCAGTTTAAAAACACAGAAGAATTATTCTGTGAGTCGTGTCAATATGGTAAAATGCATCGTGTATCGTTCAAGGCAGGAGAAAAACTGCAAACTTACAAGCCAGGAGAATATATCCACACTGACGTATGTGGAAAGATGTCGGTAGCCTCTCTTGGGGGAGCAGATTATTTCGTACTTTTCAAGGACCATGCCACAGGATACCGGTTCGTATATTTTATCAAACACAAAAATGATGTGTTTCCGAAATTCCTAGAACTAGAAGCGCTCATCAAACGCCAAACAGGGAACGCTATTAAGATTGTCAGGTCCGATAATGGAAAGGAATACATTAACCAACATTTTAAGAATTTCTTTCGACAAAAGGGAATCATACACGAAACAAGCGCCCCCTACACCCCTGAGCAGAATGGCAAAGCAGAAAGGGATCTCAGGACAATCGTGGAATGTGCGAGGTCCATGTTGTCAAGCACAACGATGAGTAAAGCCTTATGGGCAGAAGCGGTCAATGCTGCTATATACATTCTGAACCGAAGAGTAAGTAGAACAGACGATGAGCACACGCCCTATGAGAAATGGACGGGAAAACAACCAAAAATAAATCACCTAAGAAAGTTTGGTGCAGAAGCTTACGTCCACATCCCTAAGCAGTTTCGCACAAAGTTCGAGGATAAATCTAAAAGGTTATTTTTAATAGGGTACGATAACAATAGTCCAAATTACAGACTTTATAACCCAAAAACCCGACAGATAACGATTTCAAGCAACGTAAGTTTTCATGAAGGAGATCTTAACCTCCAAAATACACAAGAACATGCAACCTTATTCGTAAAAGAGGCCGTTTCCAATGAAGACGATGAAGGAGAAGTTAAAGCCAATTCGAACAAAGACGATGAAGTGACGACAACGGAAGAGTCTACAAGACGTGACCTACGAGATCGCAAAACCATTCGACAACCGTTACGTTATCCTGAAAACCTGTTAGCGTGTGCAATAGCCATAGATGAACCGAATAGTTATGAAGAGGCGACTGCATGCAATGAACGAGAACAATGGAAAACAGCAATGAACGAAGAAATCGCATCCCTAGAAGGAAGTCAGACTTGGGAAATAGTAAAATTGCCACCAGGACGAAAAGCCATTGGATGCAAATGGGTTTTCAAATGCAAGTATGGACCTGAAGGTGAAATAACTCGTTATAAAGCCAGATTGTGTGCAAAGGGCTGCTCACAGAAACCTGGCATAGACTACGGAGAAACATTCTCACCCGTTGTAAGGTACGAATCGTTAAGACTACTTTTAGCACTTGCAACAGCAAAAAATTTAGAAATAAAACAGTTTGATGTAGTATCTGCGTTCTTAAACGGAAGTCTATCCGAAGAAATATACATGCAGCAACCAGAAGGTTTTGTAAGAGGTGACAAATCATTAGTATGTAGACTAATGAATAGCCTATATGGGCTTAAACAGTCGTCGAGGTGCTGGAATCGCGAGTTTGTTAATTTCATTTCTATTTTTGGTTTCAAGGAATTAAATGCGGATAAATGCATTTTTCATGCTACATTTGAAGGGGAGGACGTATATATGGCAATATACGTCGACGACGGTTTAATAATGTCCAAAAATATATCTTCAATTGATACAATTTTGAGCGAACTCGACTCTCGTTTTAAAATAACTGTAAGGCCTTTAAGCTACTTTTTAGGAATGGAGATTAGGCGAGACAGAAATTCGAATGAGTTGTTTATCACACAGACAAACTACATACGAAAAATTTTAACCAAATTTAACATGGAAGACTGCAAAGCGAAAACAGTTCCTATGGATCCAGGTATTATATTGAGTCCAGGAGATGACTCAAATGAACTTCAAATCAGGGAAATACCTTATCGCGAGGCCGTGGGCTGTCTACTATTTCTAGCGAATGTCTCGCGTCCGGACATTACCTTTGCGGTTAGTCAAGTAAGTCGATATTTAAGTAAATACAACGTAGGTCATTGGAAAGCAGTGAAGCAAATACTGCAATACATCCAAGGGTCGAAAAGTCATGGAATCAAATACAGTGGGAATAAGTTTGAACTGTCCGTTTTCTCGGATGCAGATTTCGCGGGAGATTTAGAAACTAGGCGCTCGACTAGCGGACATGTCAGTATGATATGCAATGGACCGGTGACTTGGTCTTCGAGACAACAAAAATGTGTCTCACGATCAACCACCGAATCCGAGTATGTGGCCGCGTCGGACGCAGCGCAAGAGATTGTATGGCTGAGTGAGCTTATAAAAGAATTAATTAATGATGTTAAGTATCCGATTCGACTGTACGTAGATAATCAGAGCGCGATCAAAATAGCGAATGGAAAAGACTGTCATAGACGCACTAAGCACATAGATGTAAGGTATCATTACATTCGTGATCTGATAGAGAAAGGAGTAGTCAGCGTACATTTTGTACCTTCAGAAAATCAGCTCGCCGACATATATACCAAGGCATTACCCAGATGTAAATTCTTAAACAATAAGTCACAACTAATGTGGAAACCTGAACGTCCAGACGTAGGCAAAAAGTGGGAATGTTGAACATAGAGAGTTTTGCCTAGTGTCACACTGGGCATTCAGGTTGGCACGATTGCCGAATTGCGGGAGTGGGGCCGCTATCCCCTCTCTTCTACGCTCTTCTCTTCTTTTGTGTCTCGCGTGTCCGCTTGGTGTTAGATCGAAGATTAACCCAGAAGGTTCTTTTTGTGTTGTACAAATATACAACTTAATTATAGAATATAATTATTTCTTTCTTTGAGATATCGTGTCATTTATTTGCTCTACATCATCTATTCCATAAAGGCTCAACAGTAGGTAACAATTTAATAAATAGTAGGTAACAATTTAATAAATAGTAGGTAACAATTTAATAAATAGTATGTAACAATTTAATAAATAGTTGGAAACAATTTAATAAATAGTAGGTAACAATTTAATAAATAGTAGGTAGCAATTTAATAAATAGTAGGTAGCAACTTAATAAATAGTAGGTAACGATTTAATAAATAGTAGGTAACATTTTAATAAATAGTAGGTAACAATTTAATAAATAGTAGGTAACAATTTAATAAATAGTAGTTAACAATTTAATAAATAGTAGATAACAATTTAATAAATAGTATGTAACAATTTAATAAATTGTAGGTAACAATTTAATAAATAGTAAGTAGCAATTTAATAAATAGTAAGTAGCAATTTAATAAATAGTAGGTAACAATTTAATAAATAGTAGGTAACAATTTAATAAATAGTAGGTAACAATTTAATAAATAGTAGGTAAAAATTTAATAAATCGTTGGAAACAATTTAATAAATAGTAGGTAACAATTTAATAAATAGTAGGTAACAATTTAATAAATAGTAGGTAGCAATTTAATAAATAGTAGGTAGCAATTTAATAAATAGTGGGTAACAATTTAATAAATAGTAAGTAACAATTTAATAAATAGTAAGTAACAATTTAATAAATAGTAAGTAGCCATTTAATAAATAGTAAGTTGCAATTTAATAAATAGTAAGTAGCAATTTAATAAATAGTAAGTAGCAATTTAATAAATCGTAAGAAGCAATTTAATAAA
This sequence comes from Andrena chrysosceles, assembly GCA_963855975.1. Lineage (NCBI taxonomy): Eukaryota > Metazoa > Arthropoda > Insecta > Hymenoptera > Andrenidae > Andrena > Andrena chrysosceles. The sequence goes on from CAWLCU010000486.1 coordinate 44,281, forward strand.
TAGTAAGTAGCAATTTAATAAATAGTAAGTTGCAATTTAATAAATAGTAAGTAGCAATTTAATAAATAGTAAGTAGCAATTTAATAAATTGTAAGTAGCAATTTAATAAATAGTAAGTAGCTATTTAATAAATAGTAAGTAACAATATAATAAATAGTAAGTAACAATTTAATAAATAGTAAGTAGCAATTTAATAAATAGTGAGTAGCAATTTAATAAATAGTAAGTAGCAATTTAATAAATTGTAAGTAACAATTTAATAAATAGTAGGTAACAATTTAATAAATAGTAAGTAGCAATTTAATAAATAGTAAGTAGCAATTTAATAAATAGTAGGTAACAATTTAATAAATAGTAGGTAACAATTTAATAAATAGTAGGTAAAAATTTAATAAATAGAAGGTAACAATTTAATAAATAGTTGGATACGATTTAATAAATAGTAGGTAACAATTTAATAAATAGTAGGTAGCAATTTAATAAATAGTAGGTAACAATTTAATAAATAGTAGGTAACAATTTAATAAATAGTAGGTAACAATTTAATAAATGGTAGGTAACAATTTAATAAATAGTAGGTAACAATTTAATAAATAGTTGGAAACAATTTAATAAATAGTAGGTAACAATTTAATAAATAGATGGTAGCAATTTAATAAATAGTAGGTAGCAATTTAATAAATAGTAGGTAACAATTTAATAAATAGTAGGAAACATTTTAATAAATAGGAGGTAACAGTTTAATAAATAGTAGGTAACAATTTAATAAATAGTAGGTAACAATTTAATAAATAGTAGGTAACAATTTAATAAATAGTAGGTAACAATTTAATAAATAGTGGGTAACAATTTAATAAATAGTAGGTAACAATATAATAAATAGTAGGTAACAATTTAATAAATAGTAGGTAACAATTTAATAAATAGTAGGTAACAATTTAATAAATAGTAGGTAACAGTTTAATAAATAGTAGGTAACAATTTAATAAATAGTAGGTAACAATTTAATAAATAGTAGGTAGCAATTTAATAAATAGTAGGTAACAATTTAATAAATAGTAGGTAACATTTTAATAAATAGGAGGTAACAATTTAATAAATAGTATGTAGCCATTTAATAAATAGTAAGTTGCAATTTAATAAATAGTAAGTAGCAATTTAATAAATAGTAAGTAGCAATTTAATAAATAGTAGGTAACAGTTTAATAAATAGTAGGTAACAATTTAATAAATAGTAGGTAACAATTTAATAAATAGTAGTTAACAATTTAATAAATAGTAGATAACAATTTAATAAATAGTATGTAACAATTTAATAAATAGTAGGTAACAATTTAATAAATAGTAAGTAGCAATTTAATAAATAGTAAGTAGCAATTTAATAAATAGTAGGTAACAATTTAATAAATAGTAGGTAACAATTTAATAAATAGTAGGTAAAAATTTAATAAATAGAAGGTAACAATTTAATAAATAGTTGGATACGATTTAATAAATAGTAGGTAACAATTTAATAAATAGTAGGTAGCAATTTAATAAATAGTAGGTAACAATTTAATAAATAGTAGGTAACAATTTAATAAATAGTAGGTAACAATTTAATAAATGGTAGGTAACAATTTAATAAATAGTAGGTAACAATTTAATAAATAGTTGGAAACAATTTAATAAATAGTAGGTAACAATTTAATAAATAGTAGGTAGCAATTTAATAAATAGTAGGTAGCAATTTAATAAATAGTAGGTAACAATTTAATAAATAGTAGGTAACATTTTAATAAATAGGAGGTAACAATTTAATAAATAGTAGGTAACAATTTAATAAATAGTAGGTAACAATTTAATAAATAGTAGGTAACAATTTAATAAATAGTAGGTAACAATTTAATAAATAGTGGGTAACAATTTAATAAATAGTAGGTAACAATTTAATAAATAGTAGGAAACAATTTAAAATATAGTAGGTAAAAATTTAATAAATAGTAGCTAACAATTTAATAAATAGTTGGAAACAATTTAATAAATAGTAGGTAACAATTTAATAAATAGTAGGTAGCAATTTAATAAATAGTAGGTAGCAATTTCATAAATAGTAGGTAACAATTTAATAAATAGTAGGTAACATTTTAATAAATAGTAGGTAACAATTTAATAAATAGTAGGTAACAATTTAATAAATAGTAGGTAACAATATAATAAATAGTAGGTAACAATTTAATAAATGGTTGGAAACAATTTAATAAATAGTAGGTAACAATTTAATAAATAGTAGGTAGCAATTTAATAAATAGTAGGTAGCAATTTAATAAATAGTAGGTAACGATTTAGTAAATAGTTGGTAACATTTTAATAAATAGTAGGTAACAATTTAATAAATAGTAAGTAGCAATTTAATAAATAGTGAGTAGCAATTTAATAAATAGTAAGTAACAATTTAATAAATAGTAAGTAACAATTTAATTAATTGTATGTAACAATTTAATAAATAGTAGGTAACAATTTAATAAATAGTAGGTAACAATTTAATAAATAGTAGATAACAATTTAATAAATAGTAGGAAACTATTTAATAAATAGTAGGTAACAATTTAATAAATAGTAGGTAACAGTTTAATAAAAAGTAGGTAACAATTTAATAAATAGTAGGTAACAGTTTAATAAATAGTAGGTAACAATTTAATAAATAGTAGGTAACAATTTAATAAATAGTAGGTAGCAATTTAATAAATAGTAGGTAACATTTTAATAAATAGTAAGTAGCCATTTAATAAATAGTAAGTTGCAATTTAATAAATAGTAAGTAGCAATTTAATAAATAGTAAGTAGCAATTTAATAAATAGTAAGAAGCAATTTAATAAATAGTAAGTAGCAATTTAATAAATAGTAAGTAGCAATTTAATAAATAGTAAGTAGCAATTTAATAAATAGTAAGTAGCAATTTAATAAATTGTAAGTAGCAATTTAATAAACAGTAAGTAGCTATTTAATAAATAGTAAGTAACAATATAATAAATAGTAAGTAACAATTTAATAAATAGTAGGTAAAAATTTAATAAATAGTAGGTAACAATTTAATAAATAGTTGGAAACAATTTAATAAATAGTAGGTAACAATTTAATAAATAGTAGGTAGCAATTTAATAAATAGTAGGTAATAATTTAATAAATAGTAGATAACAATTTAATAAATAGTAGGTAACAATTTAATAAATGGTAGGTAACAATTTAATAAATAGTAGGTAACAATTTAATAAATAGTAGGTAGCAATTTAATAAATAGTAGGTAGCAATTTAATAAATAGTAGGTAACGATTTAATAAATAGTAGGTAGCAATTTAATAAATAGTAAGTAACAATTTAATTAATTGTATGTAACAATTTAATAAATAGTAGGTAACAATTTAATAAATAGTAGGTAACAATTTAATAAATAGTAGATAACAATTTAATAAATAGTATGTAACAATTTAATAAATAGTAGGTAACAAATTAATAAATAGTAAGTAGCAATTTAATAAATAGTAAGTAGCAATTTAATAAATTAAAGGTAACTATTTAATAAATAGTAGGTAACAATTTAATAAATAGTAGGTAACAATTTAATAAATAGTAGGTAACAATTTAATAAATAGTAGGTAACAATTTAATAAATAGTAGGTAACAATTTAATAAATAGTAGGTAACAATTTAATAAATAGTAGGTAACAATTTAATAAATAGTAGGTAGCAATTTAATAAATAGTAGGTAACAATTTAATAAATAGTAGGTAACATTTTAATAAATAGGAGGTAACAATTTAATAAATAGTAGGTAGCAATTTAATAAATAGTAGGTAACAATTTAATAAATAGTAGGTAACATTTTAATAAATAGGAGGTAACAGTTTAATAAATAGTAGGTAACAATTTAATAAATAGTAGGTAACAATTTAATAAATAGTAGGTAACAATTTAATAAATAGTAGGTAACAATTTAATAAATAGTGGGTAACAATTTAATAAATAGTAGGTAACAATATAATAAATAGTAAGTTGCAATTTAATAAATAGTAAGTAGCAATTTAATAAATAGTAAGTAGCAATTTAATAAATAGTAGGTAACAGTTTAATAAATAGTAGGTAACAATTTAATAAATAGTAGGTAACAATTTAATAAATAGTAGTTAACAATTTAATAAATAGTAGATAACAATTTAATAAATAGTATGTAACAATTTAATAAATAGTAGGTAACAATTTAATAAATAGTAAGTAGCAATTTAATAAATAGTAAGTAGCAATTTAATAAATAGTAGGTAACAATTTAATAAATAGTAGGTAACAATTTAATAAATAGTAGGTAAAAATTTAATAAATAGAAGGTAACAATTTAATAAATAGTTGGATACGATTTAATAAATAGTAGGTAACAATTTAATAAATAGTAGGTAGCAATTTAATAAATAGTAGGTAACAATTTAATAAATAGTAGGTAACAATTTAATAAATAGTAGGTAACAATTTAATAAATGGTAGGTAACAATTTAATAAATAGTAGGTAACAATTTAATAAATAGTTGGAAACAATTTAATAAATAGTAGGTAACAATTTAATAAATAGTAGGTAGCAATTTAATAAATAGTAGGTAGCAATTTAATAAATAGTAGGTAACAATTTAATAAATAGTAGGTAACATTTTAATAAATAGGAGGTAACAATTTAATAAATAGCAGGTAACAATTTAATAAATAGTAGGTAACAATTTAATAAATAGTAGGTAACAATTTAATAAATAGTAGGTAACAATTTAATAAATAGTGGGTAACAATTTAATAAATAGTAGGTAACAATTTAATAAATAGTAGGAAACAATTTAAAATATAGTAGGTAAAAATTTAATAAATAGTAGCCAACAATTTAATAAATAGTCGGAAACAATTTAATAAATAGTTGGAAACAATTTAATAAATAGTAGGTAACAATTTAATAAATAGTAGGGAGCAATTTAATAAATAGTAGGTAGCAACTTAATAAATAGTAGGTAACGATTTAATAAATAGTAGGTAACATTTTAATAAATAGTAGGTATCAATTTAATAAATAGTAGGTAACAATTTAATAAATAGTAGTTAACAATTTAATAAATAGTAGGTAGCAATTTAATTAATAGTAGGTAACAATTTAATAAATAGTAGGTAACATTTTAATAAATAGTAGGTAACAATTTAACAAATAGTAGGTAACAATTTAATTAATAGTAGGTAACAATTTAATAAGTAGTAGGTAACATTTTAATAAATAGTAGGTAACGATTTAATAAATAGTAGGTAGCAATTTAATAAATAGTAAGTAACAATTTAATTAATTGTATGTAACAATTTAATAAATAGTAGGTAACAATTTAATAAATAGTAGGTAACAATTTAATAAATAGTAGATAACAATTTAATAAATAGTATGTAACAATTTAATAAATAGTAGGTAACAAATTAATAAATAGTAAGTAGCAATTTAATAAATAGTAAGTAGCAATTTAATAAATTAAAGGTAACTATTTAATAAATAGTAGGTAACAATTTAATAAATAGTAGGTAACAATTTAATAAATAGTAGGTAACAATTTAATAAATAGTAGGTAACAATTTAATAAATAGTAGGTAACAATTTAATAAATAGTAGGTAGCAATTTAATAAATAGTAGGTAACAATTTAATAAATAGTAGGTAACATTTTAATAAATAGTAGGTAACAATTTAATAAATAGTAGGTAAAAATTTAATAAATAGAAGGTAACAATTTAATAAATAGTTGGATACGATTTAATAAATAGTAGGTAACAATTTAATAAATAGTAGGTAGCAATTTAATAAATAGTAGGTAACAATTTAATAAATAGTAGGTAACAATTTAATAAATAGTAGGTAACAATTTAATAAATGGTAGGTAACAATTTAATAAATAGTAGGTAACAATTTAATAAATAGTTGGAAACAATTTAATAAATAGTAGGTAACAATTTAATAAATAGTAGGTAGCAATTTAATAAATAGTAGGTAGCAATTTAATAAATAGTAGGTAACAATTTAATAAATAGTAGGTAACATTTTAATAAATAGGAGGTAACAATTTAATAAATAGCAGGTAACAATTTAATAAATAGTAGGTAACAATTTAATAAATAGTAGGTAACAATTTAATAAATAGTAGGTAACAATTTAATAAATAGTGGGTAACAATTTAATAAATAGTAGGTAACAATTTAATAAATAGTAGGAAACAATTTAAAATATAGTAGGTAAAAATTTAATAAATAGTAGCCAACAATTTAATAAATAGTCGGAAACAATTTAATAAATAGTTGGAAACAATTTAATAAATAGTAGGTAACAATTTAATAAATAGTAGGGAGCAATTTAATAAATAGTAGGTAGCAACTTAATAAATAGTAGGTAACGATTTAATAAATAGTAGGTAACATTTTAATAAATAGTAGGTATCAATTTAATAAATAGTAGGTAACAATTTAATAAATAGTAGTTAACAATTTAATAAATAGTAGGTAGCAATTTAATTAATAGTAGGTAACAATTTAATAAATAGTAGGTAACATTTTAATAAATAGTAGGTAACAATTTAACAAATAGTAGGTAACAATTTAATTAATAGTAGGTAACAATTTAATAAGTAGTAGGTAACATTTTAATAAATAGTAGGTAACGATTTAATAAATAGTAGGTAGCAATTTAATAAATAGTAAGTAACAATTTAATTAATTGTATGTAACAATTTAATAAATAGTAGGTAACAATTTAATAAATAGTAGGTAACAATTTAATAAATAGTAGATAACAATTTAATAAATAGTATGTAACAATTTAATAAATAGTAGGTAACAAATTAATAAATAGTAAGTAGCAATTTAATAAATAGTAAGTAGCAATTTAATAAATTAAAGGTAACTATTTAATAAATAGTAGGTAACAATTTAATAAATAGTAGGTAACAATTTAATAAATAGTAGGTAACAATTTAATAAATAGTAGGTAACAATTTAATAAATAGTAGGTAACAATTTAATAAATAGTAGGTAGCAATTTAATAAATAGTAGGTAACAATTTAATAAATAGTAGGTAACATTTTAATAAATAGGAGGTAACAATTTAATAAATAGTAGGTAACATTTTAATAAATAGTAGGTAACAATTTAATAAATAGTAGGTAACAATTTAATAAATAGTAGGTAACAATTTAATAAATGGTGGGTAACAATTTAATAAATAGTGGGTACCAATTTAGTAAATAGTAGGAAACAATTTAAAAAATAGTAGGTAACAATTTAATAAATAGTAGCTAACAATTTAATAAATAGTAGGTAACAATTTAATAAATAGTAGGTAACAATTTAATAAATAGTATGTAACAATTTAATAAATAGTTGGAAACAATTTAATAAATAGTAGGTAACAATTTAATAAATAGTAGGGAGCAATTTAATAAATAGTAGGTAGCAACTTAATAAATAGTAGGTAACGATTTAATAAATAGTAGGTAAAATTTTAATAAATAGTAGGTAACAATTTAATAAATAGTAGGTAACAATTTAATAAATAGTAGTTAACAATTTAATAAATAGTAGATAACAATTTAATAAATAGTATGTAACAATTTAATAAATAGTAGGTAACAATTTAATAAATAGTAGGTAACAATTTAATAAATAGTATGTAACAATTTAATAAATAGTTGGAAACAATTTAATAAATAGTAGGTAACAATTTAATAAATAGTAGGGAGCAATTTAATAAATAGTAGGTAGCAACTTAATAAATAGTAGGTAACGATTTAATAAATAGTAGGTAAAATTTTAATAAATAGTAGGTAACAATTTAATAAATAGTAGGTAACAATTTAATAAATAGTAGTTAACAATTTAATAAATAGTAGATAACAATTTAATAAATAGTATGTAACAATTTAATAAATAGTAGGTAACAATTTAATAAATAGTAAGTAGCAATTTAATAAATAGTAAGTAGCACTTTAATAAATAGTAGGTAACAATTTAATAAATAGTAGGTAACAATTTAATAAATAGTAGGTAAAAATTTAATAAACAGTAGGTAACAATTTAATAAATAGTTGGAAACAATTTAATAAATAGTAGGTAACAATTTAATGAATAGTAGGTAGCAATTTAATAAATAGTAGGTAGCAATTTAATAAATAGTGGGTAACAATTTAATAAATAGTAAGTAACAATTTAATAAATAGTAAGTAACAATTTAATAAATAGTAAGTAGCCATTTAATAAATAGTAAGTTGCAATTTAATAAATAGTAAGTAGCAATTTAATAAATAGTAAGTAGCAATTTAATAAATAGTAAGAAGCAATTTAATAAATAGTAAGTAGCAATTTAATAAATAGTAAGTAGCAATTTAATAAATAGTAAGTAGCAATTTAATAAATAGTAAGTAGCAATTTAATAAATTGTAAGTAGCAATTTAATAAATAGTAAGTAGCTATTTAATAAATAGTAAGTAACAATATAATAAATAGTAAGTAACAATTTAATAAATAGTAAGTAACAATTTAATAAATAGTAAGTAGCAATTTAATAAATAGTGAGTAGCAATTTAATAAATAGTAAGAAGCAATTTAATAAATTGTAAGTAACAATTTAATAAATAGTAGGTAACAATTTAATAAATAGTAAGTAGCAATTTAATAAATAGTAAGTAGCAATTTAATAAATAGTAGGTAACAATTTAATAAATAGTAGGTAACAATTTAATAAATAGTAGGTAAAAATTTAATAAATAGTAGGTAACAATTTAATAAATAGTTGGAAACGATTTAATAAATAGTAGGTAACAATTTAATAAATAGTAGGTAGCAATTTAATAAATAGTAGGTAACAATTTAATAAATAGTAGGTAACAATTTAATAAATAGTAGGTAACAATTTAATAAATGGTAGGTAACAATTTAATAAATAGCAGGTAACAATTTAATAAATAGTTGGAAACAATTTAATAAATAGTAGGTAACAATTTAATAAATAGTAGGTAGCAATTTAATAAAAAGTAGGTAGCAATTTAATAAATAGTAGGTAACAATTTAATAAATAGTAGGTAACATTTTAATAAATAGGAGGTAACAATTTAATAAATAGTAGGTAACAATTTAATAAATAGTAGGTAACATTTTAATAAATAGGAGGTAACAATTTAATAAATAGTAAGTAGCCATTTAATAAATAGTAAGTTGCAATTTAATAAATAGTAAGTAGCAATTTAATAAATAGTAAGTAGCAATTTAATAAATAGTAAGAAGCAATTTAATAAATAGTAAGTAGCAATTTAATAAATAGTAAGTAGCAATTTAATAAATAGTAGATAACAATTTAATAAATAGTATGTAACAATTTAATAAATAGTAGGTAACAAATTAATAAATAGTAAGTAGCAATTTAATAAATAGTAAGTAGCAATTTAATAAATTAAAGGTAACTATTTAATAAATAGTAGGTAACAATTTAATAAATAGTAGGTAACAATTTAATAAATAGTAGGTAACAATTTAATAAATAGTAGGTAACAATTTAATAAATAGTAGGTAACAATTTAATAAATAGTAGGTAACAATTTAATAAATAGTAGGTAGCAATTTAATAAATAGTAGGTAACAATTTAATAAATAGTAGGTAACATTTTAATAAATAGGAGGTAACAATTTAATAAATAGTAGGTAACATTTTAATAAATAGTAGGTAACAATTTAATAAATAGTAGGTAACAATTTAATAAATAGTAGGTAACAATTTAATAAATGGTGGGTAACAATTTAATAAATAGTGGGTATCAATTTAGTAAATAGTAGGAAACAATTTAAAAAATAGTAGGTAACAATTTAATAAATAGTAGCTAACAATTTAATAAATAGTTCGAAACAATTTAATAAATAGTAGGTAACAATTTAATAAATAGTAGGTAGCAATTTAATAAATAGTAGGTAGCAATTTAATTAATAGTAGGTAACAATTTAATAAATAGTAGGTAACATTTTAATAAATAGTAGGTAACAATTTAATAAATAGTAGGTAACAATTTAATTAATAGTAGGTAACAATTTAATAAGTAGTAGGTAACATTTTAATAAATAGTAGGTAACGATTTAACAAATAGTAGGTAGCAATTTAATAAATAGTAAGTAACAATTTAATTAATTGTATGTAACAATTTAATAAATAGTAGGTAACAATTTAATAAATAGTAGGTAACAATTTAATAAATAGTAGATAACAATTTAATAAATAGTATGTAACAATTTAATAAATAGTAGGTAACAAATTAATAAATAGTAAGTAGCAATTTAATAAATAGTAAGTAGCAATTTAATAAATTAAAGGTAACTATTTAATAAATAGTAGGTAACAATTTAATAAATAGTAGGTAACAATTTAATAAATAGTAGGTAACAATTTAATAAATAGTAGGTAACAATTTAATAAATAGTAGGTAACAATTTAATAAATAGTAGGTAGCAATTTAATAAATAGTAGGTAACAATTTAATAAATAGTAGGTAACATTTTAATAAATAGGAGGTAACAATTTAATAAATAGTAGGTAACATTTTAATAAATAGTAGGTAACAATTTAATAAATAGTAGGTAACAATTTAATAAATAGTAGGTAACAATTTAATAAATGGTGGGTAACAATTTAATAAATAGTGGGTATCAATTTAGTAAATAGTAGGAAACAATTTAATAAATAGTAGGTAACAATTTAATAAATAGTAGGTAACATTTTAATAAATAGTAGGTAACAATTTAATAAATAGTAGGTAACAATTTAATAAATAGTAGGTAACAATTTAATAAATAGTAGGTAACGATTTAGTAAATAGTAGGTAACATTTTAATAAATAGTAGGTAACAATTTAATAAATAGTAGGTAGCAATTTAATAAATAGTAGGTAACAATTTAATAAATAGTAGGTAACATTTTAATAAATAGTAGGTAACAATTTAATAAATAGTAGGTAACAATTTAATAAATAGTAGGTAACAATTTAATAAATAGTATGTAACAATTTAATAAATAGTTGGAAACAATTTAATAAATAGTAGGTAACAATTTAATAAATAGTTGGAAACAATTTAATAAATAGTAGGTAACAATTTAATAAATAGTAGGGAGCAATTTAATAAATAGTAGGTAGCAACTTAATAAATAGTAGGTAACGATTTAATAAATAGTAGGTAACATTTTAATAAATAGTAGGTAACAATTTAATAAATAGTAGGTAACAATTTAATAAATAGTAGTTAACAATTTAATAAATAGTAGATAACAATTTAATAAATAGTATGTAACAATTTAATAAATAGTAGGTAACAATTTAATAAATAGTAAGTAGCAATTTAATAAATAGTAAGTAGCAATTTAATAAATAGTAGGTAACAATTTAATAAATAGTAGGTAACAATTTAATAAATAGTAGGTAGCAATTTAATAAATAGTAGGTAGCAATTTAATTAATAGTAGGTAACAATTTAATAAATAGTAGGTAACATTTTAATAAATAGTAGGTAACAATTTAATAAATAGTAGGTAACAATTTAATTAATAGTAGGTAACAATTTAATAAGTAGTAGGTAACATTTTAATAAATAGTAGGTAACGATTTAATAAATAGTAGGTAGCAATTTAATAAATAGTAAGTAACAATTTAATTAATTGTATGTAACAATTTAATAAATAGTAGGTAACAATTTAATAAATAGTAGGTAACAATTTAATAAATAGTAGATAACAATTTAATAAATAGTATGTAACAATTTAATAAATAGTAGGTAACAAATTAATAAATAGTAAGTAGCAATTTAATAAATAGTAAGTAGCAATTTAATAAATTAAAGGTAACTATTTAATAAATAGTAGGTAACAATTTAATAAATAGTAGGTAACAATTTAATAAATAGTAGGTAACAATTTAATAAATAGTAGGTAACAATTTAATAAATAGTAGGTAACAATTTAATAAATAGTAGGTAGCAATTTAATAAATAGTAGGTAACAATTTAATAAATAGGAGGTAACAATTTAATAAATAGTAGGTAACAATTTAATAAATAGTAGGTAACAATTTAATAAATAGTAGGTAACAATTTAATAAATAGTAGGTAACAATTTAATAAATAGTAGGTAAAAATTTAATAAATAGTAGGTAACAATTTAATAAATAGTTGGAAACGATTTAATAAATAGTAGGTAACAATTTAATAAATAGTAGGTAGCAATTTAATAAATAGTAGGTAACAATTTAATAAATAGTAGGTAACAATTTAATAAATAGTAGGTAACAATTTAATAAATGGTAGGTAACAATTTAATAAATAGCAGGTAACAATTTAATAAATAGTTGGAAACAATTTAATAAATAGTAGGTAACAATTTAATAAATAGTAGGTAGCAATTTAATAAAAAGTAGGTAGCAATTTAATAAATAGTAGGTAACAATTTAATAAATAGTAGGTAACATTTTAATAAATAGGAGGTAACAATTTAATAAATAGTAGGTAACAATTTAATAAATAGTAGGTAACAATTTAATAAATAGTAGGTAACAATTTAATAAATAGTAGGTAACAATTTAATAAATAGTGGGTAACAATTTAAAAAATAGTAGGTAACAATTTAATAAATAGTAGGAAACAATTTAAAATATAGTAGGAAACAATTTAAAAAATAGTAGGTAACAATTTAATAAATAGTAGCTAACAATTTAATAAATAGTAGGTAACAATTTAATAAATAGTAGGTAACAATTTAATAAATAGTATGTGACAATTTAATAAATAGTTGGAAACAATTTAATAAATAGTAGGTAACAATTTAATAAATAGTAGGGAGCAATTTAATAAATAGTAGGTAGCAACTTAATAAATAGTAGGTAACGATTTAATAAATAGTAGGTAACATTTTAATAAATAGTAGGTAACAATTTAATAAATAGTAGGTAACAATTTAATAAATAGTAGTTAACAATTTAATAAATAGTAGATAACAATTTAGTAAATAGTATGTAACAATTTAATAAATAGTAGGTAACAATTTAATAAATAGTAAGTAGCAATTTAATAAATAGTAAGTAGCAATTTAATAAATAGTAGGTAACAATTTAATAAATAGTAGGTAACAATTTAATAAATAGTAGGTAAAAATTTAATAAATAGTAGGTAACAATTTAATAAATAGTTGGAAACAATTTAATAAATAGTAGGTAACAATTTAATGAATAGTAGGTAGCAATTTAATAAATAGTAGGTAGCAATTTAATAAATAGTGGGTAACAATTTAATAAATAGTAAGTAACAATTTAATAAATAGTAAGTAACAATTTAATAAATAGTAAGTAGCCATTTAATAAATAGTAAGTTGCAATTTAATAAATAGTAAGTAGCAATTTAATAAATAGTAAGTAACAATTTAATAAATAGTAAGAAGCAATTTAATAAATAGTAAGTAGCAATTTAATAAATAGTAAGTAGCAATTTAATAAATAGTAAGTAGCAATTTAATAAATAGTAAGTAGCAATTTAATAAATTGTAAGTAGCAATTTAATAAATAGTAAGTAGCTATTTAATAAATAGTAAGTAACAATATAATAAATAGTAAGTAACAATTTAATAAATAGTAAGTAACAATTTAATAAATAGTAGGTAACAATTTAATAAATAGTAGGTAACATTTTAATAAATAGGAGGTAACAATTTAATAAATAGTAGGTAACAATTTAATAAATAGTAGGTAACAATTTAATAAATAGTAGGTAACAATTTAATAAATAGTAAGTAGCAATTTAATAAATAGTAAGTAGCAATTTAATAAATAGTAGGTAACAATTTAATAAATAGTAGGTAACAATTTAATAAATAGTAGGTAAAAATTTAATAAATAGTAGGTAACAATTTAATAAATAGTTGGAAACGATTTAATAAATAGTAGGTAACAATTTAATAAATAGTAGGTAGCAATTTAATAAATAGTAGGTAACAATTTAATAAATAGTAGGTAACAATTTAATAAATAGTAGGTAACAATTTAATAAATGGTAGGTAACAATTTAATAAATAGCAGGTAACAATTTAATAAATAGTTGGAAACAATTTAATAAATAGTAGGTAACAATTTAATAAATAGTAGGTAGCAATTTAATAAAAAGTAGGTAGCAATTTAATAAATAGTAGGCAACAATTTAATAAATAGTAGGTAACATTTTAATAAATAGGAGGTAACAATTTAATAAATAGTAGGTAACATTTTAATAAATAGTAGGTAACAATTTAATAAATAGTAGGTAACAATTTAATAAATAGTAGGTAACAATATAATAAATAGTAGGTAACAATTTAATAAATAGTTGGAAACAATTTAATAAATAGTAGGTAACAATTTAATAAATAGTAGGTAGCAATTTAATAAATAGTAGGTAGCAATTTAATAAATAGTAGGTAACGATTTAGTAAATAGTAGGTAACATTTTAATAAATAGTAGGTAACAATTTAATAAATAGTAAGTAGCAATTTAATAAATAGTGAGTAGCAATTTAATAAATAGTAAGTAACAATTTAATAAATTGTAAGTAGCAATTTAATAAACAGTAAGTAGCTATTTAATAAATAGTAAGTAACAATATAATAAATAGTAAGTAACAATTTAATAAATAGTAAGTAACAATTTAATAAATAGTAAGTAGCAATTTAATAAATAGTGAGTAGCAATTTAATAAATAGTAAGTAGCAATTTAATAAATTGTAAGTAACAATTTAATAAATAGTAGGTAACAATTTAATAAATAGTAAGTAGCAATTTAATAAATAGTAAGTAGCAATTTAATAAATAGTAGGTAACAATTTAATAAATAGTAGGTAACAATTTAATAAATACTAGGTAAAAATTTAATAAATAGTAGGTAACAATTTAATAAATAGTTGGAAACAATTTAATAAATAGTAGGTAACAATTTAATAAATAGTAAGTAACAATTTAATTAATTGTATGTAACAATTTAATAAATAGTAGGTAACAATTTAATAAATAGTAGGTAACAATTTAATAAATAGTAGATAACAATTTAATAAATAGTATGTAACAATTTAATAAATAGTAGGTAACAAATTAATAAATAGTAAGTAGCAATTTAATAAATAGTAAGTAGCAATTTAATAAATTGTAGGTAACTATTTAATAAATAGTAAGTAGCAATTTAATAAATAGTAAGAAGCAATTTAATAAATAGTAAGTAGCAATTTAATAAATAGTAAGTAGCAATTTAATAAATAGTAAGTAGCAATTTAATAAATAGTAAGTAGCAATTTAATAAATAGTAAGTAGCAATTTAATAAATTGTAAGTAGCAATTTAATAAATAGTAAGTAGCTATTTAATAAATAGTAAGTAACAATATAATAAATAGTAAGTAACAATTTAATAAATAGTAAGTAACAATTTAATAAATAGTAAGTAGCAATTTAATAAATTGTAAGTAACAATTTAATAAATAGTTGGTAACAATTTAATAAATAGTAGGTAGCAATTTAATAAATAGTAAGTAGCAATTTAATAAATAGTAGGTAACAATTTAATAAATAGTAGGTAACAATTTAATAAATAGTAGGTAAAAATTTAATAAATAGTAGGTAACAATTTAATAAATAGTTGGAAACGATTTAATAAATAGTAGGTAACAATTTAATAAATAGTAGGTAACAATTTAATAAATAGTTGGAAACAATTTAATAAATAGTAGGTAACAATTTAATAAATAGTAGGTAGCAATTTAATAAATAGTAGGTAGCAATTTAATAAATAGTAGGTAACAATTTAATAAATAGTAGGTAACATTTTAATAAATAGGAGGTAACAATTTAATAAATAGTAGGTAACAATTTAATAAATAGTAGGTAACAATTTAATAAATAGTAGGTAACAATTTAATAAATAGTAGGTAACAATTTAATAAATAGTGGGTAACAATTTAATAAATAGTAGGTAACAATTTAATAAATAGTAGGAAACAATTTAAAATATAGTAGGTAACAATTTAATAAATAGTAGCTGACAATTTAATAAATAGTTGGAAACAATTTAATAAATAGTAGGTAACAATTTAATAAATAGTAGGTAGCAATTTAATAAATAGTAGGTAGCAATTTCATAAATAGTAGGTAACAATTTAATAAATAGTAGGTAACATTTCAATAAATAGTAGGTAACAATTTAATAAATAGTAGGTAACAATTTAATAAATAGTAGGTAACAATATAATAAATAGTAGGTAACAATTTAATAAATAGTTGGAAACAATTTAATAAATAGTAGGTAACAATTTAATAAATAGTAGGTAGCAATTTAATAAATAGTAGGTAGCAATTTAATAAATAGTAGGTAACGATTTAGTAAATAGTAGGTAACATTTTAATAAATAGTAGGTAACAATTTAATAAATAGTAAGTAGAAATTTAATAAATAGTGAGTAGCAATTTAATAAATAGTAGGTAACAATTTAATAAATAGTAGGTAACAATTTAATAAATAGTAGATAACAATTTAATAAATAGTATGTAACAATTTAATAAATAGTAGGTAACAAATTAATAAATAGTAAGTAGCAATTTAATAAATAGTAAGTAGCAATTTAATAAATAGTAGGTAACTATTTAATAAATAGTAGGTAACAATTTAATAAATAGTAGGTAACAATTTAATAAATAGTAGGTAACAATTTAATAAATAGTAGGTAACAATTTAATAAATAGTAAGTAACAATTTAATTAATTGTATGTAACAATTTAATAAATAGTAGGTAACAATTTAATAAATAGTAGGTAACAATTTAATAAATAGTAGATAACAATTTAATAAATAGTATGTAACAATTTAATAAATAGTAGGTAACAAATTAATAAATAGTAAGTAGCAATTTAATAAATAGTAAGTAGCAATTTAATAAATTGTAGGTAACTATTTAATAAATAGTAAGTAGCAATTTAATAAATAGTAAGAAGCAATTTAATAAATAGTAAGTAGCAATTTAATAAATAGTAAGTAGCAATTTAATAAATAGTAGGTAACTATTTAATAAATAGTAGGTAACAATTTAATAAATAGTAGGTAACAATTTAATAAATAGTAGTTAACAATTTAATAAATAGTAGGTAACAATTTAATAAATAGTAGGTAACAATTTAATAAATAGTAGGTAGCAATTTAATAAATAGTAGGTAACAATTTAATAAATAGTAGGTAACATTTTAATAAATAGTAGGTAACAATTTAATAAATAGTTGGAAACAATTTAATAAATAGTAGGTAACAATTTAATAAATAGTAGGTAGCAATTTAATAAATAGTAGGTAGCAATTTAATAAATAGTAGGTAACAATTTAATAAATAGTAGGTAACATTTTAATAAATAGGAGGTAACAATTTAATAAATAGTAGGTAACAATTTAATAAATAGTAGGTAACAATTTAATAAATAGTAGGTAACAATTTAATAAATAGTAGGTAACAATTTAATAAATAGTTGGAAACAATTTAATAAATAGTAGGTAACAATTTAATAAATAGTAGGTAACGATTTAGTAAATAGTAGGTAACATTTTAATAAATAGTAGGTAACAATTTAATAAATAGTAGGTAGCAATTTAATAAATAGTAGGTAACAATTTAATAAATAGTAGGTAACATTTTAATAAATAGTAGGTAACAATTTAATAAATAGTAGGTAACAATTTAATAAATAGTAGGTAACAATTTAATAAATAGTATGTAACAATTTAATAAATAGTTGGAAACAATTTAATAAATAGTAGGTAACAATTTAATAAATAGTAGGTAGCAATTTAATAAATAGTAGGTAGCAACTTAATAAATAGTAGGTAACGATTAAATAAATAGTAGGTAACAATTTAATAAATAGTAGGTAACATTTTAATAAATAGGAGGTAACAATTTAATAAATAGTAGGTAACAATTTAATAAATAGTAGGTAACAATTTAATAAATAGTATGTAACAATTTAATAAATAGTTGGAAACAATTTAATAAATAGTAGGTAACAATTTAATAAATAGTAGGTAGCAATTTAATAAATAGTAAGTAACAATTTAATTAATTGTATGTAACAATTTAATAAATAGTAGGTAACAATTTAATAAATAGTAGGTAACAATTTAATAAATAGTAGATAACAATTTAATAAATAGTATGTAACAATTTAATAAATAGTAGGTAACAAATTAATAAATAGTAAGTAGCAATTTAATAAATAGTAAGTAGCAGTTTAATAAATTGTAGGTAACAATTTAATAAATAGTAAGTAGCAATTTAATAAATAGTAAGAAGCAATTTAATAAATAGTAAGTAGCAATTTAATAAATAGTAGGTAGCAATTTAATAAATAGTAGGTAGCAATTTAATAAATAGTAGGTAACGATTTAGTAAATAGTAGGTAACATTTTAATAAATAGTAGGTAACAATTTAATAAATAGTAAGTAGCAATTTAATAAATAGTGAGTAGGAATTTAATAAATAGTAAGTAACAATTTAATAAATAGTAAGTAACAATTTAATTAATTGTATGTAACAATTTAATAAATAGTAGGTAACAATTTAATAAATAGTAGGTAGCAATTTAATAAATAGTAGGTAGCAACTTAATAAATAGTAGGTAACGATTAAATAAATAGTAGGTAACAATTTAATAAATAGTAGGTAACATTTTAATAAATAGGAGGTAACAATTTAATAAATAGTAGGTAACAATTTAATAAATAGTAGGTAACAATTTAATAAATAGTATGTAACAATTTAATAAATAGTTGGAAACAATTTAATAAATAGTAGGTAACAATTTAATAAATAGTAGGTAGCAATTTAATAAATAGTAAGTAACAATTTAATTAATTGTATGTAACAATTTAATAAATAGTAGGTAACAATTTAATAAATAGTAGGTAACAATTTAATAAATAGTAGATAA
This sequence comes from Andrena chrysosceles, assembly GCA_963855975.1. Classification (NCBI taxonomy): domain Eukaryota; kingdom Metazoa; phylum Arthropoda; class Insecta; order Hymenoptera; family Andrenidae; genus Andrena; species Andrena chrysosceles. The sequence continues at coordinate 63,321 of CAWLCU010000486.1, forward strand.
CAATTTAATAAATAGTATGTAACAATTTAATAAATAGTAGGTAACAAATTAATAAATAGTAAGTAGCAATTTAATAAATAGTAAGTAGCAGTTTAATAAATTGTAGGTAACAATTTAATAAATAGTAAGTAGCAATTTAATAAATAGTAAGAAGCAATTTAATAAATAGTAAGTAGCAATTTAATAAATAGTAGGTAGCAATTTAATAAATAGTAGGTAGCAATTTAATAAATAGTAGGTAACGATTTAGTAAATAGTAGGTAACATTTTAATAAATAGTAGGTAACAATTTAATAAATAGTAAGTAGCAATTTAATAAATAGTGAGTAGGAATTTAATAAATAGTAAGTAACAATTTAATAAATAGTAAGTAACAATTTAATTAATTGTATGTAACAATTTAATAAATAGTAGGTAACAATTTAATAAATAGTAGGTAACAATTTAATAAATAGTAGATAACAATTTAATAAATAGTATGTAACAATTTAATAAATAGTAGGTAACAAATTAATAAATAGTAAGTAGCAATTTAATAAATAGTAAGTAGCAATTTAATAAATAGTAGGTAACTATTTAATAAATAGTAGGTAACAATTTAATAAATAGTAGGTAGCAATTTAATAAATAGTAGGTAATAATTTAATAAATAGTAGGTAACAATTTAATAAATAGTAGGTAACAATTTAATAAATGGTAGGTAACAATTTAATAAATAGTAGGTAACAATTTAATAAATAGTTGGAAACAATTTGATAAATAGTAGGTAACAATTTAATAAATAGTAGGTAGCAATTTAATAAATAGTAGGTAGCAATTTAATAAATAGTAGGTAACAATTTAATAAATAGTAGGTATCATTTTAATAAATAGGAGGTAACAATTTAATAAATAGTAGGTAACAATTTAATAAATAGTAGGTAACAATTTAATAAATAGTAGGTAACAATTTAATAAATAGTAGGTAACAATTTAATAAATAGTGGGTAACAATTTAATAAATAGTAGGTAACAATTTAATAAATAGTAGGAAACAATTTAAAATATAGTAGGTAACAATTTAATAAGTAGTAGCTGACAATTTAATAAATAGTTGGAAACAATTTAATAAATAGTAGGTAACAATTTAATAAATAGTAGGTAGCAATTTAATAAATAGTTGGTAGCAATTTCATAAATAGTAGGTAACAATTTAATAAATAGTAGGTAACATTTCAATAAATAGTAGGTAACAATTTAATAAATAGTAGGTAACAATTTAATAAATAGTAGGTAACAATATAATAAATAGTAGGTAACAATTTAATAAATAGTTGGAAACAATTTAATAAATAGTAGGTAACAATTTAATAAATAGTAGGTAGCAATTTAATAAATAGTAGGTAGCAATTTAATAAATAGTAGGTAACGATTTAGTAAATAGTAGGTAACATTTTAATAAATAGTAGGTAACAATTTAATAAATAGTAAGTAGCAATTTAATAAATAGTGAGTAGGAATTTAATAAATAGTAAGTAACAATTTAATAAATAGTAAGTAACAATTTAATTAATTGTATGTAACAATTTAATAAATAGTAGGTAACAATTTAATAAATAGTAGGTAACAATTTAATAAATAGTAGATAACAATTTAATAAATAGTATGTAACAATTTAATAAATAGTAGGTAACAAATTAATAAATAGTAAGTAGCAATTTAATAAATAGTAAGTAGCAATTTAATAAATAGTAGGTAACTATTTAATAAATAGTAGGTAACAATTTAATAAATAGTAGGTAACAATTTAATAAATAGTAGTTAACAATTTAATAAATAGTAAGTAGCAATTTAATAAATAGTATGTAGCAGTTTAATAAATTGTAGGTAACAATTTAATAAATAGTAAGTAGCAATTTAATAAATAGTAAGAAGCAATTTAATAAATAGTAAGTAGCAATTTAATAAATAGTAGGTAGCAATTTAATAAATAGTAGGTAGCAATTTAATAAATAGTAGGTAACGATTTAGTAAATAGTAGGTAACATTTTAATAAATAGTAGGTAACAATTTAATAAATAGTAAGTAGCAATTTAATAAATAGTGAGTAGGAATTTAATAAATAGTAAGTAACAATTTAATAAATAGTAAGTAACAATTTAATTAATTGTATGTAACAATTTAATAAATAGTAGGTAACAATTTAATAAATAGTAGGTAACAATTTAATAAATAGTAGATAACAATTTAATAAATAGTATGTAACAATTTAATAAATAGTAGGTAACAAATTAATAAATAGTAAGTAGCAATTTAATAAATAGTAAGTAGCAATTTAATAAATAGTAGGTAACTATTTAATAAATAGTAGGTAACAATTTAATAAATAGTAGGTAGCAATTTAATAAATAGTAGGTAATAATTTAATAAATAGTAGGTAACAATTTAATAAATAGTAGGTAACAATTTAATAAATGGTAGGTAACAATTTAATAAATAGTAGGTAACAATTTAATAAATAGTTGGAAACAATTTGATAAATAGTAGGTAACAATTTAATAAATAGTAGGTAGCAATTTAATAAATAGTAGGTAGCAATTTAATAAATAGTAGGTAACAATTTAATAAATAGTAGGTATCATTTTAATAAATAGGAGGTAACAATTTAATAAATAGTAGGTAACAATTTAATAAATAGTAGGTAACAATTTAATAAATAGTAGGTAACAATTTAATAAATAGTAGGTAACAATTTAATAAATAGTGGGTAACAATTTAATAAATAGTAGGTAACAATTTAATAAATAGTAGGAAACAATTTAAAATATAGTAGGTAACAATTTAATAAGTAGTAGCTGACAATTTAATAAATAGTTGGAAACAATTTAATAAATAGTAGGTAACAATTTAATAAATAGTAGGTAGCAATTTAATAAATAGTTGGTAGCAATTTCATAAATAGTAGGTAACAATTTAATAAATAGTAGGTAACATTTCAATAAATAGTAGGTAACAATTTAATAAATAGTAGGTAACAATTTAATAAATAGTAGGTAACAATATAATAAATAGTAGGTAACAATTTAATAAATAGTTGGAAACAATTTAATAAATAGTAGGTAACAATTTAATAAATAGTAGGTAGCAATTTAATAAATAGTAGGTAGCAATTTAATAAATAGTAGGTAACGATTTAGTAAATAGTAGGTAACATTTTAATAAATAGTAGGTAACAATTTAATAAATAGTAAGTAGCAATTTAATAAATAGTGAGTAGGAATTTAATAAATAGTAAGTAACAATTTAATAAATAGTAAGTAACAATTTAATTAATTGTATGTAACAATTTAATAAATAGTAGGTAACAATTTAATAAATAGTAGGTAACAATTTAATAAATAGTAGATAACAATTTAATAAATAGTATGTAACAATTTAATAAATAGTAGGTAACAAATTAATAAATAGTAAGTAGCAATTTAATAAATAGTAAGTAGCAATTTAATAAATAGTAGGTAACTATTTAATAAATAGTAGGTAACAATTTAATAAATAGTAGGTAACAATTTAATAAATAGTAGTTAACAATTTAATAAATAGTAGGTATCAATTTAATAAATAGTAGGTAACAATTTAATAAATAGTAGGTAGCAATTTAATAAATAGTAGGTAACAATTTAATAAATAGTAGGTAACATTTTAATAAATAGTAGGTAACAATTTAATAAATAGTTGGAAACAATTTAATAAATAGTAGGTAACAATTTAATAAATAGTAGGTAGCAATTTAATAAATAGTAGGTAGCAATTTAATAAATAGTAGGTAACAATTTAATAAATAGTAGGTAACATTTTAATAAATAGGAGGTAACAATTTAATAAATAGTAGGTAACAATTTAATAAATAGTAGGTAACAATTTAATAAATAGTAGGTAACAATTTAATAAATAGTAGGTAACAATTTAATAAATAGTTGGAAACAATTTAATAAATAGTAGGTAACAATTTAATAAATAGTAGGTAACGATTTAGTAAATAGTAGGTAACATTTTAATAAATAGTAGGTAACAATTTAATAAATAGTAGGTAGCAATTTAATAAATAGTAGGTAACAATTTAATAAATAGTAGGTAACATTTTAATAAATAGTAGGTAACAATTTAATAAATAGTAGGTAACAATTTAATAAATAGTAGGTAACAATTTAATAAATAGTATGTAACAATTTAATAAATAGTTGGAAACAATTTAATAAATAGTAGGTAACAATTTAATAAATAGTAGGTAGCAATTTAATAAATAGTAGGTAGCAACTTAATAAATAGTAGGTAACGATTTAATAAATAGTAGGTAACATTTTAATAAATAGTAGGTAACAATTTAATAAATAGTAGGTAACAATTTAATAAATAGTAGTTAACAATTTAATAAATAGTAGATAACAATTTAATAAATAGTATGTAACAATTTAATAAATAGTAGGTAGCAATTTAATAAATAGTAGGTAACAATTTAATAAATAGTAGGTAACATTTTAATAAATAGGAGGTAACAATTTAATAAATAGTAGGTAACATTTTAATAGTAGGTAACAATTTAATAAATAGTAGGTAACAATTTAATAAATAGTAGGTAACAATTTAATAAATGGTGGGTAACAATTTAATAAATAGCGGGTATCAATTTAGTAAATAGTAGGAAACAATTTAAAAATAGTAGGTAACAATTTAATAAATAGTAGCTAACAATTTAATAAATAGTTCGAAACAATTTAATAAATAGTAGGTAACAATTTAATAAATAGTAGGTAACGATTTAATAAATAGTAGGTAGCAATTTAATAAATAGTAGGTAGCAATTTAATAAATAGTAGGTAACGATTTAATAAATAGTAGGTAACATTTTAATAAATAGTAGGTAAAAATTTTATAAATATTAGGTAACAATTTAATAAATAGTAGGTAACAATTTAATAAATAGTAGTTAACAATTTAATAAATAGTAGATAACAATTTAATAAATAGTATGTAAAAATTTAATAAAAAGTAAGTAACAATTTAATAAATAGTAAGTAACAATTTAATAAATATTAAGTAACAATTTAATAAATAGTAAGTAACAATTTAATTAATTGTATGTAACAATTTAATAAATAGTAGGTTACAATTTAATAAATAGTAGGTAACAATTTAATAAATAGTAGGTAACAATTTAATAAATAGTAGGTAACAATTTAATAAATAGTAGGTAACAATTTAATAAATAGTAGGTAACAATTTAATAAATAGTAGGTAACAATTTAATAAATAGTAGGTAGCAATTTAATAAATAGGAGGTAACAATTTAATAAATAGTAGGTAACAATTTAATAAATAGTAGGTAACAATTTAATAAATAGTAGGTAACAATTTAATAAATAGTAGGTAACAATTTAATAAATAGTGGGTAACAATTTAATAAATAGTAGGTAACAATTTAATAAATAGTAGGAAACAATTTAAAATATAGTAGGTAACAATTTAATAAGTAGTAGCTGACAATTTAATAAATAGTTGGAAACAATTTAATAAATAGTAGGTAACAATTTAATAAATAGTAGGTAGCAATTTAATAAATAGTAGGTAGCAATTTCATAAATAGTAGGTAACAATTTAATAAATAGTAGGTAACATTTCAATAAATAGTAGGTAACAATTTAATAAATAGTAGGTAACAATTTAATAAATAGTAGGTAACAATATAATAAATAGTAGGTAACAATTTAATAAATAGTTGGAAACAATTTAATAAATAGTAGGTAACAATTTAATAAATAGTAGGTAGCAATTTAATAAATAGTAGGTAGCAATTTAATAAATAGTAGGTAACGATTTAGTAAATAGTAGGTAACATTTTAATAAATAGTAGGTAACAATTTAATAAATAGTAAGTAGCAATTTAATAAATAGTGAGTAGGAATTTAATAAATAGTAAGTAACAATTTAATAAATAGTAAGTAACAATTTAATTAATTGTATGTAACAATTTAATAAATAGTAGGTAACAATTTAATAAATAGTAGGTAACAATTTAATAAATAGTAGATAACAATTTAATAAATAGTATGTAACAATTTAATAAATAGTAGGTAACAATTTAATAAATAGTAGGTAACATTTTAATAAATAGGAGGTAACAATTTAATAAATAGTAGGTAACAATTTAATAAATAGTAGGTAACAATTTAATAAATAGTAGATAACAATTTAATAAATAGTATGTAAAAATTTAATAAATAGTAAGTAACAATTTAATAAATAGTAAGTAACAATTTAATAAATATTAAGTAACAATTTAATAAATAGTAAGTAACAATTTAATTAATTGTATGTAACAATTTAATAAATAGTAGGTAACAATTTAATAAATAGTAGGTAACAATTTAATAAATAGTAGGTAACAATTTAATAAATAGTGAGTAGGAATTTAATAAATAGTAAGTAACAATTTAATAAATAGTAAGTAACAATTTAATTAATTGTATGTAACAATTTAATAAATAGTAGGTAACAATTTAATAAATAGTAGGTAACAATTTAATAAATAGTAGGTAACAATTTAATAAATAGTAGGTAGCAATTTAATAAATAGGAGGTAACAATTTAATGAATAGTAGGTAACAATTTAATAAATAGTAGGTAACAATTTAATAAATAGTAGGTAACAATTTAATAAATAGTAGGTAACAATTTAATAAATAGTGGGTAACAATTTAATAAATAGTAGGTAACAATTTAATAAATAGTAGGAAACAATTTAAAATATAGTAGGTAACAATTTAATAAGTAGTAGCTGACAATTTAATAAATAGTTGGAAACAATTTAATAAATAGTAGGTAACAATTTAATAAATAGTAGGTAGCAATTTAATAAATAGTAGGTAGCAATTTCATAAATAGTAGGTAACAATTTAATAAATAGTAGGTAACATTTCAATAAATAGTAGGTAACAATTTAATAAATAGTAGTTAACAATTTAATAAATAGTAGATAACAATTTAATAAATAGTATGTAACAATTTAATAAATAGTAGGTAGCAATTTAATAAATAGTAGGTAACAATTTAATAAATAGTAGGTAACATTTTAATAAATAGGAGGTAACAATTTAATAAATAGTAGGTAACATTTTAATAGTAGGTAACAATTTAATAAATAGTAGGTAACAATTTAATAAATAGTAGGTAACAATTTAATAAATGGTGGGTAACAATTTAATAAATAGCGGGTATCAATTTAGTAAATAGTAGGAAACAATTTAAAAAATAGTAGGTAACAATTTAATAAATAGTAGCTAACAATTTAATAAATAGTTCGAAACAATTTAATAAATAGTAGGTAACAATTTAATAAATAGTAGGTAACGATTTAATAAATAGTAGGTAGCAATTTAATAAATAGTAGGTAGCAATTTAATAAATAGTAGGTAACGATTTAATAAATAGTAGGTAACATTTTAATAAATAGTAGGTAAAAATTTTATAAATATTAGGTAACAATTTAATAAATAGTAGGTAACAATTTAATAAATAGTAGTTAACAATTTAATAAATAGTAGATAACAATTTAATAAATAGTATGTAAAAATTTAATAAAAAGTAAGTAACAATTTAATAAATAGTAAGTAACAATTTAATAAATATTAAGTAACAATTTAATAAATAGTAAGTAACAATTTAATTAATTGTATGTAACAATTTAATAAATAGTAGGTTACAATTTAATAAATAGTAGGTAACAATTTAATAAATAGTAGGTAACAATTTAATAAATAGTAGGTAACAATTTAATAAATAGTAGGTAACAATTTAATAAATAGTAGGTAACAATTTAATAAATAGTAGGTAACAATTTAATAAATAGTAGGTAGCAATTTAATAAATAGGAGGTAACAATTTAATGAATAGTAGGTAACAATTTAATAAATAGTAGGTAACAATTTAATAAATAGTAGGTAACAATTTAATAAATAGTAGGTAACAATTTAATAAATAGTGGGTAACAATTTAATAAATAGTAGGTAACAATTTAATAAATAGTAGGAAACAATTTAAAATATAGTAGGTAACAATTTAATAAGTAGTAGCTGACAATTTAATAAATAGTTGGAAACAATTTAATAAATAGTAGGTAACAATTTAATAAATAGTAGGTAGCAATTTAATAAATAGTAGGTAGCAATTTCATAAATAGTAGGTAACAATTTAATAAATAGTAGGTAACATTTCAATAAATAGTAGGTAACAATTTAATAAATAGTAGGTAACAATTTAATAAATAGTAGGTAACAATATAATAAATAGTAGGTAACAATTTAATAAATAGTTGGAAACAATTTAATAAATAGTAGGTAACAATTTAATAAATAGTAGGTAGCAATTTAATAAATAGTAGGTAGCAATTTAATAAATAGTAGGTAACGATTTAGTAAATAGTAGGTAACATTTTAATAAATAGTAGGTAACAATTTAATAAATAGTAAGTAGCAATTTAATAAATAGTGAGTAGGAATTTAATAAATAGTAAGTAACAATTTAATAAATAGTAAGTAACAATTTAATTAATTGTATGTAACAATTTAATAAATAGTAGGTAACAATTTAATAAATAGTAGGTAACAATTTAATAAATAGTAGATAACAATTTAATAAATAGTATGTAACAATTTAATAAATAGTAGGTAACAAATTAATAAATAGTAAGTAGCAATTTAATAAATAGTAAGTAGCAATTTAATAAATAGTAGGTAACTATTTAATAAATAGTAGGTAACAATTTAATAAATAGTAGGTAGCAATTTAATAAATAGTAGGTAACGATTTAATAAATAGTAGGTAACATTTTAATAAATAGTAGGTAACAATTTAATAAATAGTAGGTAGCAATTTAATAAATAGTAGGTAACAATTTAATAAATAGTAGGTAACAATTTAATAAATGGTAGGTAACAATTTAATAAATAGTAGGTAACAATTTAATGAATAGTTGGAAACAATTTAATAAATAGTAGGTAACAATTTAATAAATAGTAGGTAGCAATTTAATAAATAGTAGGTAATAATTGAATAAATAGTAGTTAACAATTTAATAAATAGTAGAAAACAATTTAATAAATAGTATGTAAAAATTTAATAAATAGTAAGCAACAATTTAATAAATATTAAGTAACAATTTAATATATAGTAAGTAACAATTTAGTTAATTGTATGTAACAATTTAATAAATAGTAGGTAACAATTTAATAAATAGTAGGTAACAATTTAATAAATGGTGGGTAACAATTTAATAAATAGCGGGTATCAATTTAGTAAATAGTAGGAAACAATTTAAAAAATAGTAGGTAACAATTTAATAAATAGTAGCTAACAATTTAATAAATAGTTCGAAACAATTTAATAAATAGTAGGTAACAATTTAATAAATAGTAGGTAACGATTTAATAAATAGTAGGTAGCAATTTAATAAATAGTAGGTAGCAATTTAATAAATAGTAGGTAACGATTTAATAAATAGTAGGTAACATTTTAATAAATAGTAGGTAAAAATTTTATAAATATTAGGTAACAATTTAATAAATAGTAGGTAACAATTTAATAAATAGTAGGTAACAATTTAATAAATTGTAGGTAACAATTTAATAAGTAGTAGGTAACAATTTAATAAATAGTTGGAAACAATTTAATAAATAGTAGGTAACAATTTAATAAATAGTAGGTAGCAATTTAATAAATAGTAGGTAGCAATTTAATAAATAGTGGGTAACAATTTAATAAATAGTAAGTAACAATTTAATAAATAGTAAGTAGCAATTTAATAAATAGTGAGTAGCAATTTAATAAATAGTAAGTAGCAATTTAATAAATTGTAAGTAACAATTTAATAAATAGTAGGTAACAATTTAATAAATAGTAGGTAACAATTTAATAAATAGTAGGTAACAATTTAATAAATAGTAGGTAAAAATTTAATAAATAGTAGGTAACAATTTAATAAATAGTTGGAAACAATTTAATAAATAGTAGGTAACAATTTAATAAATAGTAGGTAGCAATTTAATAAATAGTAGGTAATAATTTAATAAATAGTAGGTAACAATTTAATAAATAGAAGGTAACAATTTAATAAATGGTAGGTAACAATTTAATAAATAGTAGGTAACAATTTAATAAATAGTTGGAAACAATTTAATAAATAGTAGGTAACAATTTAATAAATAGTAGGTAGCAATTTAATAAATAGTAGGTAGCAATTTAATAAATAGTAGGTAGCAATTTAATAAATAGTAGGTAGCAATTTAATAAATAGTAGGTAACGATTTAATAAATAGTAGGTAACATTTTAATAAATAGTAGGTAACAATTTAATAAATAGTAATTAACAATTTAATAAATAGTAAGGAACAATTTAATAAATAGTAAGTAACCATTTAATAAATAGTAAGTAACAATTTAATAAATAGTAAGTAACAATTTAATAAATAGTAAGTAACAATTTAATAAATAGTAAGTAACAATTTAATAAATTGTATGTAACAATTTAATAAATAGTAGGTAACAAATTAATAAATAGTAGGTAACAATTTAATAAATTGTATGTAACAATTTAATAAATAGTAGGTAACAAATTAATAAATAGTAGGTAACAATTTAATAAATAGTAGGTAACATTTTAATAAATAGTAAGTAGCAATTTAATAAATAGTGAGTAGCAATTTAATAAATAGTAAGTAACAATTTAATAAATAGTAGGTAACAATATAATAAATAGTAGATAACAATTTAATAAATAGTATGTAACAATTTAATAAATAGTAGGTAACAAATTAATAAATAGTAAGTAGCAATTTAATAAATAGTAAGTAGCAATTTAATAAATAGTAGGTAACTATTTAATAAATAGTAGGTAACAATTTAATAAATAGTAGGTAACAATTTAATAAATAGTAGGTAACAATTTAATAAATAGTAGGTAACAATTTAATAAATAGTAGGTAGCAATTTAATAAATAGTAGGTAACAATTTAATAAATAGTAGGTAACATTTTAATAAATAGGAGGTAACAATTTAATAAATAGTAGGTAACATTTTAATAGTAGGTAACAATTTAATAAATAGTAGGTAACAATTTAATAAATAGTAGGTAACAATTTAATAAATGGTGGGTAACAATTTAATAAATAGTGGGTATCAATTTAGTAAATAGTAGGAAACAATTTAAAAAATAGTAGGTAACAATTTAATAAATAGTAGCTAACAATTTAATAAATAGTTCGAAACAATTTAATAAATAGTAGGTAACAATTTAATAAATAGTAGGTAACGATTTAATAAATAGTAGGTAGCAATTTAATAAATAGTAGGTAGCAATTTAATAAATAGTAGGTAACGATTTAATAAATAGTAGGTAACATTTTAATAAATAGTAGGTAAAAATTTTATAAATATTAGGTAACAATTTAATAAATAGTAGGTAACAATTTAATAAATAGTAGTTAACAATTTAATAAATAGTAGATAACAATTTAATAAATAGTATGTAAAAATTTAATAAATAGTAAGTAACAATTTAATAAATAGTAAGTAACAATTTAATAAATATTAAGTAACAATTTAATAAATAGTAAGTAACAATTTAATTAATTGTATGTAACAATTTAATAAATAGTAGGTAACAATTTAATAAATAGTAGGTAACAATTTAATAAATAGTAGGTAACAATTTAATAAATAGTAGGTAACAATTTAATAAATAGTAGGTAACAATTTAATAAATAGTAGGTAACAATTTAATAAATAGTAGGTAGCAATTTAATAAATAGTAGGTAACAATTTAATAAATAGTAGGTAACATTTTAATAAATAGGAGGTAACAATTTAATAAATAGTAGGTAACAATTTAATAAATAGTAGTTAACAATTTAATAAATAGTAGAAAACAATTTAATAAATAGTATGTAAAAATTTAATAAATAGTAAGCAACAATTTAATAAATAGTAAGTAACAATTTAATAAATATTAAGTAACAATTTAATATATAGTAAGTAACAATTTAGTTAATTGTATGTAACAATTTAATAAATAGTAGGTAACAATTTAATAAATAGTAGGTAACAAATTAATAAATAGTAGGTAACAATTTAATAAATTGTAGGTAACAATTTAATAAATAGTAGCTAACAATTTAATAAATAGTTCGAAACAATTTAATAAATAGTAGGTAACAATTTAATAAATTGTAGGTACCAATTTAATAAATAGTAGGTAGCAATTTAATTAATAGTAGGTAACAATTTAATAAATAGTAGGTAACATTTTAATAAATAGTAGGTAACAATTTAATAAATAGTAGGTAACAATTTAATAAATTGTAGGTAACAATTTAATAAATAGTAGGTAACAATTTAATAAATAGTAGGTAACAATTTAATAAATAGTAGGTAACAATTTAATAAATAGTAGGTAAAAATTTAATAAATAGTAGGTAACAATTTAATAAATAGTTGGAAACAATTTAATAAATAGTAGGTAACAATTTAATAAATGGTAGGTAACAATTTAATAAATAGTAGGTAACAATTTAATAAATAGTTGGAAACAATTTAATAAATAGTAGGTAACAATTTAATAAATAGTAGGTAGCAATTTAATAAATACTAGGTAGCAATTTAATAAATAGTAGGTAGCAATTTAATAAATAGTAGGTAACAATTTAATAAATAGTAGGTAACATTTTAATAAATAGGAGGTAACAATTTAATAAATAGTAGGTAACATTTTAATAAATAGTAGGTAACAATTTAATAAATAGTAGGTAACAATTTAATAAATAGTAGGTAACAATTTAATAAATAGTAGGTAACAATTTAATAAATAGTAGGTAACAATTTAATAAATAGTAGGTAACAATTTAATAAATAGTAGGTAACAATTTAATAAATAGTAGGTAGCAATTTAATAAATAGTAGGTAACAATTTAATAAATAGTAGGTAACATTTTAATAAATAGGAGGTAACAATTTAATAAATTGTAGGTAACAATTTAATAAATAGTAGTTAACAATTTAATAAATAGTAGATAACAATTTAATAAATAGTATGTAAAAATTTAATAAATAGTAAGCAACAATTTAATAAATAGTAAGTAACAATTTAATAAATATTAAGTAACAATTTAATATATAGTAAGTAACAATTTAGTTAATTGTATGTAACAATTTAATAAATAGTAGGTAACAATTTAATAAATAGTAGGTAACAATTTAATAAATAGTAGGTAACAATTTAATAAATAGTAGGTAACAATTTAATAAATAGTAGGTAACAATTTAATAAATAGTAGATAACAATTTAATAAATAGTATGTAACAATTTAATAAATAGTAGGTAACAAATTAATAAATAGTAAGTAGCAATTTAATAAATAGTAAGTAGCAATTTAATAAATAGTAGGTAACTATTTAATAAATAGTAGGTAACAATTTAATAAATAGTAGGTAACAATTTAATAAATAGTAGGTAACAATTTAATAAATAGTACGTAACAATTTAATAAATAGTAGGTAACAATTTAATAAATAGTAGGTAGCAATTTAATAAATAGTAGGTAACAATTTAATAAATAGTATGTAACATTTTAATAAATAGGAGGTAACAATTTAATAAATAGTAGGTAACATTTTAATAAATAGTAGGTAACAATTTAATAAATAGTAGGTAACAATTTAATAAATAGTAGGTAACAATTTAATAAATAGTGGGTAACAATTTAATAAATAGTGGGTATCAATTTAGTAAATAGTAGGAAACAATTTAAAAAATAGTAGGTAACAATTTAATAAATAGTAGCTAACAATTTAATAAATAGTTCGAAACAATTTAATAAATAGTAGGTAACAATTTAATAAATAGTAGGTAGCAATTTAATAAATAGTAGGTAGCAATTTAATTAATAGTAGGTAACAATTTAATAAATAGTAGGTAACATTTTAATAAATAGTAGGTAACAATTTAATAAATAGTAGGTAACAATTTAATAAATTGTAGGTAACAATTTAATAAATAGTTCGAAACAATTTAATAAATAGTTCGAAACAATTTAATAAATAGTAGGTAACAATTTAATAATTTGTAGGTACCAATTTAATAAATAGTAGGTAGCAATTTAATTAATAGTAGGTAACAATTTAATAAATAGTAGGTAACATTTTAATAAATAGTAGGTAACAATTTAATAAATAGTAAGTAACAATTTAATAAATAGTAAGTAGCAATTTAATAAATAGTGAGTAGCAATTTAATAAATAGTAAGTAGCAATTTAATAAATTGTAAGTAACAATTTAATAAATAGTAGGTAACAATTTAATAAATAGTAGGTAACAATTTAATAAATAGTAGGTAACAATTTAATAAATAGTAGGTAAAAATTTAATAAATAGTAGGTAACAATTTAATAAATAGTTGGAAACAATTTAATAAATAGTAGGTAACAATTTAATAAATAGTAGGTAGCAATTTAATAAATAGTAGGTAATAATTTAATAAATAGTAGGTAACAATTTAATAAATAGTAGGTAACAATTTAATAAATGGTAGGTAACAATTTAATAAATAGTAGGTAACAATTTAATAAATGGTTGGAAACAATTTAATAAATAGTAGGTAACAATTTAATAAATAGTAGGTAGCAATTTAATAAATAGTAGGTAGCAATTTAATAAATAGTAGGTAGCAATTTAATAAATAGTAGGTAACAATTTAATAAATAGTAGGTAACATTTTAATAAATAGGAGGTAACAATTTAATAAATAGTAGGTAACATTTTAATAAATAGTAGGTAACAATTTAATAAATAGTAGGTAACAATTTAATAAATAGTAGGTAACAATTTAATAAATGGTGGGTAACAATTTAATAAATAGTAGGTAACAATTTAATAAATAGTAGGTAACAATTTAATAAATTGTAGGTAACAATTTAATAAATAGTAGGTATTAATTTAATAAATAGTTGGAAACAATTTAATAAATAGTAGGTAACAATTTAATAAATAGTAGGTAGCAATTTAATAAATAGTAGGTAGCAATTTAATAAATAGTAGGTAGCAATTTAATAAATAGTAGGTAACAATTTAAAAATAGCGGGTAACAATTTAATAAATAGTAAGTAACAATTTAATAAATAGTAAGTAACAATTTAATAAATAATAAGTAGCCATTTAATAAATAGTAAGTAGCAATTTAATAAATAGTAAGTAGCAATTTAAAAAATAGTAAGTAGCAATTTAATAAATAGTAAGAAGCAATTTAATAAATAGTAAGTAGCAATTTAATAAATAGTAAGTAGCAATTTTATAAATAGTAAGTAGCAATTTAATAAATAGTAAGTAGCAATTTAATAAATTGTAAGTAGCAATTTAATAAATAGTTAGTAGCAATTTAATAAATAGTAAGTAGCAATTTAATAAATAGTGAGTAGCAATTTAATAAATAGTAAGTAGCAATTTAATAAATTGTAAGTAACAATTTAATAAATAGTAAGTAGCAATTTAATAAATTGTAAGTAACAATTTAATAAATAGTAATTAACAATTTAATAAATAGTAATTAACAATTTAATAAATAGTAGGTAACAATTTAATAAATAGTAGGTAACAATTTAATAAATAGTAGGTAAAAATTTAATAAATAGTAGGTAACAATTTAATAAATAGTTGGAAACAATTTAATAAATAGTAGGTAACAATTTAATAAATAGTAGGTAGCAATTTAATAAATAGTAGGTAATAATTTAATAAATAGTAGGTAACAATTTAATAAATAGTAGGTAACAATTTAATAAATGGTAGGTAACAATTTAATAAATAGTAGGTAACAATTTAATAAATAGTTGGAAACAATTTAATAAATAGTAGGTAACAATTTAATAAATAGTAGGTAGCAATTTAATAAATAGTAGGTAGCAATTTAATAAATAGTAGGTAACGATTTAATAAATAGTAGGTAACATTTTAATAAATAGTAGGTAACAATTTAATAAATAGTAATTAACAATTTAATAAATAGTAAGGAACAATTTAATAAATAGTAAGTAACCATTTAATAAATAGTAAGTAACAATTTAATAAATAGTAAGTAACAATTTAATAAATAGTAAGTAACAATTTAATAAATAGTAAGTAACAATTTAATAAATTGTATGTAACAATTTAATAAATAGTAGGTAACAAATTAATAAATAGTAGGTAACAATTTAATAAATAGTAGGTAACATTTTAATAAATAGTAGGTAACAATTTAATAAATAGTAGGTAACAATTTTATAAATAGTAAGTAGCCATTTAATAAATAGTACGTAGCAATTTAATAAATAGTAGGTAGCAATTTAATAAATAGTAGGTTGCAATTTAATAAATAGTAGGTAACCATTTAATAAATAGTAGGTAACATTTTAATAAACAGTAGGTAACAATTTAATAAATAGTAGGTAACAATTTAATAAATAGTAGGTAACAATTTAATAAATAGTAGGTAACAATTTAATAAATAGTATGTAACAATTTAATAAATAGTAGGTGACAATTTAAAAATAGCGGGTAACAATTTAATAAATAGTAAGTAACAATTTAATAAATAGTAAGTAACAATTTAATAAATAATATGTAGCCATTTAATAAATAGTAAGTAGCAATTTAATAAATAGTAAGTAGCAATTTAATAAATAGTGAGTAGCAATTTAATAAATAGTAAGTAGCAATTTAATAAATTGTAAGTAACAATTTAATAAATAGTAATTAACAATTTAATAAATAGTAATTAACAATTTAATAAATAGTAGGTAACAATTTAATAAATAGTAGGTAACAATTTAATAAATAGTAGGTAACAATTTAATAAATACTAGGTAGCAATTTAATAAATAGTAGGTAACAATTTAATAAATAGTAGGTAACAATTTAATAAATAGTAGGTAACAATTTAATAAATAGTTGGAAACAATTTAATAAATAGTAGGTAACAATTTAATAAATATTAGGTAGCAATTTAATAAATAGTAGGTAGCAATTTAATAAATAGTAAGTAGCAATTTAATAAATAGTAAGTAGCAATTTAATAAATAGTAAGTAGCAATTTAATAAATAGTAAGTAGCAATTTAATAAATTGTAAGTAGCAATTTAATAAATAGTAAGTAGCAATTTAATAAATAGTAAGTAACAATTTAATAAATAGTAGGTAACAATTTAATAAATAGTAAGTAGCAATTTAATAAATAGTAAGTAGCAATTTAATAAATAGTAGGTAACAATTTAATAAATAGTAGGTAACAATTTAATAAATAGTAGGTAAAAATTTAATAAATAGTAGGTAACAATTTAATAAATAGTTGGAAACAATTTAATAAATAGTAGGTAACAATTTAATAAATAGTAGGTAGCAATTTAATAAATAGTAGGTAATAATTTAATAAATAGTAGATAACAATTTAATAAATAGTAGGTAACAATTTAATAAATGGTATGTAACAATTTAATAAATAGTAGGTAACAATTTATTAAATAGTTGGAAACAATTTAATAAATAGTAGGTAACAATTTAATAAATAGTAGGTAGCAATTTAATAAATGGTAGGTAGCAATTTAATAAATAGTAGGTAGCAATTTAATAAATAGTAGGTAACAATTTAATAAATAGTAGGTAACATTTTAATAAATAGGAGGTAACAATTTAATAAATAGTAGGTAACATTTTAATAAATAGTAGGTAGCAATTTAATAAATAGTAGGTAACAATTTAATAAATAGTAGGTAACAATTTAATAAATAGTAGGTAACAATTTAATAAATAGTATGTAACAATTTAATAAATAGTAGGTAACAATTTAAAAATAGCGGGTAACAATTTAATAAATAGTAAGTAACAATTTAATAAATAGTAAGTAACAATTTAATAAATAATAAGTAGCCATTTAATAAATAGTAAGTAGCAATTTAATAAATAGTAAGTAGCAATTTAAAAAATAGTAAGTAGCAATTTAATAAATAGTAAGAAGCAATTTAATAAATAGTAAGTAGCAATTTAATAAATAGTAAGTAGCAATTTAATAAATAGTAAGTAGCAATTTAATAAATAGTAAGTAGCAATTTAATAAATAGTAAGTAGCAATTTAATAAATTGTAAGTAGCAATTTAATAAATAGTTAGTAGCAATTTAATAAATAGTAAGTAGCAATTTAATAAATAGTGAGTAGCAATTTAATAAATAGTAAGTAGCAATTTAATAAATTGTAAGTAACAATTTAATAAATAGTAAGTAGCAATTTAATAAATTGTAAGTAACAATTTAATAAATAGTAATTAACAATTTAATAAATAGTAATTAACAATTTAATAAATAGTAGGTAAAAATTTAATAAATAGTAGGTAACAATTTAATAAATAGTAGGTAACAATTTAATAAATAGTAGGTAACAATTTAATAAATACTAGGTAACAATTTAATAAATAGTAGGTAACAATTTAATAAATAGTATGTAACAATTTAATAAATAGTAGGTAACAATTTAAAAATAGCGGGTAACAATTTAATAAATAGTAAGTAACAATTTAATAAATAGTAAGTAACAATTTAATAAATAATAAGTAGCCATTTAATAAATAGTAAGTAGCAATTTAATAAATAGTAAGTAGCAATTTAAAAAATAGTAAGTAGCAATTTAGTAAATAGTAAGAAGCAATTTAATAAATAGTAAGTAGCAATTTAATAAATAGTAAGTAGCAATTTAATAAATAGTAAGTAGCAATTTAATAAATAGTAAGTAGCAATTTAATAAATTGTAAGTAGCAATTTAATAAATAGTTAGTAGCAATTTAATAAATAGTAAGTAGCAATTTAATAAATAGTGAGTAGCAATTTAATAAATACTAAGTAGCAATTTAATAAATTGTAAGTAACAATTTAATAAATAGTAAGTAGCAATTTAATAAATTGTAAGTAACAATTTAATAAATAGTAATTAACAATTTAATAAATAGTAATTAACAATTTAATAAATAGTAGGTAACAATTTAATAAATAGTAGGTAACAATTTAATAAATAGTAGGTAACAATTTAATAAATACTAGGTAACAATTTAATAAATAACAGGTAACAATTTAATAAATAGTACGTAACAATTTAATAAATAGTAGGTAACAATTTAATAAATAGTTGGAAACAATTTAATAAATAGTAGGTAACAATTTAATAAATATTAGGTAGCAATTTAATAAATAGTAGGTAGCAATTTGATAAATAGTAAGTAGCAATTTAATAAATAGTAAGTAGCAATTTAATAAATAGTAAGTAGCAATTTAATAAATAGTAAGTAGCAATTTAATAAATTGTAAGTAGCAATTTAATAAATAGTAAGTAGCAATTTAATAAATAGTAAGTAACAATTTAATAAATAGTAGGTATAAATTTAATAAATAGTAAGTAGCAATTTAATAAATAGTAAGTAGCAATTTAATAAATAGTAGGTAATAAATTAATAAATAGTAGGTAACAATTTAATAAATAGTAGGTAAAAATTTAATAAATAGTAGGTAACAATTTAATAAATAGTTGGAAACAATTTAATAAAGAGTAGGTAACAATTTAATAGATAGTAGGTAGCAATTTAATAAATAGTAGGTAATAATTTAATAAATAGTAGGTAACAATTTAATAAATAGTAGGTAACAATTTAATAAATGGTAGGTAACAATTTAATAAATAGTAGGTAACAATTTATTAAATAGTTGGAAACAATTTAATAAATAGTAGGTAACAATTTAATAAATAGTAGGTAGCAATTTAATAAATGGTAGGTAGCAATTTAATAAATAGTAGGTAGCAATTTAATAAATAGTAGGTAACAATTTAATAAATAGTAGGTAACATTTTAATAAATAGGAGGTAACAATTTAATAAATAGTAGGTAACATTTTAATAAATAGTAGGTAACAATTTAATAAATAGTAGGTAACAATTTAATAAATAGTAGGTAACAATTTAATAAATAGTAGGTAACATTTTAATAAATAGTAGGTAACAATTTAATAAATAGTAATTAACAATTTAATAAATAGTAAGGAACAATTTAATAAATAGTAAGTAACCATTTAATAAATAGTAAGTAACAATTTAATAAATAGTAAGTAACAATTTAATAAATAGTAAGTAACAATTTAATAAATAGTAAGTAACAATTTAATAAATAGTAAGTAACAATTTAATAAATTGTATGTAACAATTTAATAAATAGCAGGTAACAAATTAATAAATAGTAGGTAACAATTTAATAAATAGCAGGTAACATTTTAATAAATAGTAGGTAACAATTTAATAAATAGTAGGTAACAATTTAATAAATAGTAAGTAGCCATTTAATAAATAGTACGTAGCAATTTAATAAATAGTAGGTAGCAATTTAATAAATAGTAGGTAGCAATTTAATAAATAGTAGGTAACCATTTAATAAATAGTAGGTAACATTTTAATAAACAGTAGGTAACAATTTAATAAATAGTAGGTAACAATTTAATAAATAGTAGGTAACAATTTAATAAATAGTAGGTAACAATTTAATAAATAGTAGGTAACAATTTAATAAATAGTAGGTAACAATTTAATAAATAGTATGTAACAATTTAATAAATAGTAGGTAACATTTTAATAAATAGGAGGTAACAATTTAATAAATAGTAGGTAACATTTTAATAAATAGTAGGTAACAATTTAATAAATAGTAGGTAACAATTTAATAAATAGTAGGTAACAATTTAATAAATAGTAGGTAACAATTTAATAAATAGTATGTAACAATTTAATAAATAGTAGGTAGCAATTTAATAAATGGTAGGTAGCAATTTAATAAATAGTAGGTAGCAATTTAATAAATAGTAGGTAACAATTTAATAAATAGTAGGTAACATTTTAATAAATAGGAGGTAACAATTTAATAAATAGTAGGTAACATTTTAATAAATAGTAGGTAACAATTTAATAAATAGTAGGTAACAATTTAATAAATAGTAGGTAACAATTTAATAAATAGTAGGTAACAATTTAATAAATACTAGGTAACAATTTAATAAATAGTAGGTAACAATTTAATAAATAGTAGGTAACATTTTAATAAATAGTAGGTAACAATTTAATAAATAGTAATTAACAATTTAATAAATAGTAAGGAACAATTTAATAAATAGTAAGTAACCATTTAATAAATAGTAAGTAACAATTTAATAAATAGTAAGTAACAATTTAATAAATAGTAAGTAACAATTTAATAAATAGTAAGTAACAATTTAATAAATAGTAAGTAACAATTTAATAAATTGTATGTAACAATTTAATAAATAGCAGGTAACAAATTAATAAATAGTAGGTAACAATTTAATAAATAGCAGGTAACATTTTAATAAATAGTAGGTAACAATTTAATAAATAGTAGGTAACAATTTAATAAATAGTAAGTAGCCATTTAATAAATAGTACGTAGCAATTTAATAAATAGTAGGTAGCAATTTAATAAATAGTAGGTAGCAATTTAATAAATAGTAGGTAACCATTTAATAAATAGTAGGTAACATTTTAATAAACAGTAGGTAACAATTTAATAAATAGTAGGTAACAATTTAATAAATAGTAGGTAACAATTTAATAAATAGTAGGTAACAATTTAATAAATAGTAGGTAACAATTTAATAAATAGTAGGTAACAATTTAATAAATAGTATGTAACAATTTAATAAATAGTAGGTAACATTTTAATAAATAGGAGGTAACAATTTAATAAATAGTAGGTAACATTTTAATAAATAGTAGGTAACAATTTAATAAATAGTAGGTAACAATTTAATAAATAGTAGGTAACAATTTAATAAATAGTAGGTAACAATTTAATAAATAGTATGTAACAATTTAATAAATAGTAGGTAGCAATTTAATAAATGGTAGGTAGCAATTTAATAAATAGTAGGTAGCAATTTAATAAATAGTAGGTAACAATTTAATAAATAGTAGGTAACATTTTAATAAATAGGAGGTAACAATTTAATAAATAGTAGGTAACATTTTAATAAATAGTAGGTAACAATTTAATAAATAGTAGGTAACAATTTAATAAATAGTAGGTAACTATTTAATAAATAGTAGGTAACAATTTAATAAATACTAGGTAACAATTTAATAAATAGTAGGTAACAATTTAATAAATAGTACGTAACAATTTAATAAATAGTAGGTAACAATTTAATAAATAGTAGGTAACAATTTATTAAATAGTTGGAAACAATTTAATAAATAGTAGGTAACAATTTAATAAATAGTAGGTAGCAATTTAATAAATGGTAGGTAGCAATTTAATAAATAGTAGGTAGCAATTTAATAAATAGTAGGTAACAATTTAATAAATAGTAGGTAACATTTTAATAAATAGGAGGTAACAATTTAATAAATAGTAGGTAACATTTTAATAAATAGTAGGTAACAATTTAATAAATAGTAGGTAACAATTTAATAAATAGTAGGTAACAATTTAATAAATAGTAGGTAACATTTTAATAAATAGTAGGTAACAATTTAATAAATAGTAGGTAACAATTTAATAAATAGTAGGTAACAATTTAATAAATAGTAGGTAACAATTTAATAAATACTAGGTAACAATTTAATAAATAGTAGGTAACAATTTAATAAATAGTACGTAACAATTTAATAAATAGTAGGTAACAATTTAATAAATAGTAGGTAACAATTTATTAAATAGTTGGAAACAATTTAATAAATAGTAGGTAACAATTTAATAAATAGTAGGTAGCAATTTAATAAATGGTAGGTAGCAATTTAATAAATAGTAGGTAGCAATTTAATAAATAGTAGGTAACAATTTAATAAATAGTAGGTAACATTTTAATAAATAGGAGGTAACAATTTAATAAATAGTAGGTAACATTTTAATAAATAGTAAGTAGCAATTTAATAAATAGTAAGTAGCAATTTAAAAAATAGTAAGTAGCAATTTAGTAAATAGTAAGAAGCAATTTAATAAATAGTAAGTAGCAATTTAATAAATAGTAAGTAGCAATTTAATAAATAGTAAGTAGCAATTTAATAAATAGTAAGTAGCAATTTAATAAATTGTAAGTAGCAATTTAATAAATAGTTAGTAGCAATTTAATAAATAGTAAGTAGCAATTTAATAAATAGTGAGTAGCAATTTAATAAATACTAAGTAGCAATTTAATAAATTGTAAGTAACAATTTAATAAATAGTAAGTAGCAATTTAATAAATTGTAAGTAACAATTTAATAAATAGTAATTAACAATTTAATAAATAGTAATTAACAATTTAATAAATAGTAGGTAACAATTTAATAAATAGTAGGTAACAATTTAATAAATAGTAGGTAACAATTTAATAAATACTAGGTAACAATTTAATAAATAGTAGGTAACAATTTAATAAATAGTACGTAACAATTTAATAAATAGTAGGTAACAATTTAATAAATAGTTGGAAACAATTTAATAAATAGTAGGTAACAATTTAATAAATATTAGGTAGCAATTTAATAAATAGTAGGTAGCAATTTGATAAATAGTAAGTAGCAATTTAATAAATAGTAAGTAGCAATTTAATAAATAGTAAGTAGCAATTTAATAAATAGTAAGTAGCAATTTAATAAATTGTAAGTAGCAATTTAATAAATAGTAAGTAGCAATTTAATAAATAGTAAGTAACAATTTAATAAATAGTAGGTATAAATTTAATAAATAGTAAGTAGCAATTTAATAAATAGTAAGTAGCAATTTAATAAATAGTAGGTAATAAATTAATAAATAGTAGGTAACAATTTAATAAATAGTAGGTAAAAATTTAATAAATAGTAGGTAACAATTTAATAAATAGTTGGAAACAATTTAATAAAGAGTAGGTAACAATTTAATAGATAGTAGGTAGCAATTTAATAAATAGTAGGTAATAATTTAATAAATGGTAGGTAACAATTTAATAAATAGT
The DNA here is from genome assembly GCA_963855975.1 of Andrena chrysosceles. Lineage (NCBI taxonomy): Eukaryota > Metazoa > Arthropoda > Insecta > Hymenoptera > Andrenidae > Andrena > Andrena chrysosceles. The sequence continues at coordinate 87,388 of CAWLCU010000486.1, forward strand.
AGGTAACAATTTAATAAATGGTAGGTAACAATTTAATAAATAGTAGGTAACAATTTATTAAATAGTTGGAAACAATTTAATAAATAGTAGGTAACAATTTAATAAATAGCAGGTAGCAATTTAATAAATGGTAGGTAGCAATTTAATAAATAGTAGGTAGCAATTTAATAAATAGTAGGTAACAATTTAATAAATAGTAGGTAACATTTTAATAAATAGGAGGTAACAATTTAATAAATAGTAGGTAACATTTTAATAAATAGTAGGTAACAATTTAATAAATAGTAGGTAACAATTTAATAAATAGTAGGTAACAATTTAATAAATAGTAGGTAACATTTTAATAAATAGTAGGTAACAATTTAATAAATAGTAATTAACAATTTAATAAATAGTAAGGAACAATTTAATAAATAGTAAGTAACCATTTAATAAATAGTAAGTAACAATTTAATAAATAGTAAGTAACAATTTAATAAATAGTAAGTAACAATTTAATAAATAGTAAGTAACAATTTAATAAATAGTAAGTAACAATTTAATAAATTGTATGTAACAATTTAATAAATAGCAGGTAACAAATTAATAAATAGTAGGTAACAATTTAATAAATAGCAAGTAACATTTTAATAAATAGTAGGTAACAATTTAATAAATAGTAGGTAACAATTTAATAAATAGTAAGTAGCCATTTAATAAATAGTACGTAGCAATTTAATAAATAGTAGGTAGCAATTTAATAAATAGTAGGTAGCAATTTAATAAATAGTAGGTAACCATTTAATAAATAGTAGGTAACATTTTAATAAACAGTAGGTAACAATTTAATAAATAGTAGGTAACAATTTAATAAATAGTAGGTAACAATTTAATAAATAGTAGGTAACAATTTAATAAATAGTATGTAACAATTTAATAAATAGTAGGTAGCAATTTAATAAATAGTAGGTAACAATTTAATAAATAGTATGTAACATTTTAATAAATAGGAGGTAACAATTTAATAAATGGTAGGTAACAATTTAATAAATAGTAGGTAACAATTTAATAAATAGTTGGAAACAATTTAATAAATAGTAAGTAACAATTTAATAAATAGTAAGTAACAATTTAATAAATTGTATGTAACAATTTAATAAATAGTTGGAAACAATTTAATAAATAGTAGGTAACAATTTAATAAATAGCAGGTAGCAATTTAATAAATGGTAGGTAGCAATTTAATAAATAGTAGGTAGCAATTTAATAAATAGTAGGTAACAATTTAATAAATAGTAGGTAACATTTTAATAAATAGGAGGTAACAATTTAATAAATAGTAGGTAACATTTTAATAAATAGTAGGTAACAATTTAATAAATAGTAGGTAACAATTTAATAAATAGTAGGTAACAATTTAATAAATAGTAGGTAACATTTTAATAAATAGTAGGTAACAATTTAATAAATAGTAATTAACAATTTAATAAATAGTAAGGAACAATTTAATAAATAGTAAGTAACCATTTAATAAATAGTAAGTAACAATTTAATAAATAGTAAGTAACAATTTAATAAATAGTAAGTAACAATTTAATAAATAGTAAGTAACAATTTAATAAATAGTAAGTAACAATTTAATAAATTGTATGTAACAATTTAATAAATAGCAGGTAACAAATTAATAAATAGTAGGTAACAATTTAATAAATAGCAAGTAACATTTTAATAAATAGTAGGTAACAATTTAATAAATAGTAGGTAACAATTTAATAAATAGTAAGTAGCCATTTAATAAATAGTACGTAGCAATTTAATAAATAGTAGGTAGCAATTTAATAAATAGTAGGTAGCAATTTAATAAATAGTAGGTAACCATTTAATAAATAGTAGGTAACATTTTAATAAACAGTAGGTAACAATTTAATAAATAGTAGGTAACAATTTAATAAATAGTAGGTAACAATTTAATAAATAGTAGGTAACAATTTAATAAATAGTATGTAACAATTTAATAAATAGTAGGTAGCAATTTAATAAATAGTAGGTAACAATTTAATAAATAGTATGTAACATTTTAATAAATAGGAGGTAACAATTTAATAAATGGTAGGTAACAATTTAATAAATAGTAGGTAACAATTTAATAAATAGTTGGAAACAATTTAATAAATAGTAAGTAACAATTTAATAAATAGTAAGTAACAATTTAATAAATTGTATGTAACAATTTAATAAATAGCAGGTAACAAATTAATAAATAGTAGGTAACAATTTAATAAATAGCAGGTAACATTTTAATAAATAGTAGGTAACAATTTAATAAATAGTAGGTAACAATTTAATAAATAGTAAGTAGCTATTTAATAAATAGTAAGTAGCAATTTAATAAATAGTAGGTAACAATTTAATAAATAGTAGGTAACAATTTAATAAATAGTAGGTAAAAATTTAATAAATAGTAGGTAACAATTTAATAAATAGTTGGAAACAATTTAATAAATAGTAGGTAACAATTTAATAAATAGTAGGTAGCAGTTTAATAAATAGTAGGTAATAATTTAATAAATAGTTGGAAACAATTTAATAAATAGTAGGTAACAATTTAATAAATATTAGGTAGCAATTTAATAAATAGTAGGTAGCAATTTGATAAATAGTAAGTAGCAATTTAATAAATAGTAAGTAGCAATTTAATAAATAGTAAGTAGCAATTTAATAAATAGTAAGTAGCAATTTAATAAATTGTAAGTAGCAATTTAATAAATAGTAAGTAGCAATTTAATAAATAGTAAGTAACAATTTAATAAATAGTAGGTATAAATTTAATAAATAGTAAGTAGCAATTTAATAAATAGTAAGTAGCAATTTAATAAATAGTAGGTAATAAATTAATAAATAGTAGGTAACAATTTAATAAATAGTAGGTAAAAATTTAATAAATAGTAGGTAACAATTTAATAAATAGTTGGAAACAATTTAATAAATAGTAGGTAACAATTTAATAGATAGTAGGTAGCAATTTAATAAATAGTAGGTAATAAATTAATAAATAGTAGGTAACAATTTAATAAATAGTAGGTAACAATTTAATAAATGGTAGGTAACAATTTAATAAATAGTAGGTAACAATTTAATAAATAGTTGGAAACAATTTAATAAATAGTAGGTAACAATTTAATAAATAGTAGGTAGCAATTTAATAAATAGTAGGTAGCAATTTAATAAATAGTAGGTAGCAATTTAATAAATAGTAGGTAACAATTTAATAAATAGTAGGTAACATTTTAATAAATAGGAGGTAACAATTTAATAAATAGTTGGTAACATTTTAATAAATAGTAGGTAACAATTTAATAAATAGTAGGTAACAATTTAATAAATAGTAGGTAACAATTTAATAAATGGTGGGTAACAATTTAATAAATAGTAGGTAACAATTTAATAAATAGTAGGTAACAATTTAATAAATTGTAGGTAACAATTTAATAAATAGTAGGTATTAATTTAATAAATAGTTGGAAACAATTTAATAAATAGTAGGTAACAATTTAATAAATAGTAGGTAGCAATTTAATAAATAGTAGGTAACAATTTAATAAATAGTTGGAAACAATTTAATAGATAGTAGGTAACAATTTAATAAATAGTAGGTAGCAATTTAATAAATAGTAGGTAACAATTTAATAAATAGTTGGAAACAATTTAATAAATAGTAGGTAACAATTTAATAAATAGTAGGTAGCAATTTAATAAATAGTAGGTAATAATTAAATAAATAGTAGGTAACAATTTAATAAATAGTAGGTAACAATTTAATAAATGGTAGGTAACAATTTAATAAATAGTAGGTAACAATTTAATAAATAGTTGGAAACAATTTAATAAATAGTAGGTAACAATTTAATAAATAGTAGGTAGCAATTTAATAAATAGTAGGTAGCAATTTAATAAATAGTAGGTAACGATTTAATAAATAGTAGGTAACATTTTAATAAATAGTAGGTAACAATTTAATAAATAGTAATTAACAATTTAATAAATAGTAAGGAACAATTTAATAAATAGTAAGTAACCATTTAATAAATAGTAAGTAACAATTTAATAAATAGTAAGTAACAATTTAATAAATAGTAGGTAACATTTTAATAAATAGTAGGTAACAATTTAATAAATAGTAGGTAACAATTTTATAAATAGTAAGTAGCCATTTAATAAATAGTACGTAGCAATTTAATAAATAGTAGGTAGCAATTTAATAAATAGTAGGTTGCAATTTGATAAATAGTAGGTAACCATTTAATAAATAGTAGGTAACATTTTAATAAACAGTAGGTAACAATTTAATAAATAGTAGGTAACAATTTAATAAATAGTAGGTAACAATTTAATAAATAGTAGGTAACAATTTAATAAATAGTATGTAACAATTTAATAAATAGTAGGTGACAATTTAAAAATAGCGGGTAACAATTTAATAAATAGTAAGTAACAATTTAATAAATAGTAAGTAACAATTTAATAAATAATATGTAGCCATTTAATAAATAGTAAGTAGCAATTTAATAAATAGTAAGTAGCAATTTAAAAAATAGTAAGTAGCAATTTAATAAATAGTAAGAAGCAATTTAATAAATAGTAAGTAGCAATTTAATAAATAGTAAGTAGCAATTTAATAAATTGTAAGTAGCAATTTAATAAATAGTTAGTAGCAATTTAATAAATAGTAAGTAGCAATTTAATAAATAGTGAGTAGCAATTTAATAAATAGTAAGTAGCAATTTAATAAATTGTAAGTAACAATTTAATAAATAGTAATTAACAATTTAATAAATAGTAATTAACAATTTAATAAATAGTAGGTAACAATTTAATAAATAGTAGGTAACAATTTAATAAATAGTAGGTAACAATTTAATAAATACTAGGTAGCAATTTAATAAATAGTAGGTAACAATTTAATAAATAGTACGTAACAATTTAATAAATAGTAGGTAACAATTTAATAAATAGTTGGAAACAATTTAATAAATAGTAGGTAACAATTTAATAAATATTAGGTAGCAATTTAATAAATAGTAGGTAGCAATTTAATAAATAGTAAGTAGCAATTTAATAAATAGTAAGTAGCAATTTAATAAATAGTAAGTAGCAATTTAATAAATAGTAAGTAGCAATTTAATAAATTGTAAGTAGCAATTTAATAAATAGTAAGTAGCAATTTAATAAATAGTAAGTAACAATTTAATAAATAGTAGGTAACAATTTAATAAATAGTAAGTAGCAATTTAATAAATAGTAAGTAGCAATTTAATAAATAGTAGGTAACAATTTAATAAATAGTAGGTAACAATTTAATAAATAGTAGGTAAAAATTTAATAAATAGTAGGTAACAATTTAATAAATAGTTGGAAACAATTTAATAAATAGTAGGTAACAATTTAATAAATAGTAGGTAGCAATTTAATAAATAGTAGGTAATAATTTAATAAATAGTAGGTAACAATTTAATAAATAGTAGGTAACAATTTAATAAATGGTATGTAACAATTTAATAAATAGTAGGTAACAATTTATTAAATAGTTGGAAACAATTTAATAAATAGTAGGTAACAATTTAATAAATAGTAGGTAGCAATTTAATAAATGGTAGGTAGCAATTTAATAAATAGTAGGTAGCAATTTAATAAATAGTAGGTAACAATTTAATAAATAGTAGGTAACATTTTAATAAATAGGAGGTAACAATTTAATAAATAGTAGGTAACATTTTAATAAATAGTAGGTAACAATTTAATAAATAGTAGGTAACAATTTAATAAATAGTAGGTAACAATTTAATAAATAGTAGGTAACAATTTAATAAATAGTATGTAACAATTTAATAAATAGTAGGTAACAATTTAAAAATAGCGGGTAACAATTTAATAAATAGTAAGTAACAATTTAATAAATAGTAAGTAACAATTTAATAAATAATAAGTAGCCATTTAATAAATAGTAAGTAGCAATTTAATAAATAGTAAGTAGCAATTTAAAAAATAGTAAGTAGCAATTTAATAAATAGTAAGAAGCAATTTAATAAATAGTAAGTAGCAATTTAATAAATAGTAAGTAGCAATTTAATAAATAGTAAGTAGCAATTTAATAAATAGTAAGTAGCAATTTAATAAATAGTAAGTAGCAATTTAATAAATTGTAAGTAGCAATTTAATAAATAGTTAGTAGCAATTTAATAAATAGTAAGTAGCAATTTAATAAATAGTGAGTAGCAATTTAATAAATAGTAAGTAGCAATTTAATAAATTGTAAGTAACAATTTAATAAATAGTAAGTAGCAATTTAATAAATTGTAAGTAACAATTTAATAAATAGTAATTAACAATTTAATAAATAGTAATTAACAATTTAATAAATAGTAGGTAAAAATTTAATAAATAGTAGGTAACAATTTAATAAATAGTAGGTAACAATTTAATAAATAGTAGGTAACAATTTAATAAATACTAGGTAACAATTTAATAAATAGTAGGTAACAATTTAATAAATAGTACGTAACAATTTAATAAATAGTAGGTAACAATTTAATAAATAGTAGGTAACAATTTATTAAATAGTTGGAAACAATTTAATAAATAGTAGGTAACAATTTAATAAATAGTAGGTAGCAATTTAATAAATGGTAGGTAGCAATTTAATAAATAGTAGGTAGCAATTTAATAAATAGTAGGTAACAATTTAATAAATAGTAGGTAACATTTTAATAAATAGGAGGTAACAATTTAATAAATAGTAGGTAACATTTTAATAAATAGTAGGTAACAATTTAATAAATAGTAGGTAACAATTTAATAAATAGTAGGTAACAATTTAATAAATAGTAGGTAACAATTTAATAAATAGTATGTAACAATTTAATAAATAGTAGGTAACAATTTAAAAATAGCGGGTAACAATTTAATAAATAGTAAGTAACAATTTAATAAATAGTAAGTAACAATTTAATAAATAATAAGTAGCCATTTAATAAATAGTAAGTAGCAATTTAATAAATAGTAAGTAGCAATTTAAAAAATAGTAAGTAGCAATTTAGTAAATAGTAAGAAGCAATTTAATAAATAGTAAGTAGCAATTTAATAAATAGTAAGTAGCAATTTAATAAATAGTAAGTAGCAATTTAATAAATAGTAAGTAGCAATTTAATAAATTGTAAGTAGCAATTTAATAAATAGTTAGTAGCAATTTAATAAATAGTAAGTAGCAATTTAATAAATAGTGAGTAGCAATTTAATAAATAGTAAGTAGCAATTTAATAAATTGTAAGTAACAATTTAATAAATAGTAAGTAGCAATTTAATAAATTGTAAGTAACAATTTAATAAATAGTAATTAACAATTTAATAAATAGTAATTAACAATTTAATAAATAGTAGGTAACAATTTAATAAATAGTAGGTAACAATTTAATAAATACTAGGTAACAATTTAATAAATAGTAGGTAACAATTTAATAAATAGTACGTAACAATTTAATAAATAGTAGGTAACAATTTAATAAATAGTTGGAAACAATTTAATAAATAGTAGGTAACAATTTAATAAATATTAGGTAGCAATTTAATAAATAGTAGGTAGCAATTTGATAAATAGTAAGTAGCAATTTAATAAATAGTAAGTAGCAATTTAATAAATAGTAAGTAGCAATTTAATAAATAGTAAGTAGCAATTTAATAAATTGTAAGTAGCAATTTAATAAATAGTAAGTAGCAATTTAATAAATAGTAAGTAACAATTTAATAAATAGTAGGTATAAATTTAATAAATAGTAAGTAGCAATTTAATAAATAGTAGGTAATAAATTAATAAATAGTAGGTAACAATTTAATAAATAGTAGGTAAAAATTTAATAAATAGTAGGTAACAATTTAATAAATAGTTGGAAACAATTTAATAAAGAGTAGGTAACAATTTAATAGATAGTAGGTAGCAATTTAATAAATAGTAGGTAATAATTTAATAAATAGTAGGTAACAATTTAATAAATAGTAGGTAACAATTTAATAAATGGTAGGTAACAATTTAATAAATAGTAGGTAACAATTTATTAAATAGTTGGAAACAATTTAATAAATAGTAGGTAACAATTTAATAAATAGTAGGTAGCAATTTAATAAATGGTAGGTAGCAATTTAATAAATAGTAGGTAGCAATTTAATAAATAGTAGGTAACAATTTAATAAAAAGTAGGTAACATTTTAATAAATAGGAGGTAACAATTTAATAAATAGTAGGTAACATTTTAGTAAATAGTAGGTAACAATTTAATAAATAGTAGGTAACAATTTAATAAATAGTAGGTAACAATTTAATAAATAGTAGGTAACATTTTAATAAATAGTAGGTAACAATTTAATAAATAGTAATTAACAATTTAATAAATAGTAAGGAACAATTTAATAAATAGTAAGTAACCATTTAATAAATAGTAAGTAACAATTTAATAAATAGTAAGTAACAATTTAATAAATAGTAAGTAACAATTTAATAAATAGTAAGTAACAATTTAATAAATAGTAAGTAACAATTTAATAAATTGTATGTAACAATTTAATAAATAGCAGGTAACAAATTAATAAATAGTAGGTAACAATTTAATAAATAGCAGGTAACATTTTAATAAATGGTAGGTAACAATTTAATAAATAGTAGGTAACAATTTAATAAATAGTAAGTAGCCATTTAATAAATAGTACGTAGCAATTTAATAAATAGTAGGTAGCAATTTAATAAATAGTAGGTAGCAATTTAATAAATAGTAGGTAACCATTTAATAAATAGTAGGTAACATTTTAATAAACAGTAGGTAACAATTTAATAAATAGTAGGTAACAATTTAATAAATAGTAGGTAACAATTTAATAAATAGTAGGTAACAATTTAATAAATAGTATGTAACAATTTAATAAATAGTAGGTAGCAATTTAATAAATAGTAGGTAACAATTTAATAAATAGTATGTAACATTTTAATAAATAGGAGGTAACAATTTAATAAATGGTAGGTAACAATTTAATAAATAGTAGGTAACAATTTAATAAATAGTTGGAAACAATTTAATAAATAGTAGGTAACAATTTAATAAATAGTAGGTAGCAATTTAATAAATAGTAGGTAGCAATTTAATAAATAGTAGGTAACGATTTAATAAATAGTAGGTAACATTTTAATAAATAGTAGGTAACAATTTAATAAATAGTAATTAACAATTTAATAAATAGTAAGGAACAATTTAATAAATAGTAAGTAACCATTTAATAAATAGTAAGTAACAATTTAATAAATAGTAAGTAACAATTTAATAAATAGTAAGTAACAATTTAATAAATAGTAAGTAACAATTTAATAAATAGTAAGTAACAATTTAATAAATTGTATGTAACAATTTAATAAATAGCAGGTAACAATTTAATAAATAGCAGGTAACATTTTAATAAATAGTACGTAACAATTTAATAAATAGTAGGTAACAATTTAATAAATAGTAAGTAGCCATTTAATAAATAGTACGTAGCAATTTAATAAATAGTAGGTAGCAATTTAATAAATAGTAGGTAGCAATTCAATAAATAGTAGGTAACCATTTAATAAATAGTAGGTAACATTTTAATAAACAGTAGGTAACAATTTAATAAATAGTAGGTAACAATTTAATAAATAGTAGGTAACAATTTAATAAATAGTAGGTAACAATTTAATAAATAGTATGTAACAATTTAATAAATAGTAGGTAACAATTTAAAAATAGCGGGTAACAATTTAATAAATAGTAAGTAACAATTTAATAAATAGTAAGTAACAATTTAATAAATAGTAGGTAACAATTTAATAAATAGTAAGTAGCAATTTAATAAATAGTAAGTAGCAATTTAATAAATAGTAGGTAACAATTTAATAAATAGTAGGTAACAATTTAATAAATAGTACGTAACAATTTAATAAATAGTAGGTAACAATTTAATAAATAGTAGGTAAAAATTTAATAAATAGTAGGTAACAATTTAATAAATAGTTGGAAACAATTTAATAAATAGTAGGTAACAATTTAATAAATAGTAGGTAGCAATTTAATAAATAGTAGGTAATAATTTAATAAATAGTAGGTAACAATTTAATAAATAGTAGGTAACAATTTAATAAATGGTAGGTAACAATTTAATAAATAGTAGGTAACAATTTATTAAATAGTTGGAAACAATTTAATAAATAGTAGGTAACAATTTAATAAATAGTAGGTAGCAATTTAATAAATGGTAGGTAGCAATTTAATAAATAGTAGGTAGCAATTTAATAAATAGTAGGTAACAATTTAATAAATAGTAGGTAACATTTTAATAAATAGGAGGTAACAATTTAATAAATAGTAGGTAACATTTTAATAAATAGTAGGTAACAATTTAATAAATAGTAGGTAACAATTTAATAAATAGTAGGTAACAATTTAATAAATAGTAGGTAACAATTTAATAAATAGTATGTAACAATTTAATAAATAGTAGGTAACAATTTAAAAATAGCGGGTAACAATTTAATAAATAGTAAGTAACAATTTAATAATTAGTAAGTAACAATTTAATAAATAATAAGTAGCCATTTAATAAATAGTAAGTAGCAATTTAATAAATAGTAAGTAGCAATTTAAAAAATAGTAAGTAGCAATTTAATAAATAGTAAGAAGCAATTTAATAAATAGTAAGTAGCAATTTAATAAATAGTAAGTAGCAATTTAATAAATAGTAAGTAGCAATTTAATAAATTGTAAGTAACAATTTAATAAATAGTAGGTAACAATTTAATAAATAGTAGGTAACAATTTAATAAATAGTAGGTAACAATTTAATAAATAGTAGGTAACAATTTAATAAATAGTAGGTAAAAATTTAATAAATAGTAGGTAACAATTTAGTAAATAGTTGGAAACAATTTAATAAATAGTAGGTAACAATTTAATAAATAGTAGGTAGCAATTTAATAAATAGTAGGTAATAATTTAATAAATAGTAGGTAACAATTTAATAAATAGTAGGTAACAATTTAATAAATGGTAGGTAACAATTTAATAAATAGTAGGTAACAATTTAATAAATAGTTGGAAACAATTTAATAAATAGTAGGTAACAATTTAATAAATAGTAGGTAGCAATTTAATAAATAGTAGGTAGCAATTTAATAAATAGTAGGTAGCAATTTAATAAATAGTAGGTAACAATTTAATAAATAGTAGGTAACATTTTAATAAATAGGAGGTAACAATTTAATAAATAGTAGGTAACATTTTAATAAATAGTAGGTAACAATTTAATAAATAGTAGGTAGCAATTTAATTAATAGTAGGTAACAATTTAATAAATGGTGGGTAACAATTTAATAAATAGTAGGTAACAATTTAATAAATAGTAGGTAACAATTTATTAAATTGTAGGTAACAATTTAATAAATAGTAGGTATTAATTTAATAAATAGTTGGAAACAATTTAATAAATAGTAGATAACAATTTAATAAATAGTAGGTAGCAATTTAATAAATAGTAGGTAACAATTTAATAAATAGTTGGAAACAATTTAATAGATAGTAGGTAACAATTTAATAAATAGTAGGTAGCAATTTAATAAATAGTAGGTAGCAATTTAATAAATAGTGGGTAACAATTTAATAAATAGCAGGTAACAAATTAATAAATAGTAGGTAACAATTTAATAAATAGCAGGTAACATTTTAATAAATAGTAGGTAACAATTTAATAAATAGTAGGTAACAATTTAATAAATAGTAAGTAGCCATTTAATAAATAGTACGTAGCAATTTAATAAATAGTAGGTAGCAATTTAATAAATAGTAGGTAGCAATTTAATAAATAGTAGGTAACCATTTAATAAATAGTAGGTAACATTTTAATAAACAGTAGGTAACAATTTAATAAATAGTAGGTAACAATTTAATAAATAGTAGGTAACAATTTAATAAATAGTAGGTAAAAATTTAATAAATAGTAGGTAACAATTTAATAAATAGTTGGAAACAATTTAATAAAGAGTAGGTAACAATTTAATAGATAGTAGGTAGCAATTTAATAAATAGTAGGTAATAATATAATAAATAGTAGGTAACAATTTAATAAATAGTAGGTAACAATTTAATAAATGGTAGGTAACAATTTAATAAATAGTAGGTAACAATTTATTAAATAGTTGGAAACAATTTAATAAATAGTAGGTAACAATTTAATAAATAGTAGGTAGCAATTTAATAAATGGTAGGTAGCAATTTAATAAATAGTAGGTAGCAATTTAATAAATAGTAGGTAACAATTTAATAAATAGTAGGTAACATTTTAATAAATAGGAAGTAACAATTTAATAAATAGTAGGTAACATTTTAATAAATAGTAGGTAACAATTTAATAAATAGTAGGTAACAATTTAATAAATAGTAGGTAACAATTTAATAAATAGTAGGTAACATTTTAATAAATAGTAGGTAACAATTTAATAAATAGTAATTAACAATTTAATAAATAGTAAGGAACAATTTAATAAATAGTAAGTAACCATTTAATAAATAGTAAGTAACAATTTAATAAATAGTAAGTAACAATTTAATAAATAGTAAGTAACAATTTAATAAATAGTAAGTAATAATTTAATAAATAGTAAGTAACAATTTAATAAATTGTATGTAACAATTTAATAAATAGCAGGTAACAAATTAATAAATAGTAGGTAGCAATTTAATAAATAGTAGGTAGCAATTTAATAAATAGTAGGTAACGATTTAATAAATAGTAGGTAACAATTTAATAAATAGTAAGTAGCCATTTAATAAATAGTACGTAGCAATTTAATAAATAGTAGGTAGCAATTTAATAAATAGTAGGTAGCAATTTAATAAATAGTAGGTAACCATTTAATAAATAGTAGGTAACATTTTAATAAACAGTAGGTAACAATTTAATAAATAGTAGGTAACAATTTAATAAATAGTAGGTAACAATTTAATAAATAGTAGGTAACAATTTAATAAATAGTATGTAACAATTTAATAAATAGTAGGTAGCAATTTAATAAATAGTAGGTAACAATTTAATAAATAGTATGTAACATTTTAATAAATAGGAGGTAACAATTTAATAAATGGTAGGTAACAATTTAATAAATAGTAGGTAACAATTTAATAAATAGTTGGAAACAATTTAATAAATAGTAGGTAACAATTTAATAAATAGTAGGTAGCAATTTAATAAATAGTAGGTAGCAATTTAATAAATAGTAGGTAACGATTTAATAAATAGTAGGTAACATTTTAATAAATAGTAGTTAACAATTTAATAAATAGTAATTAACAATTTAATAAATAGTAAGGAACAATTTAATAAATAGTAAGTAACCATTTAATAAATAGTAAGTAACAATTTAATAAATAGTAAGTAACAATTTAATAAATAGTAAGTAACAATTTAATAAATAGTAAGTAACAATTTAATAAATAGTAAGTAACAATTTAATAAATTGTATGTAACAATTTAATAAATAGCAGGTAACAAATTAATAAATAGTAGGTAACAATTTAATAAATAGCAGGTAACATTTTATTAAATAGTAGGTAACAATTTAATAAATAGTAGGTAACAATTTAATAAATAGTAAGTAGCCATTTAATAAATAGTACGTAGCAATTTAATAAATAGTAGGTAGCAATTTAATAAATAGTAGGTAGCAATTCAATAAATAGTAGGTAACCATTTAATAAATAGTAGGTAACATTTTAATAAACAGTAGGTAACAATTTAATAAATAGTAGGTAACAATTTAATAAATAGTAGGTAACAATTTAATAAATAGTAGGTAACAATTTAATAGATAGTATGTAACAATTTAATAAATAGTAGGTAACAATTTAAAAATAGCGGGTAACAGTTTAATAAATAGTAAGTAACAATTTAATAAATAGTAAGTAACAATTTAATAAATTGTAGGTAACAATTTAATAAATAGTAAGTAGCAATTTAATAAATAGTAAGTAGCAATTTAATAAATAGTAGGTAACAATTTAATAAATAGTAGGTAAAAATTTAATAAATAGTAGGTAACAATTTAATAAATAGTTGGAAACAATTTAATAAATAGTAGGTAACAATTTAATAAATAGTAGGTAGCAATTTAATAAATAGTAGGTAATAATTTAATAAATAGTAGGTAACAATTTAATAAATAGTAGGTAACAATTTAATAAATGGTAGGTAACAATTTAATAAATAGTAGGTAACAATTTATTAAATAGTTGGAAACAATTTAATAAATAGTAGGTAACAATTTAATAAATAGTAGGTAGCAATTTAATAAATGGTAGGTAGCAATTTAATAAATAGTAGGTAGCAATTTAATAAATAGTAGGTAACAATTTAATAAATAGTTGGAAACAATTTAATAGATAGTAGGTAACAATTTAATAAATAGTAGGTAGCAATTTAATAAATAGTAGGTAGCAATTTAATAAATAGTATGTAACAATTTAATAAATAGTAGGTAACAATTTAAAAATAGCGGGTAACAATTTAATAAATAGTAAGTAACAATTTAATAAATAGTAAGTAACAATTTAATAAATAATAAGTAGCCATTTAATAAATAGTAAGTAGCAATTTAATAAATAGTAAGTAGCAATTTAATAAATTGTAAGTAACAATTTAATAAATAGTAGGTAACAATTTAATAAATAGTAGGTAACAATTTAATAAATAGTAGGTAACAATTTAATAAATAGTAGGTAACAATTTAATAAATAGTAGGTAAAAATTTAATAAATAGTAGGTAACAATTTAATAAATAGTTGGAAACAATTTAATAAATAGTAGGTAACAATATAATAAATAGTAGGTAGCAATTTAATAAATAGTAGGTAATAATTTAATAAATAGTAGGTAACAATTTAATAAATAGTAGGTAACAATTTAATAAATGGTAGGTAACAATTTAATAAATAGTAGGTAACAATTTAATAAATAGTACGTAACAATTTAATAAATAGTAGGTAACAATTTAATAAATAGTAGGTAAAAATTTAATAAATAGTAGGTAACAATTTAATAAATAGTTGGAAACAATTTAATAAATAGTAGGTAACAATTTAATAAATAGTAGGTAGCAATTTAATAAATAGTAGGTAATAATTTAATAAATAGTAGGTAACAATTTAATAAATAGTAGGTAACAATTTAATAAATGGTAGGTAACAATCTAATAAATAGTAGGTAACAATTTATTAAATAGTTGGAAACAATTTAATAAATAGTAGGTAACAATTTAATAAATAGTAGGTAGCAATTTAATAAATGGTAGGTAGCAATTTAATAAATAGTAGGTAGCAATTTAATAAATAGTAGGTAACAATTTAATAAATAGTAGGTAACATTTTAATAAATAGGAGGTAACAATTTAATAAATAGTAGGTAACATTTTAATAAATAGTAGGTAACAATTTAATAAATAGTAGGTAACAATTTAATAAATAGTAGGTAACAATTTAATAAATAGTAGGTAACAATTTAATAAATAGTATGTAACAATTTAATAAATAGTAGGTAACAATTTAAAAATAGCGGGTAACAATTTAATAAATAGTAAGTAACAATTTAATAAATAGTAAGTAACAATTTAATAAATAATAAGTAGCCATTTAATAAATAGTAAGTAGCAATTTAATAAATAGTAAGTAGCAATTTAAAAAATAGTAAGTAGCAATTTAATAAATAGTAAGAAGCAATTTAATAAATAGTAAGTAGCAATTTAATAAATAGTAGGTAGCAATTTAATAAATAGTAGGTAACAATTTAATAAATAGTAGGTAACATTTTAATAAATAGGAGGTAACAATTTAATAAATAGTAGGTAACATTTTAATAAATAGTAGGTAACAATTTAATAAATAGTAGGTAACAATTTAATTAATAGTAGGTAACAATTTAATAAATGGTGGGTAACAATTTAATAAATAGTAGGTAACAATTTAATAAATAGTAGGTAACAATTTAATAAATTGTAGGTAACAATTTAATAAATAGTAGGTATTAATTTAATAAATAGTTGGAAACAATTTAATAAATAGTAGATAACAATTTAATAAATAGTAGGTAGCAATTTAATAAATAGTAGGTAACAATTTAATAAATAGTTGGAAACAATTTAATAGATAGTAGGTAACAATTTAATAAATAGTAGGTAGCAATTTAATAAATAGTAGGTAGCAATTTAATAAATAGTGGGTAACAATTTAATAAATAGCAGGTAACAAATTAATAAATAGTAGGTAACAATTTAATAAATAGCAGGTAACATTTTAATAAATAGTAGGTAACAATTTAATAAATAGTAGGTAACAATTTAATAAATAGTAAGTAGCCATTTAATAAATAGTACGTAGCAATTTAATAAATAGTAGGTAGCAATTTAATAAATAGTAGGTAGCAATTTAATAAATAGTAGGTAACCATTTAATAAATAGTAGGTAACATTTTAATAAACAGTAGGTAACAATTTAATAAATAGTAGGTAACAATTTAATAAATAGTAGGTAACAATTTAATAAATAGTAGGTAACAATTTAATAAATAGTATGTAACAATTTAATAAATAGTAGGTAGCAATTTAATAAATAGTAGGTAACAATTTAATAAATAGTATGTAACATTTTAATAAATAGGAGGTAACAATTTAATAAATGGTAGGTAACAATTTAATAAATAGTAGGTAACAATTTAATAAATAGTTGGAAACAATTTAATAAATAGTAGGTAACAATTTAATAAATAGTAGGTAGCAATTTAATAAATAGTAGGTAGCAATTTAATAAATAGTAGGTAACGATTTAATAAATAGTAGGTAACATTTTAATAAATAGTAGGTAACAATTTAATAAATAGTAATTAACAATTTAATAAATAGTAAGGAACAATTTAATAAATAGTAAGTAACCATTTAATAAATAGTAAGTAACAATTTAATATATAGTAAGTAACAATTTAATAAATAGTAGGTAACAATTTAATAAATAGTAAGTAACAATTTAATAAATAGTAAGTAACAATTTAATAAATTGTATGTAACAATTTAATAAATAGCAGGTAACAAATTAATAAATAGTAGGTAACAATTTAATAAATAGCAGGTAACATTTTAATAAATAGTAGGTAACAATTTAATAAATAGTAGGTAACAATTTAATAAATAGTAAGTAGCCATTTAATAAATAGTACGTAGCAATTTAATAAATAGTAGGTAGCAATTTAATAAATAGTAGGTAGCAATTCAATAAATAATAGGTAACCATTTAATAAATAGTAGGTAACATTTTAATAAACAGTAGGTAACAATTTAATAAATAGTATGTAACAATTTAATAAATAGTAGGTAACAATTTAATAAATAGTAGGTAACAATTTAATAAATAGTATGTAACAATTTAATAAATAGTAGGTAACAATTTAAAAATAGCGGGTAACAATTTAATAAATAGTAAGTAACAATTTAATAAATAGTAAGTAACAATTTAATAAATAGTAGGTAACAATTTAATAAATAGTAAGTAGCAATTTAATAAATAGTAAGTAGCAATTTAATAAATAGTAGGTAACAATTTAATAAATAGTAGGTAACAATTTAATAAATAGTACGTAACAATTTAATAAATAGTAGGTAACAATTTAATAAATAGTAGGTAAAAATTTAATAAATAGTAGGTAACAATTTAATAAATAGTTGGAAACAATTTAATAAATAGTAGGTAACAATTTAATAAATAGTAGGTAGCAATTTAATAAATAGTAGGTAATAATTTAATAAATTGTAGGTAACAATTTAATAAATAGTAGGTAACAATTTAATAAATGGTAGGTAACAATTTAATAAATAGTAGGTAACAATTTATTAAATAGTTGGAAACAATTTAATAAATAGTAGGTAACAATTTAATAAATAGTAGGTAGCAATTTAATAAATGGTAGGTAGCAATTTAATAAATAGTAGGTAGCAATTTAATAAATAGTAGGTAACAATTTAATAAATAGTAGGTAACATTTTAATAAATAGGAGGTAACAATTTAATAAATAGTAGGTAACATTTTAATAAATAGTAGGTAACAATTTAATAAATAGTAGGTAACAATTTAATAAATAGTAGGTAACAATTTAATAAATAGTAGGTAACAATTTAATAAATAGTATGTAACAATTTAATAAATAGTAGGTAACAATTTAAAAATAGCGGGTAACAATTTAATAAATAGTAAGTAACAATTTAATAAATTGCAAGTAACAATTTAATAAATAATAAGTAGCCATTTAATAAATAGTAAGTAGCAATTTAATAAATAGTAAGTAGCAATTTAAAAAATAGTAAGTAGCAATTTAATAAATAGTAAGAAGCAATTTAATAAATAGTAAGTAGCAATTTAATAAATAGTAAGTAGCAATTTAATAAATAGTAAGTAGCAATTTAATAAATAGTAAGTAGCTATTTAATAAATTGTAAGTAGCAACTTAATAAATAGTTAGTAGCAATTTAATAAATAGTAAGTAGCAATTTAATAAATAGTGAGTAGCAATTTAATAAATAGTAAGTAGCAATTTAATAAATTGAAAGTAACAATTTAATAAAGAGTAAGTAGCGATTTAATAAATTGTAAGTAACAATTTAATAAATAGTAATTAACAATTTAATAAATAGTAATTAACAATTTAATAAATAGTAGGTAACAATTTAATAAATAGTAGGTAACAATTTAATAAATAGTAGGTAACAATTTAATAAATACTAGGTAACAATTTAATAAATAGTAGGTAACAATTTAATAAATAGTACGTAACAATTTAATAAATAGTAGGTAACAATTTAATAAATAGTTGGAAACAATTTAATAAATAGTAGGTAACAATTTAATAAATATTAGGTAGCAATTTAATAAATAGTAGGTAGCAATTTGATAAATAGTAAGTAGCAATTTAATAAATAGTAAGTAGCAATTTAATAAATAGTAAGTAACAATTTAATAAATAGTAAGTAGCAATTTAATAAATTGTAAGTAGCAATTTAATAAATAGTAAGTAGCAATTTAATAAATAGTAAGTAACAATTTAATAAATAGTAGGTATAAATTTAATAAATAGTAGGTAACAATTTAATAAATAGTAGATAACAATTTAATAAATAGTATGTAACAATTTAATAAATAGTAGGTAACAAATTAATAAATAGTAAGTAGCAATTTAATAAATAGTAAGTAGCAATTTAATAAATAGTAGGTAACTATTTAATAAATAGTAGGTAACAATTTAATAAATAGTAGGTAACAATTTAATAAATAGTAGGTAACAATTTAATAAATAGTACGTAACAATTTAATAAATAGTAGGTAACAATTTAATAAATAGTAGGTAGCAATTTAATAAATAGTAGGTAACAATTTAATAAATAGTATGTAACATTTTAATAAATAGGAGGTAACAATTTAATAAATAGTAGGTAACATTTTAATAAATAGTAGGTAACAATTTAATAAATAGTAGGTAACAATTTAATAAATAGTAGGTAACAATTTAATAAATAGTGGGTAACAATTTAATAAATAGTAGGTAACAATTTAATAAATAGTAGGTAACAATTTAATAAATAGTACGTAACAATTTAATAAATAGTAGGTAACAATTTAATAAATAGTTGGAAACAATTTAATAAATAGTAGGTAACAATTTAATAAATATTAGGTAGCAATTTAATAAATAGTAGGTAGCAATTTAATAAATAGCAAGTAGCAATTTAATAAATAGTAAGTAGCAATTTAATAAATAGTAAGTAGCAATTTAATAAATAGTAAGTAGCAATGTAATAAATTGTAAGTAGCAATATAATAAATAGTAAGTAGCAATTTAATAAATAGTAAGTAACAATTTAATAAATAGTAGGTAACAATTTAATAAATAGCAAGTAGCAATTTAATAAATAGTAAGTAGCAATTTAATAAATAGTAGGTAACAATTTAATAAATAGTAGGTAACAATTTAATAAATAGTAGGTAAAAATTTAATAAATAGTAGGTAACAATTTAATAAATAGTTGGAAACAATTTAATAAATAGTAGGTAACAATTTAATAAATAGTAGGTAGCAATTTAAAAATAGCGGGTAACAATTTAATAAATAGTAAGTAACAATTTAATAAATAGTAAGTAACAATTTAATAAATAATAAGTAGCCATTTAATAAATAGTAAGTAGCAATTTAATAAATAGTAAGTAGCAATTTAAAAAATAGTAAGTAGCAATTTAATAAATAGTAAGAAGCAATTTAATAAATAGTAAGTAGCAATTTAATAAATAGTAAGTAGCAATTTAATAAATAGTAAGTAGCAATTTAATAAATAGTAAGTAGCAATTTAATAAATTGTAAGTAGCAATTTAATAAATAGTTAGTAGCAATTTAATAAATAGTAAGTAGCAATTTAATAAATAGTGAGTAGCAATTTAATAAATAGTAAGTAGCAATTTAATAAATTGTAAGTAACAATTTAATAAAGAGTAAGTAGCGATTTAATAAATTGTAAGTAACAATTTAATAAATAGTAATTAACAATTTAATAAATAGTAATTAACAATTTAATAAATAGTAGGTAACAATTTAATAAATAGTAGCTAACAATTTAATAAATAGTTCGAAACAATTTAATAAATAGTAGGTAACAATTTAATAAATAGTAGGTAACAATTTAATAAATTGTAGGTAACAATTTAATAAGTAGTAGGTAACAATTTAATAAATAGTTGGAAACAATTTAATAAATAGTAGGTAACAATTTAATAAATAGTAGGTAGCAATTTAATAAATAGTAGGTAGCAATTTAATAAATAGTGGGTAACAATTTAATAAGTAGTAGGTAACAATTTAATAAATAGTTGGAAACAATTTAATAAATAGTAGGTAACAATTTAATAAATAGTAGGTAGCAATTTAATAAATAGTAGGTAGCAATTTAATAAATAGTGGGTAACAATTTAATAAATAGTAAGTAACAATTTAATAAATAGTAAGTTACAATTTAATAAATAGTAAGTAGCCATTTAATAAATAGTAAGTTGCAATTTAATAAATAGTAAGTAGCAATTTAATAAATAGTAAGTAGCAATTTAATAAATAGTAAGAAGCAATTTAATAAATAGTAAGTAGCAATTTAATAAATAGTAAGTAACAATATAATAAATAGTAAGTAACAATTTAATAAATAGTAAGTAACAATTTAATAAATAGTAAGTAGCAATTTAATAAATAGTGAGTAGCAATTTAATAAATAGTAAGTAGCAATTTAATAAATTGTAAGTAACAATTTAATAAATAGTAGGTAACAATTTAATAAATAGTAGGTAACAATTTAATAAATAGTAGGTAACAATTTAATAAATAGTAGGTAACAATTTAATAAATAGTAGGTAAAAATTTAATAAATAGTAGGTAACAATTTAATAAATAGTTGGAAACAATTTAATAAATAGTAGGTAACAATTTAATAAATAGTAGGTAGCAATTTAATAAATAGTAGGTAATAATTTAATAAATAGTAGGTAACAATTTAATAAATAGTAGGTAACAATTTAATAAATGGTAGGTAACAATTTAATAAATAGTAGGTAACAATTTAATAAATAGTTGGAAACAATTTAATAAATAGTAGGTAACAATTTAATAAATAGTAGGTAGCAATTTAATAAATAGTAGGTAGCAATTTAATAAATAGTAGGTAGCAATTTAATAAATAGTAGGTAACAATTTAATAAATAGTAGGTAACATTTTAATAAATAGGAGGTAACAATTTAATAAATAGTAGGTAACATTTTAATAAATAGTAGGTAACAATTTAATAAATAGTAGGTAACAATTTAATTAATAGTAGGTAACAATTTAATAAATGGTGGGTAACAATTTAATAAATAGTAGGTAACAATTTAATAAATAGTAGGTAACAATTTAATAAATGGTAGGTAACAATTTAATAAATAGTAGGTAACAATTTAATAAATAGTAGGTAGCAATTTAATAAATAGTGGGTAACAATTTAATAAATAGTAAGTAACAATTTAATAAATAGTAAGTTACAATTTAATAAATAGTAAGTAGCCATTTAATAAATAGTAAGTTGCAATTTAATAAATAGTAAGTAGCAATTTAATAAATAGTAAGAAGCAATTTAATAAATAGTAAGTAGCAATTTAATAAATAGTAAGTAGCAATTTAATAAATAGTAAGTAGCAATTTAATAAATAGTAAGTAGCAATTTAATAAATTGTAAGTAGCAATTTAATAAATAGTTAGTAGCAATTTAATAAATAGTAAGTAGCAATTTAATAAATAGTGAGTAGCAATTTAATAAATAGTAAGTAGCAATTTAATAAATTGTAAGTAACAATTTAATAAAGAGTAAGTAGCGATTTAATAAATTGTAAGTAACAATTTAATAAATAGTAATTAACAATTTAATAAATAGTAATTAACAATTTAATAAATAGTAGGTAACAATTTAATAAATAGTAGGTAACATTTTAATAAATAGGAGGTAACAATTTAATAAATAGTAGGTAAGATTTTAATAAATAGTAGGTAACAATTTAATAAATAGTAGGTAACAATTTAATAAATAGTAGGTAACAATTTAATAAATAGTAGGTAACAATTTAATAAATAGTATGTAACAATTTAATAAATAGTAGGTAACAATTTAAAAATAGCGGGTAACAATTTAATAAATAGTAAGTAACAATTTAATAAATAGTAAGTAACAATTTAATAAATAATAAGTAGCCATTTAATAAATAGTAAGTAGCAATTTAATAAATAGTAAGTAGCAATTTAAAAAATAGTAAGTAGCAATTTAATAAATAGTAAGAAGCAATTTAATAAATAGTAAGTAGCAATTTAATAAATAGTAAGTAGCAATTTAATAAATAGTAAGTAGCAATTTAATAAATAGTAAGTAGCAATTTAATAAATTGTAAGTAGCAATTTAATAAATAGTTAGTAGCAATTTAATAAATAGTAAGTAGCAATTTAATAAATAGTGAGTAGCAATTTAATAAATAGTAAGTAGCAATTTAATAAATTGTAAGTAACAATTTAATAATGAGTAAGTAGCAATTTAATAAATTGTAAGTAACAATTTAATAAATAGTAATTAACAATTTAATAAATAGTAATTAACAATTTAATAAATAGTAGGTAACAATTTAATAAATAGTAGGTAACAATTTAATAAATAGTAGGTAACAATTTAATAAATACTAGGTAACAATTTAATAAATAGTAGGTATCAATTTAATAAATAGTACGTAACAATTTAATAAATAGTAGGTAACAATTTAATAAATAGTTGGAAACAATTTAATAAATAGTAGGTAACAATTTAATAAATATTAGGTAGCAATTTAATAAATAGTAGGTAGCAATTTGATAAATAGTAAGTAGCAATTTAATAAATAGTAAGTAGCAATTTAATAAATAGTAAGTAACAATTTAATAAATAGTAGGTATAAATTTAATAAATAGTAAGTAGCAATTTAATAAATAGTAAGTAGCAATTTAATAAATAGTAGGTAACAAATTAATAAATAGTAGGTAACAATTTAATAAATAGTAGGTAAAAATTTAATAAATAGTAGGTAACAATTTAATAAATACTAGGTAACAATTTAATAAATAGTAGGTATCAATTTAATAAATAGTACGTAACAATTTAATAAATAGTAGGTAACAATTTAATAAATAGTTGGAAACAATTTAATAAATAGTAGGTAACAATTTAATAAATATTAGGTAGCAATTTAATAAATAGTAGGTAGCAATTTGATAAATAGTAAGTAGCAATTTAATAAATAGTAAGTAGCAATTTAATAAATAGTAAGTAACAATTTAATAAATAGTAGGTATAAATTTAATAAATAGTAAGTAGCAATTTAATAAATAGTAAGTAGCAATTTAATAAATAGTAGGTAACAAATTAATAAATAGTAGGTAACAATTTAATAAATAGTAGGTAAAAATTTAATAAATAGTAGGTAACAATTTAATAAATAGTTGGAAACAATTTAATAAATAGTAGGTAACAATTTAATAGATAGTAGGTAGCAATTTAATAAATAGTAGGTAATAATTTAATAAATAGTAGGTAACAATTTAATAAATAGTAGGTAACAATTTAATAAATGGTAGGTAACAATTTAATAAATAGTAGGTAACAATTTAAAAATAGCGGGTAACAATTTAATAAATAGTAAGTAACAATTTAATAAATAGTAAGTAACAATTTAATAAATAATAAGTAGCCATTTAATAAATAGTAAGTAGCAATTTAATAAATAGTAAGTAGCAATTTAAAAAATAGTAAGTAGCAATTTAATAAATAGTAAGAAGCAATTTAATAAATAGTAAGTAGCAATTTAATAAATAGTAAGTAGCAATTTAATAAATAGTAAGTAGCAATTTAATAAATAGTAAGTAGCAATTTAATAAATTGTAAGTAGCAATTTAATAAATAGTAAGTAGCAATTTAATAAATTGTAAGTAGCAATTTAATAAATAGTAAGTAGCAATTTAATAAATAGTAAGTAACAATTTAATAAATAGTAGGTATAAATTTAATAAATAGTAGGTAACAATTTAATAAATAGTAGATAACAATTTAATAAATAGTATGTAACAATTTAATAAATAGTAGGTAACAAATTAATAAATAGTAATTAACAATTTAATAAATAGTAATTAACAATTTAATAAATAGTAGGTAACAATTTAATAAATAGTAGGTAACAATTTAATAAATAGTAGGTAACAATTTAATAAATACTAGGTAACAATTTAATAAATAGTAGGTAACAATTTAATAAATAGTACGTAACAATTTAATAAATAGTAGGTAGCAATTTAATAAATAGTAGGTAACAATTTAATAAATAGTAGGTAACAATTTAATAAATAGTTGGAAACAATTTAATAAATAGTAGGTAACAATTTAATAAATATTAGGTAGCAATTTAATAAATAGTAGGTAGCAATTTGATAAATAGTAAGTAGCAATTTAATAAATAGTAAGTAGCAATTTAATAAATAGTAAGTAGCAATTTAATAAATAGTAAGTAGCAATTTAATAAATTGTAAGTAGCAATTTAATAAATAGTAAGTAGCAATTTAATAAATAGTAAGTAACAATTTAATAAATAGTAGGTATAAATTTAATAAATAGTAGGTAACAATTTAATAAATAGTAGATAACAATTTAATAAATAGTATGTAACAATTTAATAAATAGTAAGTAGCAATTTAATAAATAGTAAGTAGCAATTTAATAAATTGTAAGTAGCAATTTAATAAATAGTTAGTAGCAATTTAATAAATAGTAAGTAGCAATTTAATAAATAGTGAGTAGCAATTTAATAAATAGTAAGTAGCAATTTAATAAATTGTAAGTAACAATTTAATAATGAGTAAGTAGCAATTTAATAAATTGTAAGTAACAATTTAATAAATAGTAATTAACAATTTAATAAATAGTAATTAACAATTTAATAAATAGTAGGTAACAATTTAATAAATAGTAGGTAACAATTTAATAAATAGTAGGTAACAATTTAATAAATACTAGGTAACAATTTAATAAATAGTAGGTATCAATTTAATAAATAGTACGTAACAATTTAATAAATAGTAGGTAACAATTTAATAAATAGTTGGAAACAATTTAATAAATAGTAGGTAACAATTTAATAAATATTAGGTAGCAATTTAATAAATAGTAGGTAGCAATTTGATAAATAGTAAGTAGCAATTTAATAAATAGTAAGTAGCAATTTAATAAATAGTAAGTAACAATTTAATAAATAGTAGGTATAAATTTAATAAATAGTAAGTAGCAATTTAATAAATAGTAAGTAGCAATTTAATAAATAGTAGGTAACAAATTAATAAATAGTAGGTAACAATTTAATAAATAGTAGGTAAAAATTTAATAAATAGTAGGTAACAATTTAATAAATACTAGGTAACAATTTAATAAATAGTAGGTATCAATTTAATAAATAGTACGTAACAATTTAATAAATAGTAGGTAACAATTTAATAAATAGTTGGAAACAATTTAATAAATAGTAGGTAACAATTTAATAAATATTAGGTAGCAATTTAATAAATAGTAGGTA
Source organism: Andrena chrysosceles (assembly GCA_963855975.1). Lineage (NCBI taxonomy): Eukaryota > Metazoa > Arthropoda > Insecta > Hymenoptera > Andrenidae > Andrena > Andrena chrysosceles. The sequence continues at coordinate 113,648 of CAWLCU010000486.1, forward strand.
GCAATTTGATAAATAGTAAGTAGCAATTTAATAAATAGTAAGTAGCAATTTAATAAATAGTAAGTAACAATTTAATAAATAGTAGGTATAAATTTAATAAATAGTAAGTAGCAATTTAATAAATAGTAAGTAGCAATTTAATAAATAGTAGGTAACAAATTAATAAATAGTAGGTAACAATTTAATAAATAGTAGGTAAAAATTTAATAAATAGTAGGTAACAATTTAATAAATAGTTGGAAACAATTTAATAAATAGTAGGTAACAATTTAATAGATAGTAGGTAGCAATTTAATAAATAGTAGGTAATAATTTAATAAATAGTAGGTAACAATTTAATAAATAGTAGGTAACAATTTAATAAATGGTAGGTAACAATTTAATAAATAGTAGGTAACAATTTAAAAATAGCGGGTAACAATTTAATAAATAGTAAGTAACAATTTAATAAATAGTAAGTAACAATTTAATAAATAATAAGTAGCCATTTAATAAATAGTAAGTAGCAATTTAATAAATAGTAAGTAGCAATTTAAAAAATAGTAAGTAGCAATTTAATAAATAGTAAGAAGCAATTTAATAAATAGTAAGTAGCAATTTAATAAATAGTAAGTAGCAATTTAATAAATAGTAAGTAGCAATTTAATAAATAGTAAGTAGCAATTTAATAAATTGTAAGTAGCAATTTAATAAATAGTAAGTAGCAATTTAATAAATTGTAAGTAGCAATTTAATAAATAGTAAGTAGCAATTTAATAAATAGTAAGTAACAATTTAATAAATAGTAGGTATAAATTTAATAAATAGTAGGTAACAATTTAATAAATAGTAGATAACAATTTAATAAATAGTATGTAACAATTTAATAAATAGTAGGTAACAAATTAATAAATAGTAATTAACAATTTAATAAATAGTAATTAACAATTTAATAAATAGTAGGTAACAATTTAATAAATAGTAGGTAACAATTTAATAAATAGTAGGTAACAATTTAATAAATACTAGGTAACAATTTAATAAATAGTAGGTAACAATTTAATAAATAGTACGTAACAATTTAATAAATAGTAGGTAGCAATTTAATAAATAGTAGGTAACAATTTAATAAATAGTAGGTAACAATTTAATAAATAGTTGGAAACAATTTAATAAATAGTAGGTAACAATTTAATAAATATTAGGTAGCAATTTAATAAATAGTAGGTAGCAATTTGATAAATAGTAAGTAGCAATTTAATAAATAGTAAGTAGCAATTTAATAAATAGTAAGTAGCAATTTAATAAATAGTAAGTAGCAATTTAATAAATTGTAAGTAGCAATTTAATAAATAGTAAGTAGCAATTTAATAAATAGTAAGTAACAATTTAATAAATAGTAGGTATAAATTTAATAAATAGTAGGTAACAATTTAATAAATAGTAGATAACAATTTAATAAATAGTATGTAACAATTTAATAAATAGTAGGTAACAAATTAATAAATAGTAAGTAGCAATTTAATAAATAGTAAGTAGCAATTTAATAAATAGTAGGTAACTATTTAATAAATAGTAGGTAACAATTTAATAAATAGTAGGTAACAATTTAATAAATAGTAGGTAACAATTTAATAAATAGTACGTAACAATTTAATAAATAGTAGGTAACAATTTAATAAATAGTAGGTAGCAATTTAATAAATAGTAGGTAACAATTTAATAAATAGTATGTAACATTTTAATAAATAGGAGGTAACAATTTAATAAATAGTAGGTAACATTTTAATAAATAGTAGGTAACAATTTAATAAATAGTAGGTAACAATTTAATAAATAGTAGGTAACAATTTAATAAATAGTGGGTAACAATTTAATAAATAGTAGGTAACAATTTAATAAATAGTAGGTAACAATTTAATAAATAGTACGTAACAATTTAATAAATAGTAGGTAACAATTTAATAAATAGTTGGAAACAATTTAATAAATAGTAGGTAACAATTTAATAAATATTAGGTAGCAATTTAATAAATAGTAGGTAGCAATTTAATAAATAGTAAGTAGCAATTTAATAAATAGTAAGTAGCAATTTAATAAATAGTAAGTAGCAATTTAATAAATAGTAAGTAGCAATTTAATAAATTGTAAGTAGCAATTTAATAAATAGTAAGTAGCAATTTAATAAATAGTAAGTAACAATTTAATAAATAGTAGGTAACAATTTAATAAATAGTAAGTAGCAATTTAATAAATAGTAAGTAGCAATTTAATAAATAGTAGGTAACAATTTAATAAATAGTAGGTAACAATTTAATAAATAGTAGGTAAAAATTTAATAAATAGTAGGTAACAATTTAATAAATAGTTGGAAACAATTTAATAAATAGTAGGTAACAATTTAATAAATAGTAGGTAGCAATTTAATAAATAGTAGGTAATAATTTAATAAATAGTAGGTAACAATTTAATAAATAGTAGGTAACAATTTAATAAATGGTAGGTAACAATTTAATAAATAGTAGGTAACAATTTATTAAATAGTTGGAAACAATTTAATAAATAGTAGGTAACAATTTAATAAATAGTAGGTAGCAATTTAATAAATGGTAGGTAGCAATTTAATAAATAGTAGGTAGCAATTTAATAAATAGTAGGTAACAATTTAATAAATAGTAGGTAACATTTTAATAAATAGGAGGTAACAATTTAATAAATAGTAGGTAACATTTTAATAAATAGTAGGTAACAATTTAATAAATAGTAGGTAACAATTTAATAAATAGTAGGTAACAATTTAATAAATAGTAGGTAACAATTTAATAAATAGTATGTAACAATTTAATAAATAGTAGGTAACAATTTAAAAATAGCGGGAAACAATTTAATAAATAGTAAGTAACAATTTAATAAATAGTAAGTAACAATTTAATAAATAGTAAGTAACAATTTAATAAATAATAAGTAACCATTTAATAAATAGTAAGTAGCAATTTAATAAATAGTAAGTAGCAATTTAATAAATAGTAAGTAGCAATTTAATAAATAGTAAGTAGCAATTTAATAAATTGTAAGTAGCAATTTAATAAATAGTTAGTAGCAATTTAATAAATAGTAAGTAGCAATTTAATAAATAGTGAGTAGCAATTTAATAAATAGTAAGTAGCAATTTAATAAATTGTAAGTAACAATTTAATAAAGAGTAAGTAGCGATTTAATAAATTGTAAGTAACAATTTAATAAATAGTAATTAACAATTTAATAAATAGTAATTAACAATTTAATAAATAGTAGGTAACAATTTAATAAATATTAGCTAACAATTTAATAAATAGTTCGAAACAATTTAATAAATAGTATGTAACAATTTAATAAATAGTAGGTAACAATTTAATAAATTGTAGGTAACAATTTAATAAGTAGTAGGTAACAATTTAATAAATAGTTGGAAACAATTTAATAAATAGTAGGTAACAATTTAATAAATAGTAGGTAGCAATTTAATAAATAGTAGGTAGCAATTTAATAAATAGTGGGTAACAATTTAATAAGTAGTAGGTAACAATTTAATAAATAGTTGGAAACAATTTAATAAATAGTACGTAACAATTTAATAAATAGTAGGTAGCAATTTAATAAATAGTAGGTAGCAATTTAATAAATAGTGGGTAACAATTTAATAAATAGTAAGTAACAATTTAATAAATAGTAAGTTACAATTTAATAAATAGTAAGTAGCCATTTAATAAATAGTAAGTTGCAATTTAATAAATAGTAAGTAGCAATTTAATAAATAGTAAGTAGCAATTTAATAAATAGTAAGAAGCAATTTAATAAATAGTAAGTAGCAATTTAATAAATAGTAAGTAACAATATAATAAATAGTAAGTAACAATTTAATAAATAGTAAGTAACAATTTAATAAATAGTAAGTAGCAATTTAATAAATAGTGAGTAGCAATTTAATAAATAGTAAGTAGCAATTTAATAAATTGTAAGTAACAATTTAATAAATAGTAGGTAACAATTTAATAAATAGTAGGTAACAATTTAATAAATAGTAGGTAACAATTTAATAAATAGTAGGTAAAAATTTAATAAATAGTAGGTAACAATTTAATAAATAGTTGGAAACAATTTAATAAATAGTAGGTAACAATTTAATAAATAGTAGGTAGCAATTTAATAAATAGTAGGTAATAATTTAATAAATAGTAGGTAACAATTTAATAAATAGTAGGTAACAATTTAATAAATGGTAGGTAACAATTTAATAAATAGTAGGTAACAATTTAATAAATAGTTGGAAACAATTTAATAAATAGTAGGTAACAATTTAATAAATAGTAGGTAGCAATGTAATAAATAGTAGGTAGCAATTTAATAAATAGTAGGTAGCAATTTAATAAATAGTAGGTAACAATTTAATAAATAGTAGGTAACATTTTAATAAATAGGAGGTAACAATTTAATAAATAGTAGGTAACATTTTAATAAATAGTAGGTAACAATTTAATAAATAGTAGGTAACAATTTAATTAATAGTAGGTAACAATTTAATAAATGGTGGGTAACAATTTAATAAATAGTAGGTAACAATTTAATAAATAGTAGGTAACAATTTAATAAATTGTAGGTAACAATTTAATAAATAGTAGGTATTAATTTAATAAATAGTTGGAAACAATTTAATAAATAGTAGGTAACAATTTAATAAATAGTAGGTAGCAATTTAATAAATAGTAGGTAACAATTTAATAAATAGTTGGAAACAATTTAATAGATAGTAGGTAACAATTTAATAAATAGTAGGTAGCAATTTAATAAATAGTAGGTAGCAATTTAATAAATAGTGGGTAACAATTTAATAAATAGTAAGTAACAATTTAATAAATAGTAAGTAACAATTTAATAAATAGTAAGTAGCCATTTAATAAATAGTAAGTTGCAATTTAATAAATAGTAAGTAGCAATTTAATAAATAGTAAGTAGCAATTTAATAAATAGTAAGTAGCAATTTAATAAATAGTAAGAAGCAATTTAATAAATAGTAAGTAGCAATTTAATAAATAGTAAGTAGCAATTTAATAAATAGTAAGTAGCAATTTAATAAATAGTAAGTAGCAATTTAATAAATAGTGAGTAGCAATTTAATAAATAGTAAGTAGCAATTTAATAAATTGTAAGTAACAATTTAATAAATAGTAGGTAACAATTTAATAAATAGTAAGTAGCTATTTAATAAATAGTAAGTAGCAATTTAATAAATAGTAGGTAACAATTTAATAAATAGTAGGTAACAATTTAATAAATAGTTGGTAAAAATTTAATAAATAGTAGGTAACAATTTAATAAATAGTTGGAAACAATTTAATAAATAGTAGGTAACAATTTAATAAATAGTAGGTAGCAATTTAATAAATAGTAGGTAATAATTTAATAAATAGTAGGTAACAATTTAATAAATAGTAGGTAACAATTTAATAAATGGTAGGTAACAATTTAATAAATAGTAGGTAACAATTTAATAATTAGTTGGAAACAATTTAATAAATAGTAGGTAACAATTTAATAAATAGTAGGTAGCAATTTAATAAATAGTAGGTAGCAATTTAATAAATAGTAGGTAACGATTTAATAAATAGTAGGTAACATTTTAATAAATAGTAGGTAACAATTTAATAAATAGTAATTAACAATTTAATAAATAGTAAGGAACAATTTAATAAATAGTAAGTAACCATTTAATAAATAGTAAGTAACAATTTAATAAATAGTAAGTAACAATTTAATAAATAGTAAGTAACAATTTAATAAATAGTAAGTAACAATTTAATAAATTGTATGTAACAATTTAATAAATAGTAGGTAACAAATTAATAAATAGTAGGTAACAATTTAATAAATAGTAGGTAACATTTTAATAAATAGTAGGTAACAATTTAATAAATAGTAGGTAACAATTTAATAAATAGTAGGTAACAATTTAATAAATAGTAGGTAAAAATTTAATAAATACTAGGTAACAATTTAATAAATAGTTGGAAACAATTTAATAAATAGTAGGTAACAATTTAATAGATAGTAGGTAGCAATTTAATAAATAGTAGGTAATAATTTAATAAATAGTAGGTAACTATTTAATAAATAGTAGGTAACAATTTAATAAATTGTAGGTAACAATTTAATAAATAGTAGGTAACAATTTAATAAATAGTTGGAAACAATTTAATAAATAGTAGGTATCAATTTAATAAATAGTAGGTAGCAATTTAATAAATAGTAGGTAGCAATTTAATAAATAGTGGGTAACAATTTAATAAATAGTAAGTAACAATTTAATAAATAGTAGGTAACAATTTAATAAATAGTAGGTAAAAATTTAATAAATAGTAGGTAACAATTTAATAAATAGTTGGAAACAATTTAATAAATAGTAGGTAACAATTTAATAAATAGTAGGTAGCAATTTAATAAATAGTAGGTAACGATTTAATAAATAGTAGGTAACATTTTAATAAATAGTAGGTAACAATTTAATAAATAGTAATTAACAATTTAATAAATAGTAAGGAACAATTTAATAAATAGTAAGTAACCATTTAATAAATAGTAAGTAACAATTTAATAAATAGTAAGTAACAATTTAATAAATAGTAAGTAACAATTTAATAAATAGTAAGTAACAATTTAATAAATAGTAAGTAACAATTTAATAAATTGTATGTAACAATTTAATAAATAGCAGGTAACAAATTAATAAATAGTAGGTAACAATTTAATAAATAGCAGGTAACATTTTAATAAATAGTAGGTAACAATTTAATAAATAGTAGGTAACAATTTAATAAATAGTAAGTAGCCATTTAATAAATAGTACGTAGCAATTTAATAAATAGTAGGTAGCAATTTAATAAATAGTAGGTAGCAATTTAATAAATAGTAGGTAACCATTTAATAAATAGTAGGTAACATTTTAATAAACAGTAGGTAACAATTTAATAAATAGTAGGTAACAATTTAATAAATAGTAGGTAACAATTTAATAAATAGTAGGTAACAATTTAATAAATAGTATGTAACAATTTAATAAATAGTAGGTAACAATTTAAAAATAGCGGGTAACAATTTAATAAATAGTAAGTAACAATTTAATAAATAGTAAGTAACAATTTAATAAATAGTAGGTAACAATTTAATAAATAGTAAGTAGCAATTTAATAAATAGTAAGTAGCAATTTAATAAATAGTAGGTAACAATTTAATAAATAGTAGGTAACAATTTAATAAATAGTACGTAACAATTTAATAAATAGTAGGTAACAATTTAATAAATAGTTGGAAACAATTTAATAAATAGTAGGTAACAATTTAATAAATATTAGGTAGCAATTTAATAAATAGTAGGTAGCAATTTAATAAATAGTAAGTAGCAATTTAATAAATAGTAAGTAGCAATTTAATAAATAGTAAGTAGCAATTTAATAAATAGTAAGTAGCAATTTAATAAATTGTAAGTAGCAATTTAATAAATAGTAAGTAGCAATTTAATAAATAGTAAGTAACAATTTAATAAATAGTAGGTAACAATTTAATAAATAGTAAGTAGCAATTTAATAAATAGTAAGTAGCAATTTAATAAATAGTAGGTAACAATTTAATAAATAGTAGGTAACAATTTAATAAATAGTAGGTAAAAATTTAATAAATAGTAGGTAACAATTTAATAAATAGTTGGAAACAATTTAATAAATAGTAGGTAACAATTTAATAAATAGTAGGTAGCAATTTAATAAATAGTAGGTAATAATTTAATAAATAGTAGGTAACAATTTAATAAATAGTAGGTAACAATTTAATAAATGGTAGGTAACAATTTAATAAATAGTAGGTAACAATTTATTAAATAGTTGGAAACAATTTAATAAATAGTAGGTAACAATTTAATAAATAGTAGGTAGCAATTTAATAAATGGTAGGTAGCAATTTAATAAATAGTAGGTAGCAATTTAATAAATAGTAGGTAACAATTTAATAAATAGTAGGTAACATTTTAATAAATAGGAGGTAACAATTTAATAAATAGTAGGTAAGATTTTAATAAATAGTAGGTAACAATTTAATAAATAGTAGGTAACAATTTAATAAATAGTAGGTAACAATTTAATAAATAGTAGGTAACAATTTAAAAATAGCGGGTAACAATTTAATAAATAGTTAGTAGCAATTTAATAAATAGTAAGTAGCAATTTAATAAATAGTGAGTAGCAATTTAATAAATAGTAAGTAGCAATTTAATAAATTGTAAGTAACAATTTAATAAAGAGTAAGTAGCAATTTAAGAAATTGTAAGTAACAATTTAATAAATAGTAATTAACAATTTAATAAATAGTAATTAACAATTTAATAAATAGTAGGTAACAATTTAATAAATAGTAGGTAACAATTTAATAAATAGTAGGTAACAATTTAATAAATACTAGGTAACCATTTAATAAATAGTAGGTATCAATTTAATAAATAGTACGTAACAATTTAATAAATAGTAGGTAACAATTTAATAAATAGTTGGAAACAATTTAATAAATAGTAGGTAACAATTTAATAAATATTAGGTAGCAATTTAGTAAATAGTAGGTAGCAATTTGATAAATAGTAAGTAGCAATTTAATAAATAGTAAGTAGCAATTTAATAAATAGTAAGTAGCAATTTAATAAATAGTAAGTAGCAATTTAATAAATTGTAAGTAGCAATTTAATAAATAGTAAGTAGCAATTTAATAAATAGTAAGTAACAATTTAATAAATAGTAGGTATAAATTTAATAAATAGTAAGTAGCAATTTAATAAATAGTAAGTAGCAATTTAATAAATAGTAGGTAACAAATTAATAAATAGTAGGTAACAATTTAATAAATAGTAGGTAAAAATTTAATAAATAGTAGGTAACAATTTAATAAATAGTTGGAAACAATTTAATAAATAGTAGGTAACAATTTAATAGATAGTAGGTAGCAATTTAATAAATAGTAGGTAATAATTTAATAAATAGTAGGTAACAATTTAATAAATAGTAGGTAACAATTTAATAAATGGTAGGTAACAATTTAATAAATAGTAGGTAACAATTTATTAAATAGTTGGAAACAATTTAATAAATAGTAGGTAACAATTTAATAAATAGTAGGTAGCAATTTAATAAATGGTAGGTAGCAATTTAATAAATAGTAGGTAGCAATTTAATAAATAGTAGGTAACAATTTAATAAATAGTAGGTAACATTTTAATAAATAGGAGGTAACAATTTAATAAATAGTAGGTAACATTTTAATAAATAGTAGGTAACAATTTAATAAATAGTAGGTAACAATTTAATAAATAGTAGGTAACAATTTAATAAATAGTAGGTGTTAACGGGATTAAACTTATAGCGCACGTGGGAACGATGGGACACTCACGAGATAATTGTTAGGATTTAAGTATTAATTATAATGTCTATAACTGTCTATTTACAATATTTACAATAAACTGTTTGAATTAATATAATGGACTGTATGTGCAGGTTAACGATGCTTTAATCGCGTCCTACGCTGTAGGATTTCTCTCGCAAGCAGATATACGTTTAATCGGCCCGATTACGTATAAGCGGTAGTCGATCAGCTAATTACCGAAGTATAGAGAGGGAAGCGAGATACCTTTTAGACGGCTCGTCGACAAGTAGATCGAGGAATTCGTTGCCGAATTCCTCGAATCGTCTTGCTCTCCCCCTTCCATCGATCGCCGATCCATGGAAGGGAGAGCCGATGGTCGCTCCATATGAGCTAAGAGGGGGCCAGATATCATTTCGGTACAAGTTTCGCTCGATCTCGCGAGATGGCGCGTAAAGTACGATTTCTCGTGAACATTTCCCGCCCGCCTTCATCGAACGATGAATGAAATCACGATCCAGTGATCTGATTGGCTCCGTTGGTGTAACGTGTCGCGGCTCGCGAAACGCCATTACTCGGCCCATGCGGATATAGTACTATTAATTGCTTGGCAGTGAGAACTAAGATGGTGTACGCGCGTCGGGATTCATCAGTTCCTCACCCTTCACGAAAGGTAGGTAAATTAATTTTACGATGGGCCTTACGAATTCTGATCGCGCAGTTTTTACTTGAGCTACCCGTGTCCTTCCATCCGACCCGGTGAACAGACGTGTGATTCGGGCTAGGGGCCACTTGTTGGGCGGCAGTGTCTCGTTCTTCAAGATGCACATGTCCCCAACTCGTGGTTCGGGGCGTGGTTGCGTCCACTTATGGCGAGCCTGGAGGGCTTGCAAATACTCTCGGGACCAGCTGCGCCAGAATTGAAGCCTCATCTGCTGCAAGAGATGCCATCTCGACAGGCGTGACCTGGGAACATCCTCCACCGTCGGATCCGGTACGGCGAGGAGAGCGTCGCCGATTAGGAAATGCCCCGGAGTAAGGGCCGTGATGTCCCCCGGATCGTCACTCTGAGGTTGCAGAGGTCGAGAATTGAGGCAGGCTTCTATCTGGGCAAGTAAGGTCGACATTTCCTCAAATGTGAGGTACTGATCCCCAATGACCCTCCTCAGGTGGTGCTTGGTGGCCTTGACGGCGGCCTCCCAAATTCCTCCGAAGTGCGGGGCGGCGGGTGGGTTAAACCGCCAAGCGATGCCGTCGTCTCGAAGATGGGCCTGCATAACCTCACTAGGGCTGCGGAGAGGTTCCAGCTCGCGCAGCTCTCTGGCTGCACCCACGAAATTTGTGCCTCGATCGCTGTGAATGGTGTGACACAGCCCGCGTCTACCCGTGAAACGCCGCAGTGCTGCGAGGAGGGCCGCTGTACTATAATCTGAAACAACTTCCAGGTGAATAGCGCGCGTAACCAGGCACACAAAAACAGCGGCATAACCCTTGGATGTGCGTTGTCCCCTGCCTCGAGAAGCCAGTAACGTGAACGGCCCGGCATAATCTAGACCCACTTGCAGGAAGGGTCTGGCTTGCGTAACTCGATACGCCGGAAGGTCCCCCATAATCTGCTGGCCTGGCGTAGCCTTCCATCGAAGACAGGTGACGCAGCGATGAATGTGGGCCTTGACTCGCTGTCGACCGCCCAAGATCCAGTACCTCTGACGTAGCGTGGCTAATGTGAGTTGTGTCCCTCCATGTAACGCTCTTCGATGAGCCTCATCGATTAACAACTCAGTGAAGTTCCCTCTCGCTGGCAGTATAAGTGGGTGCTTCTCCCAGGACGGCAAAGCAGCGTGCCTCAGGCGTCCACCGACTCGCAACAACCCTTTTGAATCCAAGAAGGGCGTGAGTCGCCGTAGTCTACTGCGACTCGCAAGTGGAGCTCCACGTGACAGCTGCTGGCACTCTTCCGTGAAGTCTAGGCGTTGAATCAGCTTGATCCAGTGCATCCGGGCTGCCTCTAGTTCCGCTGGTGACAGGTAGGGCTCTCTTCCTTCTGGTTTCGCCTGGCGTGGTGCCCAGCGTAGGCACCAGGCGGTTACACGCAAGAGGCGCTGCATGGAGGAATAATTCTTTAATAAATAATTATCTTCTGAGTCTATACCAGTAACTAGATGGGACACGACTCTGGCCTCCAACTCAGTGGTTTCATCTTGGACTCCAGAGTCGGTCAACCAATGGGGAGCCTCGGTGAGCCAAGCAGGACCCTTCCACCATAACCAGAAGTCCGCTAGTTGTTGAGGTGCTATGCCTCTGGACGCGCAGTCAGCCGGGTTCTCGTTCCCAGCCACATGGTGCCAGCGGGCATTAGGGAGTTCTCGTTGGATCTCTGCTACTCGGTTTGCCACGTACGTCTTCCACTTTGACGGGTGGCCTCGAATCCAATCCAATACGATCCTTGAGTCGCTCCATAGGTGAGTCGCTACGTTGTCCAGCTCCAATGTTCCTCTAACAGTGGTGATGAGACGACTCAATAATGCAGCAGCGCATAACTCTAGCCTCGGGAGCGAGACCTGTTGAAGAGGGGCGACCTTGGTCTTCGCCGTAACCAAGTACGACTGCGTGCTGTCATCGTGGCTCACGATGCGCAAGTACAGTACAGCAGCGTAGGCTCTCTCCGAAGCGTCAGCGAAACCGTGGAGTTGTACATCTTTGGCTCGGGGATGAAGCCCTATCCAACGAGGCACTCGGACATCGGTCAGGCTCGGCAGGTCCGTCAGGAACTGGGTCCACTTCCGTTCCTCAGTTGGTGGCAGGGTGGTATCCCAGTCTAATTTTAAAAGCCAAAGGGATTGCATAAATATTTTTGCCGTTACAGTTACCGGCGCCAGCAAACCCAGTGGATCGAAGACTCGAGCTACACGTGACAGGACCGTTCTCCTGGTGGTAGCAGAGGCAATGGGGTCCTCCTTCACCTGGACTCGGAACTCATCGTCTCGGACACTCCAGTGGACCCCCAACGCAGTGTGAAGTAGACCATCCTCCCAGTGGACGGCCGCCGGCGCCTCTTCTCCTGGGGAATCTTCCAGTAGGATGGGTGAGTTCGACACCCACTTTCGCAAATTAAACCCGCCCGCCCTGCAGAGCTGGCGCAGCTCTGTCTTAATGGCTCCAACTTCCGTCTCATTGTCGGCTCCAGTCAGAACATCATCCATGTAAACGTCCCTCTCCATTATAGATGCCGCTCGTGGAAACCCGTGACGCTCATCCTGAGCCAGCTGACGCAGCGTGCGGATGGCCAGGTAAGGAGCGCACGCGAGGCCGTAGGTGACTGTGTTCAATTCATAATCCCTTACGTCCTCCCCCTCGCTTGGTCGCCACAGCAGTCGTTGAAAACGCCGATCCTCTGGGTGCACAACGATCTGGCGAAACATCTTCTCGATGTCGGCAGTCAGGCATATTCGATGCGTTCGCCAGCGCAAAAGTACCTGGAGGAGGCTCGGCAGCAGATTGGGCCCCACCATTAGGAGGTCGTTCAGCGATTTCCCGGAACTTGTAGGATAGGAGCCGTTGAACACGACCCTCAACTTTGTGGTGGTGCTGCTCGCCTTGAGGACCCCATGGTGTGGCAGGTAATAGCACTCGCTGTCTAAATAAGATTTCGTAGATTTAGACATGTGAGTTAATTCGACATACTCACGTAGGAAAGACTGGTACGCCATCTTAAAGTCGGGGTTCCGATTGCATTTTGTCTCCATCCTTTGGAGCATCCGGGCGGCCCCGGCCCGGGAGTCGCCCAGTTCTTGCGTCCCTTTTAATGGCAGACGCACCATATATCGGCCAGACTGCAATCGCTGGTGAGTGGCAGCGAAGTGCTCTTCGCAAGCCTGATCCTCTGTATTGAGCGGTGTAATCAATTTTACTTCCTCTTGTTCCCAGAAGCGTTGTAACAGCGGGTTGAGATCATCGTCCCTCGTGCATTGGAGCGTCACGAGCCCTTTCGACGCACGTGGGTCGATGCTGACCAGAGGGGTGGCGATGCCGGAGATGATCCAACCCAAGGACGTCTTCTGAGCGATGGGCTCGCCCTCTCGTCCCCGTCGGAGTCCGTCTTCCAAAATCTGGGAATAGATGTCAGCACCCAAGAGGACATCGATCTGTGCGCCATCCATAAAGTTCGGGTCAGCCAGAGGGAGATTGCGTAGGTGATCCCAAACTTCCTTCCTCGGATTGGTTGGTGGGGAGTAAGCCGTGATACGGGACATCACCAACGCCGTGGTTGACTGCCGTGATCCTTCACCGCCATGTGGAGTGAACTCCAGTTGGACACTCCCCCTCACTCGCTCCGTCCGTTGGTTGCCAATGCCGACCACATACACGTTCGATGATCTCCTTGGTAGGCGCAGTAATTGAACTAAAGTCTCAGTAGCCAGGGAGACCTCACTACCCTGGTCAATCAGGGCCCGCACCACCCTAGATTCGCCATCCGGAGAGCGCACCACTATCCTGGCAGTAGCTAGAAAGACCGGGGGAAAAGCCGACGGGGCGCGAGAGGGGCTCCCTCTCCGCCTGGCTGACCCCATGTTAACTAACGCGACCGCGGACTCGGCGGACGCGGCGGCGTTGGTTGCATTATGGATAGAGGTGTGGTGCTTCTGTTGGCACTCCTGGCAACGCTTGTCGCATTTGCAATCCGCGGCCCGATGCTTCCCCAAGCAATTAAAACAAAGACGCTTCGTCACTAGCGCCTCTTTCCTCTCTTTAGCAGTTTTAGCCTTGTAATCCGTACAGAACAGTATAAAATGATCCCCTCCACAGAGACTGCACTGGTCTTGGGAGGATCTAGCCGTGCTCACCTGATTGACCTTGACTGGTTTCGGCGCACCAGCGGGCTTCGAGCTGCGTCCGTCCTGACCCTTCCGCTGGTCCTCCAAGGCCTCCACAGTATTCACACGTCCCTCCAGGAACGATTTCAATTGATTGTAGGTCGATGGCGTCTTGTCCTGGCCAAGAAGCGTCTCCCACTCTCGCCGAGATTGGGGATCTAGGTGATTCACCACCCAATGTACCAGCCAATCACCGCTGGCGTCGAAGGGCCTCTTCATGGCTGCAAGGGCTTCCACCGAGTCGCATAAAGTATAATATAGGTTCTTAAGCTCCGTCCCGGACTCACGTGTCAGCGTGGGTAGATTAAATATGGCCGCCATCAATGCCTTGATCGCTAACCGCTGGTTATCATAACGATCTTCCAGCATCTTCCAGGCGGCGTCGAAATTCTCCTCCCGTACTGGCATATTGAGGAGGAGTCTCGCAGCATCGCCGGTAACGGCACCCCGTAAGTAATGTAGGCGCTCTGCGTTGGATAAGGTGGTATTCTGTACTACGAGGGACCGGAATAGACCTTGAAAAGATGGCCAGGATTTATGTTGGCCGTCGAAATTCGGCAGGGGAATTTTAGGGAGCGAGGTTTTCGTACGAGCGGCTCCTGCCACGAGGCCCGCGTCCGAAGACATACGCTCCAGAGTTCGCGCTGAAGCCCTTTCCCGTTTGTCGATATCGTCCAATTTGTCTATTAATTGAGCCTCCTGCGTAAGGAAGATCTCCTCAATCTCCTCAAGCTCGATATCCGTGAAGTACGGATCGTCCTTTATCGATGGTTCATCGGCCATAGCAGATAGTTCGTCGTGCTGGGTTTCGAATTTGGCCCAATTTTTGCGCAGGGCCTCCAATCGCGACGTTACATTCCCCTTAGTTAAATTATTGGCTCCCAGTTTTTTTAAGTTATCGTATGTGCGTGTAATTCTCCTCTTTAGCTCGCGTTGACTCTGTATAACGTAGCTCATTGTTTCAGGGGTCACGCACGACGGTTACCACAACACGCGCGAGGAATCCCGAACGTTCCAGAATCACAAAATCCAATGGCACTGCTCCGGCTCGAAGGACCAAAAAATGTTAACGGGATTAAACTTATAGCGCACGTGGGAACGATGGGACACTCACGAGATAATTGTTAGGATTTAAGTATTAATTATAATGTCTATAACTGTCTATTTACAATATTTACAATAAACTGTTTGAATTAATATAATGGACTGTATGTGCAGGTTAACGATGCTTTAATCGCGTCCTACGCTGTTGGATTTCTCTCGCAAGCAGATATACGTTTAATCGGCCCGATTACGTATAAGCGGTAGTCGATCAGCTAATTACCGAAGTATAGAGAGGGAAGCGAGATACCTTTTAGACGGCTCGTCGACAAGTAGATCGAGGAATTCGTTGCCGAATTCCTCGAATCGTCTTGCTCTCCCCCTTCCATCGATCGCCGATCCATGGAAGGGAGAGCCGATGGTCGCTCCATATGAGCTAAGAGGGGGCCAGATATCGTTTCGGTACAAGTTTCGCTCGATCTCGCGAGATGGCGCGTAAAGTACGATTTCTCGTGAACAGTAGGTAACAATTTAATAAATGGTGGGTAACAATTTAATAAATAGTGGGTATCAATTTAGTAAATAGTAGGAAACAATTTAAAAAATAGTAGGTAACAATTTAATAAATAGTAGCTAACAATTTAATAAATAGTTCGAAACAATTTAATAAATAGTAGGTAACAATTTAATAAATAGTAGGTAGCAATTTAATAAATAGTAGGTAGCAATTTAATTAATAGTAGGTAACAATTTAATAAATAGTAGGTAACATTTTAATAAATAGTAGGTAACAATTTAATAAATAGTAGGTAACAATTTAATAAATTGTAGGTAACAATTTAATAAATAGTAGGTAACAATTTAATAAATAGTTGGAAACAATTTAATAAATAGTAGGTAACAATTTAATAAATAGTAGGTAGCAATTTAATAAATAGTAGGTAGCAATTTAATAAATAGTGGGTAACAATTTAATAAATAGTAAGTAACAATTTAATAAATAGTAGGTAACAATTTAATAAATAGTAGGTAAAAATTTAATAAATAGTAGGTAACAATTTAATAAATAGTTGGAAACAATTTAATAAATAGTAGGTAACAATTTAATAAATAGTAGGTAGCAATTTAATAAATAGTAGGTAATAATTTAATAAATAGTAGGTAACAATTTAATAAATAGTAGGTAACAATTTAATAAATGGTAGATAACAATTTAATAAATAGTAGGTAACAATTTAATAAATAGTTGGAAACAATTTAATAAATAGTAGGTAACAATTTAATAAATAGTAGGTAGCAATTTAATAAATAGTAGGTAGCAATTTAATAAATAGTAGGTAACGATTTAATAAATAGTAGGTAACATTTTAATAAATAGTAGGTAACAATTTAATAAATAGTAATTAACAATTTAATAAATAGTAAGGAACAATTTAATAAATAGTAAGTAACCATTTAATAAATAGTAAGTAACAATTTAATAAATAGTAAGTAACAATTTAATAAATAGTAAGTAACAATTTAATAAATAGTAAGTAACAATTTAATAAATAGTAAGTAACAATTTAATAAATTGTATGTAACAATTTAATAAATAGCAGGTAACAAATTAATAAATAGTAGGTAACAATTTAATAAATAGCAGGTAACATTTTAATAAATAGTAGGTAACAATTTAATAAATAGTAGGTAACAATTTAATAAATAGTAAGTAGCCATTTAATAAATAGTACGTAGCAATTTAATAAGTAGTAGGTAGCAATTTAATAAATAGTAGGTAGCAATTTAATAAATAGTAGGTAACCATTTAATAAATAGTAGGTAACATTTTAATAAACAGTAGGTAACTATTTAATAAATAGTAGGTAACAATTTAATAAATAGTAGGTAACAATTTAATAAATAGTAGGTAACAAATTAATAAATAGTAAGTAGCAATTTAATAAATAGTAAGTAGCAATTTAATAAATAGTAGGTAACTATTTAATAAATAGTAGGTAACAATTTAATAAATAGTAGGTAACAATTTAATAAATAGTAGGTAACAATTTAATAAATAGTACGTAACAATTTAATAAATAGTAGGTAACAATTTAATAAATAGTAGGTAGCAATTTAATAAATAGTAGGTAACAATTTAATAAATAGTATGTAACATTTTAATAAATAGGAGGTAACAATTTAATAAATAGTAGGTAACATTTTAATAAATAGTAGGTAACAATTTAATAAATAGTAGGTAACAATTTAATAAATAGTAGGTAACAATTTAATAAATAGTGGGTATCAATTTAATAAATAGTGGGTATCAATTTAGTAAATAGTAGGAAACAATTTAAAAAATAGTAGGTAACAATTTAATAAATAGTAGCTAACAATTTAATAAATAGTTCGAAACAATTTAATAAATTGTAGGTAACAATTTAATAAATAGTAGGTAGCAATTTAATAAATAGTAGGTAGCAATTTAATTAATAGTAGGTAACAATTTAATAAATAGTAGGTAACATTTTAATAAATAGTAGGTAACAATTTAATAAATAGTAGGTAACAATTTAATAAATTGTAGGTAACAATTTAATAAATAGTAGCTAACAATTTAATAAATAGTTAGAAACAATTTAATAAATAGTAGGTAACAATTTAATAAATTGTAGGTACCAATTTAATAAATAGTAGGTAGCAATTTAATTAATAGTAGGTAACAATTTAATAAATAGTAGGTAACATTTTAATAAATAGTAGGTAACAATTTAATAAATAGTAGGTAACAATTTAATAAATTGTAGGTAACAATTTAATAAGTAGTAGGTAACAATTTAATAAATAGTAGGTAGCAATTTAATAAATAGTAGGTAGCAATTTAATAAATAGTGGGTAACAATTTAATAAATAGTAAGTAACAATTTAATAAATAGTAAGTTACAATTTAATAAATAGTAAGTAGCCATTTAATAAATAGTAAGTTGCAATTTAATAAATAGTAAGTAGCAATTTAATAAATAGTAAGTAGCAATTTAATAAATAGTATGAAGCAATTTAATAAATAGTAAGTAGCAATTTAATAAATAGTAAGTAACAATATAATAAATAGTAAGTAACAATTTAATAAATAGTAAGTAACAATTTAATAAATAGTAAGTAGCAATTTAATAAATAGTGAGTAGCAATTTAATAAATAGTAAGTAGCAATTTAATAAATTGTAAGTAACAATTTAATAAATAGTAGGTAACAATTTAATAAATAGTAGGTAACAATTTAATAAATAGTTGGAAACAATTTAATAAATAGTAGGTAACAATTTAATAAATAGCAGGTAGCAATTTAATAAATAGTAGGTAGCAATTTAATAAATAGTAGGTAGCAATTTAATAAATAGTAGGTAACAATTTAATAAATAGTAGGTAACATTTTAATAAATAGGAGGTAACAATTTAATAAATAGTAGGTAACATTTTAATAAATAGTAGGTAACAATTTAATAAATAGTAGGTAACAATTTAATAAATAGTAGGTAACAATTTAATAAATGGTGGGTAACAATTTAATAAATAGTAGGTAACAATTTAATAAATAGTAGGTAACAATTTAATAAATTGTAGGTAACAATTTAATAAATAGTAGGTATTAATTTAATAAATAGTTGGAAACAATTTAATAAATAGTAGGTAACAATTTAATAAATAGTAGGTAGCAATTTAATAAATAGTAGGTAACAATTTAATAAATAGTTGGAAACAATTTAATAGATAGTAGGTAACAATTTAATAAATAGTAGGTAGCAATTTAATAAATAGTAGGTAGCAATTTAATAAATAGTGGGTAACAATTTAATAAATAGTAAGTAACAATTTAATAAATAGTAAGTAACAATTTAATAAATAGTAAGTAGCCATTTAATAAATAGTAAGTTGCAATTTAATAAATAGTAAGTAGCAATTTAATAAATAGTAAGTTGCAATTTAATAAATAGTAAGAAGCAATTTAATAAATAGTAAGTAGCAATTTAGTAAATAGTAAGTAGCAATTTAATAAATAGTAAGTAGCAATTTAATAAATAGTAAGTAGCAATTTAATAAATAGTGAGTAGCAATTTAATAAATAGTAAGTAGCAATTTAATAAATTGTAAGTAACAATTTAATAAATAGTAGGTAACAATTTAATAAATAGTAAGTAGCTATTTAATAAATAGTAAGTAGCAATTTAATAAATAGTAGGTAACAATTTAATAAATAGTAGGTAACAATTTAATAAATAGTAGGTAAAAATTTAATAAATAGTAGGTAACAATTTAATAAATAGTTGGAAACAATTTAATAAATAGTAGGTAACAATTTAATAAATGGTAGGTAACAATTTAACAAATAGTAGGTAAAAATTTAATAAATAGTTGGAAACAATTTAATAAATAGTAGGTAACAATTTAATAAATAGTAGGTAGCAATTTAATAAATAGTAGGTAGCAATTTAATAAATAGTAGGTAACGATTTAATAAATAGTAGGTAACATTTTAATAAATAGTAGGTAACAATTTAATAAATAGTAATTAACAATTTAATAAATAGTAAGGAACAATTTAATAAATAGTAAGTAACCATTTAATAAATAGTAAGTAACAATTTAATAAATAGTAAGTAACAATTTAATAAATAGTAAGTAACAATTTAATAAATAGTAAGTAACAATTTAATAATTTGTATGTAACAATTTAATAAATAGTAGGTAACAAATTAATAAATAGTAGGTAACAATTTAATAAATAGTAGGTAACAATTTAATAAATAGTAAGTAGCTATTTAATAAATAGTAAGTAGCAATTTAATAAATAGTAAGGAACAATTTAATAAATAGTAAGTAACCATTTAATAAATAGTAAGTAACAATTTAATAAATAGTAAGTAACAATTTAATAAATAGTAAGTAACAATTTAATAAATAGTAAGTAACAATTTAATAAATAGTAAGTAACAATTTAATAAATTGTATGTAACAATTTAATAAATAGCAGGTAACAAATTAATAAATAGTAGGTAACAATTTAATAAATAGCAGGTAACATTTTAATAAATAGTAGGTAACAATTTAATAAATAGTAGGTAACAATTTAATAAATAGTAAGTAGCCATTTAATAAATAGTACGTAGCAATTTAATAAGTAGTAGGTAGCAATTTAATAAATAGTAGGTAGCAATTTAATAAATAGTAGGTAACCATTTAATAAATAGTAGGTAACATTTTAATAAACAGTAGGTAACTATTTAATAAATAGTAGGTAACAATTTAATAAATAGTAGGTAACAATTTAATAAATAGTAGGTAACAAATTAATAAATAGTAAGTAGCAATTTAATAAATAGTAAGTAGCAATTTAATAAATAGTAGGTAACTATTTAATAAATAGTAGGTAACAATTTAATAAATAGTAGGTAACAATTTAATAAATAGTAGGTAACAATTTAATAAATAGTACGTAACAATTTAATAAATAGTAGGTAGCAATTTAATAAATAGTGGGTAACAATTTAATAAATAGTAAGTAACAATTTAATAAATATTAAGTTACAATTTAATAAATAGTAAGTAGCCATTTAAAAAATAGTAAGTTGCAATTTAATAAATAGTAAGTAGCAATTTAATAAATAGTAAGTAGCAATTTAATAAATAGTAAGAAGCAATTTAATAAATAGTAAGTAGCAATTTAATAAATAGTAAGTAACAATATAATAAATAGTAAGTAACAATTTAATAAATAGTAAGTAACAATTTAATAAATAGTAAGTAGCAATTTAATAAATAGTGAGTAGCAATTTAATAAATAGTAAGTAGCAATTTAATAAATTGTAAGTAACAATTTAATAAATAGTAGGTAACAATTTAATAAATAGTAGGTAACAATTTAATAAATAGTAGGTAACAATTTAATAAATAGTAGGTAAAAATTTAATAAATAGTAGGTAACAATTTAATAAATAGTTGGAAACAATTTAATAAATAGTAGGTAACAATTTAATAAATAGTAGGTAGCAATTTAATAAATAGTAGGTAATAATTTAATAAATAGTAGGTAACAATTTAATAAATAGTAGGTAACAATTTAATAAATGGTAGGTAACAATTTAATAAATAGTAGGTAACAATTTAATAAATAGTTTGAAACAATTTAATAAATAGTAGGTAACAATTTAATAAATAGCAGGTAGCAATTTAATAAATAGTAGGTAGCAATTTAATAAATAGTAGGTAGCAATTTAATAAATAGTAGGTAACAATTTAATAAATAGTAGGTAACATTTTAATAAATAGGAGGTAACAATTTAATAAATAGTAGGTAACATTTTAATAAATAGTAGGTAACAATTTAATAAATAGTAGGTAACAATTTAATAAATAGTAGGTAACAATTTAATAAATGGTGGGTAACAATTTAATAAATAGTAGGTAACAATTTAATAAATAGTAGGTAACAATTTAATAAATTGTAGGTAACAATTTAATAAATAGTAGGTATTAATTTAATAAATAGTTGGAAACAATTTAATAAATAGTAGGTAACAATTTAATAAATAGTAGGTAGCAATTTAATAAATAGTAGGTAACAATTTAATAAATAGTTGGAAACAATTTAATAGATAGTAGGTAACAATTTAATAAATAGTAGGTAGCAATTTAATAAATAGTAGGTAGCAATTTAATAAATAGTGGGTAACAATTTAATAAATAGTAAGTAACAATTTAATAAATAGTAAGTAACAATTTAATAAATAGTAAGTAGCCATTTAATAAATAGTAAGTTGCAATTTAATAAATAGTAAGTAGCAATTTAATAAATAGTAAGTTGCAATTTAATAAATAGTAAGAAGCAATTTAATAAATAGTAAGTAGCAATTTAGTAAATAGTAAGTAGCAATTTAATAAATAGTAAGTAGCAATTTAATAAATAGTAAGTAGCAATTTAATAAATAGTGAGTAGCAATTTAATAAATAGTAAGTAGCAATTTAATAAATTGTAAGTAACAATTTAATAAATAGTAGGTAACAATTTAATAAATAGTAAGTAGCTATTTAATAAATAGTAAGTAGCAATTTAATAAATAGTAGGTAACAATTTAATAAATAGTAGGTAACAATTTAATAAATAGTAGGTAAAAATTTAATAAATAGTAGGTAACAATTTAATAAATAGTTGGAAACAATTTAATAAATAGTAGGTAACAATTTAATAAATGGTAGGTAACAATTTAACAAATAGTAGGTAAAAATTTAATAAATAGTTGGAAACAATTTAATAAATAGTAGGTAACAATTTAATAAATAGTAGGTAGCAATTTAATAAATAGTAGGTAGCAATTTAATAAATAGTAGGTAACGATTTAATAAATAGTAGGTAACATTTTAATAAATAGTAGGTAACAATTTAATAAATAGTAATTAACAATTTAATAAATAGTAAGGAACAATTTAATAAATAGTAAGTAACCATTTAATAAATAGTAAGTAACAATTTAATAAATAGTAAGTAACAATTTAATAAATAGTAAGTAACAATTTAATAAATAGTAAGTAACAATTTAATAATTTGTATGTAACAATTTAATAAATAGTAGGTAACAAATTAATAAATAGTAGGTAACAATTTAATAAATAGTAGGTAACAATTTAATAAATAGTAAGTAGCTATTTAATAAATAGTAAGTAGCAATTTAATAAATAGTAAGGAACAATTTAATAAATAGTAAGTAACCATTTAATAAATAGTAAGTAACAATTTAATAAATAGTAAGTAACAATTTAATAAATAGTAAGTAACAATTTAATAAATAGTAAGTAACAATTTAATAAATAGTAAGTAACAATTTAATAAATTGTATGTAACAATTTAATAAATAGCAGGTAACAAATTAATAAATAGTAGGTAACAATTTAATAAATAGCAGGTAACATTTTAATAAATAGTAGGTAACAATTTAATAAATAGTAGGTAACAATTTAATAAATAGTAAGTAGCCATTTAATAAATAGTACGTAGCAATTTAATAAGTAGTAGGTAGCAATTTAATAAATAGTAGGTAGCAATTTAATAAATAGTAGGTAACCATTTAATAAATAGTAGGTAACATTTTAATAAACAGTAGGTAACTATTTAATAAATAGTAGGTAACAATTTAATAAATAGTAGGTAACAATTTAATAAATAGTAGGTAACAAATTAATAAATAGTAAGTAGCAATTTAATAAATAGTAAGTAGCAATTTAATAAATAGTAGGTAACTATTTAATAAATAGTAGGTAACAATTTAATAAATAGTAGGTAACAATTTAATAAATAGTAGGTAACAATTTAATAAATAGTACGTAACAATTTAATAAATAGTAGGTAGCAATTTAATAAATAGTGGGTAACAATTTAATAAATAGTAAGTAACAATTTAATAAATATTAAGTTACAATTTAATAAATAGTAAGTAGCCATTTAATAAATAGTAAGTTGCAATTTAATAAATAGTAAGTAGCAATTTAATAAATAGTAAGTAGCAATTTAATAAATAGTAAGAAGCAATTTAATAAATAGTAAGTAGCAATTTAATAAATAGTAAGTAACAATATAATAAATAGTAAGTAACAATTTAATAAATAGTAAGTAACAATTTAATAAATAGTAAGTAGCAATTTAATAAATAGTGAGTAGCAATTTAATAAATAGTAAGTAGCAATTTAATAAATTGTAAGTAACAATTTAATAAATAGTAGGTAACAATTTAATAAATAGTAGGTAACAATTTAATAAATAGTAGGTAACAATTTAATAAATAGTAGGTAAAAATTTAATAAATAGTAGGTAACAATTTAATAAATAGTTGGAAACAATTTAATAAATAGTAGGTAACAATTTAATAAATAGTAGGTAGCAATTTAATAAATAGTAGGTAATAATTTAATAAATAGTAGGTAACAATTTAATAAATAGTAGGTAACAATTTAATAAATGGTAGGTAACAATTTAATAAATAGTAGGTAACAATTTAATAAATAGTTTGAAACAATTTAATAAATAGTAGGTAACAATTTAATAAATAGCAGGTAGCAATTTAATAAATAGTAGGTAGCAATTTAATAAATAGTAGGTAGCAATTTAATAAATAGTAGGTAACAATTTAATAAATAGTAGGTAACATTTTAATAAATAGGAGGTAACAATTTAATAAATAGTAGGTAACATTTTAATAAATAGTAGGTAACAATTTAATAAATAGTAGGTAACAATTTAATAAATAGTAGGTAACAATTTAATAAATGGTGGGTAACAATTTAATAAATAGTAGGTAACAATTTAATAAATAGTAGGTAACAATTTAATAAATTGTAGGTAACAATTTAATAAATAGTAGGTATTAATTTAATAAATAGTTGGAAACAATTTAATAAATAGTAGGTAACAATTTAATAAATAGTAGGTAGCAATTTAATAAATAGTAGGTAACAATTTAATAAATAGTAAGTAGCAATTTAATAAATAGTAAGTAGCAATTTAATAAATAGTAAGTAGCAATTTAATAAATAGTGAGTAGCAATTTAATAAATAGTAAGTATCAATTTAATAAATTGTAAGTAACAATTTAATAAATAGTAGGTAACAATTTAATAAATAGTAAGTAGCTATTTAATAAATAGTAAGTAGCAATTTAATAAATAGTAGGTAACAATTTAATAAATAGTAGGTAACAATTTAATAAATAGTAGGTAAAAATTTAATAAATAGTAGGTAACAATTTAATAAATAGTTGGAAACAATTTAATAAATAGTAGGTAACAATTTAATAAATGGTAGGTAACAATTTAACAAATAGTAGGTAAAAATTTAATAAATAGTTGGAAACAATTTAATAAATAGTAGGTAACAATTTAATAAATAGTAGGTAGCAATTTAATAAATAGTAGGTAGCAATTTAATAAATAGTAGGTAACGATTTAATAAATAGTAGGTAACATTTTAATAAATAGTAGGTAACAATTTAATAAATAGTAATTAACAATTTAATAAATAGTAAGGAACAATTTAATAAATAGTAAGTAACCATTTAATAAATAGTAAGTAACAATTTAATAAATAGTAAGTAACAATTTAATAAATAGTAAGTAACAATTTAATAAATAGTAAGTAACAATTTAATAAATTGTATGTAACAATTTAATAAATAGTAGGTAACAAATTAATAAATAGTAGGTAACAATTTAATAAATAGTAGGTAACAATTTAATAAATAGTAAGTAGCTATTTAATAAATAGTAAGTAGCAATTTAATAAATAGTAGGTAACAATTTAATAAATAGTAGGTAACAATTTAATAAATAGTAGGTAAAAATTTAATAAATAGTAGGTAACAATTTAATAAATAGTTGGAAACAATTTAATAAATAGTAGGTAACAATTTAATAAATAGTAGGTAGCAATTTAATAAATAGTAGGTAATAATTTAATAAATAGTAGGTAACAATTTAATAAATAGTAGGTAACAATTTAATAAATGGTAGGTAACAATTTAATAAATAGTAGGTAACAATTTAATAAATAGTTGGAAACAATTTAATAAATAGTAGGTAACAATTTAATAAATAGTAGGTAGCAATTTAATAAATAGTAGGTAGCAATTTAATAAATAGTAGGTAACGATTTAATAAATAGTAGGTAACATTTTAATAAATAGTAAGTAGCAATTTAATAAATAGTAAGTAGCAATTTAATAAATTGTAAGTAGCAATTTAATAAATAGTTAGTAGCAATTTAATAAATAGTAAGTAGCAATTTAATAAATAGTGAGTAGCAATTTAATAAATAGTAAGTAGCAATTTAATAAATTGTAAGTAACAATTTAATAAATAGTAATTAACAATTTAATAAATAGTAATTAACAATTTAATAAATAGTAGGTAACAATTTAATAAATAGTAGGTAACAATTTAATAAATAGTAGGTAACAATTTAATAAATACTAGGTAACAATTTAATAAATAGTAGGTAACAATTTAATAAATAGTACGTAACAATTTAATAAATAGTAGGTAACAATTTAATAAATAGTTGGAAACAATTTAATAAATAGTAGGTAACAATTTAATAAATAGTAAGTTGCAATTTAATAAATAGTAAGTAGCAATTTAATTAATAGTAGGTAACAATTTAATAAATAGTAGGTAACATTTTAATAAATAGTAGGTAGCAATTTAATAAATAGTGAGTAGCAATTTAATAAATAGTAAGTAGCAATTTAATAAATTGTAAGTAACAATTTAATAAATAGTAGGTAACAATTTAATAAATAGTAGGTAACAATTTAATAAATAGTAGGTAACAATTTAATAAATAGTAGGTAAAAATTTAATAAATAGTAGGTAACAATTTAATAAATAGTTGGAAACAATTTAATAAATAGTAGGTAACAATTTAATAAATAGTAGGTAGCAATTTAATAAATAGTAGGTAATAATTTAATAAATAGTAGGTAACAATTTAATAAATAGTAGGTAACAATTTAATAAATAGTAGGTAAAAATTTAATAAATAGTAGGTAACAATTTAATAAATAGTTGGAAACAATTTAATAAATAGTAGGTAACAATTTAATAGATAGTAGGTAGCAATTTAATAAATAGTAGGTAATAATTTAATAAATAGTAGGTAACTATTTAATAAATAGTAGGTAACAATTTAATAAATTGTAGGTAACAATTTAATAAATAGTAGGTAACAATTTAATAAATAGTTGGAAACAATTTAATAAATAGTAGGTATCAATTTAATAAATAGTAGGTAGCAATTTAATAAATAGTAGGTAGCAATTTAATAAATAGTGGGTAACAATTTAATAAATAGTAAGTAACAATTTAATAAATAGTAGGTAACAATTTAATAAATAGTAGGTAAAAATTTAATAAATAGTAGGTAACAATTTAATAAATAGTTGGAAACAATTTAATAAATAGTAGGTAACAATTTAATAAATAGTACGTAACAATTTAATAAATAGTAGGTAACAATTTAATAAATAGTTGGAAACAATTTAATAAATAGTAGGTAACAATTTAATAAATAGTAAGTTGCAATTTAATAAATAGTAAGTAGCAATTTAATTAATAGTAGGTAACAATTTAATAAATAGTAGGTAACATTTTAATAAATAGTAGGTAGCAATTTAATAAATAGTGAGTAGCAATTTAATAAATAGTAAGTAGCAATTTAATAAATTGTAAGTAACAATTTAATAAATAGTAGGTAACAATTTAATAAATAGTAGGTAACAATTTAATAAATAGTAGGTAACAATTTAATAAATAGTAGGTAAAAATTTAATAAATAGTAGGTAACAATTTAATAAATAGTTGGAAACAATTTAATAAATAGTAGGTAACAATTTAATAAATAGTAGGTAGCAATTTAATAAATAGTAGGTAATAATTTAATAAATAGTAGGTAACAATTTAATAAATAGTAGGTAACAATTTAATAAATAGTAGGTAAAAATTTAATAAATAGTAGGTAACAATTTAATAAATAGTTGGAAACAATTTAATAAATAGTAGGTAACAATTTAATAGATAGTAGGTAGCAATTTAATAAATAGTAGGTAATAATTTAATAAATAGTAGGTAACTATTTAATAAATAGTTGGTAAAAATTTAATAAATAGTAGGTAACAATTTAATAAATAGTTGGAAACAATTTAATAAATAGTAGGTAACAATTTAATAAATAGTAGGTAGCAATTTAATAAATAGTAGCTAATAATTTAATAAATAGTAGGTAACAATTTAATAAATAGTAGGTAACAATTTAATAAATGGTAGGTAACAATTTAATAAATAGTAGGTAACAATTTAATAATTAGTTGGAAACAATTTAATAAATAGTAGGTAACAATTTAATAAATAGTAGGTAGCAATTTAATAAATAGTAGGTAGCAATTTAATAAATAGTAGGTAACGATTTAATAAATAGTAGGTAACATTTTAATAAATAGTAGGTAACAATTTAATAAATAGTAATTAACAATTTAATAAATAGTAAGGAACAATTTAATAAATAGTAAGTAACCATTTAATAAATAGTAAGTAACAATTTAATAAATAGTAAGTAACAATTTAATAAATAGTAAGTAACAATTTAATAAATAGTAAGTAACAATTTAATAAATTGTATGTAACAATTTAATAAATAGTAGGTAACAAATTAATAAATAGTAGGTAACAATTTAATAAATAGTAGGTAACATTTTAATAAATAGTAGGTAACAATTTAATAAATAGTAGGTAACAATTTAATAAATAGTAGGTAACAATTTAATAAATAGTAGGTAAAAATTTAATAAATAGTAGGTAACAATTTAATAAATAGTTGGAAACAATTTAATAAATAGTAGGTAACAATTTAATAGATAGTAGGTAGCAATTTAATAAATAGTAGGTAATAATTTAATAAATAGTAGGTAACTATTTAATAAATAGTAGGTAACAATTTAATAAATTGTAGGTAACAATTTAATAAATAGTAGGTAACAATTTAATAAATAGTTGGAAACAATTTAATAAATAGTAGGTATCAATTTAATAAATAGTAGGTAGCAATTTAATAAATAGTAGGTAGCAATTTAATAAATAGTGGGTAACAATTTAATAAATAGTAAGTAACAATTTAATAAATAGTAGGTAACAATTTAATAAATAGTAGGTAAAAATTTAATAAATAGTAGGTAACAATTTAATAAATAGTTGGAAACAATTTAATAAATAGTAGGTAACAATTTAATAAATAGTAGGTAGCAATTTAATAAATAGTAGGTAACGATTTAATAAATAGTAGGTAACATTTTAATAAATAGTAGGTAACAATTTAATAAATAGTAATTAACAATTTAATAAATAGTAAGGAACAATTTAATAAATAGTAAGTAACCATTTAATAAATAGTAAGTAACAATTTAATAAATAGTAAGTAACAATTTAATAAATAGTAAGTAACAATTTAATAAATAGTAAGTAACAATTTAATAAATAGTAAGTAACAATTTAATAAATTGTATGTAACAATTTAATAAATAGCAGGTAACAAATTAATAAATAGTAGGTAACAATTTAATAAATAGCAGGTAACATTTTAATAAATAGTAGGTAACAATTTAATAAATAGTAGGTAACAATTTAATAAATAGTAAGTAGCCATTTAATAAATAGTACGTAGCAATTTAATAAATAGTAGGTAGCAATTTAATAAATAGTAGGTAGCAATTTAATAAATAGTAGGTAACCATTTAATAAATAGTAGGTAACATTTTAATAAACAGTAGGTAACAATTTAATAAATAGTAGGTAACAATTTAATAAATAGTAGGTAACAATTTAATAAATAGTAGGTAACAATTTAATAAATAGTATGTAACAATTTAATAAATAGTAGGTAACAATTTAAAAATAGCGGGTAACAATTTAATAAATAGTAAGTAACAATTTAATAAATAGTAAGTAACAATTTAATAAATAGTAGGTAACAATTTAATAAATAGTAAGTAGCAATTTAATAAATAGTAAGTAGCAATTTAATAAATAGTAGGTAACAATTTAATAAATAGTAGGTAACAATTTAATAAATAGTACGTAACAATTTAATAAATAGTAGGTAACAATTTAATAAATAGTTGGAAACAATTTAATAAATAGTAGGTAACAATTTAATAAATATTAGGTAGCAATTTAATAAATAGTAGGTAGCAATTTAATAAATAGTAAGTAGCAATTTAATAAATAGTAAGTAGCAATTTAATAAATAGTAAGTAGCAATTTAATAAATAGTAAGTAGCAATTTAATAAATTGTAAGTAGCAATTTAATAAATAGTAAGTAGCAATTTAATAAATAGTAAGTAACATTTTAATAAATAGTAGGTAACAATTTAATAAATAGTAAGTAGCAATTTAATAAATAGTAAGTAGCAATTTAATAAATAGTAGGTAACAATTTAATAAATAGTAGGTAACAATTTAATAAATAGTAGGTAAAAATTTAATAAATAGTAGGTAACAATTTAATAAATAGTTGGAAACAATTTAATAAATAGTAGGTAACAATTTAATAAATAGTAGGTAGCAATTTAATAAATAGTAGGTAATAATTTAATAAATAGTAAGTAACAATTTAATAAATAGTAGGTAACAATTTAATAAATGGTAGGTAACAATTTAATAAATAGTAGGTAACAATTTAATAAATAGTTGGAAACAATTTAATAAATAGTAGGTAACAATTTAATAAATAGTAGGTAGCAATTTAATAAATAGTAGGTAGCAATTTAATAAATAGTAGGTAACGATTTAATAAATAGTAGGTAACATTTTAATAAATAGTAAGTAGCAATTTAATAAATAGTAAGTAGCAATTTAATAAATTGTAAGTAGCAATTTAATAAATAGTTAGTAGCAATTTAATAAATAGTAAGTAGCAATTTAATAAATAGTGAGTAGCAATTTAATAAATAGTAAGTAGCAATTTAATAAATTGTAAGTAACAATTTAATAAATAGTAATTAACAATTTAATAAATAGTAATTAACAATTTAATAAATAGTAGGTAACAATTTAATAAATAGTAGGTAACAATTTAATAAATAGTAGGTAACAATTTAATAAATACTAGGTAACAATTTAATAAATAGTAGGTAACAATTTAATAAATAGTACGTAACAATTTAATAAATAGTAGGTAACAATTTAATAAATAGTTGGAAACAATTTAATAAATAGTAGGTAACAATTTAATAAATAGTAAGTTGCAATTTAATAAATAGTAAGTAGCAATTTAATTAATAGTAGGTAACAATTTAATAAATAGTAGGTAACATTTTAATAAATAGTAGGTAGCAATTTAATAAATAGTGAGTAGCAATTTAATAAATAGTAAGTAGCAATTTAATAAATTGTAAGTAACAATTTAATAAATAGTAGGTAACAATTTAATAAATAGTAGGTAACAATTTAATAAATAGTAGGTAACAATTTAATAAATAGTAGGTAAAAATTTAATAAATAGTAGGTAACAATTTAATAAATAGTTGGAAACAATTTAATAAATAGTAGGTAACAATTTAATAAATAGTAGGTAGCAATTTAATAAATAGTAGGTAATAATTTAATAAATAGTAGGTAACAATTTAATAAATAGTAGGTAACAATTTAATAAATAGTAGGTAAAAATTTAATAAATAGTAGGTAACAATTTAATAAATAGTTGGAAACAATTTAATAAATAGTAGGTAACAATTTAATAGATAGTAGGTAGCAATTTAATAAATAGTAGGTAATAATTTAATAAATAGTAGGTAACTATTTAATAAATAGTAGGTAACAATTTAATAAATTGTAGGTAACAATTTAATAAATAGTAGGTAACAATTTAATAAATAGTTGGAAACAATTTAATAAATAGTAGGTATCAATTTAATAAATAGTAGGTAGCAATTTAATAAATAGTAGGTAGCAATTTAATAAATAGTGGGTAACAATTTAATAAATAGTAAGTAACAATTTAATAAATAGTAGGTAACAATTTAATAAATAGTAGGTAAAAATTTAATAAATAGTAGGTAACAATTTAATAAATAGTTGGAAACAATTTAATAAATAGTAGGTAACAATTTAATAAATAGTACGTAACAATTTAATAAATAGTAGGTAACAATTTAATAAATAGTTGGAAACAATTTAATAAATAGTAGGTAACAATTTAATAAATAGTAAGTTGCAATTTAATAAATAGTAAGTAGCAATTTAATTAATAGTAGGTAACAATTTAATAAATAGTAGGTAACATTTTAATAAATAGTAGGTAGCAATTTAATAAATAGTGAGTAGCAATTTAATAAATAGTAAGTAGCAATTTAATAAATTGTAAGTAACAATTTAATAAATAGTAGGTAACAATTTAATAAATAGTAGGTAACAATTTAATAAATAGTAGGTTACAGTTTAATAAATAGTAGGTAAAAATTTAATAAATAGTAGGTAACAATTTAATAAATAGTTGGAAACAATTTAATAAATAGTAGGTAACAATTTAATAAATAGTAGGTAGCAATTTAATAAATAGTAGGTAATAATTTAATAAATAGTAGGTAACAATTTAATAAATAGTAGGTAACAATTTAATAAATAGTAGGTAAAAATTTAATAAATAGTAGGTAACAATTTAATAAATAGTTGGAAACAATTTAATAAATAGTAGGTAACAATTTAATAGATAGTAGGTAGCAATTTAATAAATAGTAGGTAATAATTTAATAAATAGTAGGTAACTATTTAATAAATAGTTGGTAAAAATTTAATAAATAGTAGGTAACAATTTAATAAATAGTTGGAAACAATTTAATAAATAGTAGGTAACAATTTAATAAATAGTAGGTAGCAATTTAATAAATAGTAGCTAATAATTTAATAAATAGTAGGTAACAATTTAATAAATAGTAGGTAACAATTTAATAAATGGTAGGTAACAATTTAATAAATAGTAGGTAACAATTTAATAATTAGTTGGAAACAATTTAATAAATAGTAGGTAACAATTTAATAAATAGTAGGTAGCAATTTAATAAATAGTAGGTAGCAATTTAATAAATAGTAGGTAACGATTTAATAAATAGTAGGTAACATTTTAATAAATAGTAGGTAACAATTTAATAAATAGTAATTAACAATTTAATAAATAGTAAGGAACAATTTAATAAATAGTAAGTAACCATTTAATAAATAGTAAGTAACAATTTAATAAATAGTAAGTAACAATTTAATAAATAGTAAGTAACAATTTAATAAATAGTAAGTAACAATTTAATAAATTGTATGTAACAATTTAATAAATAGTAGGTAACAAATTAATAAATAGTAGGTAACAATTTAATAAATAGTAGGTAACATTTTAATAAATAGTAGGTAACAATTTAATAAATAGTAGGTAACAATTTAATAAATAGTAGGTAACAATTTAATAAATAGTAGGTAAAAATTTAATAAATAGTAGGTAACAATTTAATAAATAGTTGGAAACAATTTAATAAATAGTAGGTAACAATTTAATAGATAGTAGGTAGCAATTTAATAAATAGTAGGTAATAATTTAATAAATAGTAGGTAACTATTTAATAAATAGTAGGTAACAATTTAATAAATTGTAGGTAACAATTTAATAAATAGTAGGTAACAATTTAATAAATAGTTGGAAACAATTTAATAAATAGTAGGTATCAATTTAATAAATAGTAGGTAGCAATTTAATAAATAGTAGGTAGCAATTTAATAAATAGTGGGTAACAATTTAATAAATAGTAAGTAACAATTTAATAAATAGTAGGTAACAATTTAATAAATAGTAGGTAAAAATTTAATAAATAGTAGGTAACAATTTAATAAATAGTTGGAAACAATTTAATAAATAGTAGGTAACAATTTAATAAATAGTAGGTAGCAATTTAATAAATAGTAGGTAACGATTTAATAAATAGTAGGTAACATTTTAATAAATAGTAGGTAACAATTTAATAAATAGTAATTAACAATTTAATAAATAGTAAGGAACAATTTAATAAATAGTAAGTAACCATTTAATAAATAGTAAGTAACAATTTAATAAATAGTAAGTAACAATTTAATAAATAGTAAGTAACAATTTAATAAATAGTAAGTAACAATTTAATAAATAGTAAGTAACAATTTAATAAATTGTATGTAACAATTTAATAAATAGCAGGTAACAAATTAATAAATAGTAGGTAACAATTTAATAAATAGCAGGTAACATTTTAATAAATAGTAGGTAACAATTTAATAAATAGTAGGTAACAATTTAATAAATAGTAAGTAGCCATTTAATAAATAGTACGTAGCAATTTAATAAATAGTAGGTAGCAATTTAATAAATAGTAGGTAGCAATTTAATAAATAGTAGGTAACCATTTAATAAATAGTAGGTAACATTTTAATAAACAGTAGGTAACAATTTAATAAATAGTAGGTAACAATTTAATAAATAGTAGGTAACAATTTAATAAATAGTAGGTAACAATTTAATAAATAGTATGTAACAATTTAATAAATAGTAGGTAACAATTTAAAAATAGCGGGTAACAATTTAATAAATAGTAAGTAACAATTTAATAAATAGTAAGTAACAATTTAATAAATAGTAGGTAACAATTTAATAAATAGTAAGTAGCAATTTAATAAATAGTAAGTAGCAATTTAATAAATAGTAGGTAACAATTTAATAAATAGTAGGTAACAATTTAATAAATAGTACGTAACAATTTAATAAATAGTAGGTAACAATTTAATAAATAGTTGGAAACAATTTAATAAATAGTAGGTAACAATTTAATAAATATTAGGTAGCAATTTAATAAATAGTAGGTAGCAATTTAATAAATAGTAAGTAGCAATTTAATAAATAGTAAGTAGCAATTTAATAAATAGTAAGTAGCAATTTAATAAATAGTAAGTAGCAATTTAATAAATTGTAAGTAGCAATTTAATAAATAGTAAGTAGCAATTTAATAAATAGTAAGTAACAATTTAATAAATAGTAGGTAACAATTTAATAAACAGTAAGTAGCAATTTAATAAATAGTAAGTAGCAATTTAATAAATAGTAGGTAACAATTTAATAAATAGTAGGTAACAATTTAATAAATAGTAGGTAAAAATTTAATAAATAGTAGGTAACAATTTAATAAATAGTTGGAAACAATTTAATAAATAGTAGGTAACAATTTAATAAATAGTAGGTAGCAATTTAATAAATAGTAGGTAATAATTTAATAAATAGTAGGTAACAATTTAATAAATAGTAGGTAACAATTTAATAAATGGTAGGTAACAATTTAATAAATAGTAGGTAACAATTTATTAAATAGTTGGAAACAATTTAATAAATAGTAGGTAACAATTTAATAAATAGTAGGTAGCAATTTAATAAATGGTAGGTAGCAATTTAATAAATAGTAGGTAGCAATTTAATAAATAGTAGGTAACAATTTAATAAATAGTAGGTAACATTTTAATAAATAGGAGGTAACAATTTAATAAATAGTAGGTAAGATTTTAATAAATAGTAGGTAACAATTTAATAAATAGTAGGTAACAATTTAATAAATAGTAGGTAACAATTTAATAAATAGTAGGTAACAATTTAAAAATAGCGGGTAACAATTTAATAAATAGTTAGTAGCAATTTAATAAATAGTAAGTAGCAATTTAATAAATAGTGAGTAGCAATTTAATAAATAGTAAGTAGCAATTTAATAAATTGTAAGTAACAATTTAATAAAGAGTAAGTAGCAATTTAATAAATTGTAAGTAACAATTTAATAAATAGTAATTAACAATTTAATAAATAGTAATTAACAATTTAATAAATAGTAGGTAACAATTTAATAAATAGTAGGTAACAATTTAATAAATAGTAGGTAACAATTTAATAAATACTAGGTAACAATTTAATAAATAGTAGGTATCAATTTAATAAATAGTACGTAACAATTTAATAAATAGTAGGTAACAATTTAATAAATAGTTGGAAACAATTTAATAAATAGTAGGTAACAATTTAATAAATATTAGGTAGCAATTTAATAAATAGTAGGTAGCAATTTGATAAATAGTAAGTAGCAATTTAATAAATAGTAAGTAGCAATTTAATAAATAGTAAGTAGCAATTTAATAAATAGTAAGTAGCAATTTAATAAATTGTAAGTAGCAATTTAATAAATAGTAAGTAGCAATTTAATAAATAGTAAGTAACAATTTAATAAATAGTAGGTATAAATTTAATAAATAGTAAGTAGCAATTTAATAAATAGTAAGTAGCAATTTAATAAATAGTAGGTAACAAATTAATAAATAGTAGGTAACAATTTAATAAATAGTAGGTAAAAATTTAATAAATA
Source organism: Andrena chrysosceles (assembly GCA_963855975.1). NCBI lineage: Eukaryota > Metazoa > Arthropoda > Insecta > Hymenoptera > Andrenidae > Andrena > Andrena chrysosceles. Next base: position 149,947 of record CAWLCU010000486.1, read on the forward strand.
GTAGGTAACAATTTAATAAATAGTTGGAAACAATTTAATAAATAGTAGGTAACAATTTAATAGATAGTAGGTAGCAATTTAATAAATAGTAGGTAATAATTTAATAAATAGTAGGTAACAATTTAATAAATAGTAGGTAACAATTTAATAAATGGTAGGTAACAATTTAATAAATAGTAGGTAACAATTTATTAAATAGTTGGAAACAATTTAATAAATAGTAGGTAACAATTTAATAAATAGTAGGTAGCAATTTAATAAATGGTAGGTAGCAATTTAATAAATAGTAGGTAGCAATTTAATAAATAGTAGGTAACAATTTAATAAATAGTAGGTAACATTTTAATAAATAGGAGGTAACAATTTAATAAATAGTAGGTAACATTTTAATAAATAGTAGGTAACAATTTAATAAATAGTAGGTAACAATTTAATAAATAGTAGGTAACAATTTAATAAATAGTAGGTGTTAACGGGATTAAACTTATAGCGCACGTGGGAACGATGGGACACTCACGAGATAATTGTTAGGATTTAAGTATTAATTATAATGTCTATAACTGTCTATTTACAATATTTACAATAAACTGTTTGAATTAATATAATGGACTGTATGTGCAGGTTAACGATGCTTTAATCGCGTCCTTGCCGAATTCCTCGAATCGTCTTGCTCTCCCCCTTCCATCGATCGCCGATCCATGGAAGGGAGAGCCGATGGTCGCTCCATATGAGCTAAGAGGGGGCCAGATATCGTTTCGGTACAAGTTTCGCTCGATCTCGCGAGATGGCGCGTAAAGTACGATTTCTCGTGAACATTTCCCGCCCGCCTTCATCGAACGATGAATGAAATCACGATCCAGTGATCTGATTGGCTCCGTTGGTGTAACGTGTCGCGGCTCGCGAAACGCCATTACTCGGCCCATGCGGATATAGTACTATTAATTGCTTGGCAGTGAGAACTAAGATGGTGTACGCGCGTCGGGATTCATCAGTTCCTCACCCTTCACGAAAGGTAGGTAAATTAATTTTACGATGGGCCTTACGAATTCTGATCGCGCAGTTTTTACTTGAGCTACCCGTGTCCTTCCATCCGACCCGGTGAACAGACGTGTGATTCGGGCTAGGGGCCACTTGTTGGGCGGCAGTGTCTCGTTCTTCAAGATGCACATGTCCCCAACTCGTGGTTCGGGGCGTGGTTGCGTCCACTTATGGCGAGCCTGGAGGGCTTGCAAATACTCTCGGGACCAGCTGCGCCAGAATTGAAGCCTCATCTGCTGCAAGAGATGCCATCTCGACAGGCGTGACCTGGGAACATCCTCCACCGTCGGATCCGGTACGGCGAGGAGAGCGTCGCCGATTAGGAAATGCCCCGGAGTAAGGGCCGTGATGTCCCCCGGATCGTCACTCTGAGGTTGCAGAGGTCGAGAATTGAGGCAGGCTTCTATCTGGGCAAGTAAGGTCGACATTTCCTCAAATGTGAGGTACTGATCCCCAATGACCCTCCTCAGGTGGTGCTTGGTGGCCTTGACGGCGGCCTCCCAAATTCCTCCGAAGTGCGGGGCGGCGGGTGGGTTAAACCGCCAAGCGATGCCGTCGTCTCGAAGATGGGCCTGCATAACCTCACTAGGGCTGCGGAGAGGTTCCAGCTCGCGCAGCTCTCTGGCTGCACCCACGAAATTTGTGCCTCGATCGCTGTGAATGGTGTGACACAGCCCGCGTCTACCCGTGAAACGCCGCAGTGCTGCGAGGAGGGCCGCTGTACTATAATCTGAAACAACTTCCAGGTGAATAGCGCGCGTAACCAGGCACACAAAAACAGCGGCATAACCCTTGGATGTGCGTTGTCCCCTGCCTCGAGAAGCCAGTAACGTGAACGGCCCGGCATAATCTAGACCCACTTGCAGGAAGGGTCTGGCTTGCGTAACTCGATACGCCGGAAGGTCCCCCATAATCTGCTGGCCTGGCGTAGCCTTCCATCGAAGACAGGTGACGCAGCGATGAATGTGGGCCTTGACTCGCTGTCGACCGCCCAAGATCCAGTACCTCTGACGTAGCGTGGCTAATGTGAGTTGTGTCCCTCCATGTAACGCTCTTCGATGAGCCTCATCGATTAACAACTCAGTGAAGTTCCCTCTCGCTGGCAGTATAAGTGGGTGCTTCTCCCAGGACGGCAAAGCAGCGTGCCTCAGGCGTCCACCGACTCGCAACAACCCTTTTGAATCCAAGAAGGGCGTGAGTCGCCGTAGTCTACTGCGACTCGCAAGTGGAGCTCCACGTGACAGCTGCTGGCACTCTTCCGTGAAGTCTAGGCGTTGAATCAGCTTGATCCAGTGCATCCGGGCTGCCTCTAGTTCCGCTGGTGACAGGTAGGGCTCTCTTCCTTCTGGTTTCGCCTGGCGTGGTGCCCAGCGTAGGCACCAGGCGGTTACACGCAAGAGGCGCTGCATGGAGGAATAATTCTTTAATAAATAATTATCTTCTGAGTCTATACCAGTAACTAGATGGGACACGACTCTGGCCTCCAACTCAGTGGTTTCATCTTGGACTCCAGAGTCGGTCAACCAATGGGGAGCCTCGGTGAGCCAAGCAGGACCCTTCCACCATAACCAGAAGTCCGCTAGTTGTTGAGGTGCTATGCCTCTGGACGCGCAGTCAGCCGGGTTCTCGTTCCCAGCCACATGGTGCCAGCGGGCATTAGGGAGTTCTCGTTGGATCTCTGCTACTCGGTTTGCCACGTACGTCTTCCACTTTGACGGGTGGCCTCGAATCCAATCCAATACGATCCTTGAGTCGCTCCATAGGTGAGTCGCTACGTTGTCCAGCTCCAATGTTCCTCTAACAGTGGTGATGAGACGACTCAATAATGCAGCAGCGCATAACTCTAGCCTCGGGAGCGAGACCTGTTGAAGAGGGGCGACCTTGGTCTTCGCCGTAACCAAGTACGACTGCGTGCTGTCATCGTGGCTCACGATGCGCAAGTACAGTACAGCAGCGTAGGCTCTCTCCGAAGCGTCAGCGAAACCGTGGAGTTGTACATCTTTGGCTCGGGGATGAAGCCCTATCCAACGAGGCACTCGGACATCGGTCAGGCTCGGCAGGTCCGTCAGGAACTGGGTCCACTTCCGTTCCTCAGTTGGTGGCAGGGTGGTATCCCAGTCTAATTTTAAAAGCCAAAGGGATTGCATAAATATTTTTGCCGTTACAGTTACCGGCGCCAGCAAACCCAGTGGATCGAAGACTCGAGCTACACGTGACAGGACCGTTCTCCTGGTGGTAGCAGAGGCAATGGGGTCCTCCTTCACCTGGACTCGGAACTCATCGTCTCGGACACTCCAGTGGACCCCCAACGCAGTGTGAAGTAGACCATCCTCCCAGTGGACGGCCGCCGGCGCCTCTTCTCCTGGGGAATCTTCCAGTAGGATGGGTGAGTTCGACACCCACTTTCGCAAATTAAACCCGCCCGCCCTGCAGAGCTGGCGCAGCTCTGTCTTAATGGCTCCAACTTCCGTCTCATTGTCGGCTCCAGTCAGAACATCATCCATGTAAACGTCCCTCTCCATTATAGATGCCGCTCGTGGTAACCCGTGACGCTCATCCTGAGCCAGCTGACGCAGCGTGCGGATGGCCAGGTAAGGAGCGCACGCGAGGCCGTAGGTGACTGTGTTCAATTCATAATCCCTTACGTCCTCCCCCTCGCTTGGTCGCCACAGCAGTCGTTGAAAACGCCGATCCTCTGGGTGCACAACGATCTGGCGAAACATCTTCTCGATGTCGGCAGTCAGGCATATTCGATGCGTTCGCCAGCGCAAAAGTACCTGGAGGAGGCTCGGCAGCAGATTGGGCCCCACCATTAGGAGGTCGTTCAGCGATTTCCCGGAACTTGTAGGATAGGAGCCGTTGAACACGACCCTCAACTTTGTGGTGGTGCTGCTCGCCTTGAGGACCCCATGGTGTGGCAGGTAATAGCACTCGCTGTCTAAATAAGATTTCGTAGATTTAGACATGTGAGTTAATTCGACATACTCACGTAGGAAAGACTGGTACGCCATCTTAAAGTCGGGGTTCCGATTGCATTTTGTCTCCATCCTTTGGAGCATCCGGGCGGCCCCGGCCCGGGAGTCGCCCAGTTCTTGCGTCCCTTTTAATGGCAGACGCACCATATATCGGCCAGACTGCAATCGCTGGTGAGTGGCAGCGAAGTGCTCTTCGCAAGCCTGATCCTCTGTATTGAGCGGTGTAATCAATTTTACTTCCTCTTGTTCCCAGAAGCGTTGTAACAGCGGGTTGAGATCATCGTCCCTCGTGCATTGGAGCGTCACGAGCCCTTTCGACGCACGTGGGTCGATGCTGACCAGAGGGGTGGCGATGCCGGAGATGATCCAACCCAAGGACGTCTTCTGAGCGATGGGCTCGCCCTCTCGTCCCCGTCGGAGTCCGTCTTCCAAAATCTGGGAATAGATGTCAGCACCCAAGAGGACATCGATCTGTGCGCCATCCATAAAGTTCGGGTCAGCCAGAGGGAGATTGCGTAGGTGATCCCAAACTTCCTTCCTCGGATTGGTTGGTGGGGAGTAAGCCGTGATACGGGACATCACCAACGCCGTGGTTGACTGCCGTGATCCTTCACCGCCATGTGGAGTGAACTCCAGTTGGACACTCCCCCTCACTCGCTCCGTCCGTTGGTTGCCAATGCCGACCACATACACGTTCGATGATCTCCTTGGTAGGCGCAGTAATTGAACTAAAGTCTCAGTAGCCAGGGAGACCTCACTACCCTGGTCAATCAGGGCCCGCACCACCCTAGATTCGCCATCCGGAGAGCGCACCACTATCCTGGCAGTAGCTAGAAAGACCGGGGGAAAAGCCGACGGGGCGCGAGAGGGGCTCCCTCTCCGCCTGGCTGACCCCATGTTAACTAACGCGACCGCGGACTCGGCGGACGCGGCGGCGTTGGTTGCATTATGGATAGAGGTGTGGTGCTTCTGTTGGCACTCCTGGCAACGCTTGTCGCATTTGCAATCCGCGGCCCGATGCTTCCCCAAGCAATTAAAACAAAGACGCTTCGTCACTAGCGCCTCTTTCCTCTCTTTAGCAGTTTTAGCCTTGTAATCCGTACAGAACAGTATAAAATGATCCCCTCCACAGAGACTGCACTGGTCTTGGGAGGATCTAGCCGTGCTCACCTGATTGACCTTGACTGGTTTCGGCGCACCAGCGGGCTTCGAGCTGCGTCCGTCCTGACCCTTCCGCTGGTCCTCCAAGGCCTCCACAGTATTCACACGTCCCTCCAGGAACGATTTCAATTGATTGTAGGTCGATGGCGTCTTGTCCTGGCCAAGAAGCGTCTCCCACTCTCGCCGAGATTGGGGATCTAGGTGATTCACCACCCAATGTACCAGCCAATCACCGCTGGCGTCGAAGGGCCTCTTCATGGCTGCAAGGGCTTCCACCGAGTCGCATAAAGTATAATATAGGTTCTTAAGCTCCGTCCCGGACTCACGTGTCAGCGTGGGTAGATTAAATATGGCCGCCATCAATGCCTTGATCGCTAACCGCTGGTTATCATAACGATCTTCCAGCATCTTCCAGGCGGCGTCGAAATTCTCCTCCCGTACTGGCATATTGAGGAGGAGTCTCGCAGCATCGCCGGTAACGGCACCCCGTAAGTAATGTAGGCGCTCTGCGTTGGATAAGGTGGTATTCTGTACTACGAGGGACCGGAATAGACCTTGAAAAGATGGCCAGGATTTATGTTGGCCGTCGAAATTCGGCAGGGGAATTTTAGGGAGCGAGGTTTTCGTACGAGCGGCTCCTGCCACGAGGCCCGCGTCCGAAGACATACGCTCCAGAGTTCGCGCTGAAGCCCTTTCCCGTTTGTCGATATCGTCCAATTTGTCTATTAATTGAGCCTCCTGCGTAAGGAAGATCTCCTCAATCTCCTCAAGCTCGATATCCGTGAAGTACGGATCGTCCTTTATCGATGGTTCATCGGCCATAGCAGATAGTTCGTCGTGCTGGGTTTCGAATTTGGCCCAATTTTTGCGCAGGGCCTCCAATCGCGACGTTACATTCCCCTTAGTTAAATTATTGGCTCCCAGTTTTTTTAAGTTATCGTATGTGCGTGTAATTCTCCTCTTTAGCTCGCGTTGACTCTGTATAACGTAGCTCATTGTTTCAGGGGTCACGCACGACGGTTACCACAACACGCGCGAGGAATCCCGAACGTTCCAGAATCACAAAATCCAATGGCACTGCTCCGGCTCGAAGGACCAAAAAATGTTAACGGGATTAAACTTATAGCGCACGTGGGAACGATGGGACACTCACGAGATAATTGTTAGGATTTAAGTATTAATTATAATGTCTATAACTGTCTATTTACAATATTTACAATAAACTGTTTGAATTAATATAATGGACTGTATGTGCAGGTTAACGATGCTTTAATCGCGTCCTACGCTGTTGGATTTCTCTCGCAAGCAGATATACGTTTAATCGGCCCGATTACGTATAAGCGGTAGTCGATCAGCTAATTACCGAAGTATAGAGAGGGAAGCGAGATACCTTTTAGACGGCTCGTCGACAAGTAGATCGAGGAATTCGTTGCCGAATTCCTCGAATCGTCTTGCTCTCCCCCTTCCATCGATCGCCGATCCATGGAAGGGAGAGCCGATGGTCGCTCCATATGAGCTAAGAGGGGGCCAGATATCGTTTCGGTACAAGTTTCGCTCGATCTCGCGAGATGGCGCGTAAAGTACGATTTCTCGTGAACAGTAGGTAACAATTTAATAAATGGTGGGTAACAATTTAATAAATAGTGGGTATCAATTTAGTAAATAGTAGGAAACAATTTAAAAAATAGTAGGTAACAATTTAATAAATAGTAGCTAACAATTTAATAAATAGTTCGAAACAATTTAATAAATAGTAGGTAACAATTTAATAAATAGTAGGTAGCAATTTAATAAATAGTAGGTAGCAATTTAATTAATAGTAGGTAACAATTTAATAAATAGTAGGTAACATTTTAATAAATAGTAGGTAACAATTTAATAAATAGTAGGTAACAATTTAATAAATTGTAGGTAACAATTTAATAAATAGTAGGTAACAATTTAATAAATAGTTGGAAACAATTTAATAAATAGTAGGTAACAATTTAATAAATAGTAGGTAGCAATTTAATAAATAGTAGGTAGCAATTTAATAAATAGTGGGTAACAATTTAATAAATAGTAAGTAACAATTTAATAAATAGTAGGTAACAATTTAATAAATAGTAGGTAAAAATTTAATAAATAGTAGGTAACAATTTAATAAATAGTTGGAAACAATTTAATAAATAGTAGGTAACAATTTAATAAATAGTAGGTAGCAATTTAATAAATAGTAGGTAATAATTTAATAAATAGTAGGTAACAATTTAATAAATAGTAGGTAACAATTTAATAAATGGTAGGTAACAATTTAATAAATAGTAGGTAACAATTTAATAAATAGTTGGAAACAATTTAATAAATAGTAGGTAACAATTTAATAAATAGTAGGTAGCAATTTAATAAATAGTAGGTAGCAATTTAATAAATAGTAGGTAACGATTTAATAAATAGTAGGTAACATTTTAATAAATAGTAGGTAACAATTTAATAAATAGTAATTAACAATTTAATAAATAGTAAGGAACAATTTAATAAATAGTAAGTAACCATTTAATAAATAGTAAGTAACAATTTAATAAATAGTAAGTAACAATTTAATAAATAGTAAGTAACAATTTAATAAATAGTAAGTAACAATTTAATAAATAGTAAGTAACAATTTAATAAATTGTATGTAACAATTTAATAAATAGCAGGTAACAAATTAATAAATAGTAGGTAACAATTTAATAAATAGCAGGTAACATTTTAATAAATAGTAGGTAACAATTTAATAAATAGTAGGTAACAATTTAATAAATAGTAAGTAGCCATTTAATAAATAGTACGTAGCAATTTAATAAGTAGTAGGTAGCAATTTAATAAATAGTAGGTAGCAATTTAATAAATAGTAGGTAACCATTTAATAAATAGTAGGTAACATTTTAATAAACAGTAGGTAACTATTTAATAAATAGTAGGTAACAATTTAATAAATAGTAGGTAACAATTTAATAAATAGTAGGTAACAAATTAATAAATAGTAAGTAGCAATTTAATAAATAGTAAGTAGCAATTTAATAAATAGTAGGTAACTATTTAATAAATAGTAGGTAACAATTTAATAAATAGTAGGTAACAATTTAATAAATAGTAGGTAACAATTTAATAAATAGTACGTAACAATTTAATAAATAGTAGGTAACAATTTAATAAATAGTAGGTAGCAATTTAATAAATAGTAGGTAACAATTTAATAAATAGTATGTAACATTTTAATAAATAGGAGGTAACAATTTAATAAATAGTAGGTAACATTTTAATAAATAGTAGGTAACAATTTAATAAATAGTAGGTAACAATTTAATAAATAGTAGGTAACAATTTAATAAATAGTGGGTATCAATTTAATAAATAGTGGGTATCAATTTAGTAAATAGTAGGAAACAATTTAAAAAATAGTAGGTAACAATTTAATAAATAGTAGCTAACAATTTAATAAATAGTTCGAAACAATTTAATAAATTGTAGGTAACAATTTAATAAATAGTAGGTAGCAATTTAATAAATAGTAGGTAGCAATTTAATTAATAGTAGGTAACAATTTAATAAATAGTAGGTAACATTTTAATAAATAGTAGGTAACAATTTAATAAATAGTAGGTAACAATTTAATAAATTGTAGGTAACAATTTAATAAATAGTAGCTAACAATTTAATAAATAGTTAGAAACAATTTAATAAATAGTAGGTAACAATTTAATAAATTGTAGGTACCAATTTAATAAATAGTAGGTAGCAATTTAATTAATAGTAGGTAACAATTTAATAAATAGTAGGTAACATTTTAATAAATAGTAGGTAACAATTTAATAAATAGTAGGTAACAATTTAATAAATTGTAGGTAACAATTTAATAAGTAGTAGGTAACAATTTAATAAATAGTAGGTAGCAATTTAATAAATAGTAGGTAGCAATTTAATAAATAGTGGGTAACAATTTAATAAATAGTAAGTAACAATTTAATAAATAGTAAGTTACAATTTAATAAATAGTAAGTAGCCATTTAATAAATAGTAAGTTGCAATTTAATAAATAGTAAGTAGCAATTTAATAAATAGTAAGTAGCAATTTAATAAATAGTAAGAAGCAATTTAATAAATAGTAAGTAGCAATTTAATAAATAGTAAGTAACAATATAATAAATAGTAAGTAACAATTTAATAAATAGTAAGTAACAATTTAATAAATAGTAAGTAGCAATTTAATAAATAGTGAGTAGCAATTTAATAAATAGTAAGTAGCAATTTAATAAATTGTAAGTAACAATTTAATAAATAGTAGGTAACAATTTAATAAATAGTAGGTAACAATTTAATAAATAGTTGGAAACAATTTAATAAATAGTAGGTAACAATTTAATAAATAGCAGGTAGCAATTTAATAAATAGTAGGTAGCAATTTAATAAATAGTAGGTAGCAATTTAATAAATAGTAGGTAACAATTTAATAAATAGTAGGTAACATTTTAATAAATAGGAGGTAACAATTTAATAAATAGTAGGTAACATTTTAATAAATAGTAGGTAACAATTTAATAAATAGTAGGTAACAATTTAATAAATTGTAGGTAACAATTTAATAAATAGTAGGTATTAATTTAATAAATAGTTGGAAACAATTTAATAAATAGTAGGTAACAATTTAATAAATAGTAGGTAGCAATTTAATAAATAGTAGGTAACAATTTAATAAATAGTTGGAAACAATTTAATAGATAGTAGGTAACAATTTAATAAATAGTAGGTAGCAATTTAATAAATAGTAGGTAGCAATTTAATAAATAGTGGGTAACAATTTAATAAATAGTAAGTAACAATTTAATAAATAGTAAGTAACAATTTAATAAATAGTAAGTAGCCATTTAATAAATAGTAAGTTGCAATTTAATAAATAGTAAGTAGCAATTTAATAAATAGTAAGTTGCAATTTAATAAATAGTAAGAAGCAATTTAATAAATAGTAAGTAGCAATTTAGTAAATAGTAAGTAGCAATTTAATAAATAGTAAGTAGCAATTTAATAAATAGTAAGTAGCAATTTAATAAATAGTGAGTAGCAATTTAATAAATAGTAAGTAGCAATTTAATAAATTGTAAGTAACAATTTAATAAATAGTAGGTAACAATTTAATAAATAGTAAGTAGCTATTTAATAAATAGTAAGTAGCAATTTAATAAATAGTAGGTAACAATTTAATAAATAGTAGGTAACAATTTAATAAATAGTAGGTAAAAATTTAATAAATAGTAGGTAACAATTTAATAAATAGTTGGAAACAATTTAATAAATAGTAGGTAACAATTTAATAAATGGTAGGTAACAATTTAACAAATAGTAGGTAAAAATTTAATAAATAGTTGGAAACAATTTAATAAATAGTAGGTAACAATTTAATAAATAGTAGGTAGCAATTTAATAAATAGTAGGTAGCAATTTAATAAATAGTAGGTAACGATTTAATAAATAGTAGGTAACATTTTAATAAATAGTAGGTAACAATTTAATAAATAGTAATTAACAATTTAATAAATAGTAAGGAACAATTTAATAAATAGTAAGTAACCATTTAATAAATAGTAAGTAACAATTTAATAAATAGTAAGTAACAATTTAATAAATAGTAAGTAACAATTTAATAATTTGTATGTAACAATTTAATAAATAGTAGGTAACAAATTAATAAATAGTAGGTAACAATTTAATAAATAGTAGGTAACAATTTAATAAATAGTAAGTAGCTATTTAATAAATAGTAAGTAGCAATTTAAAAAATAGTAAGGAACAATTTAATAAATAGTAAGTAACCATTTAATAAATAGTAAGTAACAATTTAATAAATAGTAAGTAACAATTTAATAAATAGTAAGTAACAATTTAATAAATAGTAAGTAACAATTTAATAAATAGTAAGTAACAATTTAATAAATTGTATGTAACAATTTAATAAATAGCAGGTAACAAATTAATAAATAGTAGGTAACAATTTAATAAATAGCAGGTAACATTTTAATAAATAGTAGGTAACAATTTAATAAATAGTAGGTAACAATTTAATAAATAGTAAGTAGCCATTTAATAAATAGTACGTAGCAATTTAATAAGTAGTAGGTAGCAATTTAATAAATAGTAGGTAGCAATTTAATAAATAGTAGGTAACCATTTAATAAATAGTAGGTAACATTTTAATAAACAGTAGGTAACTATTTAATAAATAGTAGGTAACAATTTAATAAATAGTAGGTAACAATTTAATAAATAGTAGGTAACAAATTAATAAATAGTAAGTAGCAATTTAATAAATAGTAAGTAGCAATTTAATAAATAGTAGGTAACTATTTAATAAATAGTAGGTAACAATTTAATAAATAGTAGGTAACAATTTAATAAATAGTAGGTAACAATTTAATAAATAGTACGTAACAATTTAATAAATAGTAGGTAACAATTTAATAAATAGTAGGTAGCAATTTAATAAATAGTAGGTAACAATTTAATAAATAGTATGTAACATTTTAATAAATAGGAGGTAACAATTTAATAAATAGTAGGTAACATTTTAATAAATAGTAGGTAACAATTTAATAAATAGTAGGTAACAATTTAATAAATAGTAGGTAACAATTTAATAAATAGTGGGTATCAATTTAATAAATAGTGGGTATCAATTTAGTAAATAGTAGGAAACAATTTAAAAAATAGTAGGTAACAATTTAATAAATAGTAGCTAACAATTTAATAAATAGTTCGAAACAATTTAATAAATTGTAGGTAACAATTTAATAAATAGTAGGTAGCAATTTAATAAATAGTAGGTAGCAATTTAATTAATAGTAGGTAACAATTTAATAAATAGTAGGTAACATTTTAATAAATAGTAGGTAACAATTTAATAAATAGTAGGTAACAATTTAATAAATTGTAGGTAACAATTTAATAAATAGTAGCTAACAATTTAATAAATAGTTAGAAACAATTTAATAAATAGTAGGTAACAATTTAATAAATTGTAGGTACCAATTTAATAAATAGTAGGTAGCAATTTAATTAATAGTAGGTAACAATTTAATAAATAGTAGGTAACATTTTAATAAATAGTAGGTAACAATTTAATAAATAGTAGGTAACAATTTAATAAATTGTAGGTAACAATTTAATAAGTAGTAGGTAACAATTTAATAAATAGTAGGTAGCAATTTAATAAATAGTAGGTAGCAATTTAATAAATAGTGGGTAACAATTTAATAAATAGTAAGTAACAATTTAATAAATATTAAGTTACAATTTAATAAATAGTAAGTAGCCATTTAATAAATAGTAAGTTGCAATTTAATAAATAGTAAGTAGCAATTTAATAAATAGTAAGTAGCAATTTAATAAATAGTAAGAAGCAATTTAATAAATAGTAAGTAGCAATTTAATAAATAGTAAGTAACAATATAATAAATAGTAAGTAACAATTTAATAAATAGTAAGTAACAATTTAATAAATAGTAAGTAGCAATTTAATAAATAGTGAGTAGCAATTTAATAAATAGTAAGTAGCAATTTAATAAATTGTAAGTAACAATTTAATAAATAGTAGGTAACAATTTAATAAATAGTAGGTAACAATTTAATAAATAGTAGGTAACAATTTAATAAATAGTAGGTAAAAATTTAATAAATAGTAGGTAACAATTTAATAAATAGTTGGAAACAATTTAATAAATAGTAGGTAACAATTTAATAAATAGTAGGTAGCAATTTAATAAATAGTAGGTAATAATTTAATAAATAGTAGGTAACAATTTAATAAATAGTAGGTAACAATTTAATAAATGGTAGGTAACAATTTAATAAATAGTAGGTAACCATTTAATAAATAGTTTGAAACAATTTAATAAATAGTAGGTAACAATTTAATAAATAGCAGGTAGCAATTTAATAAATAGTAGGTAGCAATTTAATAAATAGTAGGTAGCAATTTAATAAATAGTAGGTAACAATTTAATAAATAGTAGGTAACATTTTAATAAATAGGAGGTAACAATTTAATAAATAGTAGGTAACATTTTAATAAATAGTAGGTAACAATTTAATAAATAGTAGGTAACAATTTAATAAATAGTAGGTAACAATTTAATAAATGGTGGGTAACAATTTAATAAATAGTAGGTAACAATTTAATAAATAGTAGGTAACAATTTAATAAATTGTAGGTAACAATTTAATAAATAGTAGGTATTAATTTAATAAATAGTTGGAAACAATTTAATAAATAGTAGGTAACAATTTAATAAATAGTAGGTAGCAATTTAATAAATAGTAGGTAACAATTTAATAAATAGTAAGTAGCAATTTAATAAATAGTAAGTAGCAATTTAATAAATAGTAAGTAGCAATTTAATAAATAGTGAGTAGCAATTTAATAAATAGTAAGTATCAATTTAATAAATTGTAAGTAACAATTTAATAAATAGTAGGTAACAATTTAATAAATAGTAAGTAGCTATTTAATAAATAGTAAGTAGCAATTTAATAAATAGTAGGTAACAATTTAATAAATAGTAGGTAACAATTTAATAAATAGTAGGTAAAAATTTAATAAATAGTAGGTAACAATTTAATAAATAGTTGGAAACAATTTAATAAATAGTAGGTAACAATTTAATAAATGGTAGGTAACAATTTAACAAATAGTAGGTAAAAATTTAATAAATAGTTGGAAACAATTTAATAAATAGTAGGTAACAATTTAATAAATAGTAGGTAGCAATTTAATAAATAGTAGGTAGCAATTTAATAAATAGTAGGTAACGATTTAATAAATAGTAGGTAACATTTTAATAAATAGTAGGTAACAATTTAATAAATAGTAATTAACAATTTAATAAATAGTAAGGAACAATTTAATAAATAGTAAGTAACCATTTAATAAATAGTAAGTAACAATTTAATAAATAGTAAGTAACAATTTAATAAATAGTAAGTAACAATTTAATAAATAGTAAGTAACAATTTAATAAATTGTATGTAACAATTTAATAAATAGTAGGTAACAAATTAATAAATAGTAGGTAACAATTTAATAAATAGTAGGTAACAATTTAATAAATAGTAAGTAGCTATTTAATAAATAGTAAGTAGCAATTTAATAAATAGTAGGTAACAATTTAATAAATAGTAGGTAACAATTTAATAAATAGTAGGTAAAAATTTAATAAATAGTAGGTAACAATTTAATAAATAGTTGGAAACAATTTAATAAATAGTAGGTAACAATTTAATAAATAGTAGGTAGCAATTTAATAAATAGTAGGTAATAATTTAATAAATAGTAGGTAACAATTTAATAAATAGTAGGTAACAATTTAATAAATGGTAGGTAACAATTTAATAAATAGTAGGTAACAATTTAATAAATAGTTGGAAACAATTTAATAAATAGTAGGTAACAATTTAATAAATAGTAGGTAGCAATTTAATAAATAGTAGGTAGCAATTTAATAAATAGTAGGTAACGATTTAATAAATAGTAGGTAACATTTTAATAAATAGTAAGTAGCAATTTAATAAATAGTAAGTAGCAATTTAATAAATTGTAAGTAGCAATTTAATAAATAGTTAGTAGCAATTTAATAAATAGTAAGTAGCAATTTAATAAATAGTGAGTAGCAATTTAATAAATAGTAAGTAGCAATTTAATAAATTGTAAGTAACAATTTAATAAATAGTAATTAACAATTTAATAAATAGTAATTAACAATTTAATAAATAGTAGGTAACAATTTAATAAATAGTAGGTAACAATTTAATAAATAGTAGGTAACAATTTAATAAATACTAGGTAACAATTTAATAAATAGTAGGTAACAATTTAATAAATAGTACGTAACAATTTAATAAATAGTAGGTAACAATTTAATAAATAGTTGGAAACAATTTAATAAATAGTAGGTAACAATTTAATAAATAGTAAGTTGCAATTTAATAAATAGTAAGTAGCAATTTAATTAATAGTAGGTAACAATTTAATAAATAGTAGGTAACATTTTAATAAATAGTAGGTAGCAATTTAATAAATAGTGAGTAGCAATTTAATAAATAGTAAGTAGCAATTTAATAAATTGTAAGTAACAATTTAATAAATAGTAGGTAACAATTTAATAAATAGTAGGTAACAATTTAATAAATAGTAGGTAACAATTTAATAAATAGTAGGTAAAAATTTAATAAATAGTAGGTAACAATTTAATAAATAGTTGGAAACAATTTAATAAATAGTAGGTAACAATTTAATAAATAGTAGGTAGCAATTTAATAAATAGTAGGTAATAATTTAATAAATAGTAGGTAACAATTTAATAAATAGTAGGTAACAATTTAATAAATGGTAGGTAACAATTTAATAAATAGTAGGTAACAATTTAATAAATAGTTTGAAACAATTTAATAAATAGTAGGTAACAATTTAATAAATAGCAGGTAGCAATTTAATAAATAGTAGGTAGCAATTTAATAAATAGTAGGTAGCAATTTAATAAATAGTAGGTAACAATTTAATAAATAGTAGGTAACATTTTAATAAATAGGAGGTAACAATTTAATAAATAGTAGGTAACATTTTAATAAATAGTAGGTAACAATTTAATAAATAGTAGGTAACAATTTAATAAATAGTAGGTAACAATTTAATAAATGGTGGGTAACAATTTAATAAATAGTAGGTAACAATTTAATAAATAGTAGGTAACAATTTAATAAATTGTAGGTAACAATTTAATAAATAGTAGGTATTAATTTAATAAATAGTTGGAAACAATTTAATAAATAGTAGGTAACAATTTAATAAATAGTAGGTAGCAATTTAATAAATAGTAGGTAACAATTTAATAAATAGTAAGTAGCAATTTAATAAATAGTAAGTAGCAATTTAATAAATAGTAAGTAGCAATTTAATAAATAGTGAGTAGCAATTTAATAAATAGTAAGTAGCAATTTAATAAATTGTAAGTAACAATTTAATAAATAGTAGGTAACAATTTAATAAATAGTAAGTAGCTATTTAATAAATAGTAAGTAGCAATTTAATAAATAGTAGGTAACAATTTAATAAATAGTAGGTAACAATTTAATAAATAGTAGGTAAAAATTTAATAAATAGTAGGTAACAATTTAATAAATAGTTGGAAACAATTTAATAAATAGTAGGTAACAATTTAATAAATGGTAGGTAACAATTTAACAAATAGTAGGTAAAAATTTAATAAATAGTTGGAAACAATTTAATAAATAGTAGGTAACAATTTAATAAATAGTAGGTAGCAATTTAATAAATAGTAGGTAGCAATTTAATAAATAGTAGGTAACGATTTAATAAATAGTAGGTAACATTTTAATAAATAGTAGGTAACAATTTAATAAATAGTAATTAACAATTTAATAAATAGTAAGGAACAATTTAATAAATAGTAAGTAACCATTTAATAAATAGTAAGTAACAATTTAATAAATAGTAAGTAACAATTTAATAAATAGTAAGTAACAATTTAATAAATAGTAAGTAACAATTTAATAAATTGTATGTAACAATTTAATAAATAGTAGGTAACAAATTAATAAATAGTAGGTAACAATTTAATAAATAGTAGGTAACAATTTAATAAATAGTAAGTAGCTATTTAATAAATAGTAAGTAGCAATTTAATAAATAGTAGGTAACAATTTAATAAATAGTAGGTAACAATTTAATAAATAGTAGGTAAAAATTTAATAAATAGTAGGTAACAATTTAATAAATAGTTGGAAACAATTTAATAAATAGTAGGTAACAATTTAATAAATAGTAGGTAGCAATTTAATAAATAGTAGGTAATAATTTAATAAATAGTAGGTAACAATTTAATAAATAGTAGGTAACAATTTAATAAATGGTAGGTAACAATTTAATAAATAGTAGGTAACAATTTAATAAATAGTTGGAAACAATTTAATAAATAGTAGGTAACAATTTAATAAATAGTAGGTAGCAATTTAATAAATAGTAGGTAGCAATTTAATAAATAGTAGGTAACGATTTAATAAATAGTAGGTAACATTTTAATAAATAGTAGGTAACAATTTAATAAATAGTAATTAACAATTTAATAAATAGTAAGGAACAATTTAATAAATAGTAAGTAACCATTTAATAAATAGTAAGTAACAATTTAATAAATAGTAAGTAACAATTTAATAAATAGTAAGTAACAATTTAATAAATAGTAAGTAACAATTTAATAAATTGTATGTAACAATTTAATAAATAGTAGGTAACAAATTAATAAATAGTAGGTAACAATTTAATAAATAGAAGGTAACATTTTAATAAATAGTAGGTAACAATTTAATAAATAGTAGGTAACAATTTAATAAATAGTAAGTAGCCATTTAATAAATAGTACGTAGCAATTTAATAAATAGTAGGTAGCAATTTAATAAATAGTAGGTAGCAATTTAATAAATAGTAGGTAACCATTTAATAAATAGTAGGTAACATTTTAATAAACAGTAGGTAACAATTTAATAAATAGTAGGTAACAATTTAATAAATAGTAGGTAACAATTTAATAAATAGTAGGTAACAATTTAATAAATAGTAAGTAACAATTTAATAAATAATAAGTAGCCATTTAATAAATAGTAAGTAGCAATTTAATAAATAGTAAGTAGCAATTTAAAAAATAGTAAGTAGCAATTTAATAAATAGTAAGAAGCAATTTAATAAATAGTAAGTAGCAATTTAATAAATAGTAAGTAGCAATTTAATAAATTGTAAGTAGCAATTTAATAAATAGTTAGTAGCAATTTAATAAATAGTAAGTAGCAATTTAATAAATAGTGAGTAGCAATTTAATAAATAGTAAGTAGCAATTTAATAAATTGTAAGTAACAATTTAATAAATAGTAATTAACAATTTAATAAATAGTAATTAACAATTTAATAAATAGTAGGTAACAATTTAATAAATAGTAGGTAACAATTTAATAAATAGTAGGTAACAATTTAATAAATACTAGGTAACAATTTAATAAATAGTAGGTAACAATTTAATAAATAGTACGTAACAATTTAATAAATAGTAGGTAACAATTTAATAAATAGTTGGAAACAATTTAATAAATAGTAGGTAACAATTTAATAAATATTAGGTAGCAATTTAATAAATAGTAGGTAGCAATTTAATAAATAGTAAGTAGCAATTTAATAAATAGTAAGTAGCAATTTAATAAATAGTAAGTAGCAATTTAATAAATAGTAAGTAGCAATTTAATAAATTGTAAGTAGCAATTTAATAAATAGTAAGTAGCAATTTAATAAATAGTAAGTAACAATTTAATAAATAGTAGGTAACAATTTAATAAATAGTAAGTAGCAATTTAATAAATAGTAAGTAGCAATTTAATAAATAGTAGGTAACAAATTAAAAAATAGTAGGTAACAATTTAATAAATAGTAGGTAAAAATTTAATAAATAGTAGGTAACAATTTAATAAATAGTTGGAAACAATTTAATAA
Source organism: Andrena chrysosceles (assembly GCA_963855975.1). Classification (NCBI taxonomy): domain Eukaryota; kingdom Metazoa; phylum Arthropoda; class Insecta; order Hymenoptera; family Andrenidae; genus Andrena; species Andrena chrysosceles. The sequence continues at coordinate 168,685 of CAWLCU010000486.1, forward strand.
ATAGTAGGTAACAATTTAATAAATAGTAGGTAGCAATTTAATAAATAGTAGGTAATAATTTAATAAATAGTTGGTAACAATTTAATAAATAGTAGGTAACAATTTAATAAATGGTAGGTAACAATTTAATAAATAGTAGGTAACAATTTATTAAATAGTTGGAAACAATTTAATAAATAGTAGGTAACAATTTAATAAATAGTAGGTAGCAATTTAATAAATGGTAGGTAGCAATTTAATAAATAGTAGGTAGCAATTTAATAAATAGTAGGTAACATTTTAATAAATAGTAGGTAACAATTTAATAAATAGTAGGTAACAATTTAATAAATAGTAGGTAACAATTTAATAAATAGTAGGTAACAATTTAATAAATAGTAGGTAACAATTTAAAAATAGCGGGTAACAATTTAATAAATAGTAAGTAACAATTTAATAAATAGTAAGTAACAATTTAATAAATAATAAGTAGCCATTTAATAAATAGTAAGTAGCAATTTAATAAATAGTAAGTAGCAATTTAAAAAATAGTAAGTAGCAATTTAATAAATAGTAAGAAGCAATTTAATAAATAGTAAGTAGCAATTTAATAAATAGTAAGTAGCAATTTAATAAATAGTAAGTAGCAATTTAATAAATAGTAAGTAGCAATTTAATAAATTGTAAGTAGCAATTTAATAAATAGTTAGTAGCAATTTAATAAATAGTGAGTAGCAATTTAATAAATAGTAAGTAGCAATTTAATAAATTGTAAGTAACAATTTAATAAATAGTAAGTAGCAATTTAATAAATTGTAAGTAACAATTTAATAAATAGTAATTAACAATTTAATAAATAGTAATTAACAATTTAATAAATAGTAGGTAACAATTTAATAAATAGTAGGTAACAATTTAATAAATAGTAGGTAACAATTTAATAAATACTAGGTAACAATTTAATAAAGAGTAGGTAACAATTTAATAAATAGTACGTAACAATTTAATAAATAGTAGGTAACAATTTAATAAATAGTAAGTAGCAATTTAATAAATAGTAGGTAACAAATTAATAAATAGTAGGTAACAATTTAATAAATAGTAGGTAAAAATTTAATAAATAGTAGGTAACAATTTAATAAATAGCTGGAAACAATTTAATAAATAGTAGGTAACAATTTAATAGATAGTAGGTAGCAATTTAATAAATAGTAGGTAATAATTTAATAAATAGTCGGTATCAATTTAATAAATAGTAGGTAACAATTTAATAAATGGTAGGTAACAATTTAATAAATAGTAGGTAACAATTTATTAAATAGTTGGAAACAATTTAATAAATAGTAGGTAACAATTTAATAAATAGTAGGTAGCAATTTAATAAATGGTAGGTAGCAATTTAATAAATAGTAGGTAGCAATTTAATAAATAGTAGGTAACAATTTAATAAATAGTAGGTAACATTTTAATAAATAGGAGGTAACAATTTAATAAATAGTAGGTAAGATTTTAATAAATAGTAGGTAACAATTTAATAAATAGTAGGTAACAATTTAATAAATAGTAGGTAACAATTTAATAAATATTAGGTAGCAATTTAATAAATAGTATTTAGCAATTTGATAAATAGTAAGTAGCAATTTAATAAATAGTAAGTAGCAATTTAATAAATAGTAAGTAGCAATTTAATAAATAGTAAGTAGCAATTTAATAAATTGTAAGTAGCAATTTAATAAATAGTAAGTAGCAATTTAATAAATAGTAAGTAACAATTTAATAAATAGTAGGTATAAATTTAATAAATAGTAAGTAGCAATTTAATAAATAGTAAGTAGCAATTTAATAAATAGTAGGTAACAAATTAATAAATAGTAGGTAACAATTTAATAAATAGTAGGTAAAAATTTAATAAATAGTAGGTAACAATTTAATAAATAGTTGGAAACAATTTAATAAATAGTAGGTAACAATTTAATAGATAGTAGGTAGCAATTTAATAAATAGTAGGTAATAATTTAATAAATAGTAGGTAACAATTTAATAAATAGTAGGTAACAATTTAATAAATGGTAGGTAACAATTTAATAAATAGTAGGTAACAATTTATTAAATAGTTGGAAACAATTTAATAAATAGTAGGTAACAATTTAATAAATAGTAGGTAGCAATTTAATAAATGGTAGGTAGCAATTTAATAAATAGTAGGTAGCAATTTAATAAATAGTAGGTAACAATTTAATAAATAGTAGGTAACATTTTAATAAATAGGAGGTAACAATTTAATAAATAGTAGGTAACATTTTAATAAATAGTAGGTAACAATTTAATAAATAGTAGGTAACAATTTAATAAATAGTAGGTAACAATTTAATAAATAGTAGGTGTTAACGGGATTAAACTTATAGCGCACGTGGGAACGATGGGACACTCACGAGATAATTGTTAGGATTTAAGTATTAATTATAATGTCTATAACTGTCTATTTACAATATTTACAATAAACTGTTTGAATTAATATAATGGACTGTATGTGCAGGTTAACGATGCTTTAATCGCGTCCTACGCTGTAGGATTTCTCTCGCAAGCAGATATACGTTTAATCGGCCCGATTACGTATAAGCGGTAGTCGATCAGCTAATTACCGAAGTATAGAGAGGGAAGCGAGATACCTTTTAGACGGCTCGTCGACAAGTAGATCGAGGAATTCGTTGCCGAATTCCTCGAATCGTCTTGCTCTCCCCCTTCCATCGATCGCCGATCCATGGAAGGGAGAGCCGATGGTCGCTCCATATGAGCTAAGAGGGGGCCAGATATCGTTTCGGTACAAGTTTCGCTCGATCTCGCGAGATGGCGCGTAAAGTACGATTTCTCGTGAACATTTCCCGCCCGCCTTCATCGAACGATGAATGAAATCACGATCCAGTGATCTGATTGGCTCCGTTGGTGTAACGTGTCGCGGCTCGCGAAACGCCATTACTCGGCCCATGCGGATATAGTACTATTAATTGCTTGGCAGTGAGAACTAAGATGGTGTACGCGCGTCGGGATTCATCAGTTCCTCACCCTTCACGAAAGGTAGGTAAATTAATTTTACGATGGGCCTTACGAATTCTGATCGCGCAGTTTTTACTTGAGCTACCCGTGTCCTTCCATCCGACCCGGTGAACAGACGTGTGATTCGGGCTAGGGGCCACTTGTTGGGCGGCAGTGTCTCGTTCTTCAAGATGCACATGTCCCCAACTCGTGGTTCGGGGCGTGGTTGCGTCCACTTATGGCGAGCCTGGAGGGCTTGCAAATACTCTCGGGACCAGCTGCGCCAGAATTGAAGCCTCATCTGCTGCAAGAGATGCCATCTCGACAGGCGTGACCTGGGAACATCCTCCACCGTCGGATCCGGTACGGCGAGGAGAGCGTCGCCGATTAGGAAATGCCCCGGAGTAAGGGCCGTGATGTCCCCCGGATCGTCACTCTGAGGTTGCAGAGGTCGAGAATTGAGGCAGGCTTCTATCTGGGCAAGTAAGGTCGACATTTCCTCAAATGTGAGGTACTGATCCCCAATGACCCTCCTCAGGTGGTGCTTGGTGGCCTTGACGGCGGCCTCCCAAATTCCTCCGAAGTGCGGGGCGGCGGGTGGGTTAAACCGCCAAGCGATGCCGTCGTCTCGAAGATGGGCCTGCATAACCTCACTAGGGCTGCGGAGAGGTTCCAGCTCGCGCAGCTCTCTGGCTGCACCCACGAAATTTGTGCCTCGATCGCTGTGAATGGTGTGACACAGCCCGCGTCTACCCGTGAAACGCCGCAGTGCTGCGAGGAGGGCCGCTGTACTATAATCTGAAACAACTTCCAGGTGAATAGCGCGCGTAACCAGGCACACAAAAACAGCGGCATAACCCTTGGATGTGCGTTGTCCCCTGCCTCGAGAAGCCAGTAACGTGAACGGCCCGGCATAATCTAGACCCACTTGCAGGAAGGGTCTGGCTTGCGTAACTCGATACGCCGGAAGGTCCCCCATAATCTGCTGGCCTGGCGTAGCCTTCCATCGAAGACAGGTGACGCAGCGATGAATGTGGGCCTTGACTCGCTGTCGACCGCCCAAGATCCAGTACCTCTGACGTAGCGTGGCTAATGTGAGTTGTGTCCCTCCATGTAACGCTCTTCGATGAGCCTCATCGATTAACAACTCAGTGAAGTTCCCTCTCGCTGGCAGTATAAGTGGGTGCTTCTCCCAGGACGGCAAAGCAGCGTGCCTCAGGCGTCCACCGACTCGCAACAACCCTTTTGAATCCAAGAAGGGCGTGAGTCGCCGTAGTCTACTGCGACTCGCAAGTGGAGCTCCACGTGACAGCTGCTGGCACTCTTCCGTGAAGTCTAGGCGTTGAATCAGCTTGATCCAGTGCATCCGGGCTGCCTCTAGTTCCGCTGGTGACAGGTAGGGCTCTCTTCCTTCTGGTTTCGCCTGGCGTGGTGCCCAGCGTAGGCACCAGGCGGTTACACGCAAGAGGCGCTGCATGGAGGAATAATTCTTTAATAAATAATTATCTTCTGAGTCTATACCAGTAACTAGATGGGACACGACTCTGGCCTCCAACTCAGTGGTTTCATCTTGGACTCCAGAGTCGGTCAACCAATGGGGAGCCTCGGTGAGCCAAGCAGGACCCTTCCACCATAACCAGAAGTCCGCTAGTTGTTGAGGTGCTATGCCTCTGGACGCGCAGTCAGCCGGGTTCTCGTTCCCAGCCACATGGTGCCAGCGGGCATTAGGGAGTTCTCGTTGGATCTCTGCTACTCGGTTTGCCACGTACGTCTTCCACTTTGACGGGTGGCCTCGAATCCAATCCAATACGATCCTTGAGTCGCTCCATAGGTGAGTCGCTACGTTGTCCAGCTCCAATGTTCCTCTAACAGTGGTGATGAGACGACTCAATAATGCAGCAGCGCATAACTCTAGCCTCGGGAGCGAGACCTGTTGAAGAGGGGCGACCTTGGTCTTCGCCGTAACCAAGTACGACTGCGTGCTGTCATCGTGGCTCACGATGCGCAAGTACAGTACAGCAGCGTAGGCTCTCTCCGAAGCGTCAGCGAAACCGTGGAGTTGTACATCTTTGGCTCGGGGATGAAGCCCTATCCAACGAGGCACTCGGACATCGGTCAGGCTCGGCAGGTCCGTCAGGAACTGGGTCCACTTCCGTTCCTCAGTTGGTGGCAGGGTGGTATCCCAGTCTAATTTTAAAAGCCAAAGGGATTGCATAAATATTTTTGCCGTTACAGTTACCGGCGCCAGCAAACCCAGTGGATCGAAGACTCGAGCTACACGTGACAGGACCGTTCTCCTGGTGGTAGCAGAGGCAATGGGGTCCTCCTTCACCTGGACTCGGAACTCATCGTCTCGGACACTCCAGTGGACCCCCAACGCAGTGTGAAGTAGACCATCCTCCCAGTGGACGGCCGCCGGCGCCTCTTCTCCTGGGGAATCTTCCAGTAGGATGGGTGAGTTCGACACCCACTTTCGCAAATTAAACCCGCCCGCCCTGCAGAGCTGGCGCAGCTCTGTCTTAATGGCTCCAACTTCCGTCTCATTGTCGGCTCCAGTCAGAACATCATCCATGTAAACGTCCCTCTCCATTATAGATGCCGCTCGTGGAAACCCGTGACGCTCATCCTGAGCCAGCTGACGCAGCGTGCGGATGGCCAGGTAAGGAGCGCACGCGAGGCCGTAGGTGACTGTGTTCAATTCATAATCCCTTACGTCCTCCCCCTCGCTTGGTCGCCACAGCAGTCGTTGAAAACGCCGATCCTCTGGGTGCACAACGATCTGGCGAAACATCTTCTCGATGTCGGCAGTCAGGCATATTCGATGCGTTCGCCAGCGCAAAAGTACCTGGAGGAGGCTCGGCAGCAGATTGGGCCCCACCATTAGGAGGTCGTTCAGCGATTTCCCGGAACTTGTAGGATAGGAGCCGTTGAACACGACCCTCAACTTTGTGGTGGTGCTGCTCGCCTTGAGGACCCCATGGTGTGGCAGGTAATAGCACTCGCTGTCTAAATAAGATTTCGTAGATTTAGACATGTGAGTTAATTCGACATACTCACGTAGGAAAGACTGGTACGCCATCTTAAAGTCGGGGTTCCGATTGCATTTTGTCTCCATCCTTTGGAGCATCCGGGCGGCCCCGGCCCGGGAGTCGCCCAGTTCTTGCGTCCCTTTTAATGGCAGACGCACCATATATCGGCCAGACTGCAATCGCTGGTGAGTGGCAGCGAAGTGCTCTTCGCAAGCCTGATCCTCTGTATTGAGCGGTGTAATCAATTTTACTTCCTCTTGTTCCCAGAAGCGTTGTAACAGCGGGTTGAGATCATCGTCCCTCGTGCATTGGAGCGTCACGAGCCCTTTCGACGCACGTGGGTCGATGCTGACCAGAGGGGTGGCGATGCCGGAGATGATCCAACCCAAGGACGTCTTCTGAGCGATGGGCTCGCCCTCTCGTCCCCGTCGGAGTCCGTCTTCCAAAATCTGGGAATAGATGTCAGCACCCAAGAGGACATCGATCTGTGCGCCATCCATAAAGTTCGGGTCAGCCAGAGGGAGATTGCGTAGGTGATCCCAAACTTCCTTCCTCGGATTGGTTGGTGGGGAGTAAGCCGTGATACGGGACATCACCAACGCCGTGGTTGACTGCCGTGATCCTTCACCGCCATGTGGAGTGAACTCCAGTTGGACACTCCCCCTCACTCGCTCCGTCCGTTGGTTGCCAATGCCGACCACATACACGTTCGATGATCTCCTTGGTAGGCGCAGTAATTGAACTAAAGTCTCAGTAGCCAGGGAGACCTCACTACCCTGGTCAATCAGGGCCCGCACCACCCTAGATTCGCCATCCGGAGAGCGCACCACTATCCTGGCAGTAGCTAGAAAGACCGGGGGAAAAGCCGACGGGGCGCGAGAGGGGCTCCCTCTCCGCCTGGCTGACCCCATGTTAACTAACGCGACCGCGGACTCGGCGGACGCGGCGGCGTTGGTTGCATTATGGATAGAGGTGTGGTGCTTCTGTTGGCACTCCTGGCAACGCTTGTCGCATTTGCAATCCGCGGCCCGATGCTTCCCCAAGCAATTAAAACAAAGACGCTTCGTCACTAGCGCCTCTTTCCTCTCTTTAGCAGTTTTAGCCTTGTAATCCGTACAGAACAGTATAAAATGATCCCCTCCACAGAGACTGCACTGGTCTTGGGAGGATCTAGCCGTGCTCACCTGATTGACCTTGACTGGTTTCGGCGCACCAGCGGGCTTCGAGCTGCGTCCGTCCTGACCCTTCCGCTGGTCCTCCAAGGCCTCCACAGTATTCACACGTCCCTCCAGGAACGATTTCAATTGATTGTAGGTCGATGGCGTCTTGTCCTGGCCAAGAAGCGTCTCCCACTCTCGCCGAGATTGGGGATCTAGGTGATTCACCACCCAATGTACCAGCCAATCACCGCTGGCGTCGAAGGGCCTCTTCATGGCTGCAAGGGCTTCCACCGAGTCGCATAAAGTATAATATAGGTTCTTAAGCTCCGTCCCGGACTCACGTGTCAGCGTGGGTAGATTAAATATGGCCGCCATCAATGCCTTGATCGCTAACCGCTGGTTATCATAACGATCTTCCAGCATCTTCCAGGCGGCGTCGAAATTCTCCTCCCGTACTGGCATATTGAGGAGGAGTCTCGCAGCATCGCCGGTAACGGCACCCCGTAAGTAATGTAGGCGCTCTGCGTTGGATAAGGTGGTATTCTGTACTACGAGGGACCGGAATAGACCTTGAAAAGATGGCCAGGATTTATGTTGGCCGTCGAAATTCGGCAGGGGAATTTTAGGGAGCGAGGTTTTCGTACGAGCGGCTCCTGCCACGAGGCCCGCGTCCGAAGACATACGCTCCAGAGTTCGCGCTGAAGCCCTTTCCCGTTTGTCGATATCGTCCAATTTGTCTATTAATTGAGCCTCCTGCGTAAGGAAGATCTCCTCAATCTCCTCAAGCTCGATATCCGTGAAGTACGGATCGTCCTTTATCGATGGTTCATCGGCCATAGCAGATAGTTCGTCGTGCTGGGTTTCGAATTTGGCCCAATTTTTGCGCAGGGCCTCCAATCGCGACGTTACATTCCCCTTAGTTAAATTATTGGCTCCCAGTTTTTTTAAGTTATCGTATGTGCGTGTAATTCTCCTCTTTAGCTCGCGTTGACTCTGTATAACGTAGCTCATTGTTTCAGGGGTCACGCACGACGGTTACCACAACACGCGCGAGGAATCCCGAACGTTCCAGAATCACAAAATCCAATGGCACTGCTCCGGCTCGAAGGACCAAAAAATGTTAACGGGATTAAACTTATAGCGCACGTGGGAACGATGGGACACTCACGAGATAATTGTTAGGATTTAAGTATTAATTATAATGTCTATAACTGTCTATTTACAATATTTACAATAAACTGTTTGAATTAATATAATGGACTGTATGTGCAGGTTAACGATGCTTTAATCGCGTCCTACGCTGTTGGATTTCTCTCGCAAGCAGATATACGTTTAATCGGCCCGATTACGTATAAGCGGTAGTCGATCAGCTAATTACCGAAGTATAGAGAGGGAAGCGAGATACCTTTTAGACGGCTCGTCGACAAGTAGATCGAGGAATTCGTTGCCGAATTCCTCGAATCGTCTTGCTCTCCCCCTTCCATCGATCGCCGATCCATGGAAGGGAGAGCCGATGGTCGCTCCATATGAGCTAAGAGGGGGCCAGATATCGTTTCGGTACAAGTTTCGCTCGATCTCGCGAGATGGCGCGTAAAGTACGATTTCTCGTGAACATTTCCCGCCCGCCTTCATCGAACGATGAATGAAATCACGATCCAGTGATCTGATTGGCTCCGTTGGTGTAACGTGTCGCGGCTCGCGAAACGCCATTACTCGGCCCATGCGGATATAGTACTATTAATTGCTTGGCAGTGAGAACTAAGATGGTGTACGCGCGTCGGGATTCATCAGTTCCTCACCCTTCACGAAAGGTAGGTAAATTAATTTTACGATGGGCCTTACGAATTCTGATCGCGCAGTTTTTACTTGAGCTACCCGTGTCCTTCCATCCGACCCGGTGAACAGACGTGTGATTCGGGCTAGGGGCCACTTGTTGGGCGGCAGTGTCTCGTTCTTCAAGATGCACATGTCCCCAACTCGTGGTTCGGGGCGTGGTTGCGTCCACTTATGGCGAGCCTGGAGGGCTTGCAAATACTCTCGGGACCAGCTGCGCCAGAATTGAAGCCTCATCTGCTGCAAGAGATGCCATCTCGACAGGCGTGACCTGGGAACATCCTCCACCGTCGGATCCGGTACGGCGAGGAGAGCGTCGCCGATTAGGAAATGCCCCGGAGTAAGGGCCGTGATGTCCCCCGGATCGTCACTCTGAGGTTGCAGAGGTCGAGAATTGAGGCAGGCTTCTATCTGGGCAAGTAAGGTCGACATTTCCTCAAATGTGAGGTACTGATCCCCAATGACCCTCCTCAGGTGGTGCTTGGTGGCCTTGACGGCGGCCTCCCAAATTCCTCCGAAGTGCGGGGCGGCGGGTGGGTTAAACCGCCAAGCGATGCCGTCGTCTCGAAGATGGGCCTGCATAACCTCACTAGGGCTGCGGAGAGGTTCCAGCTCGCGCAGCTCTCTGGCTGCACCCACGAAATTTGTGCCTCGATCGCTGTGAATGGTGTGACACAGCCCGCGTCTACCCGTGAAACGCCGCAGTGCTGCGAGGAGGGCCGCTGTACTATAATCTGAAACAACTTCCAGGTGAATAGCGCGCGTAACCAGGCACACAAAAACAGCGGCATAACCCTTGGATGTGCGTTGTCCCCTGCCTCGAGAAGCCAGTAACGTGAACGGCCCGGCATAATCTAGACCCACTTGCAGGAAGGGTCTGGCTTGCGTAACTCGATACGCCGGAAGGTCCCCCATAATCTGCTGGCCTGGCGTAGCCTTCCATCGAAGACAGGTGACGCAGCGATGAATGTGGGCCTTGACTCGCTGTCGACCGCCCAAGATCCAGTACCTCTGACGTAGCGTGGCTAATGTGAGTTGTGTCCCTCCATGTAACGCTCTTCGATGAGCCTCATCGATTAACAACTCAGTGAAGTTCCCTCTCGCTGGCAGTATAAGTGGGTGCTTCTCCCAGGACGGCAAAGCAGCGTGCCTCAGGCGTCCACCGACTCGCAACAACCCTTTTGAATCCAAGAAGGGCGTGAGTCGCCGTAGTCTACTGCGACTCGCAAGTGGAGCTCCACGTGACAGCTGCTGGCACTCTTCCGTGAAGTCTAGGCGTTGAATCAGCTTGATCCAGTGCATCCGGGCTGCCTCTAGTTCCGCTGGTGACAGGTAGGGCTCTCTTCCTTCTGGTTTCGCCTGGCGTGGTGCCCAGCGTAGGCACCAGGCGGTTACACGCAAGAGGCGCTGCATGGAGGAATAATTCTTTAATAAATAATTATCTTCTGAGTCTATACCAGTAACTAGATGGGACACGACTCTGGCCTCCAACTCAGTGGTTTCATCTTGGACTCCAGAGTCGGTCAACCAATGGGGAGCCTCGGTGAGCCAAGCAGGACCCTTCCACCATAACCAGAAGTCCGCTAGTTGTTGAGGTGCTATGCCTCTGGACGCGCAGTCAGCCGGGTTCTCGTTCCCAGCCACATGGTGCCAGCGGGCATTAGGGAGTTCTCGTTGGATCTCTGCTACTCGGTTTGCCACGTACGTCTTCCACTTTGACGGGTGGCCTCGAATCCAATCCAATACGATCCTTGAGTCGCTCCATAGGTGAGTCGCTACGTTGTCCAGCTCCAATGTTCCTCTAACAGTGGTGATGAGACGACTCAATAATGCAGCAGCGCATAACTCTAGCCTCGGGAGCGAGACCTGTTGAAGAGGGGCGACCTTGGTCTTCGCCGTAACCAAGTACGACTGCGTGCTGTCATCGTGGCTCACGATGCGCAAGTACAGTACAGCAGCGTAGGCTCTCTCCGAAGCGTCAGCGAAACCGTGGAGTTGTACATCTTTGGCTCGGGGATGAAGCCCTATCCAACGAGGCACTCGGACATCGGTCAGGCTCGGCTGGTCCGTCAGGAACTGGGTCCACTTCCGTTCCTCAGTTGGTGGCAGGGTGGTATCCCAGTCTAATTTTAAAAGCCAAAGGGATTGCATAAATATTTTTGCCGTTACAGTTACCGGCGCCAGCAAACCCAGTGGATCGAAGACTCGAGCTACACGTGACAGGACCGTTCTCCTGGTGGTAGCAGAGGCAATGGGGTCCTCCTTCACCTGGACTCGGAACTCATCGTCTCGGACACTCCAGTGGACCCCCAACGCAGTGTGAAGTAGACCATCCTCCCAGTGGACGGCCGCCGGCGCCTCTTCTCCTGGGGAATCTTCCAGTAGGATGGGTGAGTTCGACACCCACTTTCGCAAATTAAACCCGCCCGCCCTGCAGAGCTGGCGCAGCTCTGTCTTAATGGCTCCAACTTCCGTCTCATTGTCGGCTCCAGTCAGAACATCATCCATGTAAACGTCCCTCTCCATTATAGATGCCGCTCGTGGAAACCCGTGACGCTCATCCTGAGCCAGCTGACGCAGCGTGCGGATGGCCAGGTAAGGAGCGCACGCGAGGCCGTAAGTGACTGTGTTCAATTCATAATCCCTTACGTCCTCCCCCTCGCTTGGTCGCCACAGCAGTCGTTGAAAACGCCGATCCTCTGGGTGCACAACGATCTGGCGAAACATCTTCTCGATGTCGGCAGTCAGGCATATTCGATGCGTTCGCCAGCGCAAAAGTACCTGGAGGAGGCTCGGCAGCAGATTGGGCCCCACCATTAGGAGGTCGTTCAGCGATTTCCCGGAACTTGTAGGATAGGAGCCGTTGAACACGACCCTCAACTTTGTGGTGGTGCTGCTCGCCTTGAGGACCCCATGGTGTGGCAGGTAATAGCACTCGCTGTCTAAATAAGATTTCGTAGATTTAGACATGTGAGTTAATTCGACATACTCACGTAGGAAAGACTGGTACGCCATCTTAAAGTCGGGGTTCCGATTGCATTTTGTCTCCATCCTTTGGAGCATCCGGGCGGCCCCGGCCCGGGAGTCGCCCAGTTCTTGCGTCCCTTTTAATGGCAGACGCACCATATATCGGCCAGACTGCAATCGCTGGTGAGTGGCAGCGAAGTGCTCTTCGCAAGCCTGATCCTCTGTATTGAGCGGTGTAATCAATTTTACTTCCTCTTGTTCCCAGAAGCGTTGTAACAGCGGGTTGAGATCATCGTCCCTCGTGCATTGGAGCGTCACGAGCCCTTTCGACGCACGTGGGTCGATGCTGACCAGAGGGGTGGCGATGCCGGAGATGATCCAACCCAAGGACGTCTTCTGAGCGATGGGCTCGCCCTCTCGTCCCCGTCGGAGTCCGTCTTCCAAAATCTGGGAATAGATGTCAGCACCCAAGAGGACATCGATCTGTGCGCCATCCATAAAGTTCGGGTCAGCCAGAGGGAGATTGCGTAGGTGATCCCAAACTTCCTTCCTCGGATTGGTTGGTGGGGAGTAAGCCGTGATACGGGACATCACCAACGCCGTGGTTGACTGCCGTGATCCTTCACCGCCATGTGGAGTGAACTCCAGTTGGACACTCCCCCTCACTCGCTCCGTCCGTTGGTTGCCAATGCCGACCACATACACGTTCGATGATCTCCTTGGTAGGCGCAGTAATTGAACTAAAGTCTCAGTAGCCAGGGAGACCTCACTACCCTGGTCAATCAGGGCCCGCACCACCCTAGATTCGCCATCCGGAGAGCGCACCACTATCCTGGCAGTAGCTAGAAAGACCGGGGGAAAAGCCGACGGGGCGCGAGAGGGGCTCCCTCTCCGCCTGGCTGACCCCATGTTAACTAACGCGACCGCGGACTCGGCGGACGCGGCGGCGTTGGTTGCATTATGGATAGAGGTGTGGTGCTTCTGTTGGCACTCCTGGCAACGCTTGTCGCATTTGCAATCCGCGGCCCGATGCTTCCCCAAGCAATTAAAACAAAGACGCTTCGTCACTAGCGCCTCTTTCCTCTCTTTAGCAGTTTTAGCCTTGTAATCCGTACAGAACAGTATAAAATGATCCCCTCCACAGAGACTGCACTGGTCTTGGGAGGATCTAGCCGTGCTCACCTGATTGACCTTGACTGGTTTCGGCGCACCAGCGGGCTTCGAGCTGCGTCCGTCCTGACCCTTCCGCTGGTCCTCCAAGGCCTCCACAGTATTCACACGTCCCTCCAGGAACGATTTCAATTGATTGTAGGTCGATGGCGTCTTGTCCTGGCCAAGAAGCGTCTCCCACTCTCGCCGAGATTGGGGATCTAGGTGATTCACCACCCAATGTACCAGCCAATCACCGCTGGCGTCGAAGGGCCTCTTCATGGCTGCAAGGGCTTCCACCGAGTCGCATAAAGTATAATATAGGTTCTTAAGCTCCGTCCCGGACTCACGTGTCAGCGTGGGTAGATTAAATATGGCCGCCATCAATGCCTTGATCGCTAACCGCTGGTTATCATAACGATCTTCCAGCATCTTCCAGGCGGCGTCGAAATTCTCCTCCCGTACTGGCATATTGAGGAGGAGTCTCGCAGCATCGCCGGTAACGGCACCCCGTAAGTAATGTAGGCGCTCTGCGTTGGATAAGGTGGTATTCTGTACTACGAGGGACCGGAATAGACCTTGAAAAGATGGCCAGGATTTATGTTGGCCGTCGAAATTCGGCAGGGGAATTTTAGGGAGCGAGGTTTTCGTACGAGCGGCTCCTGCCACGAGGCCCGCGTCCGAAGACATACGCTCCAGAGTTCGCGCTGAAGCCCTTTCCCGTTTGTCGATATCGTCCAATTTGTCTATTAATTGAGCCTCCTGCGTAAGGAAGATCTCCTCAATCTCCTCAAGCTCGATATCCGTGAAGTACGGATCGTCCTTTATCGATGGTTCATCGGCCATAGCAGATAGTTCGTCGTGCTGGGTTTCGAATTTGGCCCAATTTTTGCGCAGGGCCTCCAATCGCGACGTTACATTCCCCTTAGTTAAATTATTGGCTCCCAGTTTTTTTAAGTTATCGTATGTGCGTGTAATTCTCCTCTTTAGCTCGCGTTGACTCTGTATAACGTAGCTCATTGTTTCAGGGGTCACGCACGACGGTTACCACAACACGCGCGAGGAATCCCGAACGTTCCAGAATCACAAAATCCAATGGCACTGCTCCGGCTCGAAGGACCAAAAAATGTTAACGGGATTAAACTTATAGCGCACGTGGGAACGATGGGACACTCACGAGATAATTGTTAGGATTTAAGTATTAATTATAATGTCTATAACTGTCTATTTACAATATTTACAATAAACTGTTTGAATTAATATAATGGACTGTATGTGCAGGTTAACGATGCTTTAATCGCGTCCTACGCTGTTGGATTTCTCTCGCAAGCAGATATACGTTTAATCGGCCCGATTACGTATAAGCGGTAGTCGATCAGCTAATTACCGAAGTATAGAGAGGGAAGCGAGATACCTTTTAGACGGCTCGTCGACAAGTAGATCGAGGAATTCGTTGCCGAATTCCTCGAATCGTCTTGCTCTCCCCCTTCCATCGATCGCCGATCCATGGAAGGGAGAGCCGATGGTCGCTCCATATGAGCTAAGAGGGGGCCAGATATCGTTTCGGTACAAGTTTCGCTCGATCTCGCGAGATGGCGCGTAAAGTACGATTTCTCGTGAACAGTAGGTAACAATTTAATAAATGGTGGGTAACAATTTAATAAATAGTGGGTATCAATTTAGTAAATAGTAGGAAACAATTTAAAAAATAGTAGGTAACAATTTAATAAATAGTAGCTAACAATTTAATAAATAGTTCGAAACAATTTAATAAATAGTAGGTAACAATTTAATAAATAGTAGGTAGCAATTTAATAAATAGTAGGTAGCAATTTAATTAATAGTAGGTAACAATTTAATAAATAGTAGGTAACATTTTAATAAATAGTAGGTAACAATTTAATAAATAGTAGGTAACAATTTAATAAATTGTAGGTAACAATTTAATAAATAGTAGGTAACAATTTAATAAATAGTAGGTAAAAATTTAATAAATAGTAGGTAACAATTTAATAAATAGTTGGAAACAATTTAATAAATAGTAGGTAACAATTTAATAAATAGTAGGTAGCAATTTAATAAATAGTAGGTAATAATTTAATAAATAGTAGGTAACAATTTAATAAATAGTAGGTAACAATTTAATAAATGGTAGGTAACAATTTAATAAATAGTAGGTAACAATTTAATAAATAGTTGGAAACAATTTAATAAATAGTAGGTAACAATTTAATAAATAGTAGGTAGCAATTTAATAAATAGTAGGTAGCAATTTAATAAATAGTAGGTAACGATTTAATAAATAGTAGGTAGCAATTTAATAAATAGTAGGTAACAATTTAATAAATAGTAGGTAACCATTTAATAAATAGTAAGTAACAATTTAATAAATAGTAAGTAACAATTTAATAAATAGTAAGTAACAATTTAATAAATAGTAAGTAACAATTTAATAAATAGTAAGTAACAATTTAATAAATTGTATGTAACAATTTAATAAATAGCAGGTAACAAATTAATAAATAGTAGGTAACAATTTAATAAATAGCAGGTAACATTTTAATAAATAGTAGGTAACAATTTAATAAATAGTAGGTAACAATTTAATAAATAGTGGGTATCAATTTAATAAATAGTGGGTATCAATTTAGTAAATAGTAGGAAACAATTTAAAAAATAGTAGGTAACAATTTAATAAATAGTAGCTAACAATTTAATAAATAGTTCGAAACAATTTAATAAATTGTAGGTAACAATTTAATAAATAGTAGGTAGCAATTTAATAAATAGTAGGTAGCAATTTAATTAATAGTAGGTAACAATTTAATAAATAGTAGGTAACATTTTAATAAATAGTAGGTAACAATTTAATAAATAGTAGGTAACAATTTAATAAATTGTAGGTAACAATTTAATAAATAGTAGCTAACAATTTAATAAATAGTTAGAAACAATTTAATAAATAGTAGGTAACAATTTAATAAATTGTAGGTACCAATTTAATAAATAGTAGGTAGCAATTTAATTAATAGTAGGTAACAATTTAATAAATAGTAGGTAACATTTTAATAAATAGTAGGTAACAATTTAATAAATAGTAGGTAACAATTTAATAAATTGTAGGTAACAATTTAATAAGTAGTAGGTAACAATTTAATAAATAGTAGGTAGCAATTTAATAAATAGTAGGTAGCAATTTAATAAATAGTGGGTAACAATTTAATAAATAGTAAGTAACAATTTAATAAATAGTAAGTTACAATTTAATAAATAGTAAGTAGCCATTTAATAAATAGTAAGTTGCAATTTAATAAATAGTAAGTAGCAATTTAATAAATAGTAAGTAGCAATTTAATAAATAGTAAGAAGCAATTTAATAAATAGTAAGTAGCAATTTAATAAATAGTAAGTAACAATATAATAAATAGTAAGTAACAATTTAATAAATAGTAAGTAACAATTTAATAAATAGTAAGTAGCAATTTAATAAATAGTGAGTAGCAATTTAATAAATAGTAAGTAGCAATTTAATAAATTGTAAGTAACAATTTAATAAATAGTAGGTAACAATTTAATAAATAGTAGGTAACAATTTAATAAATAGTAGGTAACAATTTAATAAATAGTAGGTAAAAATTTAATAAATAGTAGGTAACAATTTAATAAATAGTTGGAAACAATTTAATAAATAGTAGGTAACAATTTAATAAATAGTAGGTAGCAATTTAATAAATAGTAGGTAATAATTTAATAAATAGTAGGTAACAATTTAATAAATAGTAGGTAACAATTTAATAAATGGTAGGTAACAATTTAATAAATAGTAGGTAACAATTTAATAAATAGTTGGAAACAATTTAATAAATAGTAGGTAACAATTTAATAAATAGCAGGTAGCAATTTAATAAATAGTAGGTAGCAATTTAATAAATAGTAGGTAGCAATTTAATAAATAGTAGGTAACAATTTAATAAATAGTAGGTAACATTTTAATAAATAGGAGGTAACAATTTAATAAATAGTAGGTAACATTTTAATAAATAGTAGGTAACAATTTAATAAATAGTAGGTAACAATTTAATAAATAGTAGGTAACAATTTAATAAATAGTACGTAACAATTTAATAAATAGTAGGTAACAATTTAATAAATAGTAGGTAGCAATTTAATAAATAGTAGGTAACAATTTAATAAATAGTATGTAACATTTTAATAAATAGGAGGTAACAATTTAATAAATAGTAGGTAACATTTTAATAAATAGTAGGTAACAATTTAATAAATAGTAGGTAACAATTTAATAAATAGTAGGTAACAATTTAATAAATAGTGGGTATCAATTTAATAAATAGTGGGTATCAATTTAGTAAATAGTAGGAAACAATTTAAAAAATAGTAGGTAACAATTTAATAAATAGTA
Source organism: Andrena chrysosceles (assembly GCA_963855975.1). NCBI lineage: Eukaryota > Metazoa > Arthropoda > Insecta > Hymenoptera > Andrenidae > Andrena > Andrena chrysosceles. Next base: position 186,255 of record CAWLCU010000486.1, read on the forward strand.
GCTAACAATTTAATAAATAGTTCGAAACAATTTAATAAATTGTAGGTAACAATTTAATAAATAGTAGGTAGCAATTTAATAAATAGTAGGTAGCAATTTAATTAATAGTAGGTAACAATTTAATAAATAGTAGGTAACATTTTAATAAATAGTAGGTAACAATTTAATAAATAGTAGGTAACAATTTAATAAATTGTAGGTAACAATTTAATAAATAGTAGCTAACAATTTAATAAATAGTTAGAAACAATTTAATAAATAGTAGGTAACAATTTAATAAATTGTAGGTACCAATTTAATAAATAGTAGGTAGCAATTTAATTAATAGTAGGTAACAATTTAATAAATAGTAGGTAACATTTTAATAAATAGTAGGTAACAATTTAATAAATAGTAGGTAACAATTTAATAAATTGTAGGTAACAATTTAATAAGTAGTAGGTAACAATTTAATAAATAGTAGGTAGCAATTTAATAAATAGTAGGTAGCAATTTAATAAATAGTGGGTAACAATTTAATAAATAGTAAGTAACAATTTAATAAATAGTAAGTTACAATTTAATAAATAGTAAGTAGCCATTTAATAAATAGTAAGTTGCAATTTAATAAATAGTAAGTAGCAATTTAATAAATAGTAAGTAGCAATTTAATAAATAGTAAGAAGCAATTTAATAAATAGTAAGTAGCAATTTAATAAATAGTAAGTAACAATATAATAAATAGTAAGTAACAATTTAATAAATAGTAAGTAACAATTTAATAAATAGTAAGTAGCAATTTAATAAATAGTGAGTAGCAATTTAATAAATAGTAAGTAGCAATTTAATAAATTGTAAGTAACAATTTAATAAATAGTAGGTAACAATTTAATAAATAGTAGGTAACAATTTAATAAATAGTAGGTAACAATTTAATAAATAGTAGGTAAAAATTTAATAAATAGTAGGTAACAATTTAATAAATAGTTGGAAACAATTTAATAAATAGTAGGTAACAATTTAATAAATAGTAGGTAGCAATTTAATAAATAGTAGGTAATAATTTAATAAATAGTAGGTAACAATTTAATAAATAGTAGGTAACAATTTAATAAATGGTAGGTAACAATTTAATAAATAGTAGGTAACAATTTAATAAATAGTTGGAAACAATTTAATAAATAGTAGGTAACAATTTAATAAATAGCAGGTAGCAATTTAATAAATAGTAGGTAGCAATTTAATAAATAGTAGGTAGCAATTTAATAAATAGTAGGTAACAATTTAATAAATAGTAGGTAACATTTTAATAAATAGGAGGTAACAATTTAATAAATAGTAGGTAACATTTTAATAAATAGTAGGTAACAATTTAATAAATAGTAGGTAACAATTTAATAAATAGTAGGTAACAATTTAATAAATGGTGGGTAACAATTTAATAAATAGTAGGTAACAATTTAATAAATAGTAGGTAACAATTTAATAAATTGTAGGTAACAATTTAATAAATAGTAGGTATTAATTTAATAAATAGTTGGAAACAATTTAATAAATAGTAGGTAACAATTTAATAAATAGTAGGTAGCAATTTAATAAATAGTAGGTAACAATTTAATAAATAGTTGGAAACAATTTAATAGATAGTAGGTAACAATTTAATAAATAGTAGGTAGCAATTTAATAAATAGTAGGTAGCAATTTAATAAATAGTGGGTAACAATTTAATAAATAGTAAGTAACAATTTAATAAATAGTAAGTAACAATTTAATAAATAGTAAGTAGCCATTTAATAAATAGTAAGTTGCAATTTAATAAATAGTAAGTAGCAATTTAATAAATAGTAAGTTGCAATTTAATAAATAGTAAGAAGCAATTTAATAAATAGTAAGTAGCAATTTAGTAAATAGTAAGTAGCAATTTAATAAATAGTAAGTAGCAATTTAATAAATAGTAAGTAGCAATTTAATAAATAGTGAGTAGCAATTTAATAAATAGTAAGTAGCAATTTAATAAATTGTAAGTAACAATTTAATAAATAGTAGGTAACAATTTAATAAATAGTAAGTAGCTATTTAATAAATAGTAAGTAGCAATTTAATAAATAGTAGGTAACAATTTAATAAATAGTAGGTAACAATTTAATAAATAGTAGGTAAAAATTTAATAAATAGTAGGTAACAATTTAATAAATAGTTGGAAACAATTTAATAAATAGTAGGTAACAATTTAATAAATGGTAGGTAACAATTTAACAAATAGTAGGTAAAAATTTAATAAATAGTTGGAAACAATTTAATAAATAGTAGGTAACAATTTAATAAATAGTAGGTAGCAATTTAATAAATAGTAGGTAGCAATTTAATAAATAGTAGGTAACGATTTAATAAATAGTAGGTAACATTTTAATAAATAGTAGGTAACAATTTAATAAACAGTAATTAACAATTTAATAAATAGTAAGGAACAATTTAATAAATAGTAAGGAACAATTTAATAAATAGTAAGTAACCATTTAATAAATAGTAAGTAACAATTTAATAAATAGTAAGTAACAATTTAATAAATAGTAAGTAACAATTTAATAAATAGTAAGTAACAATTTAATAAATTGTATGTAACAATTTAATAAATAGTAGGTAACAAATTAATAAATAGTAGGTAACAATTTAATAAATAGTAGGTAACAATTTAATAAATAGTAAGTAGCTATTTAATAAATAGTAAGTAGCAATTTAATAAATAGTAGGTAACAATTTAATAAATAGTAGGTAACAATTTAATAAATAGTAGGTAAAAATTTAATAAATAGTAGGTAACAATTTAATAAATAGTTGGAAACAATTTAATAAATAGTAGGTAACAATTTAATAAATAGTAGGTAGCAATTTAATAAATAGTAGGTAATAATTTAATAAATAGTAGGTAACAATTTAATAAATAGTAGGTAACAATTTAATAAATGGTAGGTAACAATTTAATAAATAGTAGGTAACAATTTAATAAATAGTTGGAAACAATTTAATAAATAGTAGGTAACAATTTAATAAATAGTAGGTAGCAATTTAATAAATAGTAGGTAGCAATTTAATAAATAGTAGGTAACGATTTAATAAATAGTAGGTAACATTTTAATAAATAGTAGGTAACAATTTAATAAATAGTAATTAACAATTTAATAAATAGTAAGGAACAATTTAATAAATAGTAAGTAACCATTTAATAAATAGTAAGTAACAATTTAATAAATAGTAAGTAACAATTTAATAAATAGTAAGTAACAATTTAATAAATAGTAAGTAACAATTTAATAAATTGTATGTAACAATTTAATAAATAGTAGGTAACAAATTAATAAATAGTAGGTAACAATTTAATAAATAGTAGGTAACAATTTAATAAATAGTAAGTAGCTATTTAATAAATAGTAAGTAGCAATTTAATAAATAGTAGGTAACAATTTAATAAATAGTAGGTAACAATTTAATAAATAGTAGGTAAAAATTTAATAAATAGTAGGTAACAATTTAATAAATAGTTGGAAACAATTTAATAAATAGTAGGTAACAATTTAATAAATAGTAGGTAGCAATTTAATAAATAGTAGGTAATAATTTAATAAATAGTAGGTAACAATTTAATAAATAGTAGGTAACAATTTAATAAATGGTAGGTAACAATTTAATAAATAGTAGGTAACAATTTAATAAATGGTAGGTAACAATTTAATAAATAGTAGGTAACAATTTAATAAATAGTTGGAAACAATTTAATAAATAGTAGGTAACAATTTAATAAATAGTAGGTAATAATTTAATAAATAGTAGGTGTTAACGGGATTAAACTTATAGCGCACGTGGGAACGATGGGACACTCACGAGATAATTGTTAGGATTTAAGTATTAATTATAATGTCTATAACTGTCTATTTACAATATTTACAATAAACTGTTTGAATTAATATAATGGACTGTATGTGCAGGTTAACGATGCTTTAATCGCGTCCTACGCTGTAGGATTTCTCTCGCAAGCAGATATACGTTTAATCGGCCCGATTACGTATAAGCGGTAGTCGATCAGCTAATTACCGAAGTATAGAGAGGGAAGCGAGATACCTTTTAGACGGCTCGTCGACAAGTAGATCGAGGAATTCGTTGCCGAATTCCTCGAATCGTCTTGCTCTCCCCCTTCCATCGATCGCCGATCCATGGAAGGGAGAGCCGATGGTCGCTCCATATGAGCTAAGAGGGGGCCAGATATCGTTTCGGTACAAGTTTCGCTCGATCTCGCGAGATGGCGCGTAAAGTACGATTTCTCGTGAACATTTCCCGCCCGCCTTCATCGAACGATGAATGAAATCACGATCCAGTGATCTGATTGGCTCCGTTGGTGTAACGTGTCGCGGCTCGCGAAACGCCATTACTCGGCCCATGCGGATATAGTACTATTAATTGCTTGGCAGTGAGAACTAAGATGGTGTACGCGCGTCGGGATTCATCAGTTCCTCACCCTTCACGAAAGGTAGGTAAATTAATTTTACGATGGGCCTTACGAATTCTGATCGCGCAGTTTTTACTTGAGCTACCCGTGTCCTTCCATCCGACCCGGTGAACAGACGTGTGATTCGGGCTAGGGGCCACTTGTTGGGCGGCAGTGTCTCGTTCTTCAAGATGCACATGTCCCCAACTCGTGGTTCGGGGCGTGGTTGCGTCCACTTATGGCGAGCCTGGAGGGCTTGCAAATACTCTCGGGACCAGCTGCGCCAGAATTGAAGCCTCATCTGCTGCAAGAGATGCCATCTCGACAGGCGTGACCTGGGAACATCCTCCACCGTCGGATCCGGTACGGCGAGGAGAGCGTCGCCGATTAGGAAATGCCCCGGAGTAAGGGCCGTGATGTCCCCCGGATCGTCACTCTGAGGTTGCAGAGGTCGAGAATTGAGGCAGGCTTCTATCTGGGCAAGTAAGGTCGACATTTCCTCAAATGTGAGGTACTGATCCCCAATGACCCTCCTCAGGTGGTGCTTGGTGGCCTTGACGGCGGCCTCCCAAATTCCTCCGAAGTGCGGGGCGGCGGGTGGGTTAAACCGCCAAGCGATGCCGTCGTCTCGAAGATGGGCCTGCATAACCTCACTAGGGCTGCGGAGAGGTTCCAGCTCGCGCAGCTCTCTGGCTGCACCCACGAAATTTGTGCCTCGATCGCTGTGAATGGTGTGACACAGCCCGCGTCTACCCGTGAAACGCCGCAGTGCTGCGAGGAGGGCCGCTGTACTATAATCTGAAACAACTTCCAGGTGAATAGCGCGCGTAACCAGGCACACAAAAACAGCGGCATAACCCTTGGATGTGCGTTGTCCCCTGCCTCGAGAAGCCAGTAACGTGAACGGCCCGGCATAATCTAGACCCACTTGCAGGAAGGGTCTGGCTTGCGTAACTCGATACGCCGGAAGGTCCCCCATAATCTGCTGGCCTGGCGTAGCCTTCCATCGAAGACAGGTGACGCAGCGATGAATGTGGGCCTTGACTCGCTGTCGACCGCCCAAGATCCAGTACCTCTGACGTAGCGTGGCTAATGTGAGTTGTGTCCCTCCATGTAACGCTCTTCGATGAGCCTCATCGATTAACAACTCAGTGAAGTTCCCTCTCGCTGGCAGTATAAGTGGGTGCTTCTCCCAGGACGGCAAAGCAGCGTGCCTCAGGCGTCCACCGACTCGCAACAACCCTTTTGAATCCAAGAAGGGCGTGAGTCGCCGTAGTCTACTGCGACTCGCAAGTGGAGCTCCACGTGACAGCTGCTGGCACTCTTCCGTGAAGTCTAGGCGTTGAATCAGCTTGATCCAGTGCATCCGGGCTGCCTCTAGTTCCGCTGGTGACAGGTAGGGCTCTCTTCCTTCTGGTTTCGCCTGGCGTGGTGCCCAGCGTAGGCACCAGGCGGTTACACGCAAGAGGCGCTGCATGGAGGAATAATTCTTTAATAAATAATTATCTTCTGAGTCTATACCAGTAACTAGATGGGACACGACTCTGGCCTCCAACTCAGTGGTTTCATCTTGGACTCCAGAGTCGGTCAACCAATGGGGAGCCTCGGTGAGCCAAGCAGGACCCTTCCACCATAACCAGAAGTCCGCTAGTTGTTGAGGTGCTATGCCTCTGGACGCGCAGTCAGCCGGGTTCTCGTTCCCAGCCACATGGTGCCAGCGGGCATTAGGGAGTTCTCGTTGGATCTCTGCTACTCGGTTTGCCACGTACGTCTTCCACTTTGACGGGTGGCCTCGAATCCAATCCAATACGATCCTTGAGTCGCTCCATAGGTGAGTCGCTACGTTGTCCAGCTCCAATGTTCCTCTAACAGTGGTGATGAGACGACTCAATAATGCAGCAGCGCATAACTCTAGCCTCGGGAGCGAGACCTGTTGAAGAGGGGCGACCTTGGTCTTCGCCGTAACCAAGTACGACTGCGTGCTGTCATCGTGGCTCACGATGCGCAAGTACAGTACAGCAGCGTAGGCTCTCTCCGAAGCGTCAGCGAAACCGTGGAGTTGTACATCTTTGGCTCGGGGATGAAGCCCTATCCAACGAGGCACTCGGACATCGGTCAGGCTCGGCAGGTCCGTCAGGAACTGGGTCCACTTCCGTTCCTCAGTTGGTGGCAGGGTGGTATCCCAGTCTAATTTTAAAAGCCAAAGGGATTGCATAAATATTTTTGCCGTTACAGTTACCGGCGCCAGCAAACCCAGTGGATCGAAGACTCGAGCTACACGTGACAGGACCGTTCTCCTGGTGGTAGCAGAGGCAATGGGGTCCTCCTTCACCTGGACTCGGAACTCATCGTCTCGGACACTCCAGTGGACCCCCAACGCAGTGTGAAGTAGACCATCCTCCCAGTGGACGGCCGCCGGCGCCTCTTCTCCTGGGGAATCTTCCAGTAGGATGGGTGAGTTCGACACCCACTTTCGCAAATTAAACCCGCCCGCCCTGCAGAGCTGGCGCAGCTCTGTCTTAATGGCTCCAACTTCCGTCTCATTGTCGGCTCCAGTCAGAACATCATCCATGTAAACGTCCCTCTCCATTATAGATGCCGCTCGTGGAAACCCGTGACGCTCATCCTGAGCCAGCTGACGCAGCGTGCGGATGGCCAGGTAAGGAGCGCACGCGAGGCCGTAGGTGACTGTGTTCAATTCATAATCCCTTACGTCCTCCCCCTCGCTTGGTCGCCACAGCAGTCGTTGAAAACGCCGATCCTCTGGGTGCACAACGATCTGGCGAAACATCTTCTCGATGTCGGCAGTCAGGCATATTCGATGCGTTCGCCAGCGCAAAAGTACCTGGAGGAGGCTCGGCAGCAGATTGGGCCCCACCATTAGGAGGTCGTTCAGCGATTTCCCGGAACTTGTAGGATAGGAGCCGTTGAACACGACCCTCAACTTTGTGGTGGTGCTGCTCGCCTTGAGGACCCCATGGTGTGGCAGGTAATAGCACTCGCTGTCTAAATAAGATTTCGTAGATTTAGACATGTGAGTTAATTCGACATACTCACGTAGGAAAGACTGGTACGCCATCTTAAAGTCGGGGTTCCGATTGCATTTTGTCTCCATCCTTTGGAGCATCCGGGCGGCCCCGGCCCGGGAGTCGCCCAGTTCTTGCGTCCCTTTTAATGGCAGACGCACCATATATCGGCCAGACTGCAATCGCTGGTGAGTGGCAGCGAAGTGCTCTTCGCAAGCCTGATCCTCTGTATTGAGCGGTGTAATCAATTTTACTTCCTCTTGTTCCCAGAAGCGTTGTAACAGCGGGTTGAGATCATCGTCCCTCGTGCATTGGAGCGTCACGAGCCCTTTCGACGCACGTGGGTCGGTGCTGACCAGAGGGGTGGCGATGCCGGAGATGATCCAACCCAAGGACGTCTTCTGAGCGATGGGCTCGCCCTCTCGTCCCCGTCGGAGTCCGTCTTCCAAAATCTGGGAATAGATGTCAGCACCCAAGAGGACATCGATCTGTGCGCCATCCATAAAGTTCGGGTCAGCCAGAGGGAGATTGCGTAGGTGATCCCAAACTTCCTTCCTCGGATTGGTTGGTGGGGAGTAAGCCGTGATACGGGACATCACCAACGCCGTGGTTGACTGCCGTGATCCTTCACCGCCATGTGGAGTGAACTCCAGTTGGACACTCCCCCTCACTCGCTCCGTCCGTTGGTTGCCAATGCCGACCACATACACGTTCGATGATCTCCTTGGTAGGCGCAGTAATTGAACTAAAGTCTCAGTAGCCAGGGAGACCTCACTACCCTGGTCAATCAGGGCCCGCACCACCCTAGATTCGCCATCCGGAGAGCGCACCACTATCCTGGCAGTAGCTAGAAAGACCGGGGGAAAAGCCGACGGGGCGCGAGAGGGGCTCCCTCTCCGCCTGGCTGACCCCATGTTAACTAACGCGACCGCGGACTCGGCGGACGCGGCGGCGTTGGTTGCATTATGGATAGAGGTGTGGTGCTTCTGTTGGCACTCCTGGCAACGCTTGTCGCATTTGCAATCCGCGGCCCGATGCTTCCCCAAGCAATTAAAACAAAGACGCTTCGTCACTAGCGCCTCTTTCCTCTCTTTAGCAGTTTTAGCCTTGTAATCCGTACAGAACAGTATAAAATGATCCCCTCCACAGAGACTGCACTGGTCTTGGGAGGATCTAGCCGTGCTCACCTGATTGACCTTGACTGGTTTCGGCGCACCAGCGGGCTTCGAGCTGCGTCCGTCCTGACCCTTCCGCTGGTCCTCCAAGGCCTCCACAGTATTCACACGTCCCTCCAGGAACGATTTCAATTGATTGTAGGTCGATGGCGTCTTGTCCTGGCCAAGAAGCGTCTCCCACTCTCGCCGAGATTGGGGATCTAGGTGATTCACCACCCAATGTACCAGCCAATCACCGCTGGCGTCGAAGGGCCTCTTCATGGCTGCAAGGGCTTCCACCGAGTCGCATAAAGTATAATATAGGTTCTTAAGCTCCGTCCCGGACTCACGTGTCAGCGTGGGTAGATTAAATATGGCCGCCATCAATGCCTTGATCGCTAACCGCTGGTTATCATAACGATCTTCCAGCATCTTCCAGGCGGCGTCGAAATTCTCCTCCCGTACTGGCATATTGAGGAGGAGTCTCGCAGCATCGCCGGTAACGGCACCCCGTAAGTAATGTAGGCGCTCTGCGTTGGATAAGGTGGTATTCTGTACTACGAGGGACCGGAATAGACCTTGAAAAGATGGCCAGGATTTATGTTGGCCGTCGAAATTCGGCAGGGGAATTTTAGGGAGCGAGGTTTTCGTACGAGCGGCTCCTGCCACGAGGCCCGCGTCCGAAGACATACGCTCCAGAGTTCGCGCTGAAGCCCTTTCCCGTTTGTCGATATCGTCCAATTTGTCTATTAATTGAGCCTCCTGCGTAAGGAAGATCTCCTCAATCTCCTCAAGCTCGATATCCGTGAAGTACGGATCGTCCTTTATCGATGGTTCATCGGCCATAGCAGATAGTTCGTCGTGCTGGGTTTCGAATTTGGCCCAATTTTTGCGCAGGGCCTCCAATCGCGACGTTACATTCCCCTTAGTTAAATTATTGGCTCCCAGTTTTTTTAAGTTATCGTATGTGCGTGTAATTCTCCTCTTTAGCTCGCGTTGACTCTGTATAACGTAGCTCATTGTTTCAGGGGTCACGCACGACGGTTACCACAACACGCGCGAGGAATCCCGAACGTTCCAGAATCACAAAATCCAATGGCACTGCTCCGGCTCGAAGGACCAAAAAATGTTAACGGGATTAAACTTATAGCGCACGTGGGAACGATGGGACACTCACGAGATAATTGTTAGGATTTAAGTATTAATTATAATGTCTATAACTGTCTATTTACAATATTTACAATAAACTGTTTGAATTAATATAATGGACTGTATGTGCAGGTTAACGATGCTTTAATCGCGTCCTACGCTGTTGGATTTCTCTCGCAAGCAGATATACGTTTAATCGGCCCGATTACATATAAGCGGTAGTCGATCAGCTAATTACCGAAGTATAGAGAGGGAAGCGAGATACCTTTTAGACGGCTCGTCGACAAGTAGATCGAGGAATTCGTTGCCGAATTCCTCGAATCGTCTTGCTCTCCCCCTTCCATCGATCGCCGATCCATGGAAGGGAGAGCCGATGGTCGCTCCATATGAGCTAAGAGGGGGCCAGATATCGTTTCGGTACAAGTTTCGCTCGATCTCGCGAGATGGCGCGTAAAGTACGATTTCTCGTGAACAGTAGGTAACAATTTAATAAATGGTGGGTAACAATTTAATAAATAGTGGGTATCAATTTAGTAAATAGTAGGAAACAATTTAAAAAATAGTAGGTAACAATTTAATAAATAGTAGCTAACAATTTAATAAATAGTTCGAAACAATTTAATAAATAGTAGGTAACAATTTAATAAATAGTAGGTAGCAATTTAATAAATAGTAGGTAGCAATTTAATTAATAGTAGGTAACAATTTAATAAATAGTAGGTAACATTTTAATAAATAGTAGGTAACAATTTAATAAATAGTAGGTAACAATTTAATAAATTGTAGGTAACAATTTAATAAATAGTAGGTAACAATTTAATAAATAGTTGGAAACAATTTAATAAATAGTAGGTAACAATTTAATAAATAGTAGGTAGCAATTTAATAAATAGTAGGTAGCAATTTAATAAATAGTGGGTAACAATTTAATAAATAGTAAGTAACAATTTAATAAATAGTAGGTAACAATTTAATAAATAGTAGGTAAAAATTTAATAAATAGTAGGTAACAATTTAATAAATAGTTGGAAACAATTTAATAAATAGTAGGTAGCAATTTAATAAATAGTAGGTAGCAATTTAATAAATAGTTGGTAACGATTTAATAAATAGTAGGTAACATTTTAATAAATAGTAGGTAACAATTTAATAAATAGTAATTAACAATTTAATAAATAGTAAGGAACAATTTAATAAATAGTAAGTAACCATTTAATAAATAGTAAGTAACAATTTAATAAATAGTAAGTAACAATTTAATAAATAGTAAGTAACAATTTAATAAATAGTAAGTAACAATTTAATAAATAGTAAGTAACAATTTAATAAATTGTATGTAACAATTTAATAAATAGCAGGTAACAAATTAATAAATAGTAGGTAACAATTTAATAAATAGCAGGTAACATTTTAATAAATAGTAGGTAACAATTTAATAAATAGTAGGTAACAATTTAATAAATAGTAAGTAGCCATTTAATAAATAGTACGTAGCAATTTAATAAGTAGTAGGTAGCAATTTAATAAATAGTAGGTAGCAATTTAATAAATAGTAGGTAACCATTTAATAAATAGTAGGTAACATTTTAATAAACAGTAGGTAACTATTTAATAAATAGTAGGTAACAATTTAATAAATAGTAGGTAACAATTTAATAAATAGTAGGTAACAAATTAATAAATAGTAAGTAGCAATTTAATAAATAGTAAGTAGCAATTTAATAAATAGTAGGTAACTATTTAATAAATAGTAGGTAACAATTTAATAAATAGTAGGTAACAATTTAATAAATAGTAGGTAACAATTTAATAAATAGTACGTAACAATTTAATAAATAGTAGGTAACAATTTAATAAATAGTAGGTAGCAATTTAATAAATAGTAGGTAACAATTTAATAAATAGTATGTAACATTTTAATAAATAGGAGGTAACAATTTAATAAATAGTAGGTAACATTTTAATAAATAGTAGGTAACAATTTAATAAATAGTAGGTAACAATTTAATAAATAGTAGGTAACAATTTAATAAATAGTGGGTATCAATTTAATAAATAGTGGGTATCAATTTAGTAAATAGTAGGAAACAATTTAAAAAATAGTAGGTAACAATTTAATAAATAGTAGCTAACAATTTAATAAATAGTTCGAAACAATTTAATAAATTGTAGGTAACAATTTAATAAATAGTAGGTAGCAATTTAATAAATAGTAGGTAGCAATTTAATTAATAGTAGGTAACAATTTAATAAATAGTAGGTAACATTTTAATAAATAGTAGGTAACAATTTAATAAATAGTAGGTAACAATTTAATAAATTGTAGGTAACAATTTAATAAATAGTAGCTAACAATTTAATAAATAGTTAGAAACAATTTAATAAATAGTAGGTAACAATTTAATAAATTGTAGGTACCAATTTAATAAATAGTAGGTAGCAATTTAATTAATAGTAGGTAACAATTTAATAAATAGTAGGTAACATTTTAATAAATAGTAGGTAACAATTTAATAAATAGTAGGTAACAATTTAATAAATTGTAGGTAACAATTTAATAAGTAGTAGGTAACAATTTAATAAATAGTAGGTAGCAATTTAATAAATAGTAGGTAGCAATTTAATAAATAGTGGGTAACAATTTAATAAATAGTAAGTAACAATTTAATAAATAGTAAGTTACAATTTAATAAATAGTAAGTAGCCATTTAATAAATAGTAAGTTGCAATTTAATAAATAGTAAGTAGCAATTTAATAAATAGTAAGTAGCAATTTAATAAATAGTAAGAAGCAATTTAATAAATAGTAAGTAGCAATTTAATAAATAGTAAGTAACAATATAATAAATAGTAAGTAACAATTTAATAAATAGTAAGTAACAATTTAATAAATAGTAAGTAGCAATTTAATAAATAGTGAGTAGCAATTTAATAAATAGTAAGTAGCAATTTAATAAATTGTAAGTAACAATTTAATAAATAGTAGGTAACAATTTAATAAATAGTAGGTAACAATTTAATAAATAGTAGGTAACAATTTAATAAATAGTAGGTAAAAATTTAATAAATAGTAGGTAACAATTTAATAAATAGTTGGAAACAATTTAATAAATAGTAGGTAACAATTTAATAAATAGTAGGTAGCAATTTAATAAATAGTAGGTAATAATTTAATAAATAGTAGGTAACAATTTAATAAATAGTAGGTAACAATTTAATAAATGGTAGGTAACAATTTAATAAATAGTAGGTAACAATTTAATAAATAGTAAGAAGCAATTTAATAAATAGTAAGTAGCAATTTAGTAAATAGTAAGTAGCAATTTAATAAATAGTAAGTAGCAATTTAATAAATAGTAAGTAGCAATTTAATAAATAGTGAGTAGCAATTTAATAAATAGTAAGTAGCAATTTAATAAATTGTAAGTAACAATTTAATAAATAGTAGGTAACAATTTAATAAATAGTAAGTAGCTATTTAATAAATAGTAAGTAGCAATTTAATAAATAATAGGTAACAATTTAATAAATAGTAGGTAACAATTTAATAAATAGTAGGTAAAAATTTAATAAATAGTAGGTAACAATTTAATAAATAGTTGGAAACAATTTAATAAATAGTAGGTAACAATTTAATAAATGGTAGGTAACAATTTAACAAATAGTAGGTAAAAATTTAATAAATAGTTGGAAACAATTTAATAAATAGTAGGTAACAATTTAATAAATAGTAGGTAGCAATTTAATAAATAGTAGGTAGCAATTTAATAAATAGTAGGTAACGATTTAATAAATAGTAGGTAACATTTTAATAAATAGTAGGTAACAATTTAATAAATAGTAATTAACAATTTAATAAATAGTAAGGAACAATTTAATAAATAGTAAGGAACAATTTAATAAATAGTAAGTAACCATTTAATAAATAGTAAGTAACAATTTAATAAATAGTAAGTAACAATTTAATAAATAGTAAGTAACAATTTAATAAATAGTAAGTAACAATTTAATAAATTGTATGTAACAATTTAATAAATAGTAGGTAACAAATTAATAAATAGTAGGTAACAATTTAATAAATAGTAGGTAACAATTTAATAAATAGTAAGTAGCTATTTAATAAATAGTAAGTAGCAATTTAATAAATAGTAGGTAACAATTTAATAAATAGTAGGTAACAATTTAATAAATAGTAGGTAAAAATTTAATAAATAGTAGGTAACAATTTAATAAATAGTTGGAAACAATTTAATAAATAGTAGGTAACAATTTAATAAATAGTAGGTAGCAATTTAATAAATAGTAGGTAATAATTTAATAAATAGTAGGTAACAATTTAATAAATAGTAGGTAACAATTTAATAAATGGTAGGTAACAATTTAATAAATAGTAGGTAACAATTTAATAAATAGTTGGAAACAATTTAATAAATAGTAGGTAACAATTTAATAAATAGTAGGTAGCAATTTAATAAATAGTAGGTAGCAATTTAATAAATAGTAGGTAACGATTTAATAAATAGTAGGTAACATTTTAATAAATAGTAGGTAACAATTTAATAAATAGTAATTAACAATTTAATAAATAGTAAGGAACAATTTAATAAATAGTAAGTAACCATTTAATAAATAGTAAGTAACAATTTAATAAATAGTAAGTAACAATTTAATAAATAGTAAGTAACAATTTAATAAATAGTAAGTAACAATTTAATAAATTGTATGTAACAATTTAATAAATAGTAGGTAACAAATTAATAAATAGTAGGTAACAATTTAATAAATAGAAGGTAACATTTTAATAAATAGTAGGTAACAATTTAATAAATAGTAGGTAACAATTTAATAAATAGTAAGTAGCCATTTAATAAATAGTACGTAGCAATTTAATAAATAGTAGGTAGCAATTTAATAAATAGTAGGTAGCAATTTAATAAATAGTAGGTAACCATTTAATAAATAGTAGGTAACATTTTAATAAACAGTAGGTAACAATTTAATAAATAGTAGGTAACAATTTAATAAATAGTAGGTAACAATTTAATAAATAGTAGGTAACAATTTAATAAATAGTATGTAACAATTTAATAAATAGTAGGTGACAATTTAAAAATAGCGGGTAACAATTTAATAAGTAGTAAGTAACAATTTAATAAATAGTAAGTAACAATTTAATAAATAATAAGTAGCCATTTAATAAATAGTAAGTAGCAATTTAATAAATAGTAAGTAGCAATTTAAAAAATAGTAAGTAGCAATTTAATAAATAGTAAGAAGCAATTTAATAAATAGTAAGTAGCAATTTAATAAATAGTAAGTAGCAATTTAATAAATTGTAAGTAGCAATTTAATAAATAGTTAGTAGCAATTTAATAAATAGTAAGTAGCAATTTAATAAATAGTGAGTAGCAATTTAATAAATAGTAAGTAGCAATTTAATAAATTGTAAGTAACAATTTAATAAATAGTAATTAACAATTTAATAAATAGTAATTAACAATTTAATAAATAGTAGGTAACAATTTAATAAATAGTAGGTAACAATTTAATAAATAGTAGGTAACAATTTAATAAATACTAGGTAACAATTTAATAAATAGTAGGTAACAATTTAATAAATAGTACGTAACAATTTAATAAATAGTAGGTAACAATTTAATAAATAGTTGGAAACAATTTAATAAATAGTAGGTAACAATTTAATAAATATTAGGTAGCAATTTAATAAATAGTAGGTAGCAATTTAATAAATAGTAAGTAGCAATTTAATAAATAGTAAGTAGCAATTTAATAAATAGTAAGTAGCAATTTAATAAATAGTAAGTAGCAATTTAATAAATTGTAAGTAGCAATTTAATAAATAGTAAGTAGCAATTTAATAAATAGTAAGTAACAATTTAATAAATAGTAGGTAACAATTTAATAAATAGTAAGTAGCAATTTAATAAATAGTAAGTAGCAATTTAATAAATAGTAGGTAACAAATTAAAAAATAGTAGGTAACAATTTAATAAATAGTAGGTAAAAATTTAATAAATAGTAGGTAACAATTTAATAAATAGTTGGAAACAATTTAATAAATAGTAGGTAACAATTTAATAAATAGTAGGTAGCAATTTAATAAATAGTAGGTAATAATTTAATAAATAGTTGGTAACAATTTAATAAATAGTAGGTAACAATTTAATAAATGGTAGGTAACAATTTAATAAATAGTAGGTAACAATTTATTAAATAGTTGGAAACAATTTAATAAATAGTAGGTAACAATTTAATAAATAGTAGGTAGCAATTTAATAAATGGTAGGTAGCAATTTAATAAATAGTAGGTAGCAATTTAATAAATAGTAGGTAACATTTTAATAAATAGTAGGTAACAATTTAATAAATAGTAGGTAACAATTTAATAAATAGTAGGTAACAATTTAATAAATAGTAGGTAACAATTTAATAAATAGTAGGTAACAATTTAAAAATAGCGGGTAACAATTTAATAAATAGTAAGTAACAATTTAATAAATAGTAAGTAACAATTTAATAAATAATAAGTAGCCATTTAATAAATAGTAAGTAGCAATTTAATAAATAGTAAGTAGCAATTTAAAAAATAGTAAGTAGCAATTTAATAAATAGTAAGAAGCAATTTAATAAATAGTAAGTAGCAATTTAATAAATAGTAAGTAGCAATTTAATAAATAGTAAGTAGCAATTTAATAAATAGTAAGTAGCAATTTAATAAATTGTAAGTAGCAATTTAATAAATAGTTAGTAGCAATTTAATAAATAGTGAGTAGCAATTTAATAAATAGTAAGTAGCAATTTAATAAATTGTAAGTAACAATTTAATAAATAGTAAGTAGCAATTTAATAAATTGTAAGTAACAATTTAATAAATAGTAATTAACAATTTAATAAATAGTAATTAACAATTTAATAAATAGTAGGTAACAATTTAATAAATAGTAGGTAACAATTTAATAAATAGTAGGTAACAATTTAATAAATACTAGGTAACAATTTAATAAAGAGTAGGTAACAATTTAATAAATAGTACGTAACAATTTAATAAATAGTAGGTAACAATTTAATAAATAGTAAGTAGCAATTTAATAAATAGTAGGTAGCAATTTAATAAATAGTAGGTAGCAATTTAATAAATAGTAGGTAACGATTTAATAAATAGTAGGTAACAATTTAATAAATAGTAGGTAACAATTTAATAAATAGTAGGTAGCAATTTAATAAATAGTAAGTTGCAATTTAATAAATAGTAAGTAGCAATTTAATAAATAGTAAGTTGCAATTTAATAAATAGTAAGAAGCAATTTAATAAATAGTAAGTAGCAATTTAGTAAATAGTAAGTAGCAATTTAATAAATAGTAAGTAGCAATTTAATAAATAGTAAGTAGCAATTTAATAAATAGTGAGTAGCAATTTAATAAATAGTAAGTAGCAATTTAATAAATTGTAAGTAACAATTTAATAAATAGTAGGTAACAATTTAATAAATAGTAAGTAGCTATTTAATAAATAGTAAGTAGCAATTTAATAAATAGTTGGTAACAATTTAATAAATAGTAGGTAACAATTTAATAAATAGTAGGTAAAAATTTAATAAATAGTAGGTAACAATTTAATAAATAGTTGGAAACAATTTAATAAATAGTAGGTAACAATTTAATAAATGGTAGGTAACAATTTAACAAATAGTAGGTAACAATTTAATAAATAGTTGGAAACAATTTAATAAATAGTAGGTAACAATTTAATAAATAGTAGGTAGCAATTTAATAAATAGTAGGTAGCAATTTAATAAATAGTAGGTAACGATTTAATAAATAGTAGGTAACATTTTAATAAATAGTAGGTAACTATTTAATAAATAGTAATTAACAATTTAATAAATAGTAAGGAACTATTTAATAAATAGTAAGTAACCATTTAATAAATAGTAAGTAACAATTTAATAAATAGTAAGTAACAATTTAATAAATAGTAAGTAACAATTTAATAAATAGTAAGTAACAATTTAATAAATTGTATGTAACAATTTAATAAATAGTAGGTAACAAATTAATAAATAGTAGGTAACAATTTAATAAATAGTAGGTAACAATTTAATAAATAGTAAGTAGCTATTTAATAAATAGTAAGTAGCAATTTAATAAATAGTAGGTAACAATTTAATAAATAGTAGGTAACAATTTAATAAATAGTAGGTAACAATTTAATAAATAGTAGGTAACAATTTAATAAATAGTAGGTAACAATTTAATAAATAGTATGTAACAATTTAATAAATAGTAGGTAACAATTTAAAAATAGCGGGTAACAATTTAATAAATAGTAAGTAACAATTTAATAAATAGTAAGTAACAATTTAATAAATAGTAGGTAGCAATTTAATAAATAGTAGGTAACGATTTAATAAATAGTAGGTAACATTTTAATAAATAGTAGGTAACTATTTAATAAATAGTAATTAACAATTTAATAAATAGTAAGGAACAATTTAATAAATAGTAAGTAACCATTTAATAAATAGTAAGTAACAATTTAATAAATAGTAAGTAACAATTTAATAAATAGTAAGTAACAATTTAATAAATAGTAAGTAACAATTTAATAAATTGTATGTAACAATTTAATAAATAGTAGGTAACAAATTAATAAATAGTAGGTAACAATTTAATAAATAGTAGGTAACAATTTAATAAATAGTAAGTAGCTATTTAATAAATAGTAAGTAGCAATTTAATAAATAGTAGGTAACAATTTAATAAATAGTAGGTAACAATTTAATAAATAGTAGGTAAAAATTCAATAAATAGTAGGTAACAATTTAATAAATAGTTGGAAACAATTTAATAAATAGTAGGTAACAATTTAATAAATAGTAGGTAGCAATTTAATAAATAGTAGGTAATAATTTAATAAATAGTAGGTAACAATTTAATAAATAGTAGGTAACAATTTAATAAATGGTAGGTAACAATTTAATAAATAGTAGGTAACAATTTAATAAATAGTTGGAAACAATTTAATAAATAGTAGGTAACAATTTAATAAATAGTAAGTAGCCATTTAATAAATAGTACGTAGCAATTTAATAAATAGTAGGTAGCAATTTAATAAATAGTAGGTAGCAATTTAATAAATAGTAGGTAACCATTTAATAAATAGTAGGTAACATTTTAATAAACAGTAGGTAACAATTTAATAAATAGTAGGTAACAATTTAATAAATAGTAGGTAACAATTTAATAAATAGTAGGTAACAATTTAATAAATAGTAGGTAACAATTTAATAAATAGTATGTAACAATTTAATAAATAGTAGGTAACAATTTAAAAATAGCGGGTAACAATTTAATAAATAGTAAGTAACAATTTAATAAATAGTAAGTAACAATTTAATAAATAATAAGTAGCCATTTAATAAATAGTAAGTAGCAATTTAATAAATAGTAAGTATCAATTTAAAAAATAGTAAGTAGCAATTTAATAAATAGTAAGAAGCAATTTAATAAATAGTAAGTAGCAATTTAATAAATAGTAAGTAGCAATTTAATAAATAGTAAGTAGCAATTTAATAAATAGTAAGTAGCAATTTAATAAATTGTAAGTAGCAATTTAATAAATAGTTAGTAGCAATTTAATAAATAGTTAGTAGCAATTTAATAAATAGTAAGTAGCAATTTAATAAATAGTGAGTAGCAATTTAATAAATAGTAAGTAGCAATTTAATAAATTGTAAGTAACAATTTAATAAATAGTAAGTAGCAATTTAATAAATTGTAAGTAACAATTTAATAAATAGTAATTAACAATTTAATAAATAGTAATTAACAATTTAATAAATAGTAGGTAACAATTTAATAAATAGTAGGTAACAATTTAATAAATAGTAGGTAACAATTTAATAAATACTAGGTAACAATTTAATAAAGAGTAGGTAACAATTTAATAAATAGTAGGTAGCAATTTAATAAATAGTAGGTAGCAATTTAATAAATAGTAGGTAACGATTTAATAAATAGTAGGTAACATTTTAATAAATAGTAGGTAACAATTTAATAAATAGTAATTAACAATTTAATAAATAGTAAGGAACAATTTAATAAATAGTAAGTAACCATTTAATAAATAGTAAGTAACAATTTAATAAATAGTAAGTAACAATTTAATAAATAGTAAGTAACAATTTAATAAATAGTAAGTAACTATTTAATAAATTGTATGTAACAATTTAATAAATAGCAGGTAACAAATTAATAAATAGTAGGTAACAATTTAATAAATAGCAGGTAACATTTTAATAAATAGTAGGTAACAATTTAATAAATAGTAGGTAACAATTTAATAAATAGTAAGTAGCCATTTAATAAATAGTACGTAGCAATTTAATAAATAGTAGGTAGCAATTTAATAAATAGTAGGTAGCAATTTAATAAATAGTAGGTAACCATTTAATAAATAGTAGGTAACATTTTAATAAACAGTAGGTAACAATTTAATAAATAGTAGGTAACAATTTAATAAATAGTAGGAAACAATTTAATAAATAGTAGGTAACAATTTAATAAATAGTATGTAACAATTTAATAAATAGTAGGTAACAATTTAAAAATAGCGGGTAACAATTTAATAAATAGTAAGTAACAATTTAATAAATAGTAAGTAACAATTTAATAAATAATAAGTAGCCATTTAATAAATAGCAAGTAGCAATTTAATAAATAGTAAGTAGCAATTTAAAAAATAGTAAGTAGCAATTTAATAAATAGTAAGAAGCAATTTAATAAATAGTAAGTAGCAATTTAATAAATAGTAAGTAGCAATTTAATAAATAGTAAGTAGCAATTTAACAAATAGTAAGTAGCAATTTAATAAATTGTAAGTAGCAATTTAATAAATAGTTAGTAGCAATTTAATAAATAGTAAGTAGCAATTTAATAAATAGTGAGTAGCAATTTAATAAATAGTAAGTAGCAATTTAATAAATTGTAAGTAACAATTTAATAAATAGTAATTAACAATTTAATAAATAGTAATTAACAATTTAATAAATAGTAGGTAACAATTTAATAAATAGTAGGTAACAATTTAATAAATAGTAGGTAACAATTTAATAAATACTAGGTAACAATTTAATAAATAGTAGGTAACAATTTAATAAATAGTACGTAACAATTTAATAAATAGTAGGTAACAATTTAATAAATAGTTGGAAACAATTTAATAAATAGTAGGTAACAATTTAATAAATAGTAGGTAGCAATTTAATAAATAGTAGGTAGCAATTTAATAAATAGTAAGTAGCAATTTAATAAATAGTAAGTAGCAATTTAATAAATAGTAAGTAGCAATTTAATAAATAGTAAGTAGCAATTTAATAAATTGTAAGTAGCAATTTAATAAATAGTAAGTAGCAATTTAATAAATAGTAAGTAACAATTTAATAAATAGTAAGTAACAATTTAATAAATAGTAAGTAGCAATTTAATAAATAGTAAGTAGCAATTTAATAAATTGTAAGTAGCAATTTAATAAATAGTAAGTAACAATTTAATAAATAGTAAGTAACAATTTAATAAATAGTAAGTAGCAATTTAATAAATAGTAAGAAGCAATTTAATAAATAGTAAGTAGCAATTTAATAAATAGTAAGTAGCAATTTAATAAATAGTAAGTAGCAATTTAATAAATAGTAAGTAGCAATTTAATAAATAGTGAGTAGCAATTTAATAAATAGTAAGTAGCAATTTAATAAATTGTAAGTAACAATTTAATAAATAGTAGGTAACAATTTAATAAATAGTAAGTAGCAATTTAATAAATAGTAAGTTGCAATTTAATAAATAGTAGGTAACAATTTAATAAATAGTAGGTAACAATTTAATAAATAGTAGGTAAAAATTTAATAAATAGTAGGTAACAATTTAATAAATAGTTGGAAACAATTTAATAAATAGTAGGTAACAATTTAATAAATAGTAGGTAGCAATTTAATAAATAGTAGGTAATAATTTAATAAATAGTAGGTAACAATTTGATAAATAGTAGGTAACAATTTAATAAATGGTAGGTAACAATTTAATAAATAGTAAGTAGCAATTTAATAAATTGTAAGTAACTATTTAATAAATAGTAATTAACAATTTAATAAATAGTAATTAACAATTTAATAAATAGTAGGTAACAATTTAATAAATAGTAGGTAACAATTTAATAAATAGTATGTAACAATTTAATAAATACTAGGTAACAATTTAATAAATAGTAGGTAACAATTTAATAAATTGTACGTAACAATTTAATAAATAGTAGGTAACAATTTAATAAATAGTTGGAAACAATTTAATAAATAGTAGGTAACAATTTAATAAATAGTAGGTAGCAATTTAATAAATAGTAGGTAGCAATTTAATAAATAGTAAGTAGCAATTTAATAAATAGTAAGTAGCAATTTAATAAATAGTAAGTAGCAATTTAATAAATAGTAGGTAGCAATTTAATAAATTGTAAGTAGCAATTTAATAAATAGTAAGTAGCAATTTAATAAATAGTAAGTAACAATTTAATAAATAGTAAGTAACAATTTAATAAATAGTAAGTAGCAATTTAATAAATAGTAAGTAGCAATTTAATAAATTGTAAGTAGCAATTTAATAAATAGTAAGTAGCAATTTAATAAATAGTAAGTAACAATTTAATAAATAGTAAGTAACAATTTAATAAATAGTAAGTAACAATTTAATAAATATTAAGTAACAATTTGATAAATAGTAAGTAACAATTTAATAAATAGTAAGTAACAATTTAATAAATTGTATGTAACAATTTAATAAATAGTAGGTAACAATTTAATAAATAGTAGGTAGCAATTTAATAAATAGTAGGTAGCAATTTAATAAATAGTAAGTAGCTATTTAGTAAATAGTAAGTAACAATTTAATAAATAGTAAGTAACAATTTAATAAATAGTAAGTAACAATTTAATAAATATTAAGTAACAATTTAATAAATAGTAAGTAACAATTTAATAAATAGTAAGTAACAATTTAATAAATTGTATGTAACAATTTAATAAATAGTAGGTAACAATTTAATAAATAGTAGGTAGCAATTTAATAAATAGTAGGTAGCAATTTAATAAATAGTAAGTAGCAATTTAATAAATAGTAAGTAGCAATTTAATAAATAGTAAGTAGCAATTTAATAAATAGTAAGTAGCAATTTAATAAATAGTAAGTAGCAATTTAATAAATTGTAAGTAGCAATTTAATAAATAGTTAGTAACAATTTAATAAATAGTAGGTAACAATTTAATAAATAGTAGTTAACAATTTAATAAATAGTAAGTAGCAATTTAATAAATAGTAGGTAACTATTTAATAAATAGTAGGTAACAATTTAATAAATAGTAGGTAACAATTTAATAAATAGTAGGTAACAATTTAATAAATAGTAGGTAACAATTTAATAAATAGTAGGTAACAATTTAATAAATAGTGGGTAGCAATTTAATAAATAGTAGGTAGCAATTTAATAAATAGTGGGTAACAATTTAATAAATAGTAAGTAACAATTTAATAAATAGTAAGTAACAATTTAATAAATAGTAAGTAGCCATTTAATAAATAGTGAGTTGCAATTTAATAAATAGTAAGTAGCAATTTAATAAATAGTAAGTAGCAATTTAATAAATAGTAAGAAGCAATTTAATAAATAGTAAGTAGCAATTTAATAAATAGTAAGTAGCAATTTAATAAATAGTAAGTAGCAATTTAATAAATAGTAAGTAGCAATTTAATAAATTGTAAGTAGCAATTTAATAAATAGTAAGTAGCAATTTAATAAATAGTAGGTAACAATTTAATAAATAGTAGGTAACAATTTAATAAATAGTAGGTAAAAATTTAATAAATAGTAGGTAACAATTTAATAAATAGTAAGTAGCAATTTAATAAATAGTGAGTAGCAATTTAATAAATAGTAAGTAGCAATTTAATAAATTGTAAGTAACAATTTAATAAATAGTAATTAACAATTTAATAAATAGTAATTAACAATTTAATAAATAGTAGGTAACAATTTAATAAATAGTAGGTAACAATTTAATAAATAGTAGGTAACAATTTAATAAATAGTAGGTAGCAATTTAATAATTAGTAGGTAACAATTTAATAAATAGTAAGTAACAATTTAATAAATAGTAAGTAACAATTTAATAAATAGTAAGTAGCCATTTAATAAATAGTAAGTTGCAATTTAATAAATAGTAAGTAGCAATTTAATAAATAGTAAGTAGCAATTTAATAAATAGTAAGAAGCAATTTAATAAATAGTAAGTAGCAATTTAATAAATAGTAAGTAGCAATTTAATAAATAGTAAGTAGCAATTTAATAAATAGTAAGTAGCAATTTAATAAATAGTGAGTAGCAATTTAATAAATAGTAAGTAGCAATTTAATAAATTGTAAGTAACAATTTAATAAATAGTAGGTAACAATTTAATAAATAGTAAGTAGCAATTTAATAAATAGTATGTAGCAATTTAATAAATAGTAGGTATCAATTTAATAAATAGTAGGTAACAATTTAATAAATAGTAGGTAAAAATTTAATAAATAGTAGGTAACAATTTAATAAATAGTTGGAAACAATTTAATAAATAGTAGGTAACAATTTAATAAATAGTATGTAGCAATTTAATAAATAGTAGGTAATAATTTAATAAATAGTAGGTAACAATTTAATAAATAGTAGGTAACAATTTAATAAATGGTAGGTAACAATTTAATAAATAGTAGGTAACAATTTAATAAATAGTTGGAAACAATTTAATAAATAGTAGGTAACAATTTAATAAATAGTAGGTAGCTATTTAATAAATAGTAGGTAGCAATTTAATAAATAGTAGGTAACGATTTAATAAATAGTAGGTAACATTTTAATAAATAGTAGGTAACAATTTAATAAATAGTAATTAACTAATTTAATAAATAGTAAGGAACAATTTAATAAATAGTAAGTAACCATTTAATAAATAGTAAGTAACAATTTAATAAATAGTAAGTAACAATTTAATAAATAGTAAGTAACAATTTAATAAATAGTAGGTAACATTTTAATAAATAGTAGGTAACAATTTAATAAATAGTAGGTAACAATTTAATAAATAGTAAGTAGCCATTTAATAAATAGTACGTAGCAATTTAATAAATAGTAGGTAGCAATTTAATAAATAGTAGGGAGCAATTTAATAAATAGTAGGTAACCATTTAATAAATAGTAGGTAACATTTTAATAAACAGTAGGTAACAATTTAATAAATAGTAGGTAACAATTTAATAAATAGTAGGTAACAATTTAATAAATAGTAGGTAACAATTTAATAAATAGTATGTAACAATTTAATAAATAGTAGGTAAGAATTTAAAAATAGCGGGTAACAATTTAATAAATAGTAAGTAACAATTTAATAAATAGTAAGTAACAATTTAATAAATAATAAGTAGCCATTTAATAAATAGTAAGTAGCAATTTAATAAATAGTAAGTAGCAATTTAAAAAATAGTAAGTAGCAATTTAATAAATAGTAAGAAGCAATTTAATAAATAGTAAGTAGCAATTTAATAAATAGTAAGTAGCAATTTAATAAATAGTAAGTAGCAATTTAATAAATAGTAAGTAGCAATTTAATAAATTGTAAGTAGCAATTTAATAAATAGTTAGTAGCAATTTAATAAATAGTAAGTAGCAATTTAATAAATAGTGAGTAGCAATTTAATAAATAGTAAGTAGCAATTTAATAAATTGTAAGTAACAATTTAATAAATAGTAATTAACAATTTAATAAATAGTAATTAACAATTTAATAAATAGTAGGTAACAATTTAATAAATAGTAGGTAACAATTTAATAAATAGTAGGTAACAATTTAATAAATACTAGGTAACAATTTAATAAATAGTAGGTAACAATTTAATAAATAGTACGTAACAATTTAATAAATAGTAGGTAACAATTTAATAAATTGTTGGAAACAATTTAATAAATAGTAGGTAACAATTTAATAAATAGTAGGTAGCAATTTAATAAATAGTAGGTAGCAGTTTAATAAATAGTAAGGAACAATTTAGTAAATAGTAAGTAACCATTTAATAAATAGTAAGTAACAATTTAATAAATAGTAAGTAACAATTTAATAAATAGTAAGTAACAATTTAATAAATAGTAAGTAACAATTTAATAAATAGTAAGTAACAATTTAATAAATAGTAAGTAACAATTTAATAAATTGTATGTAACAATTTAATAAATAGTAGGTAACAAATTAATAAATAGTAGGTAACAATTTAATAAATTGTAGGTAACATTTTAATAAATAGTAGGTAACAATTTAATAAATAGTAGGTAACAATTTAATAAATTGTAAGTAGCCATTTAATAAATAGTACATAGCAATTTAATAAATAGTAGGTAGCAATTTAATAAATAGTAGGTAGCAATTTAATAAATAGTAGGTAACCATTTAATAAATAGTAGGTAACATTTTAATAAACAGTAGGTAACAATTTAATAAATAGTAGGTAACATTTTAATAAATAGTAGGCAACAATTTAATAAATAGTAGGTAACAATTTAATAAATAGTATGTAACAATTTAATAAATAGTAGGTAACAATTTAAAAATAGCGGGTAACAATTTAATAAATAGTAAGTAACAATTTAATAAATAGTAAGTAACAATTTAATAAATAATATGTAGCCATTTAATAAATAGTAAGTAGCAATTTAATAAATAGTAAGTAGCAATTTAATAAATAGTAAGTAGCAATTTAATAAATAGTAAGTAGCAATTTAATAAATAGTAAGTAGCAATTTAATAAATTGTAAGTAGCAATTTAATAAATAGTAAGTAGCAATTTAATAAATAGTAGGTAACAATTTAATAAATAGTAAGTAACAATTTAATAAATAGTAAGTAACAATTTAATAAATAGTAAGTAGCCATTTAATAAATAGTAAGTTGCAATTTAATAAATAGTAAGTAGCAATTTAATAAATAGTAAGTAGCAATTTAATAAATAGTAAGAAGCAATTTAATAAATAGTAAGTAGCAATTTAATAAATAGTAAGTAGCAATTTAATAAATAGTAAGTAGCAATTTAATAAATAGTAAGTAGCAATTTAATAAATAGTGAGTAGCAATTTAATAAATAGTAAGTAGCAATTTAATAAATTGTAAGTAACAATTTAATAAATAGTAGGTAACAATTTAATAAATAGTAAGTAGCAATTTAATAAATAGTAAGTAGCAATTTAATAAATAGTAGGTATCAATTTAATAAATAGTAGGTAACAATTTAATAAATAGTAGGTAAAAATTTAATAAATAGTAGGTAACAATTTAATAAATAGTTGGAAACAATTTAATAAATAGTAGGTAACAATTTAATAAATAGTAGGTAGCAATTTAATAAATAGTAGGTAAAAATTTAATAAATAGTAGGTAACAATTTAATAAATAGTTGGAAACAATTTAATAAATAGTAGGTAACAATTTAATAAATAGTAGGTAGCAATTTAATAAATAGTAGGTAATAATTTAATAAATAGTAGGTAACAATTTAATAAATAGTAGGTAACAATTTAATAAATGGTAGGTAACAATTTAATAAATAGTAGGTAACAATTTAATAAATAGTTGGAAACAATTTAATAAATAGTAGGTAACAATTTAATAAATAGTAGGTAGCTATTTAATAAATAGTAGGTAGCAATTTAATAAATAGTAGGTAACAATTTAATAAATAGTAGGTAACAATTTAATAAATAGTAGGTAACAATTTAATAAATAGTAGGTAACAATTTAATAAATAGTGGGTAGCAATTTAATAAATAGTAGGTAGCAATTTAATAAATAGTAGGTAGCTATTTAATAAATAGTAGGTAGCAATTTAATAAATAGTAGGTAACAATTTAATAAATAGTAGGTAACAATTTAATAAATAGTAGGTAACAATTTAATAAATAGTAGGTAACAATTTAATAAATAGTGGGTAGCAATTTAATAAATAGTAGGTAGCAATTTAATAAATAGTGGGTAACAATTTAATAAATAGTAAGTAACAATTTAATAAATAGTAAGTAACAATTTAATAAATAGTAAGTAGCCATTTAATAAATAGTGAGTTGCAATTTAATAAATAGTAAGTAGCAATTTAATAAATAGTAAGTAGCAATTTAATAAATAGTAAGAAGCAATTTAATAAATAGTAAGTAGCAATTTAATAAATAGTAAGTAGCAATTTAATAAATAGTAAGTAGCAATTTAATAAATAGTAAGTAGCAATTTAATAAATTGTAAGTAGCAATTTAATAAATAGTAAGTAGCAATTTAATAAATAGTAGGTAACAATTTAATAAATAGTAGGTAACAATTTAATAAATAGTAGGTAAAAATTTAATAAATAGTAGGTAACAATTTAATAAATAGTAAGTAGCAATTTAATAAATAGTGAGTAGCAATTTAATAAATAGTAAGTAGCAATTTAATAAATTGTAAGTAACAATTTAATAAATAGTAATTAACAATTTAATAAATAGTAATTAACAATTTAATAAATAGTAGGTAACAATTTAATAAATAGTAGGTAACAATTTAATAAATAGTAGGTAACAATTTAATAAATAGTAGGTAGCAATTTAATAAATAGTAGGTAACAATTTAATAAATAGTAAGTAACAATTTAATAAATAGTAAGTAACAATTTAATAAATAGTAAGTAGCCATTTAATAAATAGTAAGTTGCAATTTAATAAATAGTAAGTAGCAATTTAATAAATAGTAAGTAGCAATTTAATAAATAGTAAGAAGCAATTTAATAAATAGTAAGTAGCAATTTAATAAATAGTAAGTAGCAATTTAATAAATAGTAAGTAGCAATTTAATAAATAGTAAGTAGCAATTTAATAAATAGTGAGTAGCAATTTAATAAATAGTAAGTAGCAATTTAATAAATTGTAAGTAACAATTTAATAAATAGTAGGTAACAATTTAATAAATAGTAAGTAGCAATTTAATAAATAGTAAGTAGCAATTTAATAAATAGTAGGTATCAATTTAATAAATAGTAGGTAACAATTTAATAAATAGTAGGTAAAAATTTAATAAATAGTAGGTAACAATTTAATAAATAGTTGGAAACAATTTAATAAATAGTAGGTAACAATTTAATAAATAGTAGGTAGCAATTTAATAAATAGTAGGTAATAATTTAATAAATAGTAGGTAACAATTTAATAAATAGTAGGTAACAATTTAATAAATGGTAGGTAACAATTTAATAAATAGTAGGTAACAATTTAATAAATAGTTGGAAACAATTTAATAAATAGTAGGTAACAATTTAATAAATAGTAGGTAGCTATTTAATAAATAGTAGGTAGCAATTTAATAAATAGTAGGTAACGATTTAATAAATAGTAGGTAACATTTTAATAAATAGTAGGTAACAATTTAATAAATAGTAATTAACTAATTTAATAAATAGTAAGGAACAATTTAATAAATAGTAAGTAACCATTTAATAAATAGTAAGTAACAATTTAATAAATAGTAAGTAACAATTTAATAAATAGTAAGTAACAATTTAATAAATAGTAGGTAACATTTTAATAAATAGTAGGTAACAATTTAATAAATAGTAGGTAACAATTTAATAAATAGTAAGTAGCCATTTAATAAATAGTACGTAGCAATTTAATAAATAGTAGGTAGCAATTTAATAAATAGTAGGGAGCAATTTAATAAATAGTAGGTAACCATTTAATAAATAGTAGGTAACATTTTAATAAACAGTAGGTAACAATTTAATAAATAGTAGGTAACAATTTAATAAATAGTAGGTAACAATTTAATAAATAGTAGGTAACAATTTAATAAATAGTATGTAACAATTTAATAAATAGTAGGTAAGAATTTAAAAATAGCGGGTAACAATTTAATAAATAGTAAGTAACAATTTAATAAATAGTAAGTAACAATTTAATAAATAATAAGTAGCCATTTAATAAATAGTAAGTAGCAATTTAATAAATAGTAAGTAGCAATTTAAAAAATAGTAAGTAGCAATTTAATAAATAGTAAGAAGCAATTTAATAAATAGTAAGTAGCAATTTAATAAATAGTAAGTAGCAATTTAATAAATAGTAAGTAGCAATTTAATAAATAATAAGTAGCATTTTAATAAATTGTAAGTAGCAATTTAATAAATAGTTAGTAGCAATTTAATAAATAGTAAGTAGCAATTTAATAAATAGTGAGTAGCAATTTAATAAATAGTAAGTAGCAATTTAATAAATTGTAAGTAACAATTTAATAAATAGTAATTAACAATTTAATAAATAGTAATTAACAATTTAATAAATAGTAGGTAACAATTTAATAAATAGTAGGTAACAATTTAATAAATAGTAGGTAACAATTTAATAAATACTAGGTAACAATTTAATAAATAGTAGGTAACAATTTAATAAATAGTACGTAACAATTTAATAAATAGTAGGTAACAATTTAATAAATTGTTGGAAACAATTTAATAAATAGTAGGTAACAATTTAATAAATAGTAGGTAGCAATTTAATAAATAGTAGGTAGCAGTTTAATAAATAGTAAGGAACAATTTAGTAAATAGTAAGTAACCATTTAATAAATAGTAAGTAACAATTTAATAAATAGTAAGTAACAATTTAATAAATAGTAAGTAACAATTTAATAAATAGTAAGTAACAATTTAATAAATAGTAAGTAACAATTTAATAAATAGTAAGTAACAATTTAATAAATTGTATGTAACAATTTAATAAATAGTAGGTAACAAATTAATAAATAGTAGGTAACAATTTAATAAATTGTAGGTAACATTTTAATAAATAGTAGGTAACAATTTAATAAATAGTAGGTAACAATTTAATAAATTGTAAGTAGCCATTTAATAAATAGTACATAGCAATTTAATAAATAGTAGGTAGCAATTTAATAAATAGTAGGTAGCAATTTAATAAATAGTAGGTAACCATTTAATAAATAGTAGGTAACATTTTAATAAACAGTAGGTAACAATTTAATAAATAGTAGGTAACATTTTAATAAATAGTAGGCAACAATTTAATAAATAGTAGGTAACAATTTAATAAATAGTATGTAACAATTTAATAAATAGTAGGTAACAATTTAAAAATAGCGGGTAACAATTTAATAAATAGTAAGTAACAATTTAATAAATAGTAAGTAACAATTTAATAAATAATATGTAGCCATTTAATAAATAGTAAGTAGCAATTTAATAAATAGTAAGTAGCAATTTAATAAATAGTAAGTAGCAATTTAATAAATAGTAAGTAGCAATTTAATAAATAGTAAGTAGCAATTTAATAAATTGTAAGTAGCAATTTAATAAATAGTAAGTAGCAATTTAATAAATAGTAGGTAACAATTTAATAAATAGTAAGTAACAATTTAATAAATAGTAAGTAACAATTTAATAAATAGTAAGTAGCCATTTAATAAATAGTAAGTTGCAATTTAATAAATAGTAAGTAGCAATTTAATAAATAGTAAGTAGCAATTTAATAAATAGTAAGAAGCAATTTAATAAATAGTAAGTAGCAATTTAATAAATAGTAAGTAGCAATTTAATAAATAGTAAGTAGCAATTTAATAAATAGTAAGTAGCAATTTAATAAATAGTGAGTAGCAATTTAATAAATAGTAAGTAGCAATTTAATAAATTGTAAGTAATAATTTAATAAATAGTAGGTAACAATTTAATAAATAGTAAGTAGCAATTTAATAAATAGTAAGTAGCAATTTAATAAATAGTAGGTATCAATTTAATAAATAGTAGGTAACAATTTAATAAATAGTAGGTAAAAATTTAATAAATAGTAGGTAACAATTTAATAAATAGTTGGAAACAATTTAATAAATAGTAGGTAACAATTTAATAAATAGTAGGTAGCAATTTAATAAATAGTAGGTAATAATTTAATAAATAGTAGGTAACAATTTAATAAATAGTAGGTAACAATTTAATAAATGGTAGGTAACAATTTAATAAATAGTAGGTAACAATTTAATAAATAGTTGGAAACAATTTAATAAATAGTAGGTAACAATTTAATAAATAGTAGGTAGCTATTTAATAAATAGTAGGTAGCAATTTAATAAATAGTAGGTAACGATTTAATAAATAGTAGGTAACATTTTAATAAATAGTAGGTAACAATTTAATAAATAGTAATTAACTAATTTAATAAATAGTAAGGAACAATTTAATAAATAGTAAGTAACCATTTAATAAATAGTAAGTAACAATTTAATAAATAGTAAGTAACAATTTAATAAATAGTAAGTAACAATTTAATAAATAGTAGGTAACATTTTAATAAATAGTAGGTAACAATTTAATAAATAGTAGGTAACAATTTAATAAATAGTAAGTAGCCATTTAATAAATAGTACGTAGCAATTTAATAAATAGTAGGTAGCAATTTAATAAATAGTAGGGAGCAATTTAATAAATAGTAGGTAACCATTTAATAAATAGTAGGTAACATTTTAATAAACAGTAGGTAACAATTTAATAAATAGTAGGTAACAATTTAATAAATAGTAGGTAACAATTTAATAAATAGTAGGTAACAATTTAATAAATAGTATGTAACAATTTAATAAATAGTAGGTAAGAATTTAAAAATAGCGGGTAACAATTTAATAAATAGTAAGTAACAATTTAATAAATAGTAAGTAACAATTTAATAAATAATAAGTAGCCATTTAATAAATAGTAAGTAGCAATTTAATAAATAGTAAGTAGCAATTTAAAAAATAGTAAGTAGCAATTTAATAAATAGTAAGAAGCAATTTAATAAATAGTAAGTAGCAATTTAATAAATAGTAAGTAGCAATTTAATAAATAGTAAGTAGCAATTTAATAAATAGTAAGTAGCAATTTAATAAATTGTAAGTAGCAATTTAATAAATAGTTAGTAGCAATTTAATAAATAGTAAGTAGCAATTTAATAAATAGTGAGTAGCAATTTAATAAATAGTAAGTAGCAATTTAATAAATTGTAAGTAACAATTTAATAAATAGTAATTAACAATTTAATAAATAGTAATTAACAATTTAATAAATAGTAGGTAACAATTTAATAAATAGTAGGTAACAATTTAATAAATAGTAGGTAACAATTTAATAAATAGTAGGTAGCAGTTTAATAAATAGTAAGGAACAATTTAGTAAATAGTAAGTAACCATTTAATAAATAGTAAGTAACAATTTAATAAATAGTAAGTAACAATTTAATAAATAGTAAGTAACAATTTAATAAATAGTAAGTAACAATTTAATAAATAGTAAGTAACAATTTAATAAATAGTAAGTAACAATTTAATAAATTGTATGTAACAATTTAATAAATAGTAGGTAACAAATTAATAAATAGTAGGTAACAATTTAATAAATTGTAGGTAACATTTTAATAAATAGTAGGTAACAATTTAATAAATAGTAGGTAACAATTTAATAAATTGTAAGTAGCCATTTAATAAATAGTACATAGCAATTTAATAAATAGTAGGTAGCAATTTAATAAATAGTAGGTAGCAATTTAATAAATAGTAGGTAACCATTTAATAAATAGTAGGTAACATTTTAATAAACAGTAGGTAACAATTTAATAAATAGTAGGTAACATTTTAATAAATAGTAGGCAACAATTTAATAAATAGTAGGTAACAATTTAATAAATAGTATGTAACAATTTAATAAATAGTAGGTAACAATTTAAAAATAGCGGGTAACAATTTAATAAATAGTAAGTAACAATTTAATAAATTGTAAGTAGCAATTTAATAAATAGTAAGTAGCAATTTAATAAATAGTAAGTAACAATTTAATAAATAGTAAGTAACAATTTAATAAATAGTAAGTAGCAATTTAATAAATAGTAAGTAGCAATTTAATAAATTGTAAGTAGCAATTTAATAAATAGTAAGTAGCAATTTAATAATTAGTAAGTAACAATTTAATAAATAGTAAGTAACAATTTAATAAATAGTAAGTAACAATTTAATAAATATTAAGTAACAATTTAATAAATAGTAAGTAACAATTTAATAAATAGTAAGTAACAATTTAATAAATTGTATGTAACAATTTAATAATTAGTAGGTAACAATTTAATAAATAGTAGGTAAAAATTTAATAAATAGTAGGTAACAATTTAATAAATAGTTGGAAACAATTTAATAAATAGTAGGTAACAATTTAATAAATAGTAGGTAGCAATTTAATAAATAGTAGGTAATAATTTAATAAATAGTAGGTAACAATTTAATAAATAGTAGGTAACAATTTAATAAATGGTAGGTAACAATATAATAAATAGTAGGTAACAATTTAATAAATAGTTGGAAACAATTTAATAAATAGTAGGTAACAATTTAATAAATAGTATGTAGCAATTTAATAAATAGTAGGCAGCAATTTAATAAATAGTAGGTAACGATTTAATAAATAGTAGGTAACATTTTAATAAATAGTAGGTAACAATTTAATAAATAGTAATTAACAATTTAATAAATAGTAAGGAACAATTTAATAAATAGTAAGTAACCATTTAATAAATAGTAAGTAACAATTTAATAAATAGTAAGTAACCATTTAATAAATAGTAAGTAACAATTTAATAAATAGTAAGTAACAATTTAATAAATAGTAAGTAACAATTAAATAAATTGTATGTAACAATTTAATAAATAGTAGGTAACAAGTTAATAAATAGTAGGTAACAATTTAATAAATAGTAGGTAGCAATTTAATAAATAGTAGGTAGCAATTTAATAAATAGTAAGTAGCAATTTAATAAAAAGTAAGTAACAATTTAATAAATAGTAAGTAACAATTTAATAAATAGTAAGTAACAATTTAATAAATATTAAGTAACAATTTAATAAATAGTAAGTAACAATTTAATAAATAGTAAGTAACAATTTAATAAATTGTATGTAACAATTTAATAAATAGTAGGTAACAATTTAATAAATTGTAGGTAGCAATTTAATAAATAGTAGGTAGCAATTTAATAAATAGTAAGTAGCAATTTAATAAATAGTAAGTAGCAATTTAATAAATAGTAAGTAGCAATTTAATAAATAGTAAGTAGCAATTTAATAAATTGTAAGTAGCAATTTAATAAATAATAAGTAACAATTTAATAAATAGTAGGTAACAATTTAATAAATAGTAGTTAACAATTTAATAAATAGTAGATAACAATTTAATAAATAGTATGTAACAATTTAATAAGTAGTAGGTAACAATTTAATAAATAGTGTGTAACAATTTAATAAATAGTAAGTAACAATTTAATAAATAGTAAGTAACAATTTAATAAATAGTAAGTAGCCATTTAATAAATAGTAGGTTGCAATTTAATAAATAGTAAGTAACAATTTAATAAATAGTAAGTAACAATTAAATAAATTGTATGTAACAATTTAATAAATAGTAGGTAACAAATTAATAAATAGTAGGTAACAATTTAATAAATAGTAGGTAACATTTTAATAAATAGTAGGTAACAATTTAATAAATAGTAGGTAACAATTTAATAAATAGTAGGTAACAATTTAATAAATAGTAAGTAACAATTTAATAAATTGTATGTAACAATTTAATAAATAGTAGGTAACAATTTAATAAATAGTAGGTAGCAATTTAATAAATAGTAGGTAGCAATTTAATAAATAGTAAGTAGCAATTTAATAAATAGTAAGTAACAATTTAATAAATAGTAAGTAACAATTTAATAAATAGTAAGTAACAATTTAATAAATATTAAGTAACAATTTAATAAATAGTAGGTAACATTTTAATAAATAGTAAGTAACAATTTAATAAATAGTAGGTAACAATTTAATAAATAGTAGGTAACAATTTAATAAATAGTAGGTAACAATTTAATAAATAGTAGGTAACAATTTAATAAATAGTAGGTAACAATTTAATAAATAGTAGGTAACAATTTAATAAATAGTAGTTAACAATTTAATAAATAGTAGGTAACAATTTAATAAATAGTATGTAACAATTTAATAAATAGTAGGTAACAATTTAATAAATCGTAGGTAACAATTTAATAAATAGTAGGTAACAATTTAATAAGTAGTAGGTAACAATTTAATAAATAGTAGGTAACAATTTAGTAAATAGTAGGCAACAATTTAAAAAATAGTAAGTAGCAATTTAATAAATAGTGAGTAGCAATTTAGTAAATAGTAAGTAGCAATTTAATAAATAGTAAGTAACAATTTAATAAATTGTAATTAACAATTTCATAAATAGTAATTAACAATTTAATAAATAGTAAGTAACAATTTAATAAATAGAAAGTAACAATTTCATAAATAGTAGGTAGCAATTTAATAAATAGTAAGTAACAATTTAATAAATAGTAAGTAACAATTTAATAAATAGTAAGTAACAATTTAATAAATAGTAAGTAACAATTTAATAAATAGTAAGTAGCCATTTAATAAATAGTAGGTTGCAATTTAATAAATAGTAAGTAACAATTTAATAAATAGTAAGTAACAATTAAATAAATTGTATGTAACAATTTAATAAATAGTAGGTAACAAATTAATAAATAGTAGGTAACAATTTAATAAATAGTAGGTAACATTTTAATAAATAGTAGGTAACAATTTAATAAATAGTAGGTAACAATTTAATAAATAGTAGGTAACAATTTAATAAATAGTAAGTAACAATTTAATAAATTGTATGTAACAATTTAATAAATAGTAGGTAACAATTTAATAAATAGTAGGTAGCAATTTAATAAATAGTAGGTAGCAATTTAATAAATAGTAAGTAGCAATTTAATAAATAGTAAGTAACAATTTAATAAATAGTAAGTAACAATTTAATAAATAGTAAGTAACAATTTAATAAATATTAAGTAACAATTTAATAAATAGTAGGTAACATTTTAATAAATAGTAGGTAACAATTTAATAAATAGTAGGTAACAATTTAATAAATAGTAGGTAACAATTTAATAAATAGTAGGTAACAATTTAATAAATAGTAGGTAACAATTTAATAAATAGTAGGTAACAATTTAATAAATAGTAGTTAACAATTTAATAAATAGTAGGTAACAATTTAATAAATAGTATGTAACAATTTAATAAATAGTAGGTAACAATTTAATAAATCGTAGGTAACAATTTAATAAATAGTAGGTAACAATTTAATAAGTAGTAGGTAACAATTTAATAAATAGTAGGTAACAATTTAGTAAATAGTAGGCAACAATTTAAAAAATAGTAAGTAGCAATTTAATAAATAGTGAGTAGCAATTTAGTAAATAGTAAGTAGCAATTTAATAAATAGTAAGTAACAATTTAATAAATTGTAATTAACAATTTAATAAATAGTAATTAACAATTTAATAAATAGTAAGTAACAATTTAATAAATAGAAAGTAACAATTTCATAAATAGTAGGTAGCAATTTAATAAATAGTAAGTAACAATTTAATAAATAGTAAGTAACAATTTAATAAATAGTAAGTAACAATTTAATAAATAGTAAGTAACAATTTAATAAATAGTAAGTAGCCATTTAATAAATAGTAGGTTGCAATTTAATAAATAGTAAGTAACAATTTAATAAATAGTAAGTAACAATTAAATAAATTGTATGTAACAATTTAATAAATAGTAGGTAACAAATTAATAAATAGTAGGTAACAATTTAATAAATAGTAGGTAACATTTTAATAAATAGTAGGTAACAATTTAATAAATAGTAGGTAGCAATTTAATAAATAGTAGGTAACAATTTAATAAATAGTAAGTAACAATTTAATAAATTGTATGTAACAATTTAATAAATAGTAGGTAACAATTTAATAAATAGTAGGTAGCAATTTAATAAATAGTAGGTAGCAATTTAATAAATAGTAAGTAGCAATTTAATAAATAGTAAGTAACAATTTAATAAATAGTAAGTAACAATTTAATAAATAGTAAGTAACAATTTAATAAATATTAAGTAACAATTTAATAAATAGTAGGTAACATTTTAATAAATAGTAGGTAACAATTTAATAAATAGTAGGTAACAATTTAATAAATAGTAGGTAACAATTTAATAAATAGTAGGTAACAATTTAATAAATAGTAGGTAACAATTTAATAAATAGTAGGTAACAATTTAATAAATAGTAGTTAACAATTTAATAAATAGTAGGTAACAATTTAATAAATAGTAGGTAACAATTTAATAAATAGTAGGTAACAATTTAATAAATCGTAGGTAACAATTTAATAAATAGTAGGTAACAATTTAATAAGTAGTAGGTAACAATTTAATAAATAGTAGGTAACAATTTAGTAAATAGTAGGCAACAATTTAAAAAATAGTAAGTAGCAATTTAATAAATAGTGAGTAGCAATTTAGTAAATAGTAAGTAGCAATTTAATAAATAGTAAGTAACAATTTAATAAATTGTAATTAACAATTTAATAAATAGTAATTAACAATTTAATAAATAGTAAGTAACAATTTAATAAATAGTAAGTAACAATTTAATAAATAGTAGGTAACAATTTAATAAATAGTAGGTAACAATTTAATAAATAGTAGGTAACAATTTAATAAATAGTAGGTAACAATTTAATAAATAGTAAGTAACAATTTAATAAATAGTAAGTAACAATTTAATAAATAATAAGTAGCCATTTAATAAATAGTAAGTAGCAATTTAATAAAAGTAAGTAGCAATTTAATAAATAGTAAGTAGCAATTTAATAAATAGTAAGTAGCAATTTAATAAATAGTAAGAAGCAATTTAATGAATAGTAAGGAGCAATTTAATAAATAGTAAGTAGCAATTTAATAAATAGTAAGTAGCAATTTAATAAATAGTAAGTAGCAATTTAATAAATTGTAAGTAGCAATTTAATAAATAGTAAGTAGCAATTTAATAAATAGTAAGTAACAATTTAATAAATAGTAAGTAACAATTTAATAAATAGTAAGTAACAATTTAATAAATAGTAAGTAGCAATTTACTAAATAGTGAGTAGCAATTTAATAAATAGTAAGTAGCAATTTAATAAATTGTAAGTAACAACTTAATAAATAGTATGTAGCAATTTAATAAATTGTAAGTAACAATTTAATAAATAGTAATTAACAATTTAATAAATAGTAATTAACAATTTAATAAATAGTAAGTAACAATTTAATAAATAGTAAGTAACAATTTAATAAATATTAAGTAACAATTTAATAAATAGT
Source organism: Andrena chrysosceles (assembly GCA_963855975.1). Classification (NCBI taxonomy): domain Eukaryota; kingdom Metazoa; phylum Arthropoda; class Insecta; order Hymenoptera; family Andrenidae; genus Andrena; species Andrena chrysosceles. The sequence goes on from CAWLCU010000486.1 coordinate 225,440, forward strand.
AAATAACAATTTAATAAATAGTAAGTAACAATTTAATAAATTGTATGCAACAATTTAATAAATAGTAGGTAACAATTTAATAAATAGTAGGTAACAATTTAATAAATAGTAGGTAACAATTTAATAAATACTAGGTAACAATTTAATAAATAGTAGGTAACAATTTAATAAATAGTACGTAACAATTTAATAAATACTAGGTAGCAATTTAATAAATAGTAGGTAACAATTTAAAAAATAGTACGTAACAATTTAATAAATAGTAGGTAGCAATTTAATAAATAGTAGGTAGCAATTTAATAAATAGTAGGTAACAAATTTAATAAATAGTAGGTAACATTTTAATAAATAGTAGGTAACAATTTAATAAATAGTAGGTAACAATTTAATAACTAGTAGGTAACAATTTAATAAATAGTAGGTAACAATTTAATAAATAGTAGGTAACAATTTAATAAATAGTAGTTAACAATTTAATAAATAGTAGATAACAATTTAATAAATAGTATGTAACAATTTAATAAATAGTAATTAACAATTTAATAAATAGTAATTAACAATTTAATAAATAGTAAGAAACAATTTAATAAATAGTAAGTAACAATTTAATAAATAGTAATTAACAATTTAATAAATAGTAATTAACAATTTAATAAATAGTAAGAAACAATTTAATAATTAGTAAGTAACAATTTAATAAATAGTAAGTAACAATTTAATAAATTGTAAGTAACAATTTAATAAATTGTATGTAACAATTTAATAAATAGTAGGTAACAATTTAATAAATAGTAGGTAACAATTTAATAAATAGTAGGTAACAATTTAATAAATACTAGGTAACAATTTAATAAACAGTAGGTAACAATTTAATAAATAGTACGTAACAATTTAATAAATAGTAGGTAACAATTTAATAAATAGTTGGAAACAATTTAATAAATAGTAGGTAACAATTTAATAAATAGTAGGTAGCAATTTAATAAATAGTAAGTAACAATTTAATAAATAGTAAGTAGCAATTTAATAAATAGTGAGTAGCAATTTAATAAATAGTAAGTAGCAATTTAATAAATAGTAATTAACAATTTAATGAATAGTAAGAAACAATTTAATAAATAGTAAGTAACAATTTAATAAATAGTAAGTAACCATTTAATAAATAGTAAGTAGCAATTTAATAAATAGTGAGTAGCAATTTAATAAATAGTAGGTAACAATTTATTAAATAGTGGGTAACAATTTAATAAATAGAAAGTAACAATTTAATAAATAATAAGTAGCCATTTAATAAATAGTAAGTAGCAATTTAATTCAATAGTAAGTAGCAATTTAATAAATAGTAAGTAGCAATTTAATAAATAGTAAGAAGCAATTTAATAAATAGTAAGTAGCAATTTAATAAATAGTAAGTAGCAATTTAATAAATAGTAAGTAGCAATTTAATAAATAGTAAGTAGCTATTTAATAAATTGTAAGTAGCAATTTAATAAATAGTAAGTAGCAATTTAGTAAATAGTAAGTAACAATTTAATGAATAGTAATTAACAATTTAATAAATAGTAAGTAAAAATTTAATAAATAGTAAGTAACAATTTAATAAATAGTAAGTAACAATTTAATAAATAGTAAGTAACAATTTAATAAATAGTAAGAAGCCATTTAATAAATAGTAGGTAGCAATTTAATAAATAGTAGGTAGCAATTTAATAAATAGTAGTTAACAATTTAATAAATAGTAGGTAACAATTTAATAAATAGTAGGTAACAATTTAATAAATAGTAGGTAACAATTTAATAAATAGTAGGTAACATTTTAATAAACAGAAGGTAACAATTTAATATATAGTAGGTAACAATTTAATAAATAGTAGGTAACAATTTAATAAATAGTAGGTAACAATTTAATAAATAGTATGTAACAATTTAATAAATAGTAGGTAACAATTTAATAAATAGTAGGTAACAATTTAATAAATAGTGGGTAACAATTTAATAAATAGTAAGTAACAATTTAATAAATAATAAGTAGCCATTTAATAAATAGTAAGTAGCAATTTAATCAATAGTAAGTAGCAATTTAATAAATAGTAAATAGCAATTTAATAAATAGTAAGAAGCAATTTAATAAATAGTAAGTAGCAATTTAATAAATAGTAAGTAGCAATTTAATAAATAGTAAGTAGCAATTTAATAAATAGTAAGAAGCAATTTAATAAATAGTAAGTAACAATTTAATAAATTGTATGCAACAATTTAATAAATAGTTGGAAACAATTTAATAAATAGTAGGTAACAATTTAATAAATAGAAGGTAACAATTTAATAAATAGTTGGAAACAATTTAATAAATAGTAGGTAACAATTTAATAAATAGTAGGTAACAATTTAATAAATAGTAGGTAACAATTTAATAAATAGTAGGTAACAATTTAATAAATAGTAGGTAACAATTTAATAAATAGTAGGTAACAATTTAGTAAATAGTAGGTAACAATTTAAAAAATAGTAAGTAGCAATTTAATAAATAGTGAGTAGCAATTTAGTAAATAGTAAGTAGCAATTTAATAAATAGTAAGTAACAATTTAATAAATTGTAATTAACAATTTAATAAATAGTAATTAACAATTTAATAAATAGTAAGTAACAATTTAATAAATAGAAAGTAACAATTTCATAAATAGTAGGTAGCAATTTAATAAATAGTAAGTAACAATTTAATAAATAGTAAGTAACAATTTAATAAATAGTAAGTAACAATTTAATAAATAGTAAGTAACAATTTAATAAATTGTATGTAACAATTTAATAAATTGTAGGTAACAATTTAATAAATAGTAGGTAACAATTTAATAAATAGTAGGTAACAATTTAATAAATAGTAATTAACAATTTAATAAATAGTAAGTAACAATTTTATAAATAGAAAGTAACAATTTCATAAATAGTAGGTAGCAATTTAATAAATAGTAAGTAACAATTTAATAAATAGTAAGTAACAATTTAGTAAATAGTAGGCAACAATTTAAAAAATAGTAAGTAGCAATTTAATAAATAGTGAGTAGCAATTTAGTAAATAGTAAGTAGCAATTTAATAAATAGTAAGTAACAATTTAATAAATTGTAATTAACAATTTAATAAATAGTAATTAACAATTTAATAAATAGTAAGTAACAATTTAATAAATAGAAAGTAACAATTTCATAAATAGTAGGTAGCAATTTAATAAATAGTAGGTAGCAATTTAATAAATAGTAAGTAGCAATTTAATAAATAGTAAGTAGCAATTTAATAAATAGTAAGTAGCAATTTAATAAATAGTAAGTAGCAATTTAATAAATTGTAGGTAACAATTTAATAAATAGTAGGTAACAATTTAATAAATAGTAGGTAACAATTTAATAAATAGTAATTAACAATTTAATAAATAGTAAGTAACAATTTTATAAATAGAAAGTAACAATTTCATAAATAGTAGGTAGCAATTTAATAAATAGTAAGTAACAATTTAATAAATAGTAAGTAACAATTTAGTAAATAGTAGGCAACAATTTAAAAAATAGTAAGTAGCAATTTAATAAATAGTGAGTAGCAATTTAGTAAATAGTAAGTAGCAATTTAATAAATAGTAAGTAACAATTTAATAAATTGTAATTAACAATTTAATAAATAGTAATTAACAATTTAATAAATAGTAAGTAACAATTTAATAAATAGAAAGTAACAATTTCATTAATAGTAGGTAGCAATTTAATAAATAGTAGGTAGCAATTAAATAAATAGTAAGTAGCAATTTAATAAATAGTAAGTAGCAATTTAATAAATAGTAAGTAGCAATTTAATAAATAGTAAGTAGCAATTTAATAAATTGTAAGTAGCAATTTAATAAATAGTAAGTAGCAATTTATTAAATAGTAAGTAACAATTTAATAAATAGTAAGTGACAATTTAATAAATAGTAAGTAACAATTTAATAAATTGTAGGTGACAATTTAATAAATAGTAGGTAACATTTTAATAAATAGTAGGTAACAATTTAATAAATAGTAGGTAACAATTTAATAAATAGTATGTAACAATTTAATAAATAGTAGGTAACAATTTAATAAATAGAAGGTAACAATTTAATAAATAGTTGGAAACAATTTAATAAATAGTAGGTAACAATTTAATAAATAGTAGGTAGCAATTTAATAAATAGTAGGTAGCAATTTAATAAATAGTAAGTAGCAATTTATTAAATAGTAAGTAACAATTTAATAAATAGTAAGTAACAATTTAATAAATAGTAAGTAACAATTTAATAAATTGTAGGTGACAATTTAATAAATAGTAAGTAACAATTTAATAAATAGAAAGTAACAATTTCATTAATAGTAGGTAGCAATTTAATAAATAGTAGGTAGCAATTTAATAAATAGTAAGTAGCAATTTAATAAATAGTAAGTAGCAATTTAATAAATAGTAAGTAGCAATTTAATAAATAGTAAGTAGCAATATAATAAATTGTAAGTAGCAATTTAATAAATAGTAAGTAGCAATTTATTAAATAGTAAGTAACAAATTAATAAATAGTAAGTAACAATTTAATAAATAGTAGTTAACAATTTAATAAATAGTAGATAACAATTTAATAAATAGTATGTAACAATTTAATAAATAGTAGGTAACAATTTAATAAATAGTAAGTAACAATTTAATAAATAGTAAGTAACAATTTAATAAATAGTAAGTAACAATTTAATAAATAGTAAGTATCCATTTAATAAATAGTACGCAGCAATCTAATAAATAGTAGGTAGCAATTTTATAAATAGTAGGTAACAATTTAATAAATAGTAGGTAACATTTTAATAAACAGTAGGTAACAATTTAATAAATAGTAGGTAACAATTTAATAAATAGTTGGTAACAATTTAATAAATAGTAGGTAACAATTTAATAAATAGTATGTAACAATTTAATAAATAGTAGGTAACAATTTAAAAATAGTGGGTAACAATTTAATAAATAGTAAGTAACAATTTAATAAATAGTAAGTAACAATTTAATAAATAATAAGTGGCCATTTTATAAATAGTAAGTAGCAATTTAATAAAAGTAAGTAGCAATTTAATAAATAGTAAGTAGCAATTTAATAAATAGTAAGTAGCAATTTAATAAATAGTAAGAAGCAATTTAATGAATAGTAAGGAGCAATCTAATAAATAGTAAGTAGCAATTTAATAAATAGTAAGTAGCAATTTAATAAATAGTAAGTAGCAATTTAATAAATTGTAAGTAGCAATTTAATAAATAGTAAGTAGCAATTTAATAAATAGTAAGTAACAATTTAATAAATAGTAAGTAACAATTTAATAAATAGTAAGTAACAATTTAATAAATAGTAAGTAGCAATTTACTAAATAGTGAGTAGCAATTTAATAAATAGTAAGTTGCAATTTAATAAATTGTAAGTAACAACTTAATAAATAGTAAGTAGCAATTTAATAAATTGTAAGTAACAATTTAATAAATAGTAATTAACAATTTAATAAATAGTAATTAACAATTTAATAAATAGTAAGTAACCATTTAATAAATAGTAAGTAGCAATTTAATAAATAGTGAGTAGCAATTTAATAAATAGTAGGTAACAATTTATTAAATAGTGGGTAACAATTTAATAAATAGAAAGTAACAATTTAATAAATAATAAGTAGCCATTTAATAAATAGTAAGTAGCAATTTAATCAATAGTAAGTAGCAATTTAATAAATAGTAAGTAGCAATTTAATAAATAGTAAGAAGCAATTTAATAAATAGTAAGTAGCAATTTAATAAATAGTAAGTAGCAATTTAATAAATAGTAAGTAGCTATTTAATAAATTGTAAGTAGCAATTTAATAAATAGTAAGTAGCAATTTAATAAATAGTAAGTAGCAATTTAATAAATAGTAAGAAGCAATTTAATGAATAGTAAGGAGCAATCTAATAAATAGTAAGTAGCAATTTAATAAATAGTAAGTAGCAATTTAATAAATAGTAAGTAGCAATTTAATAAATAGTAAGTAGCTATTTAATAAATTGTAAGTAGCAATTTAATAAATAGTAAGTAGCAATTTAGTAAATAGTAAGTAACAATTTAATGAATAGTAATTAACAATTTAATAAATAGTAAGTAAAAATTTAATAAATAGTAAGTAACAATTTAATAAATAGTAAGTAACAATTTAATAAATAGTAAGTAACAATTTAATAAATAGTAAGAAGCCATTTAATAAATAGTAGGTAGCAATTTAATAAATAGTTGGAAACAATTTAATAAATAGTAGGTAACAATTTAATAAATAGTAGGTAGCAATTTAATAAATAGTAGGTAGCAATTTAATAAATAGTAAGTAGCAATTTAATAAATAGTAAGTAGCAATTTAATAAATAGTAAGTAGCAATTTAATAAATAGTAAGTAACAATTTAATAAATAGTAAGTAACAATTTAATAAATAGTAAGTAACAATTTAATAAATAGTAAGTAACAATTTAATAAATAGTAGGTAACATTTTAATAAATAGTAGGTAACAATTTAATAAATAGTAGGTAACAATTTAATAAATAGTAAGTAGCCATTTAATAAATAGTACGTAGCAATTTAATAAATAGTAGGTAGCAATTTAATAAATAGTAGGGAGCAATTTAATAAATAGTAGGTAACCATTTAATAAATAGTAGGTAACATTTTAATAAACAGTAGGTAACAATTTAATAAATAGTAGGTAACAATTTAATAAATAGTAGGTAACAATTTAATAAATAGTAGGTAACAATTTAATAAATAGTATGTAACAATTTAATAAATAGTAGGTAAGAATTTAAAAATAGCGGGTAACAATTTAATAAATAGTAAGTAACAATTTAATAAATAGTAAGTAACAATTTAATAAATAATAAGTAGCCATTTAATAAATAGTAAGTAGCAATTTAATAAATAGTAAGTAGCAATTTAAAAAATAGTAAGTAGCAATTTAATAAATAGTAAGAAGCAATTTAATAAATAGTAAGTAGCAATTTAATAAATAGTAAGTAGCAATTTAATAAATAGTAAGTAGCAATTTAATAAATAGTAAGTAGCAATTTAATAAATTGTAAGTAGCAATTTAATAAATAGTTAGTAGCAATTTAATAAATAGTAAGTAGCAATTTAATAAATAGTGAGTAGCAATTTAATAAATAGTAAGTAGCAATTTAATAAATTGTAAGTAACAATTTAATAAATAGTAATTAACAATTTAATAAATAGTAATTAACAATTTAATAAATAGTAGGTAACAATTTAATAAATAGTAGGTAACAATTTAATAAATAGTAGGTAACAATTTAATAAATACTAGGTAACAATTTAATAAATAGTAGGTAACAATTTAATAAATAGTACGTAACAATTTAATAAATAGTAGGTAACAATTTAATAAATTGTTGGAAACAATTTAATAAATAGTAGGTAACAATTTAATAAATAGTAGGTAGCAATTTAATAAATAGTAGGTAGCAGTTTAATAAATAGTAAGGAACAATTTAGTAAATAGTAAGTAACCATTTAATAAATAGTAAGTAACAATTTAATAAATAGTAAGTAACAATTTAATAAATAGTAAGTAACAATTTAATAAATAGTAAGTAACAATTTAATAAATAGTAAGTAACAATTTAATAAATAGTAAGTAACAATTTAATAAATTGTATGTAACAATTTAATAAATAGTAGGTAACAAATTAATAAATAGTAGGTAACAATTTAATAAATTGTAGGTAACATTTTAATAAATAGTAGGTAACAATTTAATAAATAGTAGGTAACAATTTAATAAATTGTAAGTAGCCATTTAATAAATAGTACATAGCAATTTAATAAATAGTAGGTAGCAATTTAATAAATAGTAGGTAGCAATTTAATAAATAGTAGGTAACCATTTAATAAATAGTAGGTAACATTTTAATAAACAGTAGGTAACAATTTAATAAATAGTAGGTAACATTTTAATAAATAGTAGGCAACAATTTAATAAATAGTAGGTAACAATTTAATAAATAGTATGTAACAATTTAATAAATAGTAGGTAACAATTTAAAAATAGCGGGTAACAATTTAATAAATAGTAAGTAACAATTTAATAAATAGTAAGTAACAATTTAATAAATAATATGTAGCCATTTAATAAATAGTAAGTAGCAATTTAATAAATAGTAAGTAGCAATTTAATAAATAGTAAGTAGCAATTTAATAAATAGTAAGTAGCAATTTAATAAATAGTAAGTAGCAATTTAATAAATTGTAAGTAGCAATTTAATAAATAGTAAGTAGCAATTTAATAAATAGTAGGTAACAATTTAATAAATAGTAAGTAACAATTTAATAAATAGTAAGTAACAATTTAATAAATAGTAAGTAGCCATTTAATAAATAGTAAGTTGCAATTTAATAAATAGTAAGTAGCAATTTAATAAATAGTAAGTAGCAATTTAATAAATAGTAAGAAGCAATTTAATAAATAGTAAGTAGCAATTTAATAAATAGTAAGTAGCAATTTAATAAATAGTAAGTAGCAATTTAATAAATAGTAAGTAGCAATTTAATAAATAGTGAGTAGCAATTTAATAAATAGTAAGTAGCAATTTAATAAATTGTAAGTAACAATTTAATAAATAGTAGGTAACAATTTAATAAATAGTAAGTAGCAATTTAATAAATAGTAAGTAGCAATTTAATAAATAGTAGGTATCAATTTAATAAATAGTAGGTAACAATTTAATAAATAGTAGGTAAAAATTTAATAAATAGTAGGTAACAATTTAATAAATAGTTGGAAACAATTTAATAAATAGTAGGTAACAATTTAATAAATAGTAGGTAGCAATTTAATAAATAGTAGGTAAAAATTTAATAAATAGTAGGTAACAATTTAATAAATAGTTGGAAACAATTTAATAAATAGTAGGTAACAATTTAATAAATAGTAGGTAGCAATTTAATAAATAGTAGGTAATAATTTAATAAATAGTAGGTAACAATTTAATAAATAGTAGGTAACAATTTAATAAATGGTAGGTAACAATTTAATAAATAGTAGGTAACAATTTAATAAATAGTTGGAAACAATTTAATAAATAGTAGGTAACAATTTAATAAATAGTAGGTAGCTATTTAATAAATAGTAGGTAGCAATTTAATAAATAGTAGGTAACAATTTAATAAATAGTAGGTAACAATTTAATAAATAGTAGGTAACAATTTAATAAATAGTAGGTAACAATTTAATAAATAGTGGGTAGCAATTTAATAAATAGTAGGTAGCAATTTAATAAATAGTAGGTAGCTATTTAATAAATAGTAGGTAGCAATTTAATAAATAGTAGGTAACAATTTAATAAATAGTAGGTAACAATTTAATAAATAGTAGGTAACAATTTAATAAATAGTAGGTAACAATTTAATAAATAGTGGGTAGCAATTTAATAAATAGTAGGTAGCAATTTAATAAATAGTGGGTAACAATTTAATAAATAGTAAGTAACAATTTAATAAATAGTAAGTAACAATTTAATAAATAGTAAGTAGCCATTTAATAAATAGTGAGTTGCAATTTAATAAATAGTAAGTAGCAATTTAATAAATAGTAAGTAGCAATTTAATAAATAGTAAGAAGCAATTTAATAAATAGTAAGTAGCAATTTAATAAATAGTAAGTAGCAATTTAATAAATAGTAAGTAGCAATTTAATAAATAGTAAGTAGCAATTTAATAAATTGTAAGTAGCAATTTAATAAATAGTAAGTAGCAATTTAATAAATAGTAGGTAACAATTTAATAAATAGTAGGTAACAATTTAATAAATAGTAGGTAAAAATTTAATAAATAGTAGGTAACAATTTAATAAATAGTAAGTAGCAATTTAATAAATAGTGAGTAGCAATTTAATAAATAGTAAGTAGCAATTTAATAAATTGTAAGTAACAATTTAATAAATAGTAATTAACAATTTAATAAATAGTAATTAACAATTTAATAAATAGTAGGTAACAATTTAATAAATAGTAGGTAACAATTTAATAAATAGTAGGTAACAATTTAATAAATAGTAGGTAGCAATTTAATAAATAGTAGGTAACAATTTAATAAATAGTAAGTAACAATTTAATAAATAGTAAGTAACAATTTAATAAATAGTAAGTAGCCATTTAATAAATAGTAAGTTGCAATTTAATAAATAGTAAGTAGCAATTTAATAAATAGTAAGTAGCAATTTAATAAATAGTAAGAAGCAATTTAATAAATAGTAAGTAGCAATTTAATAAATAGTAAGTAGCAATTTAATAAATAGTAAGTAGCAATTTAATAAATAGTAAGTAGCAATTTAATAAATAGTGAGTAGCAATTTAATAAATAGTAAGTAGCAATTTAATAAATTGTAAGTAACAATTTAATAAATAGTAGGTAACAATTTAATAAATAGTAAGTAGCAATTTAATAAATAGTAAGTAGCAATTTAATAAATAGTAGGTATCAATTTAATAAATAGTAGGTAACAATTTAATAAATAGTAGGTAAAAATTTAATAAATAGTAGGTAACAATTTAATAAATAGTTGGAAACAATTTAATAAATAGTAGGTAACAATTTAATAAATAGTAGGTAGCAATTTAATAAATAGTAGGTAATAATTTAATAAATAGTAGGTAACAATTTAATAAATAGTAGGTAACAATTTAATAAATGGTAGGTAACAATTTAATAAATAGTAGGTAACAATTTAATAAATAGTTGGAAACAATTTAATAAATAGTAGGTAACAATTTAATAAATAGTAGGTAGCTATTTAATAAATAGTAGGTAGCAATTTAATAAATAGTAGGTAACGATTTAATAAATAGTAGGTAACATTTTAATAAATAGTAGGTAACAATTTAATAAATAGTAATTAACTAATTTAATAAATAGTAAGGAACAATTTAATAAATAGTAAGTAACCATTTAATAAATAGTAAGTAACAATTTAATAAATAGTAAGTAACAATTTAATAAATAGTAAGTAACAATTTAATAAATAGTAGGTAACATTTTAATAAATAGTAGGTAACAATTTAATAAATAGTAGGTAACAATTTAATAAATAGTAAGTAGCCATTTAATAAATAGTACGTAGCAATTTAATAAATAGTAGGTAGCAATTTAATAAATAGTAGGGAGCAATTTAATAAATAGTAGGTAACCATTTAATAAATAGTAGGTAACATTTTAATAAACAGTAGGTAACAATTTAATAAATAGTAGGTAACAATTTAATAAATAGTAGGTAACAATTTAATAAATAGTAGGTAACAATTTAATAAATAGTATGTAACAATTTAATAAATAGTAGGTAAGAATTTAAAAATAGCGGGTAACAATTTAATAAATAGTAAGTAACAATTTAATAAATAGTAAGTAACAATTTAATAAATAATAAGTAGCCATTTAATAAATAGTAAGTAGCAATTTAATAAATAGTAAGTAGCAATTTAAAAAATAGTAAGTAGCAATTTAATAAATAGTAAGAAGCAATTTAATAAATAGTAAGTAGCAATTTAATAAATAGTAAGTAGCAATTTAATAAATAGTAAGTAGCAATTTAATAAATAATAAGTAGCATTTTAATAAATTGTAAGTAGCAATTTAATAAATAGTTAGTAGCAATTTAATAAATAGTAAGTAGCAATTTAATAAATAGTGAGTAGCAATTTAATAAATAGTAAGTAGCAATTTAATAAATTGTAAGTAACAATTTAATAAATAGTAATTAACAATTTAATAAATAGTAATTAACAATTTAATAAATAGTAGGTAACAATTTAATAAATAGTAGGTAACAATTTAATAAATAGTAGGTAACCATTTAATAAATAGTAGGTAACATTTTAATAAACAGTAGGTAACAATTTAATAAATAGTAGGTAACAATTTAATAAATAGTTGGAAACAATTTAATAAATAGTAGGTAACAATTTAATAAATAGTAGGTAGCTATTTAATAAATAGTAGGTAGCAATTTAATAAATAGTAGGTAACAATTTAATAAATAGTAGGTAACAATTTAATAAATAGTAGGTAACAATTTAATAAATAGTAGGTAACAATTTAATAAATAGTGGGTAGCAATTTAATAAATAGTAGGTAGCAATTTAATAAATAGTAGGTAGCTATTTAATAAATAGTAGGTAGCAATTTAATAAATAGTAGGTAATAATTTAATAAATAGTAGGTAACAATTTAATAAATAGTAGGTAACAATTTAATAAATGGTAGGTAACAATTTAATAAATAGTAGGTAACAATTTAATAAATAGTTGGAAACAATTTAATAAATAGTAGGTAACAATTTAATAAATAGTAGGTAGCTATTTAATAAATAGTAGGTAGCAATTTAATAAATAGTAGGTAACGATTTAATAAATAGTAGGTAACATTTTAATAAATAGTAGGTAACAATTTAATAAATAGTAATTAACTAATTTAATAAATAGTAAGGAACAATTTAATAAATAGTAAGTAACCATTTAATAAATAGTAAGTAACAATTTAATAAATAGTAAGTAACAATTTAATAAATAGTAAGTAACAATTTAATAAATAGTAGGTAACATTTTAATAAATAGTAGGTAACAATTTAATAAATAGTAGGTAACAATTTAATAAATAGTAAGTAGCCATTTAATAAATAGTACGTAGCAATTTAATAAATAGTAGGTAGCAATTTAATAAATAGTAGGGAGCAATTTAATAAATAGTAGGTAACCATTTAATAAATAGTAGGTAACATTTTAATAAACAGTAGGTAACAATTTAATAAATAGTAGGTAACAATTTAATAAATAGTAGGTAACAATTTAATAAATAGTAGGTAACAATTTAATAAATAGTATGTAACAATTTAATAAATAGTAGGTAAGAATTTAAAAATAGCGGGTAACAATTTAATAAATAGTAAGTAACAATTTAATAAATAGTAAGTAACAATTTAATAAATAATAAGTAGCCATTTAATAAATAGTAAGTAGCAATTTAATAAATAGTAAGTAGCAATTTAAAAAATAGTAAGTAGCAATTTAATAAATAGTAAGAAGCAATTTAATAAATAGTAAGTAGCAATTTAATAAATAGTAAGTAGCAATTTAATAAATAGTAAGTAGCAATTTAATAAATAGTAAGTAGCAATTTAATAAATTGTAAGTAGCAATTTAATAAATAGTTAGTAGCAATTTAATAAATAGTAAGTAGCAATTTAATAAATAGTGAGTAGCAATTTAATAAATAGTAAGTAGCAATTTAATAAATTGTAAGTAACAATTTAATAAATAGTAATTAACAATTTAATAAATAGTAATTAACAATTTAATAAATAGTAGGTAACAATTTAATAAATAGTAGGTAACAATTTAATAAATAGTAGGTAACAATTTAATAAATAGTAGGTAGCAGTTTAATAAATAGTAAGGAACAATTTAGTAAATAGTAAGTAACCATTTAATAAATAGTAAGTAACAATTTAATAAATAGTAAGTAACAATTTAATAAATAGTAAGTAACAATTTAATAAATAGTAAGTAACAATTTAATAAATAGTAAGTAACAATTTAATAAATAGTAAGTAACAATTTAATAAATTGTATGTAACAATTTAATAAATAGTAGGTAACAAATTAATAAATAGTAGGTAACAATTTAATAAATTGTAGGTAACATTTTAATAAATAGTAGGTAACAATTTAATAAATAGTAGGTAACAATTTAATAAATTGTAAGTAGCCATTTAATAAATAGTACATAGCAATTTAATAAATAGTAGGTAGCAATTTAATAAATAGTAGGTAGCAATTTAATAAATAGTAGGTAACCATTTAATAAATAGTAGGTAACATTTTAATAAACAGTAGGTAACAATTTAATAAATAGTAGGTAACATTTTAATAAATAGTAGGCAACAATTTAATAAATAGTAGGTAACAATTTAATAAATAGTATGTAACAATTTAATAAATAGTAGGTAACAATTTAAAAATAGCGGGTAACAATTTAATAAATAGTAAGTAACAATTTAATAAATTGTAAGTAGCAATTTAATAAATAGTAAGTAGCAATTTAATAAATAGTAAGTAACAATTTAATAAATAGTAAGTAACAATTTAATAAATAGTAAGTAGCAATTTAATAAATAGTAAGTAGCAATTTAATAAATTGTAAGTAGCAATTTAATAAATAGTAAGTAGCAATTTAATAATTAGTAAGTAACAATTTAATAAATAGTAAGTAACAATTTAATAAATAGTAAGTAACAATTTAATAAATATTAAGTAACAATTTAATAAATAGTAAGTAACAATTTAATAAATAGTAAGTAACAATTTAATAAATTGTATGTAACAATTTAATAATTAGTAGGTAACAATTTAATAAATAGTAGGTAAAAATTTAATAAATAGTAGGTAACAATTTAATAAATAGTTGGAAACAATTTAATAAATAGTAGGTAACAATTTAATAAATAGTAGGTAGCAATTTAATAAATAGTAGGTAATAATTTAATAAATAGTAGGTAACAATTTAATAAATAGTAGGTAACAATTTAATAAATGGTAGGTAACAATATAATAAATAGTAGGTAACAATTTAATAAATAGTTGGAAACAATTTAATAAATAGTAGGTAACAATTTAATAAATAGTATGTAGCAATTTAATAAATAGTAGGCAGCAATTTAATAAATAGTAGGTAACGATTTAATAAATAGTAGGTAACATTTTAATAAATAGTAGGTAACAATTTAATAAATAGTAATTAACAATTTAATAAATAGTAAGGAACAATTTAATAAATAGTAAGTAACCATTTAATAAATAGTAAGTAACAATTTAATAAATAGTAAGTAACCATTTAATAAATAGTAAGTAACAATTTAATAAATAGTAAGTAACAATTTAATAAATAGTAAGTAACAATTAAATAAATTGTATGTAACAATTTAATAAATAGTAGGTAACAAGTTAATAAATAGTAGGTAACAATTTAATAAATAGTAGGTAGCAATTTAATAAATAGTAGGTAGCAATTTAATAAATAGTAAGTAGCAATTTAATAAAAAGTAAGTAACAATTTAATAAATAGTAAGTAACAATTTAATAAATAGTAAGTAACAATTTAATAAATATTAAGTAACAATTTAATAAATAGTAAGTAACAATTTAATAAATAGTAAGTAACAATTTAATAAATTGTATGTAACAATTTAATAAATAGTAGGTAACAATTTAATAAATTGTAGGTAGCAATTTAATAAATAGTAGGTAGCAATTTAATAAATAGTAAGTAGCAATTTAATAAATAGTAAGTAGCAATTTAATAAATAGTAAGTAGCAATTTAATAAATAGTAAGTAGCAATTTAATAAATTGTAAGTAGCAATTTAATAAATAATAAGTAACAATTTAATAAATAGTAGGTAACAATTTAATAAATAGTAGTTAACAATTTAATAAATAGTAGATAACAATTTAATAAATAGTATGTAACAATTTAATAAGTAGTAGGTAACAATTTAATAAATAGTGTGTAACAATTTAATAAATAGTAAGTAACAATTTAATAAATAGTAAGTAACAATTTAATAAATAGTAAGTAGCCATTTAATAAATAGTAGGTTGCAATTTAATAAATAGTAAGTAACAATTTAATAAATAGTAAGTAACAATTAAATAAATTGTATGTAACAATTTAATAAATAGTAGGTAACAAATTAATAAATAGTAGGTAACAATTTAATAAATAGTAGGTAACATTTTAATAAATAGTAGGTAACAATTTAATAAATAGTAGGTAACAATTTAATAAATAGTAGGTAACAATTTAATAAATAGTAAGTAACAATTTAATAAATTGTATGTAACAATTTAATAAATAGTAGGTAACAATTTAATAAATAGTAGGTAGCAATTTAATAAATAGTAGGTAGCAATTTAATAAATAGTAAGTAGCAATTTAATAAATAGTAAGTAACAATTTAATAAATAGTAAGTAACAATTTAATAAATAGTAAGTAACAATTTAATAAATATTAAGTAACAATTTAATAAATAGTAGGTAACATTTTAATAAATAGTAAGTAACAATTTAATAAATAGTAGGTAACAATTTAATAAATAGTAGGTAACAATTTAATAAATAGTAGGTAACAATTTAATAAATAGTAGGTAACAATTTAATAAATAGTAGGTAACAATTTAATAAATAGTAGGTAACAATTTAATAAATAGTAGTTAACAATTTAATAAATAGTAGGTAACAATTTAATAAATAGTATGTAACAATTTAATAAATAGTAGGTAACAATTTAATAAATCGTAGGTAACAATTTAATAAATAGTAGGTAACAATTTAATAAGTAGTAGGTAACAATTTAATAAATAGTAGGTAACAATTTAGTAAATAGTAGGCAACAATTTAAAAAATAGTAAGTAGCAATTTAATAAATAGTGAGTAGCAATTTAGTAAATAGTAAGTAGCAATTTAATAAATAGTAAGTAACAATTTAATAAATTGTAATTAACAATTTCATAAATAGTAATTAACAATTTAATAAATAGTAAGTAACAATTTAATAAATAGAAAGTAACAATTTCATAAATAGTAGGTAGCAATTTAATAAATAGTAAGTAACAATTTAATAAATAGTAAGTAACAATTTAATAAATAGTAAGTAACAATTTAATAAATAGTAAGTAACAATTTAATAAATAGTAAGTAGCCATTTAATAAATAGTAGGTTGCAATTTAATAAATAGTAAGTAACAATTTAATAAATAGTAAGTAACAATTAAATAAATTGTATGTAACAATTTAATAAATAGTAGGTAACAAATTAATAAATAGTAGGTAACAATTTAATAAATAGTAGGTAACATTTTAATAAATAGTAGGTAACAATTTAATAAATAGTAGGTAACAATTTAATAAATAGTAGGTAACAATTTAATAAATAGTAAGTAACAATTTAATAAATTGTATGTAACAATTTAATAAATAGTAGGTAACAATTTAATAAATAGTAGGTAGCAATTTAATAAATAGTAGGTAGCAATTTAATAAATAGTAAGTAGCAATTTAATAAATAGTAAGTAACAATTTAATAAATAGTAAGTAACAATTTAATAAATAGTAAGTAACAATTTAATAAATATTAAGTAACAATTTAATAAATAGTAGGTAACATTTTAATAAATAGTAGGTAACAATTTAATAAATAGTAGGTAACAATTTAATAAATAGTAGGTAACAATTTAATAAATAGTAGGTAACAATTTAATAAATAGTAGGTAACAATTTAATAAATAGTAGGTAACAATTTAATAAATAGTAGTTAACAATTTAATAAATAGTAGGTAACAATTTAATAAATAGTATGTAACAATTTAATAAATAGTAGGTAACAATTTAATAAATCGTAGGTAACAATTTAATAAATAGTAGGTAACAATTTAATAAGTAGTAGGTAACAATTTAATAAATAGTAGGTAACAATTTAGTAAATAGTAGGCAACAATTTAAAAAATAGTAAGTAGCAATTTAATAAATAGTGAGTAGCAATTTAGTAAATAGTAAGTAGCAATTTAATAAATAGTAAGTAACAATTTAATAAATTGTAATTAACAATTTAATAAATAGTAATTAACAATTTAATAAATAGTAAGTAACAATTTAATAAATAGAAAGTAACAATTTCATAAATAGTAGGTAGCAATTTAATAAATAGTAAGTAACAATTTAATAAATAGTAAGTAACAATTTAATAAATAGTAAGTAACAATTTAATAAATAGTAAGTAACAATTTAATAAATAGTAAGTAGCCATTTAATAAATAGTAGGTTGCAATTTAATAAATAGTAAGTAACAATTTAATAAATAGTAAGTAACAATTAAATAAATTGTATGTAACAATTTAATAAATAGTAGGTAACAAATTAATAAATAGTAGGTAACAATTTAATAAATAGTAGGTAACATTTTAATAAATAGTAGGTAACAATTTAATAAATAGTAGGTAGCAATTTAATAAATAGTAGGTAACAATTTAATAAATAGTAAGTAACAATTTAATAAATTGTATGTAACAATTTAATAAATAGTAGGTAACAATTTAATAAATAGTAGGTAGCAATTTAATAAATAGTAGGTAGCAATTTAATAAATAGTAAGTAGCAATTTAATAAATAGTAAGTAACAATTTAATAAATAGTAAGTAACAATTTAATAAATAGTAAGTAACAATTTAATAAATATTAAGTAACAATTTAATAAATAGTAGGTAACATTTTAATAAATAGTAGGTAACAATTTAATAAATAGTAGGTAACAATTTAATAAATAGTAGGTAACAATTTAATAAATAGTAGGTAACAATTTAATAAATAGTAGGTAACAATTTAATAAATAGTAGGTAACAATTTAATAAATAGTAGTTAACAATTTAATAAATAGTAGGTAACAATTTAATAAATAGTAGGTAACAATTTAATAAATAGTAGGTAACAATTTAATAAATCGTAGGTAACAATTTAATAAATAGTAGGTAACAATTTAATAAGTAGTAGGTAACAATTTAATAAATAGTAGGTAACAATTTAGTAAATAGTAGGCAACAATTTAAAAAATAGTAAGTAGCAATTTAATAAATAGTGAGTAGCAATTTAGTAAATAGTAAGTAGCAATTTAATAAATAGTAAGTAACAATTTAATAAATTGTAATTAACAATTTAATAAATAGTAATTAACAATTTAATAAATAGTAAGTAACAATTTAATAAATAGTAAGTAACAATTTAATAAATAGTAGGTAACAATTTAATAAATAGTAGGTAACAATTTAATAAATAGTAGGTAACAATTTAATAAATAGTAGGTAACAATTTAATAAATAGTAAGTAACAATTTAATAAATAGTAAGTAACAATTTAATAAATAATAAGTAGCCATTTAATAAATAGTAAGTAGCAATTTAATAAAAGTAAGTAGCAATTTAATAAATAGTAAGTAGCAATTTAATAAATAGTAAGTAGCAATTTAATAAATAGTAAGAAGCAATTTAATGAATAGTAAGGAGCAATTTAATAAATAGTAAGTAGCAATTTAATAAATAGTAAGTAGCAATTTAATAAATAGTAAGTAGCAATTTAATAAATTGTAAGTAGCAATTTAATAAATAGTAAGTAGCAATTTAATAAATAGTAAGTAACAATTTAATAAATAGTAAGTAACAATTTAATAAATAGTAAGTAACAATTTAATAAATAGTAAGTAGCAATTTACTAAATAGTGAGTAGCAATTTAATAAATAGTAAGTAGCAATTTAATAAATTGTAAGTAACAACTTAATAAATAGTATGTAGCAATTTAATAAATTGTAAGTAACAATTTAATAAATAGTAATTAACAATTTAATAAATAGTAATTAACAATTTAATAAATAGTAAGTAACAATTTAATAAATAGTAAGTAACAATTTAATAAATATTAAGTAACAATTTAATAAATAGTAAATAACAATTTAATAAATAGTAAGTAACAATTTAATAAATTGTATGCAACAATTTAATAAATAGTAGGTAACAATTTAATAAATAGTAGGTAACAATTTAATAAATAGTAGGTAACAATTTAATAAATACTAGGTAACAATTTAATAAATAGTAGGTAACAATTTAATAAATAGTACGTAACAATTTAATAAATACTAGGTAGCAATTTAATAAATAGTAGGTAACAATTTAAAAAATAGTACGTAACAATTTAATAAATAGTAGGTAGCAATTTAATAAATAGTAGGTAGCAATTTAATAAATAGTAGGTAACAAATTTAATAAATAGTAGGTAACATTTTAATAAATAGTAGGTAACAATTTAATAAATAGTAGGTAACAATTTAATAACTAGTAGGTAACAATTTAATAAATAGTAGGTAACAATTTAATAAATAGTAGGTAACAATTTAATAAATAGTAGTTAACAATTTAATAAATAGTAGATAACAATTTAATAAATAGTATGTAACAATTTAATAAATAGTAATTAACAATTTAATAAATAGTAATTAACAATTTAATAAATAGTAAGAAACAATTTAATAAATAGTAAGTAACAATTTAATAAATAGTAATTAACAATTTAATAAATAGTAATTAACAATTTAATAAATAGTAAGAAACAATTTAATAATTAGTAAGTAACAATTTAATAAATAGTAAGTAACAATTTAATAAATTGTAAGTAACAATTTAATAAATTGTATGTAACAATTTAATAAATAGTAGGTAACAATTTAATAAATAGTAGGTAACAATTTAATAAATAGTAGGTAACAATTTAATAAATACTAGGTAACAATTTAATAAACAGTAGGTAACAATTTAATAAATAGTACGTAACAATTTAATAAATAGTAGGTAACAATTTAATAAATAGTTGGAAACAATTTAATAAATAGTAGGTAACAATTTAATAAATAGTAGGTAGCAATTTAATAAATAGTAAGTAACAATTTAATAAATAGTAAGTAGCAATTTAATAAATAGTGAGTAGCAATTTAATAAATAGTAAGTAGCAATTTAATAAATAGTAATTAACAATTTAATGAATAGTAAGAAACAATTTAATAAATAGTAAGTAACAATTTAATAAATAGTAAGTAACCATTTAATAAATAGTAAGTAGCAATTTAATAAATAGTGAGTAGCAATTTAATAAATAGTAGGTAACAATTTATTAAATAGTGGGTAACAATTTAATAAATAGAAAGTAACAATTTAATAAATAATAAGTAGCCATTTAATAAATAGTAAGTAGCAATTTAATTCAATAGTAAGTAGCAATTTAATAAATAGTAAGTAGCAATTTAATAAATAGTAAGAAGCAATTTAATAAATAGTAAGTAGCAATTTAATAAATAGTAAGTAGCAATTTAATAAATAGTAAGTAGCAATTTAATAAATAGTAAGTAGCTATTTAATAAATTGTAAGTAGCAATTTAATAAATAGTAAGTAGCAATTTAGTAAATAGTAAGTAACAATTTAATGAATAGTAATTAACAATTTAATAAATAGTAAGTAAAAATTTAATAAATAGTAAGTAACAATTTAATAAATAGTAAGTAACAATTTAATAAATAGTAAGTAACAATTTAATAAATAGTAAGAAGCCATTTAATAAATAGTAGGTAGCAATTTAATAAATAGTAGGTAGCAATTTAATAAATAGTAGTTAACAATTTAATAAATAGTAGGTAACAATTTAATAAATAGTAGGTAACAATTTAATAAATAGTAGGTAACAATTTAATAAATAGTAGGTAACATTTTAATAAACAGAAGGTAACAATTTAATATATAGTAGGTAACAATTTAATAAATAGTAGGTAACAATTTAATAAATAGTAGGTAACAATTTAATAAATAGTATGTGACAATTTAATAAATAGTAGGTAACAATTTAATAAATAGTAGGTAACAATTTAATAAATAGTGGGTAACAATTTAATAAATAGTAAGTAACAATTTAATAAATAATAAGTAGCCATTTAATAAATAGTAAGTAGCAATTTAATCAATAGTAAGTAGCAATTTAATAAATAGTAAATAGCAATTTAATAAATAGTAAGAAGCAATTTAATAAATAGTAAGTAGCAATTTAATAAATAGTAAGTAGCAATTTAATAAATAGTAAGTAGCAATTTAATAAATAGTAAGAAGCAATTTAATAAATAGTAAGTAACAATTTAATAAATTGTATGCAACAATTTAATAAATAGTTGGAAACAATTTAATAAATAGTAGGTAACAATTTAATAAATAGAAGGTAACAATTTAATAAATAGTTGGAAACAATTTAATAAATAGTAGGTAACAATTTAATAAATAGTAGGTAACAATTTAATAAATAGTAGGTAACAATTTAATAAATAGTAGGTAACAATTTAATAAATAGTAGGTAACAATTTAATAAATAGTAGGTAACAATTTAGTAAATAGTAGGTAACAATTTAAAAAATAGTAAGTAGCAATTTAATAAATAGTGAGTAGCAATTTAGTAAATAGTAAGTAGCAATTTAATAAATAGTAAGTAACAATTTAATAAATTGTAATTAACAATTTAATAAATAGTAATTAACAATTTAATAAATAGTAAGTAACAATTTAATAAATAGAAAGTAACAATTTCATAAATAGTAGGTAGCAATTTAATAAATAGTAAGTAACAATTTAATAAATAGTAAGTAACAATTTAATAAATAGTAAGTAACAATTTAATAAATAGTAAGTAACAATTTAATAAATTGTATGTAACAATTTAATAAATTGTAGGTAACAATTTAATAAATAGTAGGTAACAATTTAATAAATAGTAGGTAACAATTTAATAAATAGTAATTAACAATTTAATAAATAGTAAGTAACAATTTTATAAATAGAAAGTAACAATTTCATAAATAGTAGGTAGCAATTTAATAAATAGTAAGTAACAATTTAATAAATAGTAAGTAACAATTTAGTAAATAGTAGGCAACAATTTAAAAAATAGTAAGTAGCAATTTAATAAATAGTGAGTAGCAATTTAGTAAATAGTAAGTAGCAATTTAATAAATAGTAAGTAACAATTTAATAAATTGTAATTAACAATTTAATAAATAGTAATTAACAATTTAATAAATAGTAAGTAACAATTTAATAAATAGAAAGTAACAATTTCATAAATAGTAGGTAGCAATTTAATAAATAGTAGGTAGCAATTTAATAAATAGTAAGTAGCAATTTAATAAATAGTAAGTAGCAATTTAATAAATAGTAAGTAGCAATTTAATAAATAGTAAGTAGCAATTTAATAAATTGTAGGTAACAATTTAATAAATAGTAGGTAACAATTTAATAAATAGTAGGTAACAATTTAATAAATAGTAATTAACAATTTAATAAATAGTAAGTAACAATTTTATAAATAGAAAGTAACAATTTCATAAATAGTAGGTAGCAATTTAATAAATAGTAAGTAACAATTTAATAAATAGTAAGTAACAATTTAGTAAATAGTAGGCAACAATTTAAAAAATAGTAAGTAGCAATTTAATAAATAGTGAGTAGCAATTTAGTAAATAGTAAGTAGCAATTTAATAAATAGTAAGTAACAATTTAATAAATTGTAATTAACAATTTAATAAATAGTAATTAACAATTTAATAAATAGTAAGTAACAATTTAATAAATAGAAAGTAACAATTTCATTAATAGTAGGTAGCAATTTAATAAATAGTAGGTAGCAATTAAATAAATAGTAAGTAGCAATTTAATAAATAGTAAGTAGCAATTTAATAAATAGTAAGTAGCAATTTAATAAATAGTAAGTAGCAATTTAATAAATTGTAAGTAGCAATTTAATAAATAGTAAGTAGCAATTTATTAAATAGTAAGTAACAATTTAATAAATAGTAAGTGACAATTTAATAAATAGTAAGTAACAATTTAATAAATTGTAGGTGACAATTTAATAAATAGTAGGTAACATTTTAATAAATAGTAGGTAACAATTTAATAAATAGTAGGTAACAATTTAATAAATAGTATGTAACAATTTAATAAATAGTAGGTAGCAATTTAATAAATAGTAGGTAGCAATTTAATAAATAGTAAGTAGCAATTTATTAAATAGTAAGTAACAATTTAATAAATAGTAAGTAACAATTTAATAAATAGTAAGTAACAATTTAATAAATTGTAGGTGACAATTTAATAAATAGTAAGTAACAATTTAATAAATAGAAAGTAACAATTTCATTAATAGTAGGTAGCAATTTAATAAATAGTAGGTAGCAATTTAATAAATAGTAAGTAGCAATTTAATAAATAGTAAGTAGCAATTTAATAAATAGTAAGTAGCAATTTAATAAATAGTAAGTAGCAATATAATAAATTGTAAGTAGCAATTTAATAAATAGTAAGTAGCAATTTATTAAATAGTAAGTAACAAATTAATAAATAGTAAGTAACAATTTAATAAATAGTAGTTAACAATTTAATAAATAGTAGATAACAATTTAATAAATAGTATGTAACAATTTAATAAATAGTAGGTAACAATTTAATAAATAGTAAGTAACAATTTAATAAATAGTAAGTAACAATTTAATAAATAGTAAGTAACAATTTAATAAATAGTAAGTATCCATTTAATAAATAGTACGCAGCAATCTAATAAATAGTAGGTAGCAATTTTATAAATAGTAGGTAACAATTTAATAAATAGTAGGTAACATTTTAATAAACAGTAGGTAACAATTTAATAAATAGTAGGTAACAATTTAATAAATAGTTGGTAACAATTTAATAAATAGTAGGTAACAATTTAATAAATAGTATGTAACAATTTAATAAATAGTAGGTAACAATTTAAAAATAGTGGGTAACAATTTAATAAATAGTAAGTAACAATTTAATAAATAGTAAGTAACAATTTAATAAATAATAAGTGGCCATTTTATAAATAGTAAGTAGCAATTTAATAAAAGTAAGTAGCAATTTAATAAATAGTAAGTAGCAATTTAATAAATAGTAAGTAGCAATTTAATAAATAGTAAGAAGCAATTTAATGAATAGTAAGGAGCAATCTAATAAATAGTAAGTAGCAATTTAATAAATAGTAAGTAGCAATTTAATAAATAGTAAGTAGCAATTTAATAAATTGTAAGTAGCAATTTAATAAATAGTAAGTAGCAATTTAATAAATAGTAAGTAACAATTTAATAAATAGTAAGTAACAATTTAATAAATAGTAAGTAACAATTTAATAAATAGTAAGTAGCAATTTACTAAATAGTGAGTAGCAATTTAATAAATAGTAAGTTGCAATTTAATAAATTGTAAGTAACAACTTAATAAATAGTAAGTAGCAATTTAATAAATTGTAAGTAACAATTTAATAAATAGTAATTAACAATTTAATAAATAGTAATTAACAATTTAATAAATAGTAAGTAACCATTTAATAAATAGTAAGTAGCAATTTAATAAATAGTGAGTAGCAATTTAATAAATAGTAGGTAACAATTTATTAAATAGTGGGTAACAATTTAATAAATAGAAAGTAACAATTTAATAAATAATAAGTAGCCATTTAATAAATAGTAAGTAGCAATTTAATCAATAGTAAGTAGCAATTTAATAAATAGTAAGTAGCAATTTAATAAATAGTAAGAAGCAATTTAATAAATAGTAAGTAGCAATTTAATAAATAGTAAGTAGCAATTTAATAAATAGTAAGTAGCTATTTAATAAATTGTAAGTAGCAATTTAATAAATAGTAAGTAGCAATTTAATAAATAGTAAGTAGCAATTTAATAAATAGTAAGAAGCAATTTAATGAATAGTAAGGAGCAATCTAATAAATAGTAAGTAGCAATTTAATAAATAGTAAGTAGCAATTTAATAAATAGTAAGTAGCAATTTAATAAATAGTAAGTAGCTATTTAATAAATTGTAAGTAGCAATTTAATAAATAGTAAGTAGCAATTTAGTAAATAGTAAGTAACAATTTAATGAATAGTAATTAACAATTTAATAAATAGTAAGTAAAAATTTAATAAATAGTAAGTAACAATTTAATAAATAGTAAGTAACAATTTAATAAATAGTAAGTATCAATTTAATAAATAGTAAGAAGCCATTTAATAAATAGTAGGTAGCAATTTAATAAATAGTTGGAAACAATTTAATAAATAGTAGGTAACAATTTAATAAATAGTAGGTAGCAATTTAATAAATAGTAGGTAGCAATTTAATAAATAGTAAGTAGCAATTTAATAAATAGTAAGTAGCAATTTAATAAATAGTAAGTAGCAATTTAATAAATAGTAAGTAGCAATTTAATAAATTGTAAGTAGCAATTTAATAAATAGTAAGTAGCAATTTATTAAATAGTAAGTAACAATTTAATAAATAGTAAGTAACAATTTAATAAATAGTAAGTAACAATTTAATAAATAGTAAGTAACAATTTAATAAATTGTAGGTGACAATTTAATAAATAGTAGGTAACAATTTAATAAATAGTAGGTAACAATTTAATAAATAGTAGGTAACAATTTAATAAATAGTAGGTAACAATTTAATAAATAGTAGGTAACAATTTAATAAATAGTAGGTAACAATTTAATAAATAGTAGGTAACAATTTAGTAAATAGTAGGCAACAATTTAAAAAATAGTAAGTAGCAATTTAATAAATAGTGAGTAGCAATTTAGTAAATAGTAAGTAGCAATTTAATAAATAGTAAGTAACAATTTAATAAATTGTAATTAACAA
Source organism: Andrena chrysosceles (assembly GCA_963855975.1). Classification (NCBI taxonomy): domain Eukaryota; kingdom Metazoa; phylum Arthropoda; class Insecta; order Hymenoptera; family Andrenidae; genus Andrena; species Andrena chrysosceles. The sequence goes on from CAWLCU010000486.1 coordinate 251,845, forward strand.
TTTAATAAATAGTAATTAACAATTTAATAAATAGTAAGTAACAATTTAATAAATAGAAAGTAACAATTTCATAAATAGTAGGTAGCAATTTAATAAATAGTAAGTAACAATTTAATAAATAGTAAGTAACAATTTAATAAATAGTAAGTAACAATTTAATAAATTGTATGTAACAATTTAATAAATAGTAGGTAACAATTTAATAAATACTAGGTAACAATTTAATAAATAGTAGGTAACAATTTAATAAATAGTACGTAACAATTTAATAAATAGAAGGTAACAATTTAATAAATAGTTGGAAACAATTTAATAAATAGTAGGTAACAATTTAATAAATAGTAGGTAGCAATTTAATAAATAGTAGGTAGCAATTTAATAAATAGTAAGTAGCAATTTAATAAATAGTAAGTAGCAATTTAATAAATAGTAAGTAGCAATTTAATAAATAGTAAGTAGCAATTTAATAAATTGTAAGTAGCAATTGAATAAATAGTAAGTAGCAATTTATTAAATAGTAAGTAACAATTTAATAAATAGTAAGTAACAATTTAATAAATAGTAAGTAACAATTTAATAAATAGTAAGTAACAATTTAATAAATTGTAGGTGACAATTTAATAAATAGTAGGTAACAATTTAATAAATAGTAGGTAACAATTTAATAAATAGTAGGTAACAATTTAATAAATAGTAGGTAACAATTTAATAAATAGTAGGTAACAATTTAATAAATAGTAGGTAACAATTTAATAAATAGTAGGTAACAATTTAATAAATAGTAGGTAACAATTTAATAAATAGTAGGTAACAATTTAGTAAATAGTAGGCAACAATTTAAAAAATAGTAAGTAGCAATTTAATAAATAGTGAGTAGCAATTTAGTAAATAGTAAGTAGCAATTCAATAAATAGTAAGTAACAATTTAATAAATTGTAATTAACAATTTAATAAATAGTAATTAACAATTTAATAAATAGTAGGTAACAATTTAATAAATAGTAATTAACAATTTAATAAATAGTAAGTAACAATTTTATAAATAGAAAGTAACAATTTCATAAATAGTAGGTAGCAATTTAATAAATAGTAGGTAACAATTTAATAAATAGTAGGTAACAATTTAATAAATAGTAGGTAACAATTTAATAAATAGTAGGTAACAATTTAATAAATAGTAGGTAACAGTTTAATAAATAGTAGGTAACAATTTAGTAAATAGTAGGCAACAATTTAAAAAATAGTAAGAAGCAACTTAATAAATAGTGAGTAGCAATTTAATAAATAGTAGGTAGCAATTTAATAAATAGTAGGTAACAATTTAATAAATAGTAGGTAACAATTTAATAAATAATAAGTAGCCATTTAATAAATAGTAAGTAGCAATTTAATCAATAGTAAGTAGCAATTTAATAAATAGTAAGTAGCAATTTAATAAATAGTAAGAAGCAATTTAATAAATAGTAAGTAGCAATTTAATAAATAGTAAGTAGCAATTTAATGAATAGTAAGTAGCAATTTAATAAATAGTAAGAAGCAATTTAATAAATAGTAAGTAACAATTTAATAAATTGTATGCAACAATTTAATAAATAGTAGGTAACAATTTAATAAATAGTAGGTAACAATTTAATAAATAGTAGGTAACAATTTAATAAATACTAGGTAACAATTTAATAAATAGTAGGTAACAATTTAATAAATAGTACGTAACAATTTTATAAATAGAAGGTAACAATTTAATAAATAGTTGGAAACAATTTAATAAATAGTAGGTAACAATTTAATAAATAGTAGGTAGCAATTTAATAAATAGTAGGTAGCAATTTAATAAATAGTAAGTAGCAATTTAATAAATAGTAAGTAGCAATTTAATAAATAGTAAGTAACAATTTAATAAATAGTAAGTAGCAATTTAATAAAATGAAAGTAGCAATTTAATAAATAGTAAGTAGCAATTTATTAAATAGTAAGTAACAATTTAATAAATAGTAAGTAACAATTTAATAAATTGTAGGTGACAATTTAATAAATAGTAGGTAACAATTTAATAAATAGTAGGTAACAATTTAATAAATAGTAAGTAACAATTTAATAAATAGTAGGTAACAATTTAATAAATAGTAGGTAACAATTTAATAAATAGAAGGTAACAATTTAATAAATAGTAGGTAACAATTTAATAAATAGTAGGTAACAATTTAATAAATAGTAGGTAACAATTTAGTAAATAGTAGGCAACAATTTAAAAAATAGTAAGTAGCAATTTAATAAATAGTGAGTAGCAATTTAGTAAATAGTAAGTAGCAATTTAATGAATAGTAAGTAACAATTTAATAAATTGTAATTAACAATTTAATAAATAGTAATTAACAAATTAATAAATAGTAAGTAACAATTTAATAAATAGAAAGTAACAATATCATAAATAGTTGGTAGCAATTTAATAAATAGTAAGTAACAATTTAATAAATAGTAAGTAACAATTTAATAAATAGTAAGTAACAATGTAATAAATTGTATGTAACAATTTAACAAATTGTAGGTAACAATTTAATAAATAGTAGGTAACAATTTAATAAATAGTAGGTAACAATTTAATAAATAGTAATTAACAATTTAATAAATAGTAAGTAACAATTTTATAAATAGAAAGTAACAATTTCATAAATAGTAGGTAGCAATTTAATAAATAGTAAGTAACAATTTAATAAATAGTAAGTAACAATTTAGTAAATAGTAGGCAACAATTTAAAAAATAGTAAGTAGCAATTTAATAAATAGTGAGTAGCAATTTAGTAAATAGTAAGTAGCAATTTAATAAATAGTAAGTAACAATTTAATAAATTGTAATTAACAATTTAATAAATAGTAATTAACAATTTAATAAATAGTAAGTAACAATTTAATAAATAGAAAGTAACAATTTCATAAATAGTAGGTAGCAATTTAATAAATAGTAAGTAACAATTTAATAAATAGTATGTAACAATTTAATAAATAGTAAGTAACAATTTAATAAATTGTATGTAACAATTTAATAAATTGTAGGTAACAATTTAATAAATAGTAGGTAACAATTTAATAAATAGTAGGTAACAATTTAATAAATAGTAATTAACAATTTAATAAATAGTAAGTAACAATTTAATAAATAGAAAGTAACAATTACATAAATAGTAGGTAGCAATTTAATAAATAGTAAGTAACAATTTAATAAATAGTAAGTAACAATTTAATAAATAGTAAGTAACAATTTAATAAATAGTAAGTAACAATTTAATAAATAGTAAGTAACAATTAAATAAACAGTAAGTAGCCATTTAATAAATAGTAGGTTGCAATTTAATAAATAGTAGGCAGCAATTTAATAAATAGTAGGTAACAATTTAATAAATAGTAGGTAACATTTTAATAAACAGAAGGTAACAATTTAATAAATAGTAGGTAACAATTTAATAAATAGTAGGTAACAATTTAATAAATAGTAGGTAACATTTTAATAAATAGTAGGTAACCATTTAATAAATAGTAGGTAACAATTTAATAAATAGTAGGTAACAATTTAATAAATAGTAGGTAACAATTTAATAAATAGTAGGTAACAATTTAATAAATAGTAGGTAACAATTTAATAAATAGTAGGTAACAATTTAATAAATAGTAGGTAACAATTTAATAAATAGTAGGTAACAATTTAATAAATAGAAAGTAACAATTTCATAAATAGTAGGTAGCAATTTAATAAATAGTAAGTAACAATTTAATAAATAGTAAGTAACAATTTAATAAATAGTAAGTAACAATTTAATAAATTGTATGTAACAATTTAATAAATTGTGGGTAACAATTTAATAAATAGTAGGTAACAATTTAATAAATAGTAGGTAACAATTTAATAAATAGTAATTAACAATTTAATAAATAGTAAGTAACAATTTTATAAATAGAAAGTAACAATTTCATAAATAGTAGGTAGCAATTTAATAAATAGTAAGTAACAATTTAATAAATAGTAAGTAACAATTTAGTAAATAGTAGGCAACAATTTGAAAAATAGTAAGTAGCAATTTAATAAATAGTGAGTAGCAATTTAGTAAATAGTAAGTAGCAATTTAATAAATAGTAAGTAACAATTTAATAAATTGTAATTAACAATTTAATAAATAGTAATTAACAATTTAATAAATAGTAAGTAACAATTTACTAAATAGAAAGTAACAATTTCATAAATAGTAGGTAGCAATTTAATAAATAGTAAGTAACAATTTAATAAATAGTAAGTAACAATTTAATAAATAGTAAGTAACAATTTAATAAATTGTATGTAACAATTTAATAAATAGTAGGTAACAAATTAATAAATAGTAGGTAACAATTTAATAAATTGTAGGTAACATTTTAATAAATAGTAGGTAACAATTTAATAAATAGTAGGTAACAATTTAATAAATTGTAAGTAGCCATTTAATAAATAGTACATAGCAATTTAATAAATAGTAGGTAGCAATTTAATAAATAGTAGGTAGCAATTTAATAAATAGTAGGTAACCATTTAATAAATAGTAGGTAACATTTTAATAAACAGTAGGTAACAATTTAATAAATAGTAGGTAACATTTTAATAAATAGTAGGCAACAATTTAATAAATAGTAGGTAACAATTTAATAAATAGTATGTAACAATTTAATAAATAGTAGGTAACAATTTAAAAATAGCGGGTAACAATTTAATAAATAGTAAGTAACAATTTAATAAATAGTAAGTAACAATTTAATAAATAATATGTAGCCATTTAATAAATAGTAAGTAGCAATTTAATAAATAGTAAGTAGCAATTTAATAAATAGTAAGTAGCAATTTAATAAATAGTAAGTAGCAATTTAATAAATAGTAAGTAGCAATTTAATAAATTGTAAGTAGCAATTTAATAAATAGTAAGTAGCAATTTAATAAATAGTAGGTAACAATTTAATAAATAGTAAGTAACAATTTAATAAATAGTAAGTAACAATTTAATAAATAGTAAGTAGCCATTTAATAAATAGTAAGTTGCAATTTAATAAATAGTAAGTAGCAATTTAATAAATAGTAAGTAGCAATTTAATAAATAGTAAGAAGCAATTTAATAAATAGTAAGTAGCAATTTAATAAATAGTAAGTAGCAATTTAATAAATAGTAAGTAGCAATTTAATAAATAGTAAGTAGCAATTTAATAAATAGTGAGTAGCAATTTAATAAATAGTAAGTAGCAATTTAATAAATTGTAAGTAACAATTTAATAAATAGTAGGTAACAATTTAATAAATAGTAAGTAGCAATTTAATAAATAGTAAGTAGCAATTTAATAAATAGTAGGTATCAATTTAATAAATAGTAGGTAACAATTTAATAAATAGTAGGTAAAAATTTAATAAATAGTAGGTAACAATTTAATAAATAGTTGGAAACAATTTAATAAATAGTAGGTAACAATTTAATAAATAGTAGGTAGCAATTTAATAAATAGTAGGTAAAAATTTAATAAATAGTAGGTAACAATTTAATAAATAGTTGGAAACAATTTAATAAATAGTAGGTAACAATTTAATAAATAGTAGGTAGCAATTTAATAAATAGTAGGTAATAATTTAATAAATAGTAGGTAACAATTTAATAAATAGTAGGTAACAATTTAATAAATGGTAGGTAACAATTTAATAAATAGTAGGTAACAATTTAATAAATAGTTGGAAACAATTTAATAAATAGTAGGTAACAATTTAATAAATAGTAGGTAGCTATTTAATAAATAGTAGGTAGCAATTTAATAAATAGTAGGTAACAATTTAATAAATAGTAGGTAACAATTTAATAAATAGTAGGTAACAATTTAATAAATAGTAGGTAACAATTTAATAAATAGTGGGTAGCAATTTAATAAATAGTAGGTAGCAATTTAATAAATAGTAGGTAGCTATTTAATAAATAGTAGGTAGCAATTTAATAAATAGTAGGTAACAATTTAATAAATAGTAGGTAACAATTTAATAAATAGTAGGTAACAATTTAATAAATAGTAGGTAACAATTTAATAAATAGTGGGTAGCAATTTAATAAATAGTAGGTAGCAATTTAATAAATAGTGGGTAACAATTTAATAAATAGTAAGTAACAATTTAATAAATAGTAAGTAACAATTTAATAAATAGTAAGTAGCCATTTAATAAATAGTGAGTTGCAATTTAATAAATAGTAAGTAGCAATTTAATAAATAGTAAGTAGCAATTTAATAAATAGTAAGAAGCAATTTAATAAATAGTAAGTAGCAATTTAATAAATAGTAAGTAGCAATTTAATAAATAGTAAGTAGCAATTTAATAAATAGTAAGTAGCAATTTAATAAATTGTAAGTAGCAATTTAATAAATAGTAAGTAGCAATTTAATAAATAGTAGGTAACAATTTAATAAATAGTAGGTAACAATTTAATAAATAGTAGGTAAAAATTTAATAAATAGTAGGTAACAATTTAATAAATAGTAAGTAGCAATTTAATAAATAGTGAGTAGCAATTTAATAAATAGTAAGTAGCAATTTAATAAATTGTAAGTAACAATTTAATAAATAGTAATTAACAATTTAATAAATAGTAATTAACAATTTAATAAATAGTAGGTAACAATTTAATAAATAGTAGGTAACAATTTAATAAATAGTAGGTAACAATTTAATAAATAGTAGGTAGCAATTTAATAAATAGTAGGTAACAATTTAATAAATAGTAAGTAACAATTTAATAAATAGTAAGTAACAATTTAATAAATAGTAAGTAGCCATTTAATAAATAGTAAGTTGCAATTTAATAAATAGTAAGTAGCAATTTAATAAATAGTAAGTAGCAATTTAATAAATAGTAAGAAGCAATTTAATAAATAGTAAGTAGCAATTTAATAAATAGTAAGTAGCAATTTAATAAATAGTAAGTAGCAATTTAATAAATAGTAAGTAGCAATTTAATAAATAGTGAGTAGCAATTTAATAAATAGTAAGTAGCAATTTAATAAATTGTAAGTAACAATTTAATAAATAGTAGGTAACAATTTAATAAATAGTAAGTAGCAATTTAATAAATAGTAAGTAGCAATTTAATAAATAGTAGGTATCAATTTAATAAATAGTAGGTAACAATTTAATAAATAGTAGGTAAAAATTTAATAAATAGTAGGTAACAATTTAATAAATAGTTGGAAACAATTTAATAAATAGTAGGTAACAATTTAATAAATAGTAGGTAGCAATTTAATAAATAGTAGGTAATAATTTAATAAATAGTAGGTAACAATTTAATAAATAGTAGGTAACAATTTAATAAATGGTAGGTAACAATTTAATAAATAGTAGGTAACAATTTAATAAATAGTTGGAAACAATTTAATAAATAGTAGGTAACAATTTAATAAATAGTAGGTAGCTATTTAATAAATAGTAGGTAGCAATTTAATAAATAGTAGGTAACGATTTAATAAATAGTAGGTAACATTTTAATAAATAGTAGGTAACAATTTAATAAATAGTAATTAACTAATTTAATAAATAGTAAGGAACAATTTAATAAATAGTAAGTAACCATTTAATAAATAGTAAGTAACAATTTAATAAATAGTAAGTAACAATTTAATAAATAGTAAGTAACAATTTAATAAATAGTAGGTAACATTTTAATAAATAGTAGGTAACAATTTAATAAATAGTAGGTAACAATTTAATAAATAGTAAGTAGCCATTTAATAAATAGTACGTAGCAATTTAATAAATAGTAGGTAGCAATTTAATAAATAGTAGGGAGCAATTTAATAAATAGTAGGTAACCATTTAATAAATAGTAGGTAACATTTTAATAAACAGTAGGTAACAATTTAATAAATAGTAGGTAACAATTTAATAAATAGTAGGTAACAATTTAATAAATAGTAGGTAACAATTTAATAAATAGTATGTAACAATTTAATAAATAGTAGGTAAGAATTTAAAAATAGCGGGTAACAATTTAATAAATAGTAAGTAACAATTTAATAAATAGTAAGTAACAATTTAATAAATAATAAGTAGCCATTTAATAAATAGTAAGTAGCAATTTAATAAATAGTAAGTAGCAATTTAAAAAATAGTAAGTAGCAATTTAATAAATAGTAAGAAGCAATTTAATAAATAGTAAGTAGCAATTTAATAAATAGTAAGTAGCAATTTAATAAATAGTAAGTAGCAATTTAATAAATAATAAGTAGCATTTTAATAAATTGTAAGTAGCAATTTAATAAATAGTTAGTAGCAATTTAATAAATAGTAAGTAGCAATTTAATAAATAGTGAGTAGCAATTTAATAAATAGTAAGTAGCAATTTAATAAATTGTAAGTAACAATTTAATAAATAGTAATTAACAATTTAATAAATAGTAATTAACAATTTAATAAATAGTAGGTAACAATTTAATAAATAGTAGGTAACAATTTAATAAATAGTAGGTAACAATTTAATAAATACTAGGTAACAATTTAATAAATAGTAGGTAACAATTTAATAAATAGTACGTAACAATTTAATAAATAGTAGGTAACAATTTAATAAATTGTTGGAAACAATTTAATAAATAGTAGGTAACAATTTAATAAATAGTAGGTAGCAATTTAATAAATAGTAGGTAGCAGTTTAATAAATAGTAAGGAACAATTTAGTAAATAGTAAGTAACCATTTAATAAATAGTAAGTAACAATTTAATAAATAGTAAGTAACAATTTAATAAATAGTAAGTAACAATTTAATAAATAGTAAGTAACAATTTAATAAATAGTAAGTAACAATTTAATAAATAGTAAGTAACAATTTAATAAATTGTATGTAACAATTTAATAAATAGTAGGTAACAAATTAATAAATAGTAGGTAACAATTTAATAAATTGTAGGTAACATTTTAATAAATAGTAGGTAACAATTTAATAAATAGTAGGTAACAATTTAATAAATTGTAAGTAGCCATTTAATAAATAGTACATAGCAATTTAATAAATAGTAGGTAGCAATTTAATAAATAGTAGGTAGCAATTTAATAAATAGTAGGTAACCATTTAATAAATAGTAGGTAACATTTTAATAAACAGTAGGTAACAATTTAATAAATAGTAGGTAACATTTTAATAAATAGTAGGCAACAATTTAATAAATAGTAGGTAACAATTTAATAAATAGTATGTAACAATTTAATAAATAGTAGGTAACAATTTAAAAATAGCGGGTAACAATTTAATAAATAGTAAGTAACAATTTAATAAATAGTAAGTAACAATTTAATAAATAATATGTAGCCATTTAATAAATAGTAAGTAGCAATTTAATAAATAGTAAGTAGCAATTTAATAAATAGTAAGTAGCAATTTAATAAATAGTAAGTAGCAATTTAATAAATAGTAAGTAGCAATTTAATAAATTGTAAGTAGCAATTTAATAAATAGTAAGTAGCAATTTAATAAATAGTAGGTAACAATTTAATAAATAGTAAGTAACAATTTAATAAATAGTAAGTAACAATTTAATAAATAGTAAGTAGCCATTTAATAAATAGTAAGTTGCAATTTAATAAATAGTAAGTAGCAATTTAATAAATAGTAAGTAGCAATTTAATAAATAGTAAGAAGCAATTTAATAAATAGTAAGTAGCAATTTAATAAATAGTAAGTAGCAATTTAATAAATAGTAAGTAGCAATTTAATAAATAGTAAGTAGCAATTTAATAAATAGTGAGTAGCAATTTAATAAATAGTAAGTAGCAATTTAATAAATTGTAAGTAATAATTTAATAAATAGTAGGTAACAATTTAATAAATAGTAAGTAGCAATTTAATAAATAGTAAGTAGCAATTTAATAAATAGTAGGTATCAATTTAATAAATAGTAGGTAACAATTTAATAAATAGTAGGTAAAAATTTAATAAATAGTAGGTAACAATTTAATAAATAGTTGGAAACAATTTAATAAATAGTAGGTAACAATTTAATAAATAGTAGGTAGCAATTTAATAAATAGTAGGTAATAATTTAATAAATAGTAGGTAACAATTTAATAAATAGTAGGTAACAATTTAATAAATGGTAGGTAACAATTTAATAAATAGTAGGTAACAATTTAATAAATAGTTGGAAACAATTTAATAAATAGTAGGTAACAATTTAATAAATAGTAGGTAGCTATTTAATAAATAGTAGGTAGCAATTTAATAAATAGTAGGTAACGATTTAATAAATAGTAGGTAACATTTTAATAAATAGTAGGTAACAATTTAATAAATAGTAATTAACTAATTTAATAAATAGTAAGGAACAATTTAATAAATAGTAAGTAACCATTTAATAAATAGTAAGTAACAATTTAATAAATAGTAAGTAACAATTTAATAAATAGTAAGTAACAATTTAATAAATAGTAGGTAACATTTTAATAAATAGTAGGTAACAATTTAATAAATAGTAGGTAACAATTTAATAAATAGTAAGTAGCCATTTAATAAATAGTACGTAGCAATTTAATAAATAGTAGGTAGCAATTTAATAAATAGTAGGGAGCAATTTAATAAATAGTAGGTAACCATTTAATAAATAGTAGGTAACATTTTAATAAACAGTAGGTAACAATTTAATAAATAGTAGGTAACAATTTAATAAATAGTAGGTAACAATTTAATAAATAGTAGGTAACAATTTAATAAATAGTATGTAACAATTTAATAAATAGTAGGTAAGAATTTAAAAATAGCGGGTAACAATTTAATAAATAGTAAGTAACAATTTAATAAATAGTAAGTAACAATTTAATAAATAATAAGTAGCCATTTAATAAATAGTAAGTAGCAATTTAATAAATAGTAAGTAGCAATTTAAAAAATAGTAAGTAGCAATTTAATAAATAGTAAGAAGCAATTTAATAAATAGTAAGTAGCAATTTAATAAATAGTAAGTAGCAATTTAATAAATAGTAAGTAGCAATTTAATAAATAGTAAGTAGCAATTTAATAAATTGTAAGTAGCAATTTAATAAATAGTTAGTAGCAATTTAATAAATAGTAAGTAGCAATTTAATAAATAGTGAGTAGCAATTTAATAAATAGTAAGTAGCAATTTAATAAATTGTAAGTAACAATTTAATAAATAGTAATTAACAATTTAATAAATAGTAATTAACAATTTAATAAATAGTAGGTAACAATTTAATAAATAGTAGGTAACAATTTAATAAATAGTAGGTAACAATTTAATAAATAGTAGGTAGCAGTTTAATAAATAGTAAGGAACAATTTAGTAAATAGTAAGTAACCATTTAATAAATAGTAAGTAACAATTTAATAAATAGTAAGTAACAATTTAATAAATAGTAAGTAACAATTTAATAAATAGTAAGTAACAATTTAATAAATAGTAAGTAACAATTTAATAAATAGTAAGTAACAATTTAATAAATTGTATGTAACAATTTAATAAATAGTAGGTAACAAATTAATAAATAGTAGGTAACAATTTAATAAATTGTAGGTAACATTTTAATAAATAGTAGGTAACAATTTAATAAATAGTAGGTAACAATTTAATAAATTGTAAGTAGCCATTTAATAAATAGTACATAGCAATTTAATAAATAGTAGGTAGCAATTTAATAAATAGTAGGTAGCAATTTAATAAATAGTAGGTAACCATTTAATAAATAGTAGGTAACATTTTAATAAACAGTAGGTAACAATTTAATAAATAGTAGGTAACATTTTAATAAATAGTAGGCAACAATTTAATAAATAGTAGGTAACAATTTAATAAATAGTATGTAACAATTTAATAAATAGTAGGTAACAATTTAAAAATAGCGGGTAACAATTTAATAAATAGTAAGTAACAATTTAATAAATTGTAAGTAGCAATTTAATAAATAGTAAGTAGCAATTTAATAAATAGTAAGTAACAATTTAATAAATAGTAAGTAACAATTTAATAAATAGTAAGTAGCAATTTAATAAATAGTAAGTAGCAATTTAATAAATTGTAAGTAGCAATTTAATAAATAGTAAGTAGCAATTTAATAATTAGTAAGTAACAATTTAATAAATAGTAAGTAACAATTTAATAAATAGTAAGTAACAATTTAATAAATATTAAGTAACAATTTAATAAATAGTAAGTAACAATTTAATAAATAGTAAGTAACAATTTAATAAATTGTATGTAACAATTTAATAATTAGTAGGTAACAATTTAATAAATAGTAGGTAAAAATTTAATAAATAGTAGGTAACAATTTAATAAATAGTTGGAAACAATTTAATAAATAGTAGGTAACAATTTAATAAATAGTAGGTAGCAATTTAATAAATAGTAGGTAATAATTTAATAAATAGTAGGTAACAATTTAATAAATAGTAGGTAACAATTTAATAAATGGTAGGTAACAATATAATAAATAGTAGGTAACAATTTAATAAATAGTTGGAAACAATTTAATAAATAGTAGGTAACAATTTAATAAATAGTATGTAGCAATTTAATAAATAGTAGGCAGCAATTTAATAAATAGTAGGTAACGATTTAATAAATTGTAGGTAACATTTTAATAAATAGTAGGTAACAATTTAATAAATAGTAATTAACAATTTAATAAATAGTAAGGAACAATTTAATAAATAGTAAGTAACCATTTAATAAATAGTAAGTAACAATTTAATAAATAGTAAGTAACCATTTAATAAATAGTAAGTAACAATTTAATAAATAGTAAGTAACAATTTAATAAATAGTAAGTAACAATTAAATAAATTGTATGTAACAATTTAATAAATAGTAGGTAACAAGTTAATAAATAGTAGGTAACAATTTAATAAATAGTAGGTAGCAATTTAAAAAATAGTAGGTAGCAATTTAATAAATAGTAAGTAGCAATTTAATAAAAAGTAAGTAACAATTTAATAAATAGTAAGTAACAATTTAATAAATAGTAAGTAACAATTTAATAAATATTAAGTAACAATTTAATAAATAGTAAGTAACAATTTAATAAATAGTAAGTAACAATTTAATAAATTGTATGTAACAATTTAATAAATAGTAGGTAACAATTTAATAAATTGTAGGTAGCAATTTAATAAATAGTAGGTAGCAATTTAATAAATAGTAAGTAGCAATTTAATAAATAGTAAGTAGCAATTTAATAAATAGTAAGTAGCAATTTAATAAATAGTAAGTAGCAATTTAATAAATTGTAAGTAGCAATTTAATAAATAATAAGTAACAATTTAATAAATAGTAGGTAACAATTTAATAAATAGTAGTTAACAATTTAATAAATAGTAGATAACAATTTAATAAATAGTAGGTAACAATTTAATAAATTGTAGGTAGCAATTTAATAAATAGTAGGTAGCAATTTAATAAATAGTAAGTAGCAATTTAATAAATAGTAAGTAGCAATTTAATAAATAGTAAGTAGCAATTTAATAAATAGTAAGTAGCAATTTAATAAATTGTAAGTAGCAATTTAATAAATAGTAAGTAGCAATTTAATAATTAGTAAGTAACAATTTAATAAATAGTAAGTAACAATTTAATAAATAGTAAGTAACAATTTAATAAATATTAAGTAACAATTTAATAAATAGTAAGTAACAATTTAATAAATAGTAAGTAACAATTTAATAAATTGTATGTAACAATTTAATAATTAGTAGGTAACAATTTAATAAATAGTAGGTAAAAATTTAATAAATAGTAGGTAACAATTTAATAAATAGTTGGAAACAATTTAATAAATAGTAGGTAACAATTTAATAAATAGTAGGTAGCAATTTAATAAATAGTAGGTAATAATTTAATAAATAGTAGGTAACAATTTAATAAATAGTAGGTAACAATTTAATAAATGGTAGGTAACAATATAATAAATAGTAGGTAACAATTTAATAAATAGTTGGAAACAATTTAATAAATAGTAGGTAACAATTTAATAAATAGTATGTAGCAATTTAATAAATAGTAGGCAGCAATTTAATAAATAGTAGGTAACGATTTAATAAATAGTAGGTAACATTTTAATAAATAGTAGGTAACAATTTAATAAATAGTAATTAACAATTTAATAAATAGTAAGGAACAATTTAATAAATAGTAAGTAACCATTTAATAAATAGTAAGTAACAATTTAATAAATAGTAAGTAACCATTTAATAAATAGTAAGTAACAATTTAATAAATAGTAAGTAACAATTTAATAAATAGTAAGTAACAATTAAATAAATTGTATGTAACAATTTAATAAATAGTAGGTAACAAGTTAATAAATAGTAGGTAACAATTTAATAAATAGTAGGTAGCAATTTAATAAATAGTAGGTAGCAATTTAATAAATAGTAAGTAGCAATTTAATAAAAAGTAAGTAACAATTTAATAAATAGTAAGTAACAATTTAATAAATAGTAAGTAACAATTTAATAAATATTAAGTAACAATTTAATAAATAGTAAGTAACAATTTAATAAATAGTAAGTAACAATTTAATAAATTGTATGTAACAATTTAATAAATAGTAGGTAACAATTTAATAAATTGTAGGTAGCAATTTAATAAATAGTAGGTAGCAATTTAATAAATAGTAAGTAGCAATTTAATAAATAGTAAGTAGCAATTTAATAAATAGTAAGTAGCAATTTAATAAATAGTAAGTAGCAATTTAATAAATTGTAAGTAGCAATTTAATAAATAATAAGTAACAATTTAATAAATAGTAGGTAACAATTTAATAAATAGTAGTTAACAATTTAATAAATAGTAGATAACAATTTAATAAATAGTATGTAACAATTTAATAAGTAGTAGGTAACAATTTAATAAATAGTGTGTAACAATTTAATAAATAGTAAGTAACAATTTAATAAATAGTAAGTAACAATTTAATAAATAGTAAGTAGCCATTTAATAAATAGTAGGTTGCAATTTAATAAATAGTAAGTAACAATTTAATAAATAGTAAGTAACAATTAAATAAATTGTATGTAACAATTTAATAAATAGTAGGTAACAAATTAATAAATAGTAGGTAACAATTTAATAAATAGTAGGTAACATTTTAATAAATAGTAGGTAACAATTTAATAAATAGTAGGTAACAATTTAATAAATAGTAGGTAACAATTTAATAAATAGTAAGTAACAATTTAATAAATTGTATGTAACAATTTAATAAATAGTAGGTAACAATTTAATAAATAGTAGGTAGCAATTTAATAAATAGTAGGTAGCAATTTAATAAATAGTAAGTAGCAATTTAATAAATAGTAAGTAACAATTTAATAAATAGTAAGTAACAATTTAATAAATAGTAAGTAACAATTTAATAAATATTAAGTAACAATTTAATAAATAGTAGGTAACATTTTAATAAATAGTAAGTAACAATTTAATAAATAGTAGGTAACAATTTAATAAATAGTAGGTAACAATTTAATAAATAGTAGGTAACAATTTAATAAATAGTAGGTAACAATTTAATAAATAGTAGGTAACAATTTAATAAATAGTAGGTAACAATTTAATAAATAGTAGTTAACAATTTAATAAATAGTAGGTAACAATTTAATAAATAGTATGTAACAATTTAATAAATAGTAGGTAACAATTTAATAAATCGTAGGTAACAATTTAATAAATAGTAGGTAACAATTTAATAAGTAGTAGGTAACAATTTAATAAATAGTAGGTAACAATTTAGTAAATAGTAGGCAACAATTTAAAAAATAGTAAGTAGCAATTTAATAAATAGTGAGTAGCAATTTAGTAAATAGTAAGTAGCAATTTAATAAATAGTAAGTAACAATTTAATAAATTGTAATTAACAATTTCATAAATAGTAATTAACAATTTAATAAATAGTAAGTAACAATTTAATAAATAGAAAGTAACAATTTCATAAATAGTAGGTAGCAATTTAATAAATAGTAAGTAACAATTTAATAAATAGTAAGTAACAATTTAATAAATAGTAAGTAACAATTTAATAAATAGTAAGTAACAATTTAATAAATAGTAAGTAGCCATTTAATAAATAGTAGGTTGCAATTTAATAAATAGTAAGTAACAATTTAATAAATAGTAAGTAACAATTAAATAAATTGTATGTAACAATTTAATAAATAGTAGGTAACAAATTAATAAATAGTAGGTAACAATTTAATAAATAGTAGGTAACATTTTAATAAATAGTAGGTAACAATTTAATAAATAGTAGGTAACAATTTAATAAATAGTAGGTAACAATTTAATAAATAGTAAGTAACAATTTAATAAATTGTATGTAACAATTTAATAAATAGTAGGTAACAATTTAATAAATAGTAGGTAGCAATTTAATAAATAGTAGGTAGCAATTTAATAAATAGTAAGTAGCAATTTAATAAATAGTAAGTAACAATTTAATAAATAGTAAGTAACAATTTAATAAATAGTAAGTAACAATTTAATAAACATTAAGTAACAATTTAATAAATAGTAGGTAACATTTTAATAAATAGTAGGTAACAATTTAATAAATAGTAGGTAACAATTTAATAAATAGTAGGTAACAATTTAATAAATAGTAGGTAACAATTTAATAAATAGTAGGTAACAATTTAATAAATAGTAGGTAACAATTTAATAAATAGTAGTTAACAATTTAATAAATAGTAGGTAACAATTTAATAAATAGTATGTAACAATTTAATAAATAGTAGGTAACAATTTAATAAATCGTAGGTAACAATTTAATAAATAGTAGGTAACAATTTAATAAGTAGTAGGTAACAATTTAATAAATAGTAGGTAACAATTTAGTAAATAGTAGGCAACAATTTAAAAAATAGTAAGTAGCAATTTAATAAATAGTGAGTAGCAATTTAGTAAATAGTAAGTAGCAATTTAATAAATAGTAAGTAACAATTTAATAAATTGTAATTAACAATTTAATAAATAGTAATTAACAATTTAATAAATAGTAAGTAACAATTTAATAAATAGAAAGTAACAATTTCATAAATAGTAGGTAGCAATTTAATAAATAGTAAGTAACAATTTAATAAATAGTAAGTAACAATTTAATAAATAGTAAGTAACAATTTAATAAATAGTAAGTAACAATTTAATAAATAGTAAGTAGCCATTTAATAAATAGTAGGTTGCAATTTAATAAATAGTAAGTAACAATTTAATAAATAGTAAGTAACAATTAAATAAATTGTATGTAACAATTTAATAAATAGTAGGTAACAAATTAATAAATAGTAGGTAACAATTTAATAAATAGTAGGTAACATTTTAATAAATAGTAGGTAACAATTTAATAAATAGTAGGTAACAATTTAATAAATAGTAGGTAACAATTTAATAAATAGTAAGTAACAATTTAATAAATTGTATGTAACAATTTAATAAATAGTAGGTAACAATTTAATAAATAGTAGGTAGCAATTTAATAAATAGTAGGTAGCAATTTAATAAATAGTAAGTAGCAATTTAATAAATAGTAAGTAACAATTTAATAAATAGTAAGTAACAATTTAATAAATAGTAAGTAACAATTTAATAAATATTAAGTAACAATTTAATAAATAGTAGGTAACATTTTAATAAATAGTAGGTAACAATTTAATAAATAGTAGGTAACAATTTAATAAATAGTAGGTAACAATTTAATAAATAGTAGGTAACAATTTAATAAATAGTAGGTAACAATTTAATAAATAGTAGGTAACAATTTAATAAATAGTAGTTAACAATTTAATAAATAGTAGGTAACAATTTAATAAATAGTAGGTAACAATTTAATAAATAGTAGGTAACAATTTAATAAATCGTAGGTAACAATTTAATAAATAGTAGGTAACAATTTAATAAGTAGTAGGTAACAATTTAATAAATAGTAGGTAACAATTTAGTAAATAGTAGGCAACAATTTAAAAAATAGTAAGTAGCAATTTAATAAATAGTGAGTAGCAATTTAGTAAATAGTAAGTAGCAATTTAATAAATAGTAAGTAACAATTTAATAAATTGTAATTAACAATTTAATAAATAGTAATTAACAATTTAATAAATAGTAAGTAACAATTTAATAAATAGTAAGTAACAATTTAATAAATAGTAGGTAACAATTTAATAAATAGTAGGTAACAATTTAATAAATAGTAGGTAACAATTTAATAAATAGTAGGTAACAATTTAATAAATAGTAAGTAACAATTTAATAAATAGTAAGTAACAATTTAATAAATAATAAGTAGCCATTTAATAAATAGTAAGTAGCAATTTAATAAAAGTAAGTAGCAATTTAATAAATAGTAAGTAGCAATTTAATAAATAGTAAGTAGCAATTTAATAAATAGTAAGAAGCAATTTAATGAATAGTAAGGAGCAATTTAATAAATAGTAAGTAGCAATTTAATAAATAGTAAGTAGCAATTTAATAAATAGTAAGTAGCAATTTAATAAATTGTAAGTAGCAATTTAATAAATAGTAAGTAGCAATTTAATAAATAGTAAGTAACAATTTAATAAATAGTAAGTAACAATTTAATAAATAGTAAGTAACAATTTAATAAATAGTAAGTAGCAATTTACTAAATAGTGAGTAGCAATTTAATAAATAGTAAGTAGCAATTTAATAAATTGTAAGTAACAACTTAATAAATAGTATGTAGCAATTTAATAAATTGTAAGTAACAATTTAATAAATAGTAATTAACAATTTAATAAATAGTAATTAACAATTTAATAAATAGTAAGTAACAATTTAATAAATAGTAAGTAACAATTTAATAAATATTAAGTAACAATTTAATAAATAGTAAATAACAATTTAATAAATAGTAAGTAACAATTTAATAAATTGTATGCAACAATTTAATAAATAGTAGGTAACAATTTAATAAATAGTAGGTAACAATTTAATAAATAGTAGGTAACAATTTAATAAATACTAGGTAACAATTTAATAAATAGTAGGTAACAATTTAATAAATAGTACGTAACAATTTAATAAATACTAGGTAGCAATTTAATAAATAGTAGGTAACAATTTAAAAAATAGTACGTAACAATTTAATAAATAGTAGGTAGCAATTTAATAAATAGTAGGTAGCAATTTAATAAATAGTAGGTAACAAATTTAATAAATAGTAGGTAACATTTTAATAAATAGTAGGTAACAATTTAATAAATAGTAGGTAACAATTTAATAACTAGTAGGTAACAATTTAATAAATAGTAGGTAACAATTTAATAAATAGTAGGTAACAATTTAATAAATAGTAGTTAACAATTTAATAAATAGTAGATAACAATTTAATAAATAGTATGTAACAATTTAATAAATAGTAATTAACAATTTAATAAATAGTAATTAACAATTTAATAAATAGTAAGAAACAATTTAATAAATAGTAAGTAACAATTTAATAAATAGTAATTAACAATTTAATAAATAGTAATTAACAATTTAATAAATAGTAAGAAACAATTTAATAATTAGTAAGTAACAATTTAATAAATAGTAAGTAACAATTTAATAAATTGTAAGTAACAATTTAATAAATTGTATGTAACAATTTAATAAATAGTAGGTAACAATTTAATAAATAGTAGGTAACAATTTAATAAATAGTAGGTAACAATTTAATAAATACTAGGTAACAATTTAATAAACAGTAGGTAACAATTTAATAAATAGTACGTAACAATTTAATAAATAGTAGGTAACAATTTAATAAATAGTTGGAAACAATTTAATAAATAGTAGGTAACAATTTAATAAATAGTAGGTAGCAATTTAATAAATAGTAAGTAACAATTTAATAAATAGTAAGTAGCAATTTAATAAATAGTGAGTAGCAATTTAATAAATAGTAAGTAGCAATTTAATAAATAGTAATTAACAATTTAATGAATAGTAAGAAACAATTTAATAAATAGTAAGTAACAATTTAATAAATAGTAAGTAACCATTTAATAAATAGTAAGTAGCAATTTAATAAATAGTGAGTAGCAATTTAATAAATAGTAGGTAACAATTTATTAAATAGTGGGTAACAATTTAATAAATAGAAAGTAACAATTTAATAAATAATAAGTAGCCATTTAATAAATAGTAAGTAGCAATTTAATTCAATAGTAAGTAGCAATTTAATAAATAGTAAGTAGCAATTTAATAAATAGTAAGAAGCAATTTAATAAATAGTAAGTAGCAATTTAATAAATAGTAAGTAGCAATTTAATAAATAGTAAGTAGCAATTTAATAAATAGTAAGTAGCTATTTAATAAATTGTAAGTAGCAATTTAATAAATAGTAAGTAGCAATTTAGTAAATAGTAAGTAACAATTTAATGAATAGTAATTAACAATTTAATAAATAGTAAGTAAAAATTTAATAAATAGTAAGTAACAATTTAATAAATAGTAAGTAACAATTTAATAAATAGTAAGTAACAATTTAATAAATAGTAAGAAGCCATTTAATAAATAGTAGGTAGCAATTTAATAAATAGTAGGTAGCAATTTAATAAATAGTAGTTAACAATTTAATAAATAGTAGGTAACAATTTAATAAATAGTAGGTAACAATTTAATAAATAGTAGGTAACAATTTAATAAATAGTAGGTAACATTTTAATAAACAGAAGGTAACAATTTAATATATAGTAGGTAACAATTTAATAAATAGTAGGTAACAATTTAATAAATAGTAGGTAACAATTTAATAAATAGTATGTAACAATTTAATAAATAGTAGGTAACAATTTAATAAATAGTAGGTAACAATTTAATAAATAGTGGGTAACAATTTAATAAATAGTAAGTAACAATTTAATAAATAATAAGTAGCCATTTAATAAATAGTAAGAAGCAATTTAATAAATAGTAAGTAGCAATTTAATAAATAGTAAGTAGCAATTTAATAAATAGTAAGTAGCAATTTAATAAATAGTAAGAAGCAATTTAATAAATAGTAAGTAACAATTTAATAAATTGTATGCAACAATTTAATAAATAGTTGGAAACAATTTAATAAATAGTAGGTAACAATTTAATAAATAGAAGGTAACAATTTAATAAATAGTTGGAAACAATTTAATAAATAGTAGGTAACAATTTAATAAATAGTAGGTAACAATTTAATAAATAGTAGGTAACAATTTAATAAATAGTAGGTAACAATTTAATAAATAGTAGGTAACAATTTAATAAATAGTAGGTAACAATTTAGTAAATAGTAGGCAACAATTTAAAAAATAGTAAGTAGCAATTTAATAAATAGTGAGTAGCAATTTAGTAAATAGTAAGTAGCAATTTAATAAATAGTAAGTAACAATTTAATAAATTGTAATTAACAATTTAATAAATAGTAATTAACAATTTAATAAATAGTAAGTAACAATTTAATAAATAGAAAGTAACAATTTCATAAATAGTAGGTAGCAATTTAATAAATAGTAAGTAACAATTTAATAAATAGTAAGTAACAATTTAATAAATAGTAAGTAACAATTTAATAAATAGTAAGTAACAATTTAATAAATTGTATGTAACAATTTAATAAATTGTAGGTAACAATTTAATAAATAGTAGGTAACAATTTAATAAATAGTAGGTAACAATTTAATAAATAGTAATTAACAATTTAATAAATAGTAAGTAACAATTTTATAAATAGAAAGTAACAATTTCATAAATAGTAGGTAGCAATTTAATAAATAGTAAGTAACAATTTAATAAATAGTAAGTAACAATTTAGTAAATAGTAGGCAACAATTTAAAAAATAGTAAGTAGCAATTTAATAAATAGTGAGTAGCAATTTAGTAAATAGTAAGTAGCAATTTAATAAATAGTAAGTAACAATTTAATAAATTGTAATTAACAATTTAATAAATAGTAATTAACAATTTAATAAATAGTAAGTAACAATTTAATAAATAGAAAGTAACAATTTCATAAATAGTAGGTAGCAATTTAATAAATAGTAGGTAGCAATTTAATAAATAGTAAGTAGCAATTTAATAAATAGTAAGTAGCAATTTAATAAATAGTAAGTAGCAATTTAATAAATAGTAAGTAGCAATTTAATAAATTGTAGGTAACAATTTAATAAATAGTAGGTAACAATTTAATAAATAGTAGGTAACAATTTAATAAATAGTAATTAACAATTTAATAAATAGTAAGTAACAATTTTATAAATAGAAAGTAACAATTTCATAAATAGTAGGTAGCAATTTAATAAATAGTAAGTAACAATTTAATAAATAGTAAGTAACAATTTAGTAAATAGTAGGCAACAATTTAAAAAATAGTAAGTAGCAATTTAATAAATAGTGAGTAGCAATTTAGTAAATAGTAAGTAGCAATTTAATAAATAGTAAGTAACAATTTAATAAATTGTAATTAACAATTTAATAAATAGTAATTAACAATTTAATAAATAGTAAGTAACAATTTAATAAATAGAAAGTAACAATTTCATTAATAGTAGGTAGCAATTTAATAAATAGTAGGTAGCAATTAAATAAATAGTAAGTAGCAATTTAATAAATAGTAAGTAGCAATTTAATAAATAGTAAGTAGCAATTTAATAAATAGTAAGTAGCAATTTAATAAATTGTAAGTAGCAATTTAATAAATAGTAAGTAGCAATTTATTAAATAGTAAGTAACAATTTAATAAATAGTAAGTAACAATTTAATAAATAGTAAGTAACAATTTAATAAATTGTAGGTGACAATTTAATAAATAGTAGGTAACATTTTAATAAATAGTAGGTAACAATTTAATAAATAGTAGGTAACAATTTAATAAATAGTAGGTAACAATTTAATAAATAGTAGGTAACAATTTAATAAATAGAAGGTAACAATTTAATAAATAGTTGGAAACAATTTAATAAATAGTAGGTAACAATTTAATAAATAGTAGGTAGCAATTTAATAAATAGTAGGTAGCAATTTAATAAATAGTAAGTAGCAATTTATTAAATAGTAAGTAACAATTTAATAAATAGTAAGTAACAATTTAATAAATAGTAAGTAACAATTTAATAAATTGTAGGTGACAATTTAATAAATAGTAAGTAACAATTTAATAAATAGAAAGTAACAATTTCATTAATAGTAGGTAGCAATTTAATAAATAGTAGGTAGCAATTTAATAAATAGTAAGTAGCAATTTAATAAATAGTAAGTAGCAATTTAATAAATAGTAAGTAGCAATTTAATAAATAGTAAGTAGCAATATAATAAATTGTAAGTAGCAATTTAATAAATAGTAAGTAGCAATTTATTAAATAGTAAGTAACAAATTAATAAATAGTAAGTAACAATTTAATAAATAGTAGTTAACAATTTAATAAATAGTAGATAACAATTTAATAAATAGTATGTAACAATTTAATAAATAGTAGGTAACAATTTAATAAATAGTAAGTAACAATTTAATAAATAGTAAGTAACAATTTAATAAATAGTAAGTAACAATTTAATAAATAGTAAGTATCCATTTAATAAATAGTACGCAGCAATCTAATAAATAGTAGGTAGCAATTTTATAAATAGTAGGTAACAATTTAATAAATAGTAGGTAACATTTTAATAAACAGTAGGTAACAATTTAATAAATAGTAGGTAACAATTTAATAAATAGTTGGTAACAATTTAATAAATAGTAGGTAACAATTTAATAAATAGTATGTAACAATTTAATAAATAGTAGGTAACAATTTAAAAATAGTGGGTAACAATTTAATAAATAGTAAGTAACAATTTAATAAATAGTAAGTAACAATTTAATAAATAATAAGTGGCCATTTTATAAATAGTAAGTAGCAATTTAATAAAAGTAAGTAGCAATTTAATAAATAGTAAGTAGCAATTTAATAAATAGTAAGTAGCAATTTAATAAATAGTAAGAAGCAATTTAATGAATAGTAAGGAGCAATCTAATAAATAGTAAGTAGCAATTTAATAAATAGTAAGTAGCAATTTAATAAATAGTAAGTAGCAATTTAATAAATTGTAAGTAGCAATTTAATAAATAGTAAGTAGCAATTTAATAAATAGTAAGTAACAATTTAATAAATAGTAAGTAACAATTTAATAAATAGTAAGTAACAATTTAATAAATAGTAAGTAGCAATTTACTAAATAGTGAGTAGCAATTTAATAAATAGTAAGTTGCAATTTAATAAATTGTAAGTAACAACTTAATAAATAGTAAGTAGCAATTTAATAAATTGTAAGTAACAATTTAATAAATAGTAATTAACAATTTAATAAATAGTAATTAACAATTTAATAAATAGTAAGTAACCATTTAATAAATAGTAAGTAGCAATTTAATAAATAGTGAGTAGCAATTTAATAAATAGTAGGTAACAATTTATTAAATAGTGGGTAACAATTTAATAAATAGAAAGTAACAATTTAATAAATAATAAGTAGCCATTTAATAAATAGTAAGTAGCAATTTAATCAATAGTAAGTAGCAATTTAATAAATAGTAAGTAGCAATTTAATAAATAGTAAGAAGCAATTTAATAAATAGTAAGTAGCAATTTAATAAATAGTAAGTAGCAATTTAATAAATAGTAAGTAGCTATTTAATAAATTGTAAGTAGCAATTTAATAAATAGTAAGTAGCAATTTAATAAATAGTAAGTAGCAATTTAATAAATAGTAAGAAGCAATTTAATGAATAGTAAGGAGCAATCTAATAAATAGTAAGTAGCAATTTAATAAATAGTAAGTAGCAATTTAATAAATAGTAAGTAGCAATTTAATAAATAGTAAGTAGCTATTTAATAAATTGTAAGTAGCAATTTAATAAATAGTAAGTAGCAATTTAGTAAATAGTAAGTAACAATTTAATGAATAGTAATTAACAATTTAATAAATAGTAAGTAAAAATTTAATAAATAGTAAGTAACAATTTAATAAATAGTAAGTAACAATTTAATAAATAGTAAGTAACAATTTAATAAATAGTAAGAAGCCATTTAATAAATAGTAGGTAGCAATTTAATAAATAGTTGGAAACAATTTAATAAATAGTAGGTAACAATTTAATAAATAGTAGGTAGCAATTTAATAAATAGTAGGTAGCAATTTAATAAATAGTAAGTAGCAATTTAATAAATAGTAAGTAGCAATTTAATAAATAGTAAGTAGCAATTTAATAAATAGTAAGTAGCAATTTAATAAATTGTAAGTAGCAATTTAATAAATAGTAAGTAGCAATTTATTAAATAGTAAGTAACAATTTAATAAATAGTAAGTAACAATTTAATAAATAGTAAGTAACAATTTAATAAATAGTAAGTAACAATTTAATAAATTGTAGGTGACAATTTAATAAATAGTAGGTAACAATTTAATAAATAGTAGGTAACAATTTAATAAATAGTAGGTAACAATTTAATAAATAGTAGGTAACAATTTAATAAATAGTAGGTAACAATTTAATAAATAGTAGGTAACAATTTAATAAATAGTAGGTAACAATTTAGTAAATAGTAGGCAACAATTTAAAAAATAGTAAGTAGCAATTTAATAAATAGTGAGTAGCAATTTAGTAAATAGTAAGTAGCAATTTAATAAATAGTAAGTAACAATTTAATAAATTGTAATTAACAATTTAATAAATAGTAATTAACAATTTAATAAATAGTAAGTAACAATTTAATAAATAGAAAGTAACAATTTCATAAATAGTAGGTAGCAATTTAATAAATAGTAAGTAACAATTTAATAAATAGTAAGTAACAATTTAATAAATAGTAAGTAACAATTTAATAAATTGTATGTAACAATTTAATAAATAGTAGGTAACAATTTAATAAATACTAGGTAACAATTTAATAAATAGTAGGTAACAATTTAATAAATAGTACGTAACAATTTAATAAATAGAAGGTAACAATTTAATAAATAGTTGGAAACAATTTAATAAATAGTAGGTAACAATTTAATAAATAGTAGGTAGCAATTTAATAAATAGTAGGTAGCAATTTAATAAATAGTAAGTAGCAATTTAATAAATAGTAAGTAGCAATTTAATAAATAGTAAGTAGCAATTTAATAAATAGTAAGTAGCAATTTAATAAATTGTAAGTAGCAATTGAATAAATAGTAAGTAGCAATTTATTAAATAGTAAGTAACAATTTAATAAATAGTAAGTAACAATTTAATAAATAGTAAGTAACAATTTAATAAATAGTAAGTAACAATTTAATAAATTGTAGGTGACAATTTAATAAATAGTAGGTAACAATTTAATAAATAGTAGGTAACAATTTAATAAATAGTAGGTAACAATTTAATAAATAGTAGGTAACAATTTAATAAATAGTAGGTAACAATTTAATAAATAGTAGGTAACAATTTAATAAATAGTAGGTAACAATTTAATAAATAGTAGGTAACAATTTAATAAATAGTAGGTAACAATTTAGTAAATAGTAGGCAACAATTTAAAAAATAGTAAGTAGCAATTTAATAAATAGTGAGTAGCAATTTAGTAAATAGTAAGTAGCAATTCAATAAATAGTAAGTAACAATTTAATAAATTGTAATTAACAATTTAATAAATTGTAATTAACAATTTAATAAATAGTAGGTAACAATTTAATAAATAGTAATTAACAATTTAATAAATAGTAAGTAACAATTTTATAAATAGAAAGTAACAATTTCATAAATAGTAGGTAGCAATTTAATAAATAGTAGGTAACAATTTAATAAATAGTAGGTAACAATTTAATAAATAGTAGGTAACAATTTAATAAATAGTAGGTAACAATTTAATAAATAGTAGGTAACAGTTTAATAAATAGTAGGTAACAATTTAGTAAATAGTAGGCAACAATTTAAAAAATAGTAAGAAGCAACTTAATAAATAGTGAGTAGCAATTTAATAAATAGTAGGTAGCAATTTAATAAATAGTAGGTAACAATTTAATAAATAGTAGGTAACAATTTAATAAATAATAAGTAGCCATTTAATAAATAGTAAGTAGCAATTTAATCAATAGTAAGTAGCAATTTAATAAATAGTAAGTAGCAATTTAATAAATAGTAAGAAGCAATTTAATAAATAGTAAGTAGCAATTTAATAAATAGTAAGTAGCAATTTAATGAATAGTAAGTAGCAATTTAATAAATAGTAAGAAGCAATTTAATAAATAGTAAGTAACAATTTAATAAATTGTATGCAACAATTTAATAAATAGTAGGTAACAATTTAATAAATAGTAGGTAACAATTTAATAAATAGTAGGTAACAATTTAATAAATACTAGGTAACAATTTAATAAATAGTAGGTAACAATTTAATAAATAGTACGTAACAATTTTATAAATAGAAGGTAACAATTTAATAAATAGTTGGAAACAATTTAATAAATAGTAGGTAACAATTTAATAAATAGTAGGTAGCAATTTAATAAATAGTAGGTAGCAATTTAATAAATAGTAAGTAGCAATTTAATAAATAGTAAGTAGCAATTTAATAAATAGTAAGTAACAATTTAATAAATAGTAAGTAGCAATTTAATAAAATGAAAGTAGCAATTTAATAAATAGTAAGTAGCAATTTATTAAATAGTAAGTAACAATTTAATAAATAGTAAGTAACAATTTAATAAATTGTAGGTGACAATTTAATAAATAGTAGGTAACAATTTAATAAATAGTAGGTAACAATTTAATAAATAGTAAGTAACAATTTAATAAATAGTAGGTAACAATTTAATAAATAGTAGGTAACAATTTAATAAATAGAAGGTAACAATTTAATAAATAGTAGGTAACAATTTAATAAATAGTAGGTAACAATTTAATAAATAGTAGGTAACAATTTAGTAAATAGTAGGCAACAATTTAAAAAATAGTAAGTAGCAATTTAATAAATAGTGAGTAGCAATTTAGTAAATAGTAAGTAGCAATTTAATGAATAGTAAGTAACAATTTAATAAATTGTAATTAACAATTTAATAAATAGTAATTAACAAATTAATAAATAGTAAGTAACAATTTAATAAATAGAAAGTAACAATATCATAAATAGTTGGTAGCAATTTAATAAATAGTAAGTAACAATTTAATAAATAGTAAGTAACAATTTAATAAATAGTAAGTAACAATGTAATAAATTGTATGTAACAATTTAACAAATTGTAGGTAACAATTTAATAAATAGTAGGTAACAATTTAATAAATAGTAGGTAACAATTTAATAAATAGTAATTAACAATTTAATAAATAGTAAGTAACAATTTTATAAATAGAAAGTAACAATTTCATAAATAGTAGGTAGCAATTTAATAAATAGTAAGTAACAATTTAATAAATAGTAAGTAACAATTTAGTAAATAGTAGGCAACAATTTAAAAAATAGTAAGTAGCAATTTAATAAATAGTGAGTAGCAATTTAGTAAATAGTAAGTAACAATTTAATAAATAGTATGTAACAATTTAATAAATAGTAAGTAACAATTTAATAAATTGTATGTAACAATTTAATAAATTGTAGGTAACAATTTAATAAATAGTAGGTAACAATTTAATAAATAGTAGGTAACAATTTAATAAATAGTAATTAACAATTTAATAAATAGTAAGTAACAATTTAATAAATAGAAAGTAACAATTACATAAATAGTAGGTAGCAATTTAATAAATAGTAAGTAACAATTTAATAAATAGTAAGTAACAATTTAATAAATAGTAAGTAACAATTTAATAAATAGTAAGTAACAATTTAATAAATAGTAAGTAACAATTAAATAAACAGTAAGTAGCCATTTAATAAATAGTAGGTTGCAATTTAATAAATAGTAGGCAGCAATTTAATAAATAGTAGGTAACAATTTAATAAATAGTAGGTAACATTTTAATAAACAGAAGGTAACAATTTAATAAATAGTAGGTAACAATTTAATAAATAGTAGGTAACAATTTAATAAATAGTAGGTAACATTTTAATAAATAGTAGGTAACCATTTAATAAATAGTAGGTAACAATTTAATAAATAGTAGGTAACAATTTAATAAATAGTAGGTAACAATTTAATAAATAGTAGGTAACAATTTAATAAATAGTAGGTAACAATTTAATAAATAGTAGGTAACAATTTAATAAATAGTAGGTAACAATTTAATAAATAGTAGGTAACAATTTAATAAATAGAAAGTAACAATTTCATAAATAGTAGGTAGCAATTTAATAAATAGTAAGTAACAATTTAATAAATAGTAAGTAACAATTTAATAAATAGTAAGTAACAATTTAATAAATTGTATGTAACAATTTAATAAATTGTGGGTAACAATTTAATAAATAGTAGGTAACAATTTAATAAATAGTAGGTAACAATTTAATAAATAGTAATTAACAATTTAATAAATAGTAAGTAACAATTTTATAAATAGAAAGTAACAATTTCATAAATAGTAGGTAGCAATTTAATAAATAGTAAGTAACAATTTAATAAATAGTAAGTAACAATTTAGTAAATAGTAGGCAACAATTTGAAAAATAGTAAGTAGCAATTTAATAAATAGTGAGTAGCAATTTAGTAAATAGTAAGTAGCAATTTAATAAATAGTAAGTAACAATTTAATAAATTGTAATTAACAATTTAATAAATAGTAATTAACAATTTAATAAATAGTAAGTAACAATTTACTAAATAGAAAGTAACAATTTCATAAATAGTAGGTAGCAATTTAATAAATAGTAAGTAACAATTTAATAAATAGTAAGTAACAATTTAATAAATAGTAAGTAACAATTTAATAAATTGTATGAAACAATTTAATAAATTGTAGGTAACAATTTAATAAATAGTAGGTAGCAATTTAATAAATAGTAAGTAACAATTTATTAAATAGTAAGTAACAATTTAATAAATAGTAAGTAACAATTTAATAAATTGTATGTAACAATTTAATAAATTGTAGGTAACAATTTAATAAATAGTAGGTAACAATTTAATAAAAATTAGGTAACAATTTAATAAATAGTAATTAACAATTTAATAAATAGTAAGTAACAATTTTATAAATAGAAAGTAACAATTTCATAAATATTAGGTAGCAATTTAATAAATAGTAAGTAACAATTTAATAAATAGTAAGTAACAATTTAGTAAATAGTAGGCAACAATTTAAAAAATAGTAAGTAGCAATTTAATAAATAGTGAGTAGCAATTTAGTAAATAGTAAGTAGCAATTTAATAAATAGTAAGTAACAATTTAATATATTGTAATTAACAATTTAATAAATAGTAATTAACAATTTAATAAATAGTAAGTAACAATTTAATAAATAGAAGGTAACAATTTCATAAATAGTAGGTAGCAATTTGATAAATAGTAAGTAACAATTTAATAAATAGAAGGTAACAATTTAATAAATAGTAAGTAACAATTTAATAAATAGTAAGTAACAATTTAATAAATTGTAGGTAACAATTTAATAAATAGTAGGTAACAATTTAATAAATAGTAGGTAACAATTTAATAAATAGTAGGTAACAATTTAATAAATAGTAATTAACAATTTAATAAATAGTAAGTAACAATTTTATAAATAGAAAGTAACAATTTCATAAATAGTAGGTAGCAATTTAATAAATAGTAAGTAACAATTTAATAAATAGTAAGTAACAATTTAGTAAATAGTAGGCAACAATTTAAAAAATAGTAAGTAGCAATTTAATAAATAGTGAGTAGCAATTTAGTAAATAGTAAGTAGCAATTTAATAAATAGTAAGTAACAATTTAATAAATTGTAATTAACAATTTAATAAATAGTAATTAACAATTTAATAAATAGTAAGTAACAATTTAATAAATAGAAAGTAACAATTTCATAAATAGTAGGTAGCAATTTAATAAATAGTAGGTAGCAATTTAATAAATAGTAAGTAGCAATTTAATAAATAGTAAGTAGCAATTTAATAAATAGTAAGTAGCACTTTAATAAATAGTAAGTAGCAATTTAATAAATTGTAAGTAGCAATTTAATAAATAGTAAGTAACAATTTAATAAATTGTAATTAACAATTTAATAAATAGTAATTAACAATTTAATAAATAGTAAGTAACAATTTAATAAATAGAAAGTAACAATATCATAAATAGTTGGTAGCAATTTAATAAATAGTAAGTAACAATTTAATAAATAGTAAGTAACAATTTAATAAATAGAAAGTAACAATTACATAAATAGTAGGTAGCAATTTAATAAATAGTAAGTAACAATTTAATAAATAGTAAGTAACAATTTAATAAATAGTAAGTAACAATTTAATAAATAGTAAGTAACAATTTAATAAATAGTAAGTAACAATTTAATAAACAGTAAGTAGCCATTTAATAAATAGTAGGTTGCAATTTAATAAATAGTAGGCAGCAATTTAATAAATAGTAGGTAACAATTTAATAAATAGTAGGTAAACTTTTTAATAAACAGAAGGTAACAATTTAATAAATAGTAGGTAACAATTTAATAAATAGTAGGTAACAATTTAATAAATAGTAGGTAACATTTTAATAAATAGTAGGTAACCATTTAATAAATAGTAATTAACAATTTAATAAATAGTAAGTAACAATTTTATAAATAGAAAGTAACAATTTCATAAATAGTAGGTAGCAATTTAATAAATAGTAAGTAACAATTTAATAAATAGTAAGTAACAATTTAGTAAATAGTAGGCAACAATTTAAAAAATAGTAAGTAGCAATTTAATAAATAGTGAGTAGCAATTTAGTAAATAGTAAGTAGCAATTTAATAAATAGTAAGTAACAATTTAATAAATTGTAATTAACAATTTAATAAATAGTAATTAACAATTTAATAAATAGTAAGTAACAATTTAATAAATAGAAAGTAACAATTTCATAAATAGTAGGTAGCAATTTAATAAATAGTAAGTAACAATTTAATAAATAGTAAGTAACAATTTAATAAATAGTAAGTAACAATTTAATAAATTGTATGTAACAATTTAATAAATTGTAGGTAACAATTTAATAAATAGTAGGTAACAATTTAATAAATAGTAGGTAACAATTTAATAAATAGTAATTAACAATTTAATAAATAGTAAGTAACAATTTAATAAATAGAAAGTAACAATTACATAAATAGTAGGTAGCAATTTAATAAATAGTAAGTAACAATTTAATAAATAGTAAGTAACAATTTAATAAATAGTAAGTAACAATTTAATAAATAGTAAGTAACAATTTAATAAATAGTAAGTAACAATTTAATAAACAGTAAGTAGCCATTTAATAAATAGTAGGTTGCAATTTAATAAATAGTAGGCAGCAATTTAATAAATAGTAGGTAACAATTTAATAAATAGTAGGTAACATTTT
The DNA here is from genome assembly GCA_963855975.1 of Andrena chrysosceles. Classification (NCBI taxonomy): domain Eukaryota; kingdom Metazoa; phylum Arthropoda; class Insecta; order Hymenoptera; family Andrenidae; genus Andrena; species Andrena chrysosceles. The sequence goes on from CAWLCU010000486.1 coordinate 284,317, forward strand.
AATAAACAGAAGGTAACAATTTAATAAATAGTAGGTAACAATTTAATAAATAGTAGGTAACAATTTAATAAATAGTAGGTAACATTTTAATAAATAGTAGGTAACCATTTAATAAATAGTAGGTAACAATTTAATAAATAGTAGGTAACAATTTAATAAATAGTAGGTAACAATTTAATAAATAGTAGGTAACAATTTAATAAATAGTAGGTAACAATTTAATAAATAGTAGGTAACAATTTAATAAATAGTAGGTAACAATTTAATAAATAGTAGGTAACAATTTAGTAAATAGTAGGCAACAATTTAAAAAATAGTAAGTAGCAATTTAATAAATAGTGAATAGCAATTTAGTAAATAGTAAGTAGCAATTTAATAAATAGTAAGTAACAATTTAATAAATTGTAATTAACAATTTAATAAATTGTATTTAACAATTTAATAAATAGTAAGTAACAATTTAATAAATAGAAAGTAACAATTTCATAAATAGTAGGTAGCAATTTAATAAATAGTAAGTAACAATTTAATAAATAGTAAGTAACAATTTAATAAATAGTAAGTAACAATTTAATAAATTGTATGTAACAATTTAATAAATTGTAGGTAACAATTTAATAAATAGTAGGTAACAATTTAATAAATAGTAGGTAACAATTTAATAAATAGTAATTAACAATTTAATAAATAGTAAGTAACAATTTTATAAATAGAAAGTAACAATTTCATAAATAGTAGGTAGCAATTTAATAAATAGTAAGTAACAATTTAATAAATAGTAAGTAACAATTTTGTAAATAGTAGGCAACAATTTGAAAAATAGTAAGTAGCAATTTAATAAATAGTGAGTAGCAATTTAGTAAATAGTAAGTAGCAATTTAATAAATAGTAAGTAACAATTTAATAAATTGTAATTAACAATTTAATAAATAGTAATTAACAATTTAATAAATAGTAAGTAACAATTTACTAAATAGAAAGTAACAATTTCATAAATAGTAGGTAGCAATTTAATAAATAGTAAGTAACAATTTAATAAATAGTAAGTAACAATTTAATAAATAGTAAGTAACAATTTAATAAATTGTATGAAACAATTTAATAAATTGTAGGTAACAATTTAATAAATAGTAGGTAGCAATTTAATAAATAGTAAGTAACAATTTAATAAATAGTAAGTAACAATTTAATAAATAGTAAGTAACAATTTAATAAATTGTATGTAACAATTTAATAAATTGTAGGTAACAATTTAATAAATAGTAGGTAACAATTTAATAAATAGTAGGTAACAATTTAATAAATAGTAATTAACAATTTAATAAATAGTAAGTAACAATTTTATAAATAGAAAGTAACAATTTCATAAATAGTAGGTAGCAATTTAATAAATAGTAAGTAACAATTTAATAAATAGTAAGTAACAATTTAGTAAATAGTAGGCAACAATTTAAAAAATAGTAAGTAGCAATTTAATAAATAGTGAGTAGCAATTTAGTAAATAGTAAGTAGCAATTTAATAAATAGTAAGTAACAATTTAATATATTGTAATTAACAATTTAATAAATAGTAATTAACAATTTAATAAATAGTAAGTAACAATTTAATAAATAGAAGGTAACAATTTCATAAATAGTAGGTAGCAATTTAATAAATAGTAAGTAACAATTTAATAAATAGAAGGTAACAATTTAATAAATAGTAAGTAACAATTTAATAAATAGTAAGTAACAATTTAATAAATTGTATGTAACAATTTAATAAATTGTAGGTAACAATTTAATAAATAGTAGGTAACAATTTAATAAATAGTAGGTAACAATTTAATAAATAGTAATTAACAATTTAATAAATAGTAAGTAACAATTTTATAAATAGAAAGTAACAATTTCATAAATAGTAGGTAGCAATTTAATAAATAGTAAGTAACAATTTAATAAATAGTAAGTAACAATTTAGTAAATAGTAGGCAACAATTTAAAAAATAGTAAGTAGCAATTTAATAAATAGTGAGTAGCAATTTAGTAAATAGTAAGTAGCAATTTAATAAATAGTAAGTAACAATTTAATAAATTGTAATTAACAATTTAATAAATAGTAATTAACAATTTAATAAATAGTAAGTAACAATTTAATAAATAGGAAGTAACAATTTCATAAATAGTAGGTAGCAATTTAATAAATAGTAGGTAGCAATTTAATAAATAGTAAGTAGCAATTTAATAAATAGTAAGTAGCAATTTAATAAATAGTAAGTAGCAATTTAATAAATAGTAAGTAGCAATTTAATAAATTGTAAGTAGCAATTTAATAAATAGTAAGTAGCAATTTATTAAATAGTAAGTAACAATTTAATAAATAGTAAGTAACAATTTAATAAATAGTAAGTAACAATTTAATAAATTGTAGGTGACAATTTAATAAATAGTAGGTAACAATTTAATAAATAGTAGGTAACAATTTAATAAATAGTAGGTAACAATTTAATAAATAGTAGGTAACATTTTGATAAATAGTAGGTAACAATTTAATAAATAGAAGGTAACAATTTAATAAATAGTTGGAAACAATTGAATAAATAGTAGGCAACAATTTAATAAATAGTAGGTAGCAATTTAATAAATAGTAGGTAGCAATTTAATAAATAGTAAGTAGCAATTTAATAAATAGTAAGTAGCAATTTAATAAATAGTAAGTAGCAATTTAATAAATAGTAAGTAGCAATTTAATAAATTGTAAGTATCAATTTAATAAATAGTAAGTAGCAATTTATTAAATAGTAAGTAACAATTTAATAAATAGTAAGTAACAATTTAATAAATAGTAAGTAACAATTTAATAAATTGTAGGTGACAATTTAATAAATAGTAGGAAACAATTTAATAAATAGTAGGTAACAATTTAATAAATAGTAGGTAACAATTTAATAAATAGTAGGTACCAATTTAATAAATAGTAGGTACCAATTTAATAAATAGTAGGTAACAATTTAATAAATAGTAGGTAACAATTTAGTAAATAGTAGGCAACAATTTAAAAAATAGTAAGTAGCAATTTAATAAATAGTGAGTAGCAATTTAGTAAATAGTAAGTAGCAATTTAATAAATAGTAAGTAACAATTTAATAAATTGTAATTAACAATTTAATAAATAGTAATTAACAATTTAATAAATAGTAAGTAACAATTTAATAAATAGAAAGTAACAATTTCATAAATAGTAGGTAGCAATTTAATAAATAGTAAGTAACAATTTAATAAATAGTAAGTAACAATTTAATAAATAGTAAGTAACAATTTAATAAATAGTAGGTAACAATTTAATAAATACTAGGTAACAATTTAATAAATAGTAGGTAACAATTTAATAAATAGTACGTAACAATTTAATAAATAGAAGGTAACAATTTAATAAATAGTAGGTAACAATTTAATAAATAGTAGGTAACAATTTAATAAATAGTAGGTAACAATTTAATAAATAGTAGGTAACAATTTAATAAATAGTAGGTAACAATTTAATAAATAGTAGGTAACAATTTAATAAATAGTAGGTAACAATTTAATAAATAGAAGGTAACAATTTAATAAATAGTTGGAAACAATTGAATAAATAGTAGGTAACAATTTAATAAATAGTAGGTAGCAATTTAATAAATAGTAGGTAGCAATTTAATAAATAGTAAGTAGCAATTTAATAAATAGTAAGTAACAATTTAATAAATAGTAAGTAACAATTTAATAAATAGTAAGTAACAATTTAATAAATTGTATGTAACAATTTAATAAATTGTAGGTAACAATTTAATAAATAGTAGGTAACAATTTAATAAATAGTAGGTAACAATTTAATAAATAGTAATTAACAATTTAATAAATAGTAAGTAACAATTTTATAAATAGAAAGTAACAATTTCATAAATAGTAGGTAGCAATTTAATAAATAGTAAGTAACAATTTAATAAATAGTAAGTAACAATTTAGTAAATAGTAGGCAACAATTTAAAAAATAGTAAGTAGCAATTTAATAAATAGTGAGTAGCAATTTAGTAAATAGTAAGTAGCAATTTAATAAATAGTAAGTAACAATTTAATAAATTGTAATTAACAATTTAATAAATAGTAATTAACAATTTAATAAATAGTAAGTAACAATTTAATAAATAGAAAGTAACAATTTCATAAATAGTAGGTAGCAATTTAATAAATAGTAGGTAGCAATTTAATAAATAGTAAGTAGCAATTGAATAAATAGTAAGTAGCAATTTAATAAATAGTAAGTAGCAATTTAATAAATAGTAAGTAGCAATTTAATAAATTCTAAGTAGCAATTTAATAAATAGTAAGTAGCAATTTATTAAATAGTAAGTAACAATTTAATAAATAGTAAGTAACAATTTAATAAATAGTAAGTAACAATTTAATAAATTGTAGGTGACAATTTAATAAATAGTAGGTAACAATTTAATAAATAGTAGGTAACAATTTAATAAATAGTAGGTAACAATTTAATAAATAGTAGGTAACATTTTAATAAATAGTAGGTAACAAATTAATAAATAGAAGGTAACAGTTTAATAAATAGTTGGAAACAATTGAATAAATAGTAGGTAACAATTTAATAAATAGTAGGTAGCAATTTAATAAATAGTAGGTAGCAATTTAATAAATAGTAAGTAGCAATTTAATAAATAGTAAGTAGCAATTTAATAAATAGTAAGTAGCAATTTAATAAATAGTAAGTAGCAATTTAATAAATTGTAAGTATCAATTTAATAAATAGTAAGTAGCAATTTATTAAATAGTAAGTAACAATTTAATAAATAGTAAGTAACAATTTAATAAATAGTAAGTAACAATTTAATAAATTGTAGGTGACAATTTAATAAATAGTAGGTAACAATTTAATAAATAGTAGGTAACAATTTAATAAATAGTAGGTAACAATTTAATAAATAGTAGGTACCAATTTAATAAATAGTAGGTACCAATTTAATAAATAGTAGGTAACAATTTAATAAATAGTAGGTAACAATTTAGTAAATAGTAGGCAACAATTTAAAAAATAGTAAGTAGCAATTTAATAAATAGTAAGTAACAATTTAATAAATTGTATGCAACAATTTAATAAATAGTAGGTAACAATTTAATAAATAGTAGGTAACAATTTAATAAATAGTAGGTAACAATTTAATAAATACTAGGTAACAACTTAATAAATAGTAGGTAACAATTTAATAAATAGTACGTAACAATTTAATAAATAGAAGGTAACAATTTAATAAATAGTTGGAAACAATTTAATAAATAGTAGGTAACAATTTAATAAATAGTAGGTAGCAATTTAATAAATAGTAGGTAGCAATTTAATAAATAGTAAGTAGCAATTTAATAAATAGTAAGTAGCAATTTAATAAATAGTAAGTAGCAATTTAATAAATAGTAAGTAGCAATTTAATAAATAGTAAGTAGCAATTTAATAAATTGTAAGTAGCAATTTAATAAATAGTAAGTAGCAATTTATTAAATAGTAAGTAACAATTTAATAAATAGTAAGTAACAATTTAATAAATAGTAAGTAACAATTTAATAAATTGTAGGTGACAATTTAATAAATAGTAGGTAACAATTTAATAAATACTAGGTAACAATTTAATAAACAGTAGGTAACAATTTAATAAATAGTAGGTAACCATTTAATAAATAGTAATTAACAATTTAATAAATAGTAAGTAACAATTTTATAAATAGAAAGTAACAATTTCATAAATAGTAGGTAGCAATTTAATAAATAGTAAGTAACAATTTAATAAATAGTAAGTAACAATTTAGTAAATAGTAGGCAACAATTTAAAAAATAGTAAGTAGCAATTTAATAAATAGTGAGTAGCAATTTAGTAAATAGTAAGTAGCAATTTAATAAATAGTAAGTAACAATTTAATAAATTGTAATTAACAATTTAATAAATAGTAATTAACAATTTAATAAATAGTAAGTAACAATTTAATAAATAGAAAGTAACAATTTCATAAATAGTAGGTAGCAATTTAATAAATAGTAAGTAACAATTTAATAAATAGTAAGTAACAATTTAATAAATAGTAAGTAACAATTTAATAAATTGTATGTAACAATTTAATAAATTGTAGGTAACAATTTAATAAATAGTAGGTAACAATTTAATAAATAGTAGGTAACAATTTAATAAATAGTAATTAACAATTTAATAAATAGTAAGTAACAATTTAATAAATAGAAAGTAACAATTACATAAATAGTAGGTAGCAATTTAATAAATAGTAAGTAACAATTTAATAAATAGTAAGTAACAATTTAATAAATAGTAAGTAACAATTTAATAAATAGTAAGTAACAATTTAATAAATAGTAAGTAACAATTTAATAAACAGTAAGTAGCCATTTAATAAATAGTAGGTTGCAATTTAATAAATAGTAGGCAGCAATTTAATAAATAGTAGGTAACAATTTAATAAATAGTAGGTAACATTTTAATAAACAGAAGGTAACAATTTAATAAATAGTAGGTAACAATTTAATAAATAGTAGGTAACAATTTAATAAATAGTAGGTAACATTTTAATAAATAGTAGGTAACCATTTAATAAATAGTAGGTAACAATTTAATAAATAGTAGGTAACAATTTAATAAATAGTAGGTAACAATTTAATAAATAGTAGGTAACAATTTAATAAATAGTAGGTAACAATTTAATAAATAGTAGGTAACAATTTAATAAATAGTAGGTAACAATTTAATAAATAGTAGGTAACAATTTAGTAAATAGTAGGCAACAATTTAAAAAATAGTAAGTAGCAATTTAATAAATAGTGAATAGCAATTTAGTAAATAGTAAGTAGCAATTTAATAAATAGTAAGTAACAATTTAATAAATTGTAATTAACAATTTAATAAATAGTATTTAACAATTTAATAAATAGTAAGTAACAATTTAATAAATAGAAAGTAACAATTTCATAAATAGTAGGTAGCAATTTAATAAATAGTAAGTAACAATTTAATAAATAGTAAGTAACAATTTAATAAATAGTAAGTAACAATTTAATAAATTGTATGTAACAATTTAATAAATTGTAGGTAACAATTTAATAAATAGTAGGTAACAATTTAATAAATAGTAGGTAACAATTTAATAAATAGTAATTAACAATTTAATAAATAGTAAGTAACAATTTTATAAATAGAAAGTAACAATTTCATAAATAGTAGGTAGCAATTTAATAAATAGTAAGTAACAATTTAATAAATAGTAAGTAACAATTTTGTAAATAGTAGGCAACAATTTGAAAAATAGTAAGTAACAATTTAATAAATAGTGAGTAGCAATTTAGTAAATAGTAAGTAGCAATTTAATAAATAGTAAGTAACAATTTAATAAATTGTAATTAACAATTTAATAAATAGTAATTAACAATTTAATAAATAGTAAGTAACAATTTACTAAATAGAAAGTAACAATTTCATAAATAGTAGGTAGCAATTTAATAAATAGTAAGTAACAATTTAATAAATAGTAAGTAACAATTTAATAAATAGTAAGTAACAATTTAATAAATTGTATGAAACAATTTAATAAATTGTAGGTAACAATTTAATAAATAGTAGGTAGCAATTTAATAAATAGTAAGTAACAATTTAATAAATAGTAAGTAACAATTTAATAAATAGTAAGTAACAATTTAATAAATTGTATGTAACAATTTAATAAATTGTAGGTAACAATTTAATAAATAGTAGGTAACAATTTAATAAATAGTAGGTAACAATTTAATAAATAGTAATTAACAATTTAATAAATAGTAAGTAACAATTTTATAAATAGAAAGTAACAATTTCATAAATAGTAGGTAGCAATTTAATAAATAGTAAGTAACAATTTAATAAATAGTGAGTAACAATTTAGTAAATAGTAGGCAACAATTTAAAAAATAGTAAGTAGCAATTTAATAAATAGTGAGTAGCAATTTAGTAAATAGTAAGTAGCAATTTAATAAATAGTAAGTAACAATTTAATATATTGTAATTAACAATTTAATAAATAGTAATTAACAATTTAATAAATAGTAAGTAACAATTTAATAAATAGAAGGTAACAATTTCATAAATAGTAGGTAGCAATTTAATAAATAGTAAGTAACAATTTAATAAATAGAAGGTAACAATTTAATAAATAGTAAGTAACAATTTAATAAATAGTAAGTAACAATTTAATAAATTGTATGTAACAATTTAATAAATTGTAGGTAACAATTTAATAAATAGTAGGTAACAATTTAATAAATAGTAGGTAACAATTTAATAAATAGTAATTAACAATTTAATAAATAGTAAGTAACAATTTTATAAATAGAAAGTAACAATTTCATAAATAGTAGGTAGCAATTTAATAAATAGTAAGTAACAATTTAATAAATAGTAAGTAACAATTTAATAAATAGTAAGAAGCCATTTAATAAATAGTAGGTAGCAATTTAATAAATAGTTGGAAACAATTTAATAAATAGTAGGTAACAATTTAATAAATAGTAGGTAGCAATTTAATAAATAGTAGGTAGCAATTTAATAAATAGTAAGTAGCAATTTAATAAATAGTAAGTAGCAATTTAATAAATAGTAAGTAGCAATTTAATAAATAGTAAGTAGCAATTTAATAAATTGTAAGTAGCAATTTAATAAATAGTAAGTAGCAATTTATTAAATAGTAAGTAACAATTTAATAAATAGTAAGTAACAATTTAATAAATAGTAAGTAACAATTTAATAAATAGTAAGTAACAATTTAATAAATTGTAGGTGACAATTTAATAAATAGTAGGTAACAATTTAATAAATAGTAGGTAACAATTTAATAAATAGTAGGTAACAATTTAATAAATAGTAGGTAACAATTTAATAAATAGTAGGTAACAATTTAATAAATAGTAGGTAACAATTTAATAAATAGTAGGTAACAATTTAGTAAATAGTAGGCAACAATTTAAAAAATAGTAAGTAGCAATTTAATAAATAGTGAGTAGCAATTTAGTAAATAGTAAGTAGCAATTTAATAAATAGTAAGTAACAATTTAATAAATTGTAATTAACAATTTAATAAATAGTAATTAACAATTTAATAAATAGTAAGTAACAATTTAATAAATAGAAAGTAACAATTTCATAAATAGTAGGTAGCAATTTAATAAATAGTAAGTAACAATTTAATAAATAGTAAGTAACAATTTAATAAATAGTAAGTAACAATTTAATAAATTGTATGTAACAATTTAATAAATAGTAGGTAACAATTTAATAAATACTAGGTAACAATTTAATAAATAGTAGGTAACAATTTAATAAATAGTACGTAACAATTTAATAAATAGAAGGTAACAATTTAATAAATAGAAAGTAACAATTTCATAAATAGTAGGTAGCAATTTAATAAATAGTAGGTAGCAATTTAATAAATAGTAAGTAGCAATTTAATAAATAGTAAGTAGCAATTTAATAAATAGTAAGTAGCAATTTAATAAATAGTAAGTAGCAATTTAATAAATTGTAGGTAACAATTTAATAAATAGTAGGTAACAATTTAATAAATAGTAGGTAACAATTTAATAAATAGTAATTAACAATTTAATAAATAGTAAGTAACAATTTTATAAATAGAAAGTAACAATTTCATAAATAGTAGGTAGCAATTTAATAAATAGTAAGTAACAATTTAGTAAATAGTAGGCAACAATTTAAAAAATAGTAAGTAGCAATTTAATAAATAGTGAGTAGCAATTTAGTAAATAGTAAGTAGCAATTTAATAAATAGTAAGTAACAATTTAATAAATTGTAATTAACAATTTAATAAATAGTAATTAACAATTTAATAAATAGTAAGTAACAATTTAATAAATAGAAAGTAACAATTTCATTAATAGTAGGTAGCAATTTAATAAATAGTAGGTAGCAATTTAATAAATAGTAAGTAGCAATTTAATAAATAGTAAGTAGCAATTTAATAAATAGTAAGTAGCAATTTAATAAATAGTAAGTAGCAATTTATTAAATAGTAAGTAACAATTTAATAAATTGTAAGTAACAATTTAATAAATAGTAAGTAACAATTTAATAAATTGTAGGTGACAATTTAATAAATAGTAGGTAACATTTTAATAAATAGTAGGTAACAATTTAATAAATAGTAGGTAACAATTTAATAAATAGTAGGTAACAATTTAATAAATAGTAGGTAACAATTTAATAAATAGTAGGTAACAATTTAATAAATAGTAGGTAACAATTTAATAAATAGTAGGTAACAATTTAATAAATAGTAGGTAACAATTTAATAAATAGTAGGTAACAATTTAGTAAATAGTAGGCAACAATTTAAAAAATAGTAAGTAGCAATTTAATAAATAGTGAGTAGCAATTTAGTAAATAGTAAGTAGCAATTCAATAAATAGTAAGTAACAATTTAATAAATTGTAATTAACAATTTAATAAATAGTAATTAACAATTTAATAAATAGTAGGTAACAATTTAATAAATAGTAATTAACAATTTAATAAATAGTAAGTAACAATTTTATAAATAGAAAGTAACAATTTCATAAATAGTAGGTAGCAATTTAATAAATAGTAGGTAACAATTTAATAAATAGTAGGTAACAATTTAATAAATAGTAGGTAACAATTTAATAAATAGTAGGTAACAATTTAATAAATAGTAGGTAACAGTTTAATAAATAGTAGGTAACAATTTAGTAAATAGTAGGCAACAATTTAAAAAATAGTAAGAAGCAACTTAATAAATAGTGAGTAGCAATTTAATAAATAGTAGGTAGCAATTTAATAAATAGTAGGTAACAATTTAATAAATAGTAGGTAACAATTTAATAAATAAAAAGTAGCCATTTAATAAATAGTAAGTAGCAATTTAATCAATAGTAAGTAGCAATTTAATAAATAGTAAGTAGCAATTTAATAAATAGTAAGAAGCAATTTAATAAATAGTAAGTAGCAATTTAATAAATAGTAAGTAGCAATTTAATGAATAGTAAGTAGCAATTTAATAAATAGTAAGAAGCAATTTAATAAATAGTAAGTAACAATTTAATAAATTGTATGCAACAATTTAATAAATAGTAGGTAACAATTTAATAAATAGTAGGTAACAATTTAATAAATAGTAGGTAACAATTTAATAAATACTAGGTAACAATTTAATAAATAGTAGGTAACAATTTAATAAATAGTACGTAACAATTTTATAAATAGAAGGTAACAATTTAATAAATAGTTGGAAACAATTTAATAAATAGTAGGTAACAATTTAATAAATAGTAGGTAGCAATTTAATAAATAGTAGGTAGCAATTTAATAAATAGTAAGTAGCAATTTAATAAATAGTAAGTAGCAATTTAATAAATAGTAAGTAACAATTTAATAAATAGTAAGTAGCAATTTAATAAAATGAAAGTAGCAATTTAATAAATAGTAAGTAGCAATTTATTAAATAGTAAGTAACAATTTAATAAATAGTAAGTAACAATTTAATAAATTGTAGGTGACAATTTAATAAATAGTAGGTAACAATTTAATAAATAGTAGGTAACAATTTAATAAATAGTAAGTAACAATTTAATAAATAGTAGGTAACAATTTAATAAATAGTAGGTAACAATTTAATAAATAGAAGGTAACAATTTAATAAATAGTAGGTAACAATTTAATAAATAGTAGGTAACAATTTAATAAATAGTAGGTAACAATTTAGTAAATAGTAGGCAACAATTTAAAAAATAGTAAGTAGCAATTTAATAAATAGTGAGTAGCAATTTAGTAAATAGTAAGTAGCAATTTAATAAATAGTAAGTAACAATTTAATAAATTGTAATTAACAATTTAATAAATAGTAATTAACAAATTAATAAATAGTAAGTAACAATTTAATAAATAGAAAGTAACAATATCATAAATAGTTGGTAGCAATTTAATAAATAGTAAGTAACAATTTAATAAATAGTAAGTAACAATTTAATAAATAGTAAGTAACAATGTAATAAATTGTATGTAACAATTTAACAAATTGTAGGTAACAATTTAATAAATAGTAGGTAACAATTTAATAAATAGTAGGTAACAATTTAATAAATAGTAATTAACAATTTAATAAATAGTAAGTAACAATTTTATAAATAGAAAGTAACAATTTCATAAATAGTAGGTAGCAATTTAATAAATAGTAAGTAACAATTTAATAAATAGTAAGTAACAATTTAGTAAATAGTAGGCAACAATTTAAAAAATAGTAAGTAGCAATTTAATAAATAGTGAGTAGCAATTTAGTAAATAGTAAGTAGCAATTTAATAAATAGTAAGTAACAATTTAATAAATTGTAATTAACAATTTAATAAATAGTAATTAACAATTTAATAAATAGTAAGTAACAATTTAATAAATAGAAAGTAACAATTTCATAAATAGTAGGTAGCAATTTAATAAATAGTAAGTAACAATTTAATAAATAGTATGTAACAATTTAATAAATAGTAAGTAACAATTTAATAAATTGTATGTAACAATTTAATAAATTGTAGGTAACAATTTAATAAATAGTAGGTAACAATTTAATAAATAGTAGGTAACAATTTAATAAATAGTAATTAACAATTTAATAAATAGTAAGTAACAATTTAATAAATAGAAAGTAACAATTACATAAATAGTAGGTAGCAATTTAATAAATAGTAAGTAACAATTTAATAAATAGTAAGTAACAATTTAATAAATAGTAAGTAACAATTTAATAAATAGTAAGTAACAATTTAATAAATAGTAAGTAACAATTTAATAAACAGTAAGTAGCCATTTAATAAATAGTAGGTTGCAATTTAATAAATAGTAGGCAGCAATTTAATAAATAGTAGGTAACAATTTAATAAATAGTAGGTAACATTTTAATAAACAGAAGGTAACAATTTAATAAATAGTAGGTAACAATTTAATAAATAGTAGGTAACAATTTAATAAATAGTAGGTAACATTTTAATAAATAGTAGGTAACCATTTAATAAATAGTAGGTAACAATTTAATAAATAGTAGGTAACAATTTAATAAATAGTAGGTAACAATTTAATAAATAGTAGGTAACAATTTAATAAATAGTAGGTAACAATTTAATAAATAGTAGGTAACAATTTAATAAATAGTAGGTAACAATTTAATAAATAGTAGGTAACAATTTAGTAAATAGTAGGCAACAATTTAAAAAATAGTAAGTAGCAATTTAATAAATAGTGAATAGCAATTTAGTAAATAGTAAGTAGCAATTTAATAAATAGTAAGTAACAATTTAATAAATTGTAATTAACAATTTAATAAATAGTATTTAACAATTTAATAAATAGTAAGTAACAATTTAATAAATAGAAAGTAACAATTTCATAAATAGTAGGTAGCAATTTAATAAATAGTAAGTAACAATTTAATAAATAGTAAGTAACAATTTAATAAATAGTAAGTAACAATTTAATAAATTGTATGTAACAATTTAATAAATTGTGGGTAACAATTTAATAAATAGTAGGTAACAATTTAATAAATAGTAGGTAACAATTTAATAAATAGTAATTAACAATTTAATAAATAGTAAGTAACAATTTTATAAATAGAAAGTAACAATTTCATAAATAGTAGGTAGCAATTTAATAAATAGTAAGTAACAATTTAATAAATAGTAAGTAACAATTTAGTAAATAGTAGGCAACAATTTGAAAAATAGTAAGTAGCAATTTAATAAATAGTGAGTAGCAATTTAGTAAATAGTAAGTAGCAATTTAATAAATAGTAAGTAACAATTTAATAAATTGTAATTAACAATTTAATAAATAGTAATTAACAATTTAATAAATAGTAAGTAACAATTTACTAAATAGAAAGTAACAATTTCATAAATAGTAGGTAGCAATTTAATAAATAGTAAGTAACAATTTAATAAATAGTAAGTAACAATTTAATAAATAGTAAGTAACAATTTAATAAATTGTATGAAACAATTTAATAAATTGTAGGTAACAATTTAATAAATAGTAGGTAGCAATTTAATAAATAGTAAGTAACAATTTAATAAATAGTAAGTAACAATTTAATAAATAGTAAGTAACAATTTAATAAATTGTATGTAACAATTTAATAAATTGTAGGTAACAATTTAATAAATAGTAGGTAACAATTTAATAAATAGTAGGTAACAATTTAATAAATAGTAATTAACAATTTAATAAATAGTAAGTAACAATTTTATAAATAGAAAGTAACAATTTCATAAATATTAGGTAGCAATTTAATAAATAGTAAGTAACAATTTAATAAATAGTAAGTAACAATTTAGTAAATAGTAGGCAACAATTTAAAAAATAGTAAGTAGCAATTTAATAAATAGTGAGTAGCAATTTAGTAAATAGTAAGTAGCAATTTAATAAATAGTAAGTAACAATTTAATATATTGTAATTAACAATTTAATAAATAGTAATTAACAATTTAATAAATAGTAAGTAACAATTTAATAAATAGAAGGTAACAATTTCATAAATAGTAGGTAGCAATTTAATAAATAGTAAGTAACAATTTAATAAATAGAAGGTAACAATTTAATAAATAGTAAGTAACAATTTAATAAATAGTAAGTAACAATTTAATAAATTGTAGGTAACAATTTAATAAATAGTAGGTAACAATTTAATAAATAGTAGGTAACAATTTAATAAATAGTAGGTAACAATTTAATAAATAGTAATTAACAATTTAATAAATAGTAAGTAACAATTTTATAAATAGAAAGTAACAATTTCATAAATAGTAGGTAGCAATTTAATAAATAGTAAGTAACAATTTAATAAATAGTAAGTAACAATTTAGTAAATAGTAGGCAACAATTTAAAAAATAGTAAGTAGCAATTTAATAAATAGTGAGTAGCAATTTAGTAAATAGTAAGTAGCAATTTAATAAATAGTAAGTAACAATTTAATAAATTGTAATTAACAATTTAATAAATAGTAATTAACAATTTAATAAATAGTAAGTAACAATTTAATAAATAGAAAGTAACAATTTCATAAATAGTAGGTAGCAATTTAATAAATAGTAGGTAGCAATTTAATAAATAGTAAGTAGCAATTTAATAAATAGTAAGTAGCAATTTAATAAATAGTAAGTAGCACTTTAATAAATAGTAAGTAGCAATTTAATAAATTGTAAGTAGCAATTTAATAAATAGTAAGTAACAATTTAATAAATTGTAATTAACAATTTAATAAATAGTAATTAACAATTTAATAAATAGTAAGTAACAATTTAATAAATAGAAAGTAACAATATCATAAATAGTTGGTAGCAATTTAATAAATAGTAAGTAACAATTTAATAAATAGTAAGTAACAATTTAATAAATAGAAAGTAACAATTACATAAATAGTAGGTAGCAATTTAATAAATAGTAAGTAACAATTTAATAAATAGTAAGTAACAATTTAATAAATAGTAAGTAACAATTTAATAAATAGTAAGTAACAATTTAATAAATAGTAAGTAACAATTTAATAAATAGTAAGTAACAATTTAATAAACAGTAAGTAGCCATTTAATAAATAGTAGGTTGCAATTTAATAAATAGTAGGCAGCAATTTAATAAATAGTAGGTAACAATTTAATAAATAGTAGGTAAACTTTTTAATAAACAGAAGGTAACAATTTAATAAATAGTAGGTAACAATTTAATAAATAGTAGGTAACAATTTAATAAATAGTAGGTAACATTTTAATAAATAGTAGGTAACCATTTAATAAATAGTAATTAACAATTTAATAAATAGTAAGTAACAATTTTATAAATAGAAAGTAACAATTTCATAAATAGTAGGTAGCAATTTAATAAATAGTAAGTAACAATTTAATAAATAGTAAGTAACAATTTAGTAAATAGTAGGCAACAATTTAAAAAATAGTAAGTAGCAATTTAATAAATAGTGAGTAGCAATTTAGTAAATAGTAAGTAGCAATTTAATAAATAGTAAGTAACAATTTAATAAATTGTAATTAACAATTTAATAAATAGTAATTAACAATTTAATAAATAGTAAGTAACAATTTAATAAATAGAAAGTAACAATTTCATAAATAGTAGGTAGCAATTTAATAAATAGTAAGTAACAATTTAATAAATAGTAAGTAACAATTTAATAAATAGTAAGTAACAATTTAATAAATTGTATGTAACAATTTAATAAATTGTAGGTAACAATTTAATAAATAGTAGGTAACAATTTAATAAATAGTAGGTAACAATTTAATAAATAGTAATTAACAATTTAATAAATAGTAAGTAACAATTTAATAAATAGAAAGTAACAATTACATAAATAGTAGGTAGCAATTTAATAAATAGTAAGTAACAATTTAATAAATAGTAAGTAACAATTTAATAAATAGTAAGTAACAATTTAATAAATAGTAAGTAACAATTTAATAAACAGTAAGTAGCCATTTAATAAATAGTAGGTTGCAATTTAATAAATAGTAGGCAGCAATTTAATAAATAGTAGGTAACAATTTAATAAATAGTAGGTAACATTTTAATAAACAGAAGGTAACAATTTAATAAATAGTAGGTAACAATTTAATAAATAGTAGGTAACAATTTAATAAATAGTAGGTAACATTTTAATAAATAGTAGGTAACCATTTAATAAATAGTAGGTAACAATTTAATAAATAGTAGGTAACAATTTAATAAATAGTAGGTAACAATTTAATAAATAGTAGGTAACAATTTAATAAATAGTAGGTAACAATTTAATAAATAGTAGGTAACAATTTAATAAATAGTAGGTAACAATTTAATAAATAGTAGGTAACAATTTAGTAAATAGTAGGCAACAATTTAAAAAATAGTAAGTAGCAATTTAATAAATAGTGAATAGCAATTTAGTAAATAGTAAGTAGCAATTTAATAAATAGTAAGTAACAATTTAATAAATTGTAATTAACAATTTAATAAATAGTATTTAACAATTTAATAAATAGTAAGTAACAATTTAATAAATAGAAAGTAACAATTTCATAAATAGTAGGTAGCAATTTAATAAATAGTAAGTAACAATTTAATAAATAGTAAGTAACAATTTAATAAATAGTAAGTAACAATTTAATAAATTGTATGTAACAATTTAATAAATTGTAGGTAACAATTTAATAAATAGTAGGTAACAATTTAATAAATAGTAGGTAACAATTTAATAAATAGTAATTAACAATTTAATAAATAGTAAGTAACAATTTTATAAATAGAAAGTAACAATTTCATAAATAGTAGGTAGCAATTTAATAAATAGTAAGTAACAATTTAATAAATAGTAAGTAACAATTTTGTAAATAGTAGGCAACAATTTGAAAAATAGTAAGTAGCAATTTAATAAATAGTGAGTAGCAATTTAGTAAATAGTAAGTAGCAATTTAATAAATAGTAAGTAACAATTTAATAAATTGTAATTAACAATTTAATAAATAGTAATTAACAATTTAATAAATAGTAGGTAACAATTTACTAAATAGAAAGTAACAATTTCATAAATAGTAGGTAGCAATTTAATAAATAGTAAGTAACAATTTAATAAATAGTAAGTAACAATTTAATAAATAGTAAGTAACAATTTAATAAATTGTATGAAACAATTTAATAAATTGTAGGTAACAATTTAATAAATAGTAGGTAGCAATTTAATAAATAGTAAGTAACAATTTAATAAATAGTAAGTAACAATTTAATAAATAGTAAGTAACAATTTAATAAATTGTATGTAACAATTTAATAAATTGTAGGTAACAATTTAATAAATAGTAGGTAACAATTTAATAAATAGTAGGTAACAATTTAATAAATAGTAATTAACAATTTAATAAATAGTAAGTAACAATTTTATAAATAGAAAGTAACAATTTCATAAATAGTAGGTAGCAATTTAATAAATAGTAAGTAACAATTTAATAAATAGTAAGTAACAATTTAGTAAATAGTAGGCAACAATTTAAAAAATAGTAAGTAGCAATTTAATAAATAGTGAGTAGCAATTTAGTAAATAGTAAGTAGCAATTTAATAAATAGTAAGTAACAATTTAATATATTGTAATTAACAATTTAATAAATAGTAATTAACAATTTAATAAATAGTAAGTAACAATTTAATAAATAGAAGGTAACAATTTCATAAATAGTAGGTAGCAATTTAATAAATAGTAAGTAACAATTTAATAAATAGAAGGTAACAATTTAATAAATAGTAAGTAACAATTTAATAAATAGTAAGTAACAATTTAATAAATTGTATGTAACAATTTAATAAATTGTAGGTAACAATTTAATAAATAGTAGGTAACAATTTAATAAATAGTAGGTAACAATTTAATAAATAGTAATTAACAATTTAATAAATAGTAAGTAACAATTTTATAAATAGAAAGTAACAATTTCATAAATAGTAGGTAGCAATTTAATAAATAGTAAGTAACAATTTAATAAATAGTAAGTAACAATTTAGTAAATAGTAGGCAACAATTTAAAAAATAGTAAGTAGCAATTTAATAAATAGTGAGTAGCAATTTAGTAAATAGTAAGTAGCAATTTAATAAATAGTAAGTAACAATTTAATAAATTGTAATTAACAATTTAATAAATAGTAATTAACAATTTAATAAAGAGTAAGTAACAATTTAATAAATAGAAAGTAACAATTTCATAAATAGTAGGTAGCAATTTAATAAATAGTAGGTAGCAATTTAATAAATAGTAAGTAGCAATTTAATAAATAGTAAGTAGCAATTTAATAAATAGTATGTAGCAATTTAATAAATAGTAAGTAGCAATTTAATAAATTGTAAGTAGCAATTTAATAAATAGTAAGTAGCAATTTATTAAATAGTAAGTAACAATTTAATAAATAGTAAGTAACAATTTAATAAATAGTAAGTAACAATTTAATAAATTGTAGGTGACAATTTAATAAATAGTAGGTAACAATTTAATAAATAGTAGGTAACAATTTAATAAATAGTAGGTAACAATTTAATAAATAGTAGGTAACATTTTGATAAATAGTAGGTAACAATTTAATAAATAGAAGGTAACAATTTAATAAATAGTTGGAAACAATTGAATAAATAGTAGGCAACAATTTAATAAATAGTAGGTAGCAATTTAATAAATAGTAGGTAGCAATTTAATAAATAGTAAGTAGCAATTTAATAAATAGTAAGTAGCAATTTAATAAATAGTAAGTAGCAATTTAATAAATAGTAAGTAGCAATTTAATAAATTGTAAGTATCAATTTAATAAATAGTAAGTAGCAATTTATTAAATAGTAAGTAACAATTTAATAAATAGTAAGTAACAATTTAATAAATAGTAAGTAACAATTTAATAAATTGTAGGTGACAATTTAATAAATAGTAGGAAACAATTTAATAAATAGTAGGTAACAATTTAATAAATAGTAGGTAACAATTTAATAAATAGTAGGTACCAATTTAATAAATAGTAGGTACCAATTTAATAAATAGTAGGTAACAATTTAATAAATAGTAGGTAACAATTTAGTAAATAGTAGGCAACAATTTAAAAAATAGTAAGTAGCAATTTAATAAATAGTGAGTAGCAATTTAGTAAATAGTAAGTAGCAATTTAATAAATAGTAAGTAACAATTTAATAAATTGTAATTAACAATTTAATAAATAGTAATTAACAATTTAATAAATAGTAAGTAACAATTTAATAAATAGAAAGTAACAATTTCATAAATAGTAGGTAGCAATTTAATAAATAGTAAGTAACAATTTAATAAATAGTAAGTAACAATTTAATAAATAGTAAGTAACAATTTAATAAATAGTAGGTAACAATTTAATAAATACTAGGTAACAATTTAATAAATAGTAGGTAACAATTTAATAAATAGTACGTAACAATTTAATAAATAGAAGGTAACAATTTAATAAATAGTAGGTAACAATTTAATAAATAGTAGGTAACAATTTAATAAATAGTAGGTAACAATTTAATAAATAGTAGGTAACAATTTAATAAATAGTAGGTAACAATTTAATAAATAGTAGGTAACAATTTAATAAATAGTAGGTAACAATTTAATAAATAGAAGGTAACAATTTAATAAATAGTTGGAAACAATTGAATAAATAGTAGGTAACAATTTAATAAATAGTAGGTAGCAATTTAATAAATAGTAGGTAGCAATTTAATAAATAGTAAGTAGCAATTTAATAAATAGTAAGTAACAATTTAATAAATAGTAAGTAACAATTTAATAAATAGTAAGTAACAATTTAATAAATTGTATGTAACAATTTAATAAATTGTAGGTAACAATTTAATAAATAGTAGGTAACAATTTAATAAATAGTAGGTAACAATTTAATAAATAGTAATTAACAATTTAATAAATAGTAAGTAACAATTTTATAAATAGAAAGTAACAATTTCATAAATAGTAGGTAGCAATTTAATAAATAGTAAGTAACAATTTAATAAATAGTAAGTAACAATTTAGTAAATAGTAGGCAACAATTTAAAAAATAGTAAGTAGCAATTTAATAAATAGTGAGTAGCAATTTAGTAAATAGTAAGTAGCAATTTAATAAATAGTAAGTAACAATTTAATAAATTGTAATTAACAATTTAATAAATAGTAATTAACAATTTAATAAATAGTAAGTAACAATTTAATAAATAGAAAGTAACAATTTCATAAATAGTAGGTAGCAATTTAATAAATAGTAGGTAGCAATTTAATAAATAGTAAGTAGCAATTGAATAAATAGTAAGTAGCAATTTAATAAATAGTAAGTAGCAATTTAATAAATAGTAAGTAGCAATTTAATAAATTCTAAGTAGCAATTTAATAAATAGTAAGTAGCAATTTATTAAATAGTAAGTAACAATTTAATAAATAGTAAGTAACAATTTAATAAATAGTAAGTAACAATTTAATAAATTGTAGGTGACAATTTAATAAATAGTAGGTAACAATTTAATAAATAGTAGGTAACAATTTAATAAATAGTAGGTAACAATTTAATAAATAGTAGGTAACATTTTAATAAATAGTAGGTAACAAATTAATAAATAGAAGGTAACAGTTTAATAAATAGTTGGAAACAATTGAATAAATAGTAGGTAACAATTTAATAAATAGTAGGTAGCAATTTAATAAATAGTAGGTAGCAATTTAATAAATAGTAAGTAGCAATTTAATAAATAGTAAGTAGCAATTTAATAAATAGTAAGTAGCAATTTAATAAATAGTAAGTAGCAATTTAATAAATTGTAAGTATCAATTTAATAAATAGTAAGTAGCAATTTATTAAATAGTAAGTAACAATTTAATAAATAGTAAGTAACAATTTAATAAATAGTAAGTAACAATTTAATAAATTGTAGGTGACAATTTAATAAATAGTAGGTAACAATTTAATAAATAGTAGGTAACAATTTAATAAATAGTAGGTAACAATTTAATAAATAGTAGGTACCAATTTAATAAATAGTAGGTACCAATTTAATAAATAGTAGGTAACAATTTAATAAATAGTAGGTAACAATTTAGTAAATAGTAGGCAACAATTTAAAAAATAGTAAGTAGCAATTTAATAAATAGTAAGTAACAATTTAATAAATTGTATGCAACAATTTAATAAATAGTAGGTAACAATTTAATAAATAGTAGGTAACAATTTAATAAATAGTAGGTAACAATTTAATAAATACTAGGTAACAACTTAATAAATAGTAGGTAACAATTTAATAAATAGTACGTAACAATTTAATAAATAGAAGGTAACAATTTAATAAATAGTTGGAAACAATTTAATAAATAGTAGGTAACAATTTAATAAATAGTAGGTAGCAATTTAATAAATAGTAGGTAGCAATTTAATAAATAGTAAGTAGCAATTTAATAAATAGTAAGTAGCAATTTAATAAATAGTAAGTAGCAATTTAATAAATAGTAAGTAGCAATTTAATAAATAGTAAGTAGCAATTTAATAAATTGTAAGTAGCAATTTAATAAATAGTAAGTAGCAATTTATTAAATAGTAAGTAACAATTTAATAAATAGTAAGTAACAATTTAATAAATAGTAAGTAACAATTTAATAAATTGTAGGTGACAATTTAATAAATAGTAGGTAACAATTTAATAAATACTAGGTAACAATTTAATAAACAGTAGGTAACAATTTAATAAATAGTACGTAACAATTTAATAAATAGTAGGTAACAATTTAATAAATAGTTGGAAACAATTTAATAAATAGTAGGTAACAATTTAATAAATAGTAGGTAGCAATTTAATAAATAGTAAGTAACAATTTAATAAATAGTAAGTAGCAATTTAATAAATAGTGAGTAGCAATTTAATAAATAGTAAGTAGCAATTTAATAAATAGTAATTAACAATTTAATGAATAGTAAGTAACAATTTAATAAATAGTAAGTAACAATTTAATAAATAGTAAGTAACAATTTAATAAATAGTAAGTAGCAATTTAATAAATAGTGTGTAGCAATTTAATAAATAGTAAGTAGCCATTTAATAAATAGTATGTAACAATTTAATAAATAGTAAGTAGCCATTTAATAAATAGTAAGTAGCAATTTAATAAATATTAAGTAGCAATTTAATAAATAGTAAGTAGCAATTTAATAAATAGTAAGCAGCAATTTAATAAATAGGAAGTAGCAATTTAATAAATAGTAAGTAGCAATTTAATAAATAGTAAGTAGCAATTTAATAAATAGTAAGAAGCCATTTAATAAATAGTAGGTAGCAATTTAATAAATAGTAGGTAGCAATTTAATAAATAGTAGGTAACAATTTAATAAATAGTAGGTAACAATTTAATAAATAGTAGGTAACAATTTAATAAATAGTAGGTAACATTTTAATAAACAGAAGGTAACAATTTAGTATATAGTAGGTAACAATTTAATAAATAGTAGGTAACAATTTAATAAATTGTAGGTAGCAATTTAATAAATAGTAGGTAGCAATTTAATAAATAGTAAGTAGCAATTTAATAAATAGTAAGTAGCAATTTAATAAATAGTAAGTAGCAATTTAATAAATAGTAAGTAGCAATTTAATAAATTGTAAGTAGCAATTTAATAAATAGTAAGTAACAATTTAATAAATAGTAAGTAACAATTTAATAAATTGTAGGTGACAATTTAATAAATAGAAGGTAACAATTTAATAAATAGTAGGTACTAATTTAATAAATAGTAAGTAACAATTTAATAAATTGTATGTAACAATTTAATAAATTGTAGGTAACAATTTAATAAATAGTAGGTAACAATTTAATAAATAGTAGGTAACAATTTAATAAATAGTAATTAACAATTTAATAAATAGTAAGTAACAATTTTATAAATAGAAAGTAACAATTTCATAAATAGTAGGTAGCAATTTAATAAATAGTAAGTAACAATTTAATAAATAGTAAGTAACAATTTAGTAAATAGTAGGCAACAATTTAAAAAATAGTAAGTAGCAATTTAATAAATAGTGAGTAGCAATTTAGTAAATAGTAAGTAGCAATTTAATAAATAGTAAGTAACAATTTAATAAATTGTAATTAACAATTTAATAAATAGTAATTAACAATTTAATAAATAGTAAGTAACAATTTAATAAATAGAAAGTAACAATTTCATAAATAGTAGGTAGCAATTTAATAAATAGTAAGTAACAATTTAATAAATAGTAAGTAACAATTTAATAAATAGTAAGTAACAATTTAATAAATAGTAGGTAACAATTTAATAAATACTAGGTAACAATTTAATAAATAGTAGGTAACAATTTAATAAATAGTACGTAACAATTTAATAAATAGAAGGTAACAATTTAATAAATAGTAGGTAACAATTTAATAAATAGTAGGTAACAATTTAATAAATAGTAGGTAACAATTTAATAAATAGTAGGTAACAATTTAATAAATAGTAGGTAACAATTTAATAAATAGTAGGTAACAATTTAATAAATAGTAGGTAACAATTTAATAAATAGAAGGTAACAATTTAATAAATAGTTGGAAACAATTGAATAAATAGTAGGTAACAATTTAATAAATAGTAGGTAGCAATTTAATAAATAGTAGGTAGCAATTTAATAAATAGTAAGTAGCAATTTAATAAATAGTAAGTAACAATTTAATAAATAGTAAGTAACAATTTAATAAATAGTAGGTAACAATTTAATAAATAGTAGGTAACAATTTAATAAATAGTAATTAACAATTTAATAAATAGTAAGTAACAATTTTATAAATAGAAAGTAACAATTTCATAAATAGTAGGTAGCAATTTAATAAATAGTAAGTAACAATTTAATAAATAGTAAGTAACAATTTAGTAAATAGTAGGCAACAATTTAAAAAATAGTAAGTAGCAATTTAATAAATAGTGAGTAGCAATTTAGTAAATAGTAAGTAGCAATTTAATAAATAGTAAGTAACAATTTAATAAATTGTAATTAACAATTTAATAAATAGTAATTAACAATTTAATAAATAGTAAGTAACAATTTAATAAATAGAAAGTAACAATTTCATAAATAGTAGGTAGCAATTTAATAAATAGTAGGTAGCAATTTAATAAATAGTAAGTAGCAATTGAATAAATAGTAAGTAGCAATTTAATAAATAGTAAGTAGCAATTTAATAAATAGTAAGTAGCAATTTAATAATTTCTAAGTAGCAATTTAATAAATAGTAAGTAGCAATTTATTAAATAGTAAGTAACAATTTAATAAATAGTAAGTAACAATTTAATAAATTGTAGGTGACAATTTAATAAATAGTATGTAACAATTTAATAAATAGTAGGTAACAATTTAATAAATAGTAGGTAACAATTTAATAAATAGTAGGTAACATTTTAATAAATAGTAGGTAACAATTTAATAAATAGAAGGTAACAGTTTAATAAATAGTTGGAAACAATTGAATAAATAGAAGGTAACAATTTAATAAATAGTAGGTAGCAATTTAATAAATAGTAGGTAGCAATTTAATAAATAGTAAGTAGCAATTTAATAAATAGTAAGTAGCAATTTAATAAATAGTAAGTAGCAATTTAATAAATAGTAAGTAGCAATTTAATAAATTGTAAGTATCAATTTAATAAATAGTAAGTAGCAATTTATTAAATAGTAAGTAACAATTTAATAAATAGTAAGTAACAATTTAATAAATAGTAAGTAACAATTTAATAAATTGTAGGTGACAATTTAATAAATAGTAGGTAACAATTTAATAAATAGTAGGTAACAATTTAATAAATAGTAGGTAACAATTTAATAAATAGTAGGTACCAATTTAATAAATAGTAGGTACCAATTTAATAAATAGTAGGTAACAATTTAATAAATAGTAGGTAACAATTTAGTAAATAGTAGGCAACAATTTAAAAAATAGTAAGTAGCAATTTAATAAATAGTAAGTAACAATTTAATAAATTGTATGCAACAATTTAATAAATAGTAGGTAACAATTTAATAAATAGTAGGTAACAATTTAATAAATAGTAGGTAACAATTTAATAAATACTAGGTAACAACTTAATAAATAGTAGGTAACAATTTAATAAATAGTACGTAACAATTTAATAAATAGAAGGTAACAATTTAATAAATAGTTGGAAACAATTTAATAAATAGTAGGTAACAATTTAATAAATAGTAGGTAGCAATTTAATAAATAGTAGGTAGCAATTTAATAAATAGTAAGTAGCAATTTAATAAATAGTAAGTAGCAATTTAATAAATAGTAAGTAGCAATTTAATAAATAGTAAGTAGCAATTTAATAAATAGTAAGTAGCAATTTAATAAATTGTAAGTAGCAATTTAATAAATAGTAAGTAGCAATTTATTAAATAGTAAGTAACAATTTAATAAATAGTAAGTAACAATTTAATAAATAGTAAGTAACAATTTAATAAATTGTAGGTGACAATTTAATAAATAGTAGGTAACAATTTAATAAATACTAGGTAACAATTTAATAAACAGTAGGTAACAATTTAATAAATAGTACGTAACAATTTAATAAATAGTAGGTAACAATTTAATAAATAGTTGGAAACAATTTAATAAATAGTAGGTAACAATTTAATAAATAGTAGGTAGCAATTTAATAAATAGTAAGTAACAATTTAATAAATAGTAAGTAGCAATTTAATAAATAGTGAGTAGCAATTTAATAAATAGTAAGTAGCAATTTAATAAATAGTAATTAACAATTTAATGAATAGTAAGTAACAATTTAATAAATAGTAAGTAACAATTTAATAAATAGTAAGTAACAATTTAATAAATAGTAAGTAACAATTTAATAAATAGTAAGTAGCAATTTAATAAATAGTGTGTAGCAATTTAATAAATAGTAAGTAGCCATTTAATAAATAGTATGTAACAATTTAATAAATAGTAAGTAGCCATTTAATAAATAGTAAGTAGCAATTTAATAAATATTAAGTAGCAATTTAATAAATAGTAAGTAGCAATTTAATAAATAGTAAGCAGCAATTTAATAAATAGGAAGTAGCAATTTAATAAATAGTAAGTAGCAATTTAATAAATAGTAAGTAGCAATTTAATAAATAGTAAGAAGCCATTTAATAAATAGTAGGTAGCAATTTAATAAATAGTAGGTAGCAATTTAATAAATAGTAGGTAACAATTTAATAAATAGTAGGTAACAATTTAATAAATAGTAGGTAACAATTTAATAAATAGTAGGTAACATTTTAATAAACAGAAGGTAACAATTTAGTATATAGTAGGTAACAATTTAATAAATAGTAGGTAACAATTTAATAAATTGTAGGTAGCAATTTAATAAATAGTAGGTAGCTATTTAATAAATAGTAAGTAGCAATTTAATAAATAGTAAGTAGCAATTTAATAAATAGTAAGTAGCAATTTAATAAATAGTAAGTAGCAATTTAATAAATTGTAAGTAGCAATTTAATAAATAGTAAGTAACAATTTAATAAATAGTAAGTAACAATTTAATAAATTGTAGGTGACAATTTAATAAATAGAAGGTAACAATTTAATAAATAGTAGGTAATAATTTAATAAATAGTAAGTAACAATTTAATAAATTGTATGTAACAATTTAATAAATTGTAGGTAACAATTTAATAAATAGTAGGTAACAATTTAATAAATAGTAGGTAACAATTTAATAAATAGTAATTAACAATTTAATAAATAGTAAGTAACAATTTTATAAATAGAAAGTAACAATTTCATAAATAGTAGGTAGCAATTTAATAAATAGTAAGTAACAATTTAATAAATAGTAAGTAACAATTTAGTAAATAGTAGGCAACAATTTAAAAAATAGTAAGTAGCAATTTATTAAATAGTGCGTAGCAATTTAGTAAATAGTAAGTAGCAATTTAATAAATAGTAAGTAACAATTTAATAAATTGTAATTAACAATTTAATAAATAGTAATTAACAATTTAATAAATAGTAAGTAACAATTTAATAAATAGAAAGTAACAATTTCATAAATAGTAGGTAGCAATTTAATAAATAGTAAGTAACAATTTAATGAATAGTAAGTAACAATTTAATAAATAGTAAGTAACAATTTAATAAATAGTAGGTAACAATTTAATAAATACTAGGTAACAATTTAATAAATAGTAGGTAACAATTTAATAAATAGTACGTAACAATTTAATAAATAGAAGGTAACAATTTAATAAATAGTAGGTAACAATTTAATAAATAGTAGGTAACAATTTAATAAATAGTAGGTAACAATTTAATAAATAGTAGGTAACAATTTAATAAATAGTAGGTAACAATTTAATAAATAGTAGGTAACAATTTAATAAATAGTAGGTAACAATTTAATAAATAGAAGGTAACAATTTAATAAATAGTTGGAAACAATTGAATAAATAGTAGGTAACAATTTAATAAATAGTAGGTAGCAATTGAATAAATAGTAGGTAGCAATTTAATAAATAGTAAGTAGCAATTTAATAAATAGTAAGTAACAATTTAATAAATAGTAAGTAACAATTTAATAAATAGTAGGTAACAATTTAATAAATAGTAGGTAACAATTTAATAAATAGTAATTAACAATTTAATAAATAGTAAGTAACAATTTTATAAATAGAAAGTAACAATTTCATAAATAGTAGGTAGCAATTTAATAAATAGTAAGTAACAATTTAATAAATAGTAAGTAACAATTTAGTAAATAGTAGGCAACAATTTAAAAAATAGTAAGTAGCAATTTAATAAATAGTGAGTAGCAATTTAGTAAATAGCAAGTAGCAATTTAATAAATAGTAAGTAACAATTTAATAAATTGTAATTAACAATTTAATAAATAGTAATTAACAATTTAATAAATAGTAAGTAACAATTTAATAAATAGAAAGTAACAATTTCATAAATAGTAGGTAGCAATTTAATAAATAGTAGGTAGCAATTTAATAAATAGTAAGTAGCAATTGAATAAATAGTAAGTAGCAATTTAATAAATAGTAAGTAGCAATTTAATAAATAGTAAGTAGCAATTTAATAATTTCTAAGTAGCAATTTAATAAATAGTAAGTAGCAATTTATTAAATAGTAAGTAACAATTTAATAAATAGTAAGTAACAATTTAATAAATTGTAGGTGACAATTTAATAAATAGTATGTAACAATTTAATAAATAGTAGGTAACAATTTAATAAATAGTAGGTAACAATTTAATAAATAGTAGGTAACATTTTAATAAATAGTAGGTAACAATTTAATAAATAGAAGGTAACAGTTTAATAAATAGTTGGAAACAATTGAATAAATAGAAGGTAACAATTTAATAAATAGTAGGTAGCAATTTAATAAATAGTAGGTAGCAATTTAATAAATAGTAAGTAGCAATTTAATAAATAGTAAGTAGCAATTTAATAAATAGTAAGTAGCAATTTAATAAATAGTAAGTAGCAATTTAATAAATTGTAAGTATCAATTTAATAAATAGTAAGTAGCAATTTATTAAATAGTAAGTAACAATTTAATAAATAGTAAGTAACAATTTAATAAATAGTAAGTAACAATTTAATAAATTGTAGGTGACAATTTAATAAATAGTAGGTAACAATTTAATAAATAGTAGGTAACAATTTAATAAATAGTAGGTAACAATTTAATAAATAGTAGGTACCAATTTAATAAATAGTAGGTACCAATTTAATAAATAGTAGGTAACAATTTAATAAATAGTAGGTAACAATTTAGTAAATAGTAGGCAACAATTTAAAAAATAGTAAGTAGCAATTTAATAAATAGTAAGTAACAATTTAATAAATTGTATGCAACAATTTAATAAATAGTAGGTAACAATTTAATAAATAGTAGGTAACAATTTAATAAATAGTAGGTAACAATTTAATAAATACTAGGTAACAACTTAATAAATAGTAGGTAACAATTTAATAAATAGTACGTAACAATTTAATAAATAGAAGGTAACAATTTAATAAATAGTTGGAAACAATTTAATAAATAGTAGGTAACAATTTAATAAATAGTAGGTAGCAATTTAATAAATAGTAGGTAGCAATTTAATAAATAGTAAGTAGCAATTTAATAAATAGTAAGTAGCAATTTAATAAATAGTAAGTAGCAATTTAATAAATAGTAAGTAGCAATTTAATAAATAGTAAGTAGCAATTTAATAAATTGTAAGTAGCAATTTAATAAATAGTAAGTAGCAATTTATTAAATAGTAAGTAACAATTTAATAAATAGTAAGTAACAATTTAATAAATAGTAAGTAACAATTTAATAAATTGTAGGTGACAATTTAATAAATAGTAGGTAACAATTTAATAAATACTAGGTAACAATTTAATAAACAGTAGGTAACAATTTAATAAATAGTACGTAACAATTTAATAAATAGTAGGTAACAATTTAATAAATAGTTGGAAACAATTTAATAAATAGTAGGTAACAATTTAATAAATAGTAGGTAGCAATTTAATAAATAGTAAGTAACAATTTAATAAATAGTAAGTAGCAATTTAATAAATAGTGAGTAGCAATTTAATAAATAGTAAGTAGCAATTTAATAAATAGTAATTAACAATTTAATGAATAGTAAGTAACAATTTAATAAATAGTAAGTAACAATTTAATAAATAGTAAGTAACAATTTAATAAATAGTAAGTAGCAATTTAATAAATAGTGTGTAGCAATTTAATAAATAGTAAGTAGCCATTTAATAAATAGTATGTAACAATTTAATAAATAGTAAGTAGCCATTTAATAAATAGTAAGTAGCAATTTAATAAATATTAAGTAGCAATTTAATAAATAGTAAGTAGCAATTTAATAAATAGTAAGCAGCAATTTAATAAATAGGAAGTAGCAATTTAATAAATAGTAAGTAGCAATTTAATAAATAGTAAGTAGCAATTTAATAAATAGTAAGAAGCCATTTAATAAATAGTAGGTAGCAATTTAATAAATAGTAGGTAGCAATTTAATAAATAGTAGGTAACAATTTAATAAATAGTAGGTAACAATTTAATAAATAGTAGGTAACAATTTAATAAATAGTAGGTAACATTTTAATAAACAGAAGGTAACAATTTAGTATATAGTAGGTAACAATTTAATAAATAGTAGGTAACAATTTAATAAATTGTAGGTAGCAATTTAATAAATAGTAGGTAGCAATTTAATAAATAGTAAGTAGCAATTTAATAAATAGTAAGTAGCAATTTAATAAATAGTAAGTAGCAATTTAATAAATAGTAAGTAGCAATTTAATAAATTGTAAGTAGCAATTTAATAAATAGTAAGTAACAATTTAATAAATAGTAAGTAACAATTTAATAAATTGTAGGTGACAATTTAATAAATAGAAGGTAACAATTTAATAAATAGTAGGTAATAATTTAATAAATAGTAAGTAACAATTTAATAAATTGTATGTAACAATTTAATAAATTGTAGGTAACAATTTAATAAATAGTAGGTAACAATTTAATAAATAGTAGGTAACAATTTAATAAATAGTAATTAACAATTTAATAAATAGTAAGTAACAATTTTATAAATAGAAAGTAACAATTTCATAAATAGTAGGTAGCAATTTAATAAATAGTAAGTAACAATTTAATAAATAGTAAGTAACAATTTAGTAAATAGTAGGCAACAATTTAAAAAATAGTAAGTAGCAATTTAATAAATAGTGAGTAGCAATTTAGTAAATAGTAAGTAGCAATTTAATAAATAGTAAGTAACAATTTAATAAATTGTAATTAACAATTTAATAAATAGTAATTAACAATTTAATAAATAGTAAGTAACAATTTAATAAATAGAAAGTAACAATTTCATAAATAGTAGGTAGCAATTTAATAAATAGTAAGTAACAATTTAATAAATAGTAAGTAACAATTTAATAAATAGTAAGTAACAATTTAATAAATAGTAGGTAACAATTTAATAAATACTAGGTAACAATTTAATAAATAGTAGGTAACAATTTAATAAATAGTACGTAACAATTTAATAAATAGAAGGTAACAATTTAATAAATAGTAGGTAACAATTTAATAAATAGTAGGTAACAATTTAATAAATAGTAGGTAACAATTTAATAAATAGTAGGTAACAATTTAATAAATAGTAGGTAACAATTTAATAAATAGTAGGTAACAATTTAATAAATAGTAGGTAACAATTTAATAAATAGAAGGTAACAATTTAATAAATAGTTGGAAACAATTGAATAAATAGTAGGTAACAATTTAATAAATAGTAGGTAGCAATTTAATAAATAGTAGGTAGCAATTTAATAAATAGTAAGTAGCAATTTAATAAATAGTAAGTAACAATTTAATAAATAGTAAGTAACAATTTAATAAATAGTAGGTAACAATTTAATAAATAGTAGGTAACAATTTAATAAATAGTAATTAACAATTTAATAAATAGTAAGTAACAATTTTATAAATAGAAAGTAACAATTTCATAAATAGTAGGTAGCAATTTAATAAATAGTAAGTAACAATTTAATAAATAGTAAGTAACAATTTAGTAAATAGTAGGCAACAATTTAAAAAATAGTAAGTAGCAATTTAATAAATAGTGAGTAGCAATTTAGTAAATAGTAAGTAGCAATTTAATAAATAGTAAGTAACAATTTAATAAATTGTAATTAACAATTTAATAAATAGTAATTAACAATTTAATAAATAGTAAGTAACAATTTAATAAATAGAAAGTAACAATTTCATAAATAGTAGGTAGCAATTTAATAAATAGTAGGTAGCAATTTAATAAATAGTAAGTAGCAATTGAATAAATAGTAAGTAGCAATTTAATAAATAGTAAGTAGCAATTTAATAAATAGTAAGTAGCAATTTAATAATTTCTAAGTAGCAATTTAATAAATAGTAAGTAGCAATTTATTAAATAGTAAGTAACAATTTAATAAATAGTAAGTAACAATTTAATAAATTGTAGGTGACAATTTAATAAATAGTATGTAACAATTTAATAAATAGTAGGTAACAATTTAATAAATAGTAGGTAACAATTTAATAAATAGTAGGTAACATTTTAATAAATAGTAGGTAACAATTTAATAAATAGAAGGTAACAGTTTAATAAATAGTTGGAAACAATTGAATAAATAGAAGGTAACAATTTAATAAATAGTAGGTAGCAATTTAATAAATAGTAGGTAGCAATTTAATAAATAGTAAGTAGCAATTTAATAAATAGTAAGTAGCAATTTAATAAATAGTAAGTAGCAATTTAATAAATAGTAAGTAGCAATTTAATAAATTGTAAGTATCAATTTAATAAATAGTAAGTAGCAATTTATTAAATAGTAAGTAACAATTTAATAAATAGTAAGTAACAATTTAATAAATAGT
The DNA here is from genome assembly GCA_963855975.1 of Andrena chrysosceles. Taxonomy (NCBI): domain Eukaryota; kingdom Metazoa; phylum Arthropoda; class Insecta; order Hymenoptera; family Andrenidae; genus Andrena; species Andrena chrysosceles. The sequence continues at coordinate 317,394 of CAWLCU010000486.1, forward strand.
AAGTAACAATTTAATAAATTGTAGGTGACAATTTAATAAATAGTAGGTAACAATTTAATAAATAGTAGGTAACAATTTAATAAATAGTAGGTAACAATTTAATAAATAGTAGGTACCAATTTAATAAATAGTAGGTACCAATTTAATAAATAGTAGGTAACAATTTAATAAATAGTAGGTAACAATTTAGTAAATAGTAGGCAACAATTTAAAAAATAGTAAGTAGCAATTTAATAAATAGTAAGTAACAATTTAATAAATTGTATGCAACAATTTAATAAATAGTAGGTAACAATTTAATAAATAGTAGGTAACAATTTAATAAATAGTAGGTAACAATTTAATAAATACTAGGTAACAACTTAATAAATAGTAGGTAACAATTTAATAAATAGTACGTAACAATTTAATAAATAGAAGGTAACAATTTAATAAATAGTTGGAAACAATTTAATAAATAGTAGGTAACAATTTAATAAATAGTAGGTAGCAATTTAATAAATAGTAGGTAGCAATTTAATAAATAGTAAGTAGCAATTTAATAAATAGTAAGTAGCAATTTAATAAATAGTAAGTAGCAATTTAATAAATAGTAAGTAGCAATTTAATAAATAGTAAGTAGCAATTTAATAAATTGTAAGTAGCAATTTAATAAATAGTAAGTAGCAATTTATTAAATAGTAAGTAACAATTTAATAAATAGTAAGTAACAATTTAATAAATAGTAAGTAACAATTTAATAAATTGTAGGTGACAATTTAATAAATAGTAGGTAACAATTTAATAAATACTAGGTAACAATTTAATAAACAGTAGGTAACAATTTAATAAATAGTACGTAACAATTTAATAAATAGTAGGTAACAATTTAATAAATAGTTGGAAACAATTTAATAAATAGTAGGTAACAATTTAATAAATAGTAGGTAGCAATTTAATAAATAGTAAGTAACAATTTAATAAATAGTAAGTAGCAATTTAATAAATAGTGAGTAGCAATTTAATAAATAGTAAGTAGCAATTTAATAAATAGTAATTAACAATTTAATGAATAGTAAGTAACAATTTAATAAATAGTAAGTAACAATTTAATAAATAGTAAGTAACAATTTAATAAATAGTAAGTAGCAATTTAATAAATAGTGTGTAGCAATTTAATAAATAGTAAGTAGCCATTTAATAAATAGTATGTAACAATTTAATAAATAGTAAGTAGCCATTTAATAAATAGTAAGTAGCAATTTAATAAATATTAAGTAGCAATTTAATAAATAGTAAGTAGCAATTTAATAAATAGTAAGCAGCAATTTAATAAATAGGAAGTAGCAATTTAATAAATAGTAAGTAGCAATTTAATAAATAGTAAGTAGCAATTTAATAAATAGTAAGAAGCCATTTAATAAATAGTAGGTAGCAATTTAATAAATAGTAGGTAGCAATTTAATAAATAGTAGGTAACAATTTAATAAATAGTAGGTAACAATTTAATAAATAGTAGGTAACAATTTAATAAATAGTAGGTAACAATTTAATAAATAGTAGGTAACATTTTAATAAATAGTAGGTAACAAATTAATAAATAGAAGGTAACAGTTTAATAAATAGTTGGAAACAATTGAATAAATAGTAGGTAACAATTTAATAAATAGTAGGTAGCAATTTAATAAATAGTAGGTAGCAATTTAATAAATAGTAAGTAGCAATTTAATAAATAGTAAGTAGCAATTTAATAAATAGTAAGTAGCAATTTAATAAATAGTAAGTAGCAATTTAATAAATTGTAAGTATCAATTTAATAAATAGTAAGTAGCAATTTATTAAATAGTAAGTAACAATTTAATAAATAGTAAGTAACAATTTAATAAATAGTAAGTAACAATTTAATAAATTGTAGGTGACAATTTAATAAATAGTAGGTAACAATTTAATAAATAGTAGGTAACAATTTAATAAATAGTAGGTAACAATTTAATAAATAGTAGGTACCAATTTAATAAATAGTAGGTACCAATTTAATAAATAGTAGGTAACAATTTAATAAATAGTAGGTAACAATTTAGTAAATAGTAGGCAACAATTTAAAAAATAGTAAGTAGCAATTTAATAAATAGTAAGTAACAATTTAATAAATTGTATGCAACAATTTAATAAATAGTAGGTAACAATTTAATAAATAGTAGGTAACAATTTAATAAATAGTAGGTAACAATTTAATAAATACTAGGTAACAACTTAATAAATAGTAGGTAACAATTTAATAAATAGTACGTAACAATTTAATAAATAGAAGGTAACAATTTAATAAATAGTTGGAAACAATTTAATAAATAGTAGGTAACAATTTAATAAATAGTAGGTAGCAATTTAATAAATAGTAGGTAGCAATTTAATAAATAGTAAGTAGCAATTTAATAAATAGTAAGTAGCAATTTAATAAATAGTAAGTAGCAATTTAATAAATAGTAAGTAGCAATTTAATAAATAGTAAGTAGCAATTTAATAAATTGTAAGTAGCAATTTAATAAATAGTAAGTAGCAATTTATTAAATAGTAAGTAACAATTTAATAAATAGTAAGTAACAATTTAATAAATAGTAAGTAACAATTTAATAAATTGTAGGTGACAATTTAATAAATAGTAGGTAACAATTTAATAAATACTAGGTAACAATTTAATAAACAGTAGGTAACAATTTAATAAATAGTACGTAACAATTTAATAAATAGTAGGTAACAATTTAATAAATAGTTGGAAACAATTTAATAAATAGTAGGTAACAATTTAATAAATAGTAGGTAGCAATTTAATAAATAGTAAGTAACAATTTAATAAATAGTAAGTAGCAATTTAATAAATAGTGAGTAGCAATTTAATAAATAGTAAGTAGCAATTTAATAAATAGTAATTAACAATTTAATGAATAGTAAGTAACAATTTAATAAATAGTAAGTAACAATTTAATAAATAGTAAGTAACAATTTAATAAATAGTAAGTAGCAATTTAATAAATAGTGTGTAGCAATTTAATAAATAGTAAGTAGCCATTTAATAAATAGTATGTAACAATTTAATAAATAGTAAGTAGCCATTTAATAAATAGTAAGTAGCAATTTAATAAATATTAAGTAGCAATTTAATAAATAGTAAGTAGCAATTTAATAAATAGTAAGCAGCAATTTAATAAATAGGAAGTAGCAATTTAATAAATAGTAAGTAGCAATTTAATAAATAGTAAGTAGCAATTTAATAAATAGTAAGAAGCCATTTAATAAATAGTAGGTAGCAATTTAATAAATAGTAGGTAGCAATTTAATAAATAGTAGGTAACAATTTAATAAATAGTAGGTAACAATTTAATAAATAGTAGGTAACAATTTAATAAATAGTAGGTACCATTTTAATAAACAGAAGGTAACAATTTAGTATATAGTAGGTAACAATTTAATAAATAGTAGGTAACAATTTAATAAATTGTAGGTAGCAATTTAATAAATAGTAGGTAGCAATTTAATAAATAGTAAGTAGCAATTTAATAAATAGTAAGTAGCAATTTAATAAATAGTAAGTAGCAATTTAATAAATAGTAAGTAGCAAATTAATAAATTGTAAGTAGCAATTTAATAAATAGTAAGTAACAATTTAATAAATAGTAAGTAACAATTTAATAAATTGTAGGTGACAATTTAATAAATAGAAGGTAACAATTTAATAAATAGTAGGTAATAATTTAATAAATAGTAAGTAACAATTTAATAAATTGTATGTAACAATTTAATAAATTGTAGGTAACAATTTAATAAATAGTAGGTAACAATTTAATAAATAGTAGGTAACAATTTAATAAATAGTAATTAACAATTTAATAAATAGTAAGTAACAATTTTATAAATAGAAAGTAACAATTTCATAAATAGTAGGTAGCAATTTAATAAATAGTAAGTAACAATTTAATAAATAGTAAGTAACAATTTAGTAAATAGTAGGCAACAATTTAAAAAATAGTAAGTAGCAATTTAATAAATAGTGAGTAGCAATTTAGTAAATAGTAAGTAGCAATTTAATAAATAGTAAGTAACAATTTAATAAATTGTAATTAACAATTTAATAAATAGTAATTAACAATTTAATAAATAGTAAGTAACAATTTAATAAATAGAAAGTAACAATTTCATAAATAGTAGGTAGCAATTTAATAAATAGTAAGTAACAATTTAATAAATAGTAAGTAACAATTTAATAAATAGTAAGTAACAATTTAATAAATAGTAGGTAACAATTTAATAAATACTAGGTAACAATTTAATAAATAGTAGGTAACAATTTAATAAATAGTACGTAACAATTTAATAAATAGAAGGTAACAATTTAATAAATAGTAGGTAACAATTTAATAAATAGTAGGTAACAATTTAATAAATAGTAGGTAACAATTTAATAAATAGTAGGTAACAATTTAATAAATAGTAGGTAACAATTTAATAAATAGTAGGTAACAATTTAATAAATAGTAGGTAACAATTTAATAAATAGAAGGTAACAATTTAATAAATAGTTGGAAACAATTGAATAAATAGTAGGTAACAATTTAATAAATAGTAGGTAGCAATTTAATAAATAGTAGGTAGCAATTTAATAAATAGTAAGTAGCAATTTAATAAATAGTAAGTAACAATTTAATAAATAGTAAGTAACAATTTAATAAATAGTAGGTAACAATTTAATAAATAGTAGGTAACAATTTAATAAATAGTAATTAACAATTTAATAAATAGTAAGTAACAATTTTATAAATAGAAAGTAACAATTTCATAAATAGTAGGTAGCAATTTAATAAATAGTAAGTAACAATTTAATAAATAGTAAGTAACAATTTAGTAAATAGTAGGCAACAATTTAAAAAATAGTAAGTAGCAATTTAATAAATAGTGAGTAGCAATTTAGTAAATAGTAAGTAGCAATTTAATAAATAGTAAGTAACAATTTAATAAATTGTAATTAACAATTTAATAAATAGTAATTAACAATTTAATAAATAGTAAGTAACAATTTAATAAATAGAAAGTAACAATTTCATAAATAGTAGGTAGCAATTTAATAAATAGTAGGTAGCAATTTAATAAATAGTAAGTAGCAATTGAATAAATAGTAAGTAGCAATTTAATAAATAGTAAGTAGCAATTTAATAAATAGTAAGTAGCAATTTAATAATTTCTAAGTAGCAATTTAATAAATAGTAAGTAGCAATTTATTAAATAGTAAGTAACAATTTAATAAATAGTAAGTAACAATTTAATAAATTGTAGGTGACAATTTAATAAATAGTATGTAACAATTTAATAAATAGTAGGTAACAATTTAATAAATAGTAGGTAACAATTTAATAAATAGTAGGTAACATTTTAATAAATAGTAGGTAACAATTTAATAAATAGAAGGTAACAGTTTAATAAATAGTTGGAAACAATTGAATAAATAGAAGGTAACAATTTAATAAATAGTAGGTAGCAATTTAATAAATAGTAGGTAGCAATTTAATAAATAGTAAGTAGCAATTTAATAAATAGTAAGTAGCAATTTAATAAATAGTAAGTAGCAATTTAATAAATAGTAAGTAGCAATTTAATAAATTGTAAGTATCAATTTAATAAATAGTAAGTAGCAATTTATTAAATAGTAAGTAACAATTTAATAAATAGTAAGTAACAATTTAATAAATAGTAAGTAACAATTTAATAAATTGTAGGTGACAATTTAATAAATAGTAGGTAACAATTTAATAAATAGTAGGTAACAATTTAATAAATAGTAGGTAACAATTTAATAAATAGTAGGTACCAATTTAATAAATAGTAGGTACCAATTTAATAAATAGTAGGTAACAATTTAATAAATAGTAGGTAACAATTTAGTAAATAGTAGGCAACAATTTAAAAAATAGTAAGTAGCAATTTAATAAATAGTAAGTAACAATTTAATAAATTGTATGCAACAATTTAATAAATAGTAGGTAACAATTTAATAAATAGTAGGTAACAATTTAATAAATAGTAGGTAACAATTTAATAAATACTAGGTAACAACTTAATAAATAGTAGGTAACAATTTAATAAATAGTACGTAACAATTTAATAAATAGAAGGTAACAATTTAATAAATAGTTGGAAACAATTTAATAAATAGTAGGTAACAATTTAATAAATAGTAGGTAGCAATTTAATAAATAGTAGGTAGCAATTTAATAAATAGTAAGTAGCAATTTAATAAATAGTAAGTAGCAATTTAATAAATAGTAAGTAGCAATTTAATAAATAGTAAGTAGCAATTTAATAAATAGTAAGTAGCAATTTAATAAATTGTAAGTAGCAATTTAATAAATAGTAAGTAGCAATTTATTAAATAGTAAGTAACAATTTAATAAATAGTAAGTAACAATTTAATAAATAGTAAGTAACAATTTAATAAATTGTAGGTGACAATTTAATAAATAGTAGGTAACAATTTAATAAATACTAGGTAACAATTTAATAAACAGTAGGTAACAATTTAATAAATAGTACGTAACAATTTAATAAATAGTAGGTAACATTTTAATAAACAGAAGGTAACAATTTAATAAATAGTGGGTAACAATTTAATAAATAGTAGGTAACAATTTAATAAATAGTAGGTAACATTTTAATAAATAGTAGGTAACCATTTAATAAATAGTAGGTAACAATTTAATAAATAGTAGGTAACAATTTAATAAATAGTAGGTAACAATTTAATAAATAGTAGGTAACAATTTAATAAATAGTAGGTAACAATTTAATAAATAGTAGGTAACAATTTAATAAATAGTAGGTAACAATTTAGTAAATAGTAGGCAACAATTTAAAAAATAGTAAGTAGCAATTTAATAAATAGTGAGTAGCAATTTAGTAAATAGTAAGTAGCAATTTAATAAATAGTAAGTAGCAATTTAATAAATTGTAAGTATCAATTTAATAAATAGTAAGTAGCAATTTATTAAATAGTAAGTAACAATTTAATAAATAGTAAGTAACAATTTAATAAATAGTAAGTAACAATTTAATAAATTGTAGGTGACAATTTAATAAATAGTAGGTAACAATTTAATAAATAGTAGGTAACAATTTAATAAATAGTAGGTAACAATTTAATAAATAGTAGGTACCAATTTAATAAATAGTAGGTACCAATTTAATAAATAGTAGGTAACAATTTAATAAATAGTAGGTAACAATTTAGTAAATAGTAGGCAACAATTTAAAAAATAGTAAGTAGCAATTTAATAAATAGTAAGTAACAATTTAATAAATTGTATGCAACAATTTAATAAATAGTAGGTAACAATTTAATAAATAGTAGGTAACAATTTAATAAATAGTAGGTAACAATTTAATAAATACTAGGTAACAACTTAATAAATAGTAGGTAACAATTTAATAAATAGTACGTAACAATTTAATAAATAGAAGGTAACAATTTAATAAATAGTTGGAAACAATTTAATAAATAGTAGGTAACAATTTAATAAATAGTAGGTAGCAATTTAATAAATAGTAGGTAGCAATTTAATAAATAGTAAGTAGCAATTTAATAAATAGTAAGTAGCAATTTAATAAATAGTAAGTAGCAATTTAATAAATAGTAAGTAGCAATTTAATAAATAGTAAGTAGCAATTTAATAAATTGTAAGTAGCAATTTAATAAATAGTAAGTAGCAATTTATTAAATAGTAAGTAACAATTTAATAAATAGTAAGTAACAATTTAATAAATAGTAAGTAACAATTTAATAAATTGTAGGTGACAATTTAATAAATAGTAGGTAACAATTTAATAAATACTAGGTAACAATTTAATAAACAGTAGGTAACAATTTAATAAATAGTACGTAACAATTTAATAAATAGTAGGTAACATTTTAATAAACAGAAGGTAACAATTTAATAAATAGTGGGTAACAATTTAATAAATAGTAGGTAACAATTTAATAAATAGTAGGTAACATTTTAATAAATAGTAGGTAACCATTTAATAAATAGTAGGTAACAATTTAATAAATAGTAGGTAACAATTTAATAAATAGTAGGTAACAATTTAATAAATAGTAGGTAACAATTTAATAAATAGTAGGTAACAATTTAATAAATAGTAGGTAACAATTTAATAAATAGTAGGTAACAATTTAATAAATAGTAGGTAACAATTTAGTAAATAGTAGGCAACAATTTAAAAAATAGTAAGTAGCAATTTAATAAATAGTGAGTAGCAATTTAGTAAATAGTAAGTAGCAATTTAATAAATAGTAAGTAACAATTTAATAAATTGTAATTAACAATTTAATAAATAGTAATTAACAATTTAATAAAGAGTAAGTAACAATTTAATAAATAGAATGTAACAATTTCATAAATAGTAGGTAGCAATTTAATAAATAGTAAGTAACAATTTAATAAATAGTAAGTAACAATTTAATAAATAGTAAGTAACAATTTAATAAATTGTATGTAACAATTTAATAAATTGTAGGTAACAATTTAATAAATAGTAGGTAACAATTTAATAAATAGTAGGTAACAATTTAATAAATAGTAATTAACAATTTAATAAATAGTAAGTAACACTTTTGTAAATAGAAAGTAACAATTTCATAAATAGTAGGTAGCAATTTAATAAATAGTAAGTAACAATTTAATAAATAGTAAGTAACAATTTAGTAAATAGTAGGCAACAATTTGAAAAATAGTAAGTAGCAATTTAATAAATAGTGAGTAGCAACTTAGTAAATAGTAAGTAGCAATTTAATAAATAGTAAGTAACAATTTAATAAATTGTAATTAACAATTTAATAAATAGTAATTAACAATTTAATAAATAGTAAGTAACAATTTAATAAATAGAAAGTAACAATTTCATAAATAGTAGGTAGCAATTTAATAAATAGTAAGTAACAAATTAATAAATAGTAAGTAACAATTTAATAAATAGTAAGTAGCAATTTAATAAATTGTATGTAACAATTTAATAAATTGTAGGTAACAATTTAATATATAGTAGGTAACAATTTAATAAATAGTAGGTAACAATTTAATAAATAGTAATTAACAATTTAATAAATATTAAGTAACAATTTAATAAATAGAAAGTATCAATTTCATAAATAGTAGGTAGCAATTTAATAAATAGTAAGTAACAATTTAATAAATAGTAAGTAACAATTTAATAAATAGTAAGTAACAATTTAATAAATAGTAAGTAACAATTTAATAAATAGTAAGTAACAATTTAATAAATAGTAAGTAGCCATTTAATAAATAGTAGGTTGCAATTTAATAAATAGTAGGCAGCAATTTAATAAATAGTAGGTAACAATTTAATAAATAGTAGGTAACATTTTAATAAACAGAAGGTAACAATTTAATAAATAGTAGGTAACAATTTAATAAATAGTAGGTAACAATTTAATAAATAGTAGGTAACATTTTAATAAATAGTAGGTAACCATTTAATAAATAGTAGGTAACAATTTAATAAATAGTAGGTAACAATTTAATAAATAGTAGGTAACAATTTAATAAATAGTAGGTAACAATTTAATAAATAGTAGGTAACAATTTAATAAATAGTAGGTAACAATTTAATAAATAGTAGGTAACAATTTAATAAATAGTAGGTAACAATTTAATAAATAGTAGGTAACATTTTAATAAACAGAAGGTAACAATTTAATAAATAGTACGTAACAATTTAATAAACAGAAGGTAACAATTTAATAAATAGTTGGAAACAATTTAATAAATAGTAGGTAACAATTTAATAAATAGTAGGTAGCAATTTAATAAATAGTAGGTAGCAATTTAATAAATAGTAAGTAGCAATTTAATAAATAGTAAGTAGCAATTTAATAAATAGTAAGTAGCAATTTAATAAATAGTAATTAACAATTTAATAAATAGTAAGAAACAATTTAATAAATAGTAAGTAACAATTTAAAAAACATTAAGTAACAATTTAATAGACTTCCGGTTCCGGACGCGTGGGAGAAAGGTTGTGTGTTTGGTGCTGCGAGGTGGGTGAAGGAAGAGTGAGTGAGGAAGTGAAGGAAGGGAGAGAGAGTGAGTGGTGAAGGTGGGGCAGAGGTGAGGAAGTGAGACAGATAAAGGGAGTGTAAAGGGAATAGGGCGCGTGAGGAAATAGAAGGGAGAAAAGGATAGATTTGGAGGTTAGGAGGGGAGATAGGCGTTGCGTGGCGGGAAGAGAAAGATAGGAGGTAGAGGGATCTGTCGGACGAAAAAGCAACTAGGAGCGGAAAAGGCGGGAGGTTTGAAAAGGAGTAGGAAGGAAATAGAAGAAAGGATAAAAGGATAAGAATAGGAGGTCAACGGTGGGTAGAACAGGAGGAGGAGGACAAATGGAGGGGAATAAGGGAGAGGAAGGAAGGGTAGGGGGGAAAGGGAATGGGGATGGAATAGGGAAGGAAAGAGGAAAATTGGAAAAGGAGGAAAGAAAAAGGAAGGAGAGCGGGAGTAGTGTGAGTAGTGTGGGGAGTAATGCAGGGAATTTGGAAAGTTACTGGGGGAAAAAGAGGAAAGAGAGGGAGGAGGAGGAAGGGACGGGGGAGGAAGGGAAGATTACAGGATTCAAAAGAAGTGTGATGACGAGGCGGTCACCGGAGGACAGGAAAAAGAGGGGGGGGGAGTAGGGAAAAAGATGAGATGGGAAAAATGATGGAGATGATGAGGGAACTCATGAAGGAGGTGAGGGAGGAGAAAGAGGAGATGTGGAAGGAGATGAGGGAGATGTTAGGGGAGATGAAGAAGGAAGGGGAAGAAAGAAGAAAGGTGATGAAGGAGTGGAGGGAGGAAAGGAGGAGGTGGGAGGAGGAGAGGAGGGAGGAGAAAAAGAGGAGGGAAGAGATGGAGGAGAAGTTAGAGAGATTGGAAGAGAGGGATGAGAGGGTGGAAGAGATGATAAGGAAGGTAGAGAGATGGGAGGGGGAAAAGGGAGGGATAGGTAGCAGGGTGAAAGAGGGTGGAGGGGATGAGGAAGAGTGTATGTTGAGATTGAGGAGAATGGAATTAAGACAGGACAGAAAAGAGAGGGAGGAGAGAAGGAATAACGTAGTAGTAAGGGGGATGGGGGGGGGAGAAGAGGTAGAAAAAGAAGTGAAGAAGTTGTGGGCGAGGATGGGAATGGAGGATGAAGGAATAAAGGAGGTGAGAAGGGTAGGGAGAACGGGAAAAGAAGGGAGAGGACTGGTTTTGGTGAAGTTGGCGGGGAGGGAGGAGAAGAGAAAAGTGATGGAGGCGAGGAAAAAACTGAAGGGAAGGAGGGAAAGGATAGAGGACGACTTAACGGAGGAAGAAAGGAGGGCAAGGTGGAAGGTAGAAAGAGAGGCGGAGAAGGAAAGGGAAGGGGGGAAAAAAGTGCAAATTGGATATATGAAAATGTGGGTGAACGGGAAGATGAGAATGTGGGACGAATTATGGGAAAGATGGGGGGATGAACAGGGAAACGAATGCTAAGGGAAAGGGGGGAGAAGGAGGGGAGGTTGGGAGGGGAAATAAAAGAAGGAAAAGGGAGGTATAAGGTCGCATTTTGGAATGTGGCGGGGATGAGAAATAAAGACGAGGAATTTTGGAAGGGTTTAGAGGAATGGGAGGTGATAGTGATGAGTGAAACATGGGTAGAGGAGAGGGAATGGGAGTATGTAAGGGGCAGATTGCCGAAAGATTATGTGTGGGAAAAACAGTGGGCAAGGAGGGAAAGCAAGAAAGGAAGAGCGATAGGGGGAATGATAATGGGGGTGAAAAAGGGAATCGAAATAGGGCAGGGGGAAGGAGGGGGAGGGGAAGGGGTAATGGTGAGGAAAGTGAAATTGGGGGGGGAATGGTGGAGAGTTATAGGGATATATGTGAACAAGGATTTGCAAAGGAAGTTAGAGGAACTGGGGGAGTGGATAGAGGAGAGAGAGGAGGGAGTGAGAATAGTAATTGGAGGTGACTTTAATGCGAGAACAGGGAGGGAAGGGGGAAGGATATGGGGGGAGGGAGAAGAGGAGGGGGGAGCAGGGGGGAGCAGGAGGTCGAAGGATGAGGTGGTAAATGGAGAGGGGAGGAGATTATGTAGATATCTGGGGGAGAGGGGGTGGGGAATTATGAATGGAAATGTAGAGGGGGATGAGGAAGGAGAATGGACATATACAGGAGGGAGGGGGAATTCGGTTATAGATTTTGTAGTGGGGAATGAGGAAACAAGGGAGAGGGTAGAAAGGATGGAGGTGGCGGAGAGAATTGATTCAGATCACCATCCGGTAGTAGTATGGCTGAGGGGGGAAATGGAGGAGAAGGGGGAGAGAAGGAAGAAAGGTGTGGGGAAGAGAGGGGGGAGAGGAAACTGGACGGCGGAGGGAAGGGAGGAATTTGCAAGGAAGTTTGGGAAAAGAGACGGGGGAGGGAGAGGAATAGAGGAGGAGTGGGCAGAGCTGAAGGAAAGAGTGAAAGGAGCAATGGGGAAGGCAGAGGAAGGAGGGCAGGGGGGAAACAAGAGGGGATGGTGGGACAGAGAGTGCAGAGAGGAGAAGAGGAGGGTGAGGAGAGAGCTTAGGAGGTGGAGAAGGGAAGGGGGGGATGGGAAGGATTATAAGGAGGGGAAAAAGGAATACAGGAGGATTTGTGAGGAAAAGAAGAAAAAGGAGGTGGATAGGTGGCAGAAGGAGGTGGAGGGGATAAGAACGGAGGAACAGGTTTGGAAGGTGGTAAATAGGGAGAGAAAAAGGAGAAGGGGGGTAAATGAGGAGATAAAAATAGAGGAATGGGACGAGTACTTCAGGGAGTTGTTAGGGGGGGTGGAGTGGAGGGTGAGAAAGGGGGCAGTAACAGAGAGGGGTGAGGATGAGGAAGGGGATATAGAAAAGGAGGAGATAAAAAGGGTAGTGAGGGGGTTGAAGGATGGGAAGGCGATGGGAGGGGACGGAATACCCAATGAAGTGTGGAAGTATGGGGGGGTAGAGGTGGAAGAATGGTTGGGGGATGTCTGTAATAGGGTGTGGAAGGGGGAGGGTTGGTTGGAAGATTGGAGAGTAGGAGTGGTGGTGCCGGTGGTGAAGAAGGGGGTGGGGAAAAAAGTAGAAGAGTACAGAGGAGTGACGCTGACACAGACTGCATATAAGGTATATGCGTCTGTGTTGGCGGAAAGGTTGAGGAAAGAGGTAGAGGAGAAGGGGATCCTACCACCAAATCAGACGGGGTTCAGGAGGGGGATGGGATGTATAGATAGTATATACGTGTTGAACTATCTAATCAACAGACAGGTGGAAAGGAAAGGGGGGAAGATGGTAGTGCTGTTCCTGGACATGAAGGCAGCATTTGATTCAGTGGACCGGGAGGTGTTAATTAGGGCAATGAGGGAGAGAGGAGTGAGGGAGGGGTTAGTGGGAAGGTGTGAGGAGGTGCTGAGGGAGACGGTAAGTAGGGTAAGGGCGGGAGGGGAGGAAGGGAAGGACTTCTGGACGGCAAGGGGGGTGAGGCAGGGGTGTCCGTTAAGCCCCAGCTTATTCACCTTGCTGCTGGCGGACTTAGATGAGGAGTTGGAGAAAGGGGGGTGGGGAGGGGTGAAGGTGGGGGGCAAGAAAATATATACATTGGCGTATGCTGATGATATTGCGATGCTGGCGGAGGACGAGGAGGGGATGAGAGGGATGATGGGAAAGATGGAGAGTTACTTGGATAAGAAGGGGCTGCAGGTGAACGTGGGGAAAACAAAGATGATGAGGTGTAGAAAGGGGGGAGGGAGGTGGAAGAAGGTGACGTGGAGGTGGAAGGGAAAGGTGGTGGAGGAGGTAAAGGAATTTAAGTATCTGGGGTACACGCTGATGAGGAATGGGGGGCAGGAGGCACACGTAGGGGAAAGGATAAGGAAGGGGGCAGCAGTGATGGGTCAGGTGTGGGGGATAGGGAAGAGACGGTTTGGGAATGATTGGGAGAGGAGAGTATGGCTCTTCGAGAAGTTGGTGTGGGCTACAGTTAGCTATGGAGTGGAGATATGGGGGTGGAAGGGCAGGGACAGAGTTGAGGGACTGCAGGAAAGGTTTTTGAAGTGGGTGCTGGGGGTGGAAAGGTGTACCCCAGGATACATGGTAAGGGAGGAGATGCAGAGGGAAATGTTAAGAGGGAAGGCGGGGATGAGGGCATGGGGGTATGAAAGGAAGCTGGAGGAGGGGGGTGGGGGGGAACTGGCAAGGAGGTGTTGGGAGGAGATTAAGGGAAGGGCGAAGAGGGGGAAAGTGTTGGGAGGGTGGGAAAAGGAAAGGAAGGAGTACTATGAGGAAAGGGGGTGGACTATAGAGGAGATAGAAAGAGCGAGGGGAGGGGGGGAGCTGAGGGGGGAAGAATTGGTGAGAAGGGAAAGAAGAATGCAGGAGGAGGAAAGGTGGAAAAGAATTAAAGAGTCAGAGTATAACAGGTGGTACAGAGTGGTGAAGGGGAAAGGGGTGCCGGGATACCTGAGGAAGGGATGGGGGGAAAGCAGGTGGCAAAGGGTGGCGAAATTTAGATTGGGGAATGGGATGCGGGGAGGGAAATATTGGGAGGAGGAAGAAAAGAGGAAGTGCAGGGTATGCGGGTGGAAAGAGGAAACGTGGGAGCATGTTTGGGAGGAGTGTATGGGTTGGAAGGAAGGAGGGTGGCAGGAGAGGGTAGGGGAGGTACTGGATGATGAGGGTGGGGGGGAGAAGTGGATGAGGAGGGTGGAAGAAAGGAGAGGGGAAGGAGTGGAGGAAAGGGTGAGGAAGGAATGAGAGTGAGTGGCGGCGTGCGGAAGCGGAGGTCAAAGGATAGGGAAGGGGGGTGAGGGAGGCGTATGTGACGGAGGAGAGAGGGCGAGCGGGCGAGCGAGCGAGCGGGCGAGCGGGCGAGAGAGGGAGCGAGAAAGAGGGTTTAGGATAAGAGATAGATGTAAGGAATAGAATAAGGTTTAGGTTAAGGTACAATGTACAGCGGAAAAAAAAAAAAAAAAAAAAAAGGATTGTAATCCCCAAGGGGAAACAAATAAACGATTACTATAAGTAACAATTTAATAAATAGTAAGTAACAATTTAATAAATTGTAAGTAACAATTTAATAAATTGTATGTAACAATTTAATAAATAGTAGGTAACAATTTAATAAATAGTGGGTAACAATTTAATAAATAGTAAGTAACAATTTAGTAAATAGTAGGCAACAATTTAAAAAATAGTAAGTAGCAATTTAATATATAGTGAGTAGCAATTTAGTAAATAGTAAGTAGCAATTTAATAAATAGTAAGTAACAATTTAATAAATTGTAATTAACAATTTAATAAATAGTAATTAACAATTTAATAAATAGTAAGTAACAATTTAATAAATAGAAAGTAACAATTTCATAAATAGTAGGTAGCAATTTAATAAATAGTAAGTAACAATTTAATAAATAGTAAGTAACAATTTAATAAATAATAAGTAGCCATTTAATAAATAGTAAGTAGCAATTTAATCAATAGTAAGTAGCAATTTAATAAATAGTAAGTAGCAATTTAATAAATAGTAAGTAGCAATTTAATAAATATTAAGTAGCAATTTAATAAATAGTAAGTAGCAATTTAATAAATAGTAAGTAGCAATTAATAAATAGTAAGTAGCAATTTAATAAATAGTAAGTAGCAATTTAATAAATAGTAAGTAGCAATTTAATAAATAGTAAGTAGCTATTTAATAAATTGTAAGTAGCAATTTAATAAATAGTATGTAGCAATTTAGTAAATAGTAAGTAACAATTTAATGAATAGTAATTAACAATTTAATAAATAGTAAGTAAAAATTTAATAAATAGTAAGTAACAATTTAATAAATAGTAAGTAACAATTTAATAATTAGTAAGTAACAATTTAATAAATAGTAAGAAGCCATTTAATAAATAGTAGGTAGCAATTTAATAAATAGTAGGTAGCAATTTAATAAATAGTAGGTAACAATTTAATAAATAGTAGGTAACAATTTAATAAATAGTAGGTAACAATTTAATAAATAGTAGGTAACATTTTAATAAACAGAAGGTAACAATTTAATATATAGTAGGTAACAATTTAATAAATAGTAGGTAACAATTTAATAAATAGTAGGTAACAATTTAATATATAGTATGTAACAATTTAATAAATAGTAGGTAACAATTTAATAAATAGTAGGTAACAATTTAATAAATAGTGGGTAACAATTTAGTAAGTAGTAAGTAACAATTTAATAAATAATAAGTAGCCATTTAATAAATAGTAAGTAGCAATTTAATCAATAGTAAGTAGCAATTTAATAAATAGTAAGTAGCAATTTAATAAATAGTAAGAAGCAATTTAATAAATAGTAAGTAGCAATTTAATAAATAGTAAGTAGCAATTTAATAAATAGTAAGTAGCAATTTAATTAATAGTAAGAAGCAATTTAATAAATAGTAAGTAACAATTTAATAAATTGTATGCAACAATTTAATAAATAGTAGGTAACAATTTAATAAATAGTAGGTAACAATTTAATAAATAGTAGGTAACAATTTAATAAATACTAGGTAACAATTTAATAAATAGTAGGTAACAATTTAATAAATAGTACGTAACAATTTAATAAATAGAAGGTAACAATTTAATAAATAGTTGGAAACAATTTAATAAATAGTAGGTAACAATTTAATAAATAGTAGGTAGCAATTTAATAAATAGTAGGTAGCAATTTAATAAATAGTAAGTAGCAATTTAATAAATAGTAAGTAGCAATTTAATAAATAGTAAGTAGCAGTTTAATAAGTAGTAAGTAGCAATTCAATAAATTGTAAGTAGCAATTTAATAAATAGTAAGTAGCAATTTATTAAATAGTAAGTAACAATTTAATAAATAGTAAGTAACAATTTAATAAATAGTAAGTAACCATTTTAATAAATTGTAGGTGACAATTTAATAAATAGTAGGTAACAATTTAATAAATAGTAGGTAACAATTTAATAAATAGTAGGTAACAATTTAATAAATAGTAGGTAACAATTTAATAAATAGTAGGTAACAATTTAATAAATAGTAGGTAACAATTTAATAAATAGTAGGTAACAATTTAATAAATAGTAGGTAACAATTTAGTAAATAGTAGGCAACAATTTAAAAAATAGTAAGTAGCAATTTAATAAATAGTGAGTAGCAATTTAGTAAATAGTAAGTAGCAATTTAATAAATAGTAAGTAACAATTTAATAAATTGTAATTAACAATTTAATAAATAGTAATTAACAATTTAATAAATAGTAAGTAACAATTTAATAAATAGAATGTAACAATATCATAAATAATTTAATAAATAGTAAGTAACAATTTAATAAATAGTAAGTAACAATTTAATAAATAGTAAGTAACAATTTAATAAATAGTAAGTAACAATTTAATAAATAGTAAGTAACAATTTAATAAACAGTAAGTAGCCATTTAATAAATAGTAGGCTGCAATTTAATAAATAGTAGGCAGCAATTTAATAAATAGTAGGTAACAATTTAATAAATAGTAGGTAACATTTTAATAAACAGAAGGTAACAATTTAATAAATAGTAGGTAACAATTTAATAAATAGTAGGTAACAATTTAATAAATAGTAGGTAACATTTTAATAAATAGTAGGTAACCATTTAATAAATAGTAGGTAACAATTTAATAAATAGTAGGTAACAATTTAATAAATAGTAGGTAACAATTTAATAAATAGTAGGTAACAATTTAATAAATAGTAGGTAACAATTTAATAAATAGTAGGTAACAATTTAATAAATAGTAGGTAACAATTTAATAAATAGTAGGTAACAATTTAGTAAATAGTAGGCAACAATTTAAAAAATAGTAAGTAGCAATTTAATAAATAGTGAGTAGCAATTTAGTAAATAGTAAGTAGCAATTTAATAAATAGTAAGTAACAATGTAATAAATTGTAATTAACAATTTAATAAATAGTAATTAACAATTTAATAAATAGTAAGTAACAATTTAATAAATAGAAAGTAACAATTTCATAAATAGTAGGTAGCAATTTAATAAATAGTAAGTAACAATTTAAAAAATATTAAGTAACAATTTAATAAATAGTAAGTAACAATTTAATAAATTGTAAGTAACAATTTAATAAATTGTATGTAACAATTTAATAAATAGTAGGTAACAATTTAATAAATAGTGGGTAACAATTTAATAAATAGTAAGTAACAATTTAGTAAATAGTAGGCAACAATTTAAAAAATAGTAAGTAGCAATTTAATAAATAGTGAGTAGCAATTTAGTAAATAGTAAGTAGCAATTTAATAAATAGTAAGTAACAATTTAATAAATTGTAATTAACAATTTAATAAATAGTAATTAACAATTTAATAAATAGTAAGTAACAATTTAATAAATAGAAAGTAACAATTTCATAAATAGTAGGTAGCAATTTAATAAATAGTAAGTAACAATTTAATAAATAGTAAGTAACAATTTAATAAATAATAAGTAGCCATTTAATAAATAGTAAGTAGCAATTTAATCAATAGTAAGTAGCAATTTAATAAATAATAAGTAGCAATTTAATAAATAGTAAGTAGCAATTTAATAAATATTAAGTAGCAATTTAATAAATAGTAAGTAGCAATTTAATAAATAGTAAGTAGCAATTAATAAATAGTAAGTAGCAATTTAATAAATAGTAAGTAGCAATTTAATAAATAGTAAGTAGCAATTTAATAAATAGTAAGTAGCTATTTAATAAATTGTAAGTAGCAATTTAATAAATAGTATGTAGCAATTTAGTAAATAGTAAGTAACAATTTAATGAATAGTAATTAACAATTTAATAAATAGTAAGTAAAAATTTAATAAATAGTAAGTAACAATTTAATAAATAGTAAGTAACAATTTAATAATTAGTAAGTAACAATTTAATAAATAGTAAGAAGCCATTTAATAAATAGTAGGTAGCAATTTAATAAATAGTAGGTAGCAATTTAATAAATAGTAGGTAACAATTTAATAAATAGTAGGTAACAATTTAATAAATAGTAGGTAACAATTTAATAAATAGTAGGTAACATTTTAATAAACAGAAGGTAACAATTTAATATATAGTAGGTAACAATTTAATAAATAGTAGGTAACAATTTAATAAATAGTAGGTAACAATTTAATATATTTAGTATGTAACAATTTAATAAATAGTAGGTAACAATTTAATAAATAGTAGGTAACAATTTAATAAATAGTGGGTAACAATTTAGTAAGTAGTAAGTAACAATTTAATAAATTATAAGTAGCCATTTAATAAATAGTAAGTAGCAATTTAATCAATAGTAAGTAGCAATTTAATAAATAGTAAGTAGCAATTTAATAAATAGTAAGAAGCAATTTAATAAATAGTAAGTAGCAATTTAATAAATAGTAAGTAGCAATTTAATAAATAGTAAGTAGCAATTTAATTAATAGTAAGAAGCAATTTAATAAATAGTAAGTAACAATTTAATAAATTGTATGCAACAATTTAATAAATAGTAGGTAACAATTTAATAAATAGTAGGTAACAATTTAATAAATAGTAGGTAACAATTTAATA
This sequence comes from Andrena chrysosceles, assembly GCA_963855975.1. Lineage (NCBI taxonomy): Eukaryota > Metazoa > Arthropoda > Insecta > Hymenoptera > Andrenidae > Andrena > Andrena chrysosceles. Next base: position 337,026 of record CAWLCU010000486.1, read on the forward strand.
AATACTAGGTAACAATTTAATAAATAGTAGGTAACAATTTAATAAATAGTACGTAACAATTTAATAAATAGAAGGTAACAATTTAATAAATAGTTGGAAACAATTTAATAAATAGTAGGTAACAATTTAATAAATAGTAGGTAGCAATTTAATAAATAGTAGGTAGCAATTTAATAAATAGTAAGTAGCAATTTAATAAATAGTAAGTAGCAATTTAATAAATAGTAAGTAGCAGTTTAATAAGTAGTAAGTAGCAATTCAATAAATTGTAAGTAGCAATTTAATAAATAGTAAGTAGCAATTTATTAAATAGTAAGTAACAATTTAATAAATAGTAAGTAACAATTTAATAAATAGTAAGTAACCATTTTAATAAATTGTAGGTGACAATTTAATAAATAGTAGGTAACAATTTAATAAATAGTAGGTAACAATTTAATAAATAGTAGGTAACAATTTAATAAATAGTAGGTAACAATTTAATAAATAGTAGGTAACAATTTAATAAATAGTAGGTAACAATTTAATAAATAGTAGGTAACAATTTAATAAATAGTAGGTAACAATTTAGTAAATAGTAGGCAACATTTTAAAAAATAGTAAGTAGCAATTTAATAAATAGTGAGTAGCAATTTAGTAAATAGTAAGTAGCAATTTAATAAATAGTAAGTAACAATTTAATAAATTGTAATTAACAATTTAATAAATAGTAATTAACAATTTAATAAATAGTAAGTAACAATTTAATAAATAGAATGTAACAATATCATAAATAATTTAATAAATAGTAAGTAACAATTTAATAAATAGTAAGTAACAATTTAATAAATAGTAAGTAACAATTTAATAAATAGTAAGTAACAATTTAATAAACAGTAAGTAGCCATTTAATAAATAGTAGGTTGCAATTTAATAAATAGTAGGCAGCAATTTAATAAATAGTAGGTAACAATTTAATAAATAGTAGGTAACATTTTAATAAACAGAAGGTAACAATTTAATAAATAGTAGGTAACAATTTAATAAATAGTAGGTAACAATTTAATAAATAGTAGGTAACATTTTAATAAATAGTAGGTAACCATTTAATAAATAGTAGGTAACAATTTAATAAATAGTAGGTAACAATTTAATAAATAGTAGGTAACAATTTAATAAATAGTAGGTAACAATTTAATAAATAGTAGGTAACAATTTAATAAATAGTAGGTAACAATTTAATAAATAGTAGGTAACAATTTAATAAATAGTAGGTAACAATTTAGTAAATAGTAGGCAACAATTTAAAAAATAGTAAGTAGCAATTTAATAAATAGTGAGTAGCAATTTAGTAAATAGTAAGTAGCAATTTAATAAATAGTAAGTAACAATGTAATAAATTGTAATTAACAATTTAATAAATAGTAATTAACAATTTAATAAATAGTAAGTAACAATTTAATAAATAGAAAGTAACAATTTCATAAATAGTAGGTAGCAATTTAATAAATAGTAAGTAACAATTTAATAAATAGTAAGTAACAATTTAATAAATAGTAGGTAACATTTTAATAAATAGTAGGTAACAATTTAATAAATAGTAGGTAACATTTTAATAAACAGAAGGTAACAATTTAATATATAGTAGGTAACAATTTAATAAATAGTAGGTAACAATTTAATAAATAGTAGGTAACAATTTAATAAATAGCATGTAACAATTTAATAAATAGTAGGTAACAATTTAATAAATAGTAGGTAACAATTTAATAAATAGTGGGTAACAATTTAGTAAATAGTAAGTAACAATTTAATAAATAGTAAGTAGCAATTTAATAAATAGTAAGTAGCAATTTAATAAATAGTAAGTAGCAATTTAATAAATAGTAAGAAGCAATTTAATAAATAGTAAGTAACAATTTAATAAATTGTATGCAACAATTTAATAAATAGTAGGTAACAATTTAATAAATAGTAGGTAACAATTTAATAAATAGTAGGTAACAATTTAATAAATACTAGGTAACAATTTAATAAATAGTAGGTAACAATTTAATAAATAGTACGTAACAATTTAATAAATAGAAGGTAACAATTTAATAAATAGTTGGAAACAATTTAATAAATAGTAGGTAACAATTTAATAAATAGTAGGTAGCAATTTAATAAATAGTAGGTAGCAATTTAATAAATAGTAAGTAGCAATTTAATAAATAGTAAGTAGCAATTTAATAAATAGTAAGTAGCAATTTAATAAATAGTAAGTAGCAATTTAATAAATAGTAAGTAGCAATTTAATAAATTGTAAGTAGCAATTTAATAAATAGTAAGTAGCAATTTATTAAATAGTAAGTAACAATTTAATAAATAGTAAGTAACAATTTAATAAATAGTAAGTAACAATTTAATAAATTGTAGGTGACAATTTAATAAATAGTAGGTAACAATTTAATAAATAGTAGGTAACAATTTAATAAATAGCAGGTAACAATTTAATAAATAGTAGGTAACAATTTAATAAATAGTTGGTAACAATTTAATAAATAGTAGGTAACAATTTAATAAATAGTAGGTAACAATTTAATAAATAGTAGGTAACAATTTAATAAATAGTAGGTAACAATTTAGTAAATAGTAGGCAACAATTTAAAAAATAGTAAGTAGCAATTTAATAAATAGTGAGTAGCAATTTAGTAAATAGTAAGTAGCAATTTAATAAATAGTAAGTAACAATTTAATAAATTGTAATTAACAATTTAATAAATAGTAATTAACAATTTAATAAATAGTATGTAACAATTTAATAAATAGAAAGTAACAATATCATAAATAATTTAATAAATAGTAAGTAACAATTTAATAAATAGTAAGTAACAATTTAATTAATAGTAAGTAACAATTTAATAAATAGTAAGTAACAATTTAATAAATAGTAAGTAACAATTTAATAAATTGTAGGTGACAATTTAATAAATAGTAGGTAACAATTTAATAAATAGTAGGTAACAATTTAATAAATAGTAGGTAACAATTTAATAAATAGTAGGTAACAATTTAATAAATAGTAGGTAACAATTTAATAAATAGTAGGTAACAATTTAATAAATAGTAGGTAACAATTTAATAAATAGTAGGAAACAATTTAATAAATAGTAGGTAACAATTTAATAAATAGTAGGTAACAATTTAGTAAATAGTAGGCAACAATTTAAAAAATAGTAAGTAGCAATTTAATAAATAGTGAGTAGCAATTTAGTAAATAGTAAGTAGCAATTTAATAAATAGTAAGTAACAATTTAATAAATTGTAATTAACAATTTAATAAATAGTAATTAACAATTTAATAAATAGTAAGTAACAATTTAATAAATAGAAAGTAACAATATCATAAATAATTTAATAAATAGTAAGTAACAATTTAATAAATAGTAAGTAACAATTTAATAAATAGTAAGTAGCAATTTAATAAATAGTAAGTAGCAATTTAATAAATAGTAAGTAGCAATTTAATAAATAGTAAGTAGCAATTTAATAAATAGTAAGTAGCAATTTAATAAATTGTAAGTAGCAATTTAATAAATAGTAAGTAGCAATTTATTAAATAGTAAGTAACAATTTAATAAATAGTAAGTAACAATTTAATAAATAGTAAGTAACAATTTAATAAATTGTAGGTGACAATTTAATAAATAGTAGGTAACAATTTAATAAATAGTAGGTAACAATTTAATAAATAGCAGGTAACAATTTAATAAATAGTAGGTAACAATTTAATAAATAGTTGGTAACAATTTAATAAATAGTAGGTAACAATTTAATAAATAGTAGGTAACAATTTAATAAATAGTAGGTAACAATTTAATAAATAGTAGGTAACAATTTAGTAAATAGTAGGCAACAATTTAAAAAATAGTAAGTAGCAATTTAATAAATAGTGAGTAGCAATTTAGTAAATAGTAAGTAGCAATTTAATAAATAGTAAGTAACAATTTAATAAATTGTAATTAACAATTTAATAAATAGTAATTAACAATTTAATAAATAGTAAGTAACAATTTAATAAATAGAAAGTAACAATATCATAAATAATTTAATAAATAGTAAGTAACAATTTAATAAATAGTAAGTAACAATTTAATAAATAGTAAGTAACAATTTAATAAATAGTAAGTAACAATTTAATAAATAGTATGTAACAATTTAATAAATTGTAGGTGACAATTTAATAAATAGTAGGTAACAATTTAATAAATAGTAGGTAACAATTTAATAAATAGTAGGTAACAATTTAATAAATAGTAGGTAACAATTTAATAAATAGTAGGTAACAATTTAATAAATAGTAGGTAACAATTTAATAAATAGTAGGTAACAATTTAATAAATAGTAGGAAACAATTTAATAAATAGTAGGTAACAATTTAATAAATAGTAGGTAACAATTTAGTAAATAGTAGGCAACAATTTAAAAAATAGTAAGTAGCAATTTAATAAATAGTGAGTAGCAATTTAGTAAATAGTAAGTAGCAATTTAATAAATAGTAAGTAACAATTTAATAAATTGTAATTAACAATTTAATAAATAGTAATTAACAATTTAATAAATAGTAAGTAACAATTTAATAAATAGAAAGTAACAATATCATAAATAATTTAATAAATAGTAAGTAACAATTTAATAAATAGTAAGTAACAATTTAATAAATAGTAAGTAACAATTTAATAAATAGTAAGTAACAATTTAATAAACAGTAAGTAGCCATTTAATAAATAGTAGGTTGCAATTTAATAAATAGTAGGCAGCAATTTAATAAATAGTAGGTAACAATTTAATAAATAGTAGGTAACATTTTAATAAATAGTAGGTAACAATTTAATAAATAGTAGGTAACAATTTAATAAATAGTAGGTAACAATTTAATAAACAGAAGGTAACAATTTAATAAATAGTAGGTAACAATTTAATAAATAGTAGGTAACAATTTAATAAATAGTAGGTAACATTTTAATAAATAGTAGGTAACCATTTAATAAATAGTAGGTAACAATTTAATAAATAGTAGGTAACAATTTAATAAATAGTAGGTAACAATTTAATAAATAGTAGGTAACAATTTAATAAATATTAGGTAACAATTTAATAAATAGTAGGTAACAATTTAATAAATAGTAGGTAACAATTTAATAAATAGTAGGTAACAATTTAGTAAATAGTAGGCAACAATTTAAAAAATAGTAAGTACTAATTTAATAAATAGTGAGTAGCAATTTAGTAAATAGTAAGTAGCAATTTAATAAATAGTAAGTAACAATGTAATAAATTGTAATTAACAATTTAATAAATAGTAATTAACAATTTAATAAATAGTAAGTAACAATTTAATAAATAGAAAGTAACAATTTCATAAATAGTAGGTAGCAATTTAATAAATAGTAAGTAACAATTTAATAAATAGTAAGTAACAATTTAATAAATAGTAGGTAACAATTTAATAAATAGTAGGTAACAATTTAATAAATAGTAGGTAACATTTTAATAAACAGAAGGTAACAATTTAATATATAGTAGGTAACAATTTAATAAATAGTAGGTAACAATTTAATAAATAGTAGGTAACAATTTAATAAATAGCATGTAACAATTTAATAAATAGTAGGTAACAATTTAATAAATAGTAGGTAACAATTTAATAAATAGTGGGTAACAATTTAGTAAATAGTAAGTAACAATTTAATAAATAGTAAGTAGCAATTTAATAAATAGTAAGTAGCAATTTAATAAATAGTAAGTAGCAATTTAATAAATAGTAAGAGCAATTTAATAAATAGTAGGTAACAATTTAATAAATTGTATGCAACAATTTAATAAATAGTAGGTAACAATTTAATAAATAGTAGGTAACAATTTAATAAATAGTAGGTAACAATTTAATAAATACTAGGTAACAATTTAATAAATAGTAGGTAACAATTTAATAAATAGTACGTAACAATTTAATAAATAGAAGGTAACAATTTAATAAATAGTTGGAAACAATTTAATAAATAGTAGGTAACAATTTAATAAATAGTAGGTAGCAATTTAATAAATAGTAGGTAGCAATTTAATAAATAGTAAGTAGCAATTTAATAAATAGTAAGTAGCAATTTAATAAATAGTAAGTAGCAATTTAATAAATAGTAAGTAGCAATTTAATAAATAGTAAGTAGCAATTTAATAAATTGTAAGTAGCAATTTAATAAATAGTAAGTAGCAATTTATTAAATAGTAAGTAACAATTTAATAAATAGTAAGTAACAATTTAATAAATAGTAAGTAACAATTTAATAAATTGTAGGTGACAATTTAATAAATAGTAGGTAACAATTTAATAAATAGTAGGTAACAATTTAATAAATAGCAGGTAACAATTTAATAAATAGTAGGTAACAATTTAATAAATAGTTGGTAACAATTTAATAAATAGTAGGTAACAATTTAATAAATAGTAGGTAACAATTTAATAAATAGTAGGTAACAATTTAATAAATAGTAGGTAACAATTTAGTAAATAGTAGGCAACAATTTAAAAAATAGTAAGTAGCAATTTAATAAATAGTGAGTAGCAATTTAGTAAATAGTAAGTAGCAATTTAATAAATAGTAAGTAACAATTTAATAAATTGTAATTAACAATTTAATAAATAGTAATTAACAATTTAATAAATAGTAAGTAACAATTTAATAAATAGAAAGTAACAATATCATAAATAATTTAATAAATAGTAAGTAACAATTTAATAAATAGTAAGTAACAATTTAATAAATAGTAAGTAACAATTTAATAAATAGTAAGTAACAATTTAATAAATAGTAAGTAACAATTTAATAAATAGTAAGTAACAATTTAATAAATAGTAAGTAACAATTTAATAAATTGTAGGTGACAATTTAATAAATAGTAGGTAACAATTTAATAAATAGTAGGTAACAATTTAATAAATAGTAGGTAACAATTTAATAAATAGTAGGTAACAATTTAATAAATAGTAGGTAACAATTTAATAAATAGTAGGTAACAATTTAATAAATAGTAGGAAACAATTTAATAAATAGTAGGTAACAATTTAGTAAATAGTAGGCAACAATTTAAAAAATAGTAAGTAGCAATTTAATAAATAGTGAGTAGCAATTTAGTAAATAGTAAGTAGCAATTTAATAAATAGTAAGTAACAATTTAATAAATTGTAATTAACAATTTAATAAATAGTAATTAACAATTTAATAAATAGTAAGTAACAATTTAATAAATAGTAAGTAACAATTTAATAAATAGTAAGTAACAATTTAATAAATAGTAAGTAACAATTTAATAAACAGTAAGTAGCCATTTAATAAATAGTAGGTTGCAATTTAATAAATAGTAGGCAGCAATTTAATAAATAGTAGGTAACATTTTAATAAATAGTAGGTAACCATTTAATAAATAGTAGGTAACAATTTAATAAATAGTAGGTAACAATTTAATAAATAGTAGGTAACAATTTAATAAATAGTAGGTAACAATTTAATAAATAGTAGGTAACAATTTAATAAATAGTAGGTAACAATTTAATAAATAGTAGGTAACAATTTAATAAATAGTAGGAAACAATTTAATAAATAGTAGGTAACAATTTAATAAATAGTAGGTAACAATTTAGTAAATAGTAGGCAACAATTTAAAAAATAGTAAGTAGCAATTTAATAAATAGTGAGTAGCAATTTAGTAAATAGTAAGTAGCAATTTAATAAATAGTAAGTAACAATTTAATAAATTGTAATTAACAATTTAATAAATAGTAATTAACAATTTAATAAATAGTAAGTAACAATTTAATAAATAGAAAGTAACAATATCATAAATAATTTAATAAATAGTAAGTAACAATTTAATAAATAGTAAGTAACAATTTAATAAATAGTAAGTAACAATTTAATAAATAGTAAGTAACAATTTAATAAACAGTAAGTAGCCATTTAATAAATAGTAGGTTGCAATTTAATAAATAGTAGGCAGCAATTTAATAAATAGTAGGTAACAATTTAATAAATAGTAGGTAACATTTTAATAAACAGAAGGTAACAATTTAATAAATAGTAGGTAACAATTTAATAAATAGTAGGTAACAATTTAATAAATAGTAGGTAACATTTTAATAAATAGTAGGTAACCATTTAATAAATAGTAGGTAACAATTTAATAAATAGTAGGTAACAATTTAATAAATAGTAGGTAACAATTTAATAAATAGTAGGTAACAATTTAATAAATAGTAGGTAACAATTTAATAAATAGTAGGTAACAATTTAATAAATAGTAGGTAACAATTTAATAAATAGTAGGTAACAATTTAGTAAATAGTAGGCAACAATTTAAAAAATAGTAAGTAGCAATTTAATAAATAGTGAGTAGCAATTTAGTAAATAGTAAGTAGCAATTTAATAAATAGTAAGTAACAATGTAATAAATTGTAATTAACAATTTAATAAATAGTAATTAACAATTTAATAAATAGTAAGTAACAATTTAATAAATAGAAAGTAACAATTTCATAAATAGTAGGTAGCAATTTAATAAATAGTAAGTAACAATTTAATAAATAGTAAGTAACAATTTAATAAATAGTAGGTAACAATTTAATAAATAGTAGGTAACAATTTAATAAATAGTAGGTAACATTTTAATAAACAGAAGGTAACAATTTAATATATAGTAGGTAACAATTTAATAAATAGTAGGTAACAATTTAATAAATAGTAGGTAACAATTTAATAAATAGCATGTAACAATTTAATAAATAGTAGGTAACAATTTAATAAATAGTAGGTAACAATTTAATAAATAGTGGGTAACAATTTAGTAAATAGTAAGTAACAATTTAATAAATAGTAAGTAGCAATTTAATAAATAGTAAGTAGCAATTTAATAAATAGTAAGTAGCAATTTAATAAATAGTAAGAAGCAATTTAATAAATAGTAAGTAACAATTTAATAAATTGTATGCAACAATTTAATAAATAGTAGGTAACAATTTAATAAATAGTAGGTAACAATTTAATAAATAGTAGGTAACAATTTAATAAATACTAGGTAACAATTTAATAAATAGTAGGTAACAATTTAATAAATAGTACGTAACAATTTAATAAATAGAAGGTAACAATTTAATAAATTGTTGGAAACAATTTAATAAATAGTAGGTAACAATTTAATAAATAGTAGGTAGCAATTTAATAAATAGTAGGTAGCAATTTAATAAATAGTAAGTAGCAATTTAATAAATAGTAAGTAGCAATTTAATAAATAGTAAGTAGCAATTTAATAAATAGTAAGTAGCAATTTAATAAATAGTAAGTAGCAATTTAATAAATTGTAAGTAGCAATTTAATAAATAGTAAGTAACAATTTAATAAATAGTAAGTAACAATTTAATAAATAGTAAGTAACAATTTAATAAATTGTAGGTGACAATTTAATAAATAGTAGGTAACAATTTAATAAATAGTAGGTAACAATTTAATAAATAGCAGGTAACAATTTAATAAATAGTAGGTAACAATTTAATAAATAGTTGGTAACAATTTAATAAATAGTAGGTAACAATTTAATAAATAGTAGGTAACAATTTAATAAATAGTAGGTAACAATTTAATAAATAGTAGGTAACAATTTAGTAAATAGTAGGCAACAATTTAAAAAATAGTAAGTAGCAATTTAATAAATAGTGAGTAGCAATTTAGTAAATAGTAAGTAGCAATTTAATAAATAGTAAGTAACAATTTAATAAATTGTAATTAACAATTTAATAAATAGTAATTAACAATTTAATAAATAGTAAGTAACAATTTAATAAATAGAAAGTAACAATATCATAAATAATTTAATAAATAGTAAGTAACAATTTAATAAATAGTAAGTAACAATTTAATAAATAGTAAGTAACAATTTAATAAATAGTAAGTAACAATTTAATAAATAGTAAGTAACAATTTAATAAATAGTAAGTAACAATTTAATAAATTGTAGGTGACAATTTAATAAATAGTAGGTAACAATTTAATAAATAGTAGGTAACAATTTAATAAATAGTAGGTAACAATTTAATAAATAGTAGGTAACAATTTAATAAATAGTAGGTAACAATTTAATAAATAGTAGGTAACAATTTAATAAATAGTAGGTAACAATTTAATAAATAGTAGGAAACAATTTAATAAATAGTAGGTAACAATTTAATAAATAGTAGGTAACAATTTAGTAAATAGTAGGCAACAATTTAAAAAATAGTAAGTAGCAATTTAATAAATAGTGAGTAGCAATTTAGTAAATAGTAAGTAGCAATTTAATAAATAGTAAGTAACAATTTAATAAATTGTAATTAACAATTTAATAAATAGTAATTAACAATTTAATAAATAGTAAGTAACAATTTAATAAATAGTAAGTAACAATTTAATAAATAGTAAGTAACAATTTAATAAATAGTAAGTAACAATTTAATAAACAGTAAGTAGCCATTTAATAAATAGTAGGTTGCAATTTAATAAATAGTAGGCAGCAATTTAATAAATAGTAGGTAACATTTTAATAAATAGTAGGTAACCATTTAATAAATAGTAGGTAACAATTTTATAAATAGTAGGTAACAATTTAATAAATAGTAGGTAACAATTTAATAAATAGTAGGTAACAATTTAATAAATAGTAGGTAACAATTTAATAAATAGTAGGTAACAATATAATAAATAGTAGGTAACAATTTAATAAATAGTAGGTAACAATTTAGTAAATAGTAGGCAACAATTTAAAAAATAGTAAGTAGCAATTTAATAAATAGTGAGTAGCAATTTAGTAAATAGTAAGTAGCAATTTAATAAATAGTATGTAACAATTTAATAAATTGTAATTAACAATTTAATAAATAGTAATTAACAATTTAATAAATAGTAAGTAACAATTTAATAAATAGAAAGTAACAATTTCATAAATAGTAGGTAGCAATTTAATAAATAGTAAGTAACAATTTAATAAATAGTAAGTAACAATTTAATAAATAGTAAGTAACAATTTAATAAATAGTAATTAACAATTTAATAAATAGTAAGTAACAATTTTATAAATAGTAAGTAACAATTTAGTAAATAGTAGGCAACAATTTAAAAAATAGTAAGTAGCAATTTAATAAATAGTAAGTAGCAATTTAATAAATAGTAAGTAGCAGTTTAATAAGTAGTAAGTAGCAATTCAATAAATTGTAAGTAGCAATTTAATAAATAGTAAGTAGCAATTTATTAAATAGTAAGTAACAATTTAATAAATAGAAAGTAACAATTTAATAAATAGTAAGTAACCATTTTAATAAATTGTAGGTGACAATTTAATAAATAGTAGGTAACAATTTAATAAATAGTAGGTAACAATTTAATAAATAGTAGGTAACAATTTAATAAATAGTAGGTAACAATTTAATAAATAGTAGGTAACAATTTAATAAATAGTAGGTAACAATTTAATAAATAGTAGGTAACAATTTAATAAATAGTAGGTAACAATTTAGCAAATAGTAGGCAACAATTTAAAAAATAGTAAGTAGCAATTTAATAAATAGTGAGTAGCAATTTAGTAAATAGTAAGTAGCAATTTAATAAATAGTAAGTAACAATTTAATAAATTGTAATTAACAATTTAATAAATAGTAATTAACAATTTAATAAATAGTAAGTAACAATTTAATAAATAGAATGTAACAATATCATAAATAATTTAATAAATAGTAAGTAACAATTTAATAAATAGTAAGTAACAATTTAATAAATAGTAAGTAACAATTTAATAAATAGTAAGTAACAATTTAATAAATAGTAAGTAACAATTTAATAAATAGTAAGTAACAATTTAATAAATTGTAGGTGACAATTTAATAAATAGTAGGTAACAATTTAATAAATAGTAGGTAACAATTTAATAAATAGTAGGTAACAATTTAATAAATAGTAGGTAACAATTTAATAAATAGTAGGTAACAATTTAATAAATAGTAGGTAACAATTTAATAAATAGTAGGTAACAATTTAATAAATAGTAGGAAACAATTTAATAAATAGTAGGTAACAATTTAATAAATAGTAGGTAACAATTTAGTAAATAGTAGGCAACAATTTAAAAAATAGTAAGTAGCAATTTAATAAATAGTGAGTAGCAATTTAGTAAATAGTAAGTAGCAATTTAATAAATAGTAAGTAACAATTTAATAAATTGTAATTAACAATTTAATAAATAGTAATTAACAATTTAATAAATAGTAAGTAACAATTTAATAAATAGAAAGTAACAATATCATAAATAATTTAATAAATAGTAAGTAACAATTTAATAAATAGTAAGTAACAATTTAATAAATAGTAAGTAGCAATTTAATAAATAGTAAGTAGCAATTTAATAAATAGTAAGTAGCAATTTAATAAATAGTAAGTAGCAATTTAATAAATAGTAAGTAGCAATTTAATAAATTGTAAGTAGCAATTTAATAAATAGTAAGTAGCAATTTATTAAATAGTAAGTAACAATTTAATAAATAGTAAGTAACAATTTAATAAATAGTAAGTAACAATTTAATAAATTGTAGGTGACAATTTAATAAATAGTAGGTAACAATTTAATAAATAGTAGGTAACAATTTAATAAATAGCAGGTAACAATTTAATAAATAGTAGGTAACAATTTAATAAATAGTTGGTAACAATTTAATAAATAGTAGGTAACAATTTAATAAATAGTAGGTAACAATTTAATAAATAGTAGGTAACAATTTAATAAATAGTAGGTAACAATTTAGTAAATAGTAGGCAACAATTTAAAAAATAGTAAGTAGCAATTTAATAAATAGTGAGTAGCAATTTAGTAAATAGTAAGTAGCAATTTAATAAATAGTAAGTAACAATTTAATAAATTGTAATTAACAATTTAATAAATAGTAATTAACAATTTAATAAATAGTAAGTAACAATTTAATAAATAGAAAGTAACAATATCATAAATAATTTAATAAATAGTAAGTAACAATTTAATAAATAGTAAGTAACAATTTAATAAATAGTAAGTAACAATTTAATAAATAGTAAGTAACAATTTAATAAATAGTAAGTAACAATTTAATAAATTGTAGGTGACAATTTAATAAATAGTAGGTAACAATTTAATAAATAGTAGGTAACAATTTAGTAAATAGTAGGCAACAATTTAAAAAATAGTAAGTAGCAATTTAATAAATAGTGAGTAGCAATTTAGTAAATAGTAAGTAGCAATTTAATAAATAGTAAGTAACAATTTAATAAATTGTAATTAACAATTTAATAAATAGTAATTAACAATTTAATAAATAGTAAGTAACAATTTAATAAATAGTAAGTAACAATTTAATAAATAGTAAGTAACAATTTAATAAATAGTAAGTAACAATTTAATAAACAGTAAGTAGCCATTTAATAAATAGTAGGTTGCAATTTAATAAATAGTAGGCAGCAATTTAATAAATAGTAGGTAACATTTTAATAAATAGTAGGTAACCATTTAATAAATAGTAGGTAACAATTTTATAAATAGTAGGTAACAATTTAATAAATAGTAGGTAACAATTTAATAAATAGTAGGTAACAATTTAATAAATAGTAGGTAACAATTTAATAAATAGTAGGTAACAATATAATAAATAGTAGGTAACAATTTAATAAATAGTAGGTAACAATTTAGTAAATAGTAGGCAACAATTTAAAAAATAGTAAGTAGCAATTTAATAAATAGTGAGTAGCAATTTAGTAAATAGTAAGTAGCAATTTAATAAATAGTATGTAACAATTTAATAAATTGTAATTAACAATTTAATAAATAGTAATTAACAATTTAATAAATAGTAAGTAACAATTTAATAAATAGAAAGTAACAATTTCATAAATAGTAGGTAGCAATTTAATAAATAGTAAGTAACAATTTAATAAATAGTAAGTAACAATTTAATAAATAGTAAGTAACAATTTAATAAATAGTAATTAACAATTTAATAAATAGTAAGTAACAATTTTATAAATAGTAAGTAACAATTTAGTAAATAGTAGGCAACAATTTAAAAAATAGTAAGTAGCAATTTAATAAATAGTAAGTAGCAATTTAATAAATAGTAAGTAGCAGTTTAATAAGTAGTAAGTAGCAATTCAATAAATTGTAAGTAGCAATTTAATAAATAGTAAGTAGCAATTTATTAAATAGTAAGTAACAATTTAATAAATAGAAAGTAACAATTTAATAAATAGTAAGTAACCATTTTAATAAATTGTAGGTGACAATTTAATAAATAGTAGGTAACAATTTAATAAATAGTAGGTAACAATTTAATAAATAGTAGGTAACAATTTAATAAATAGTAGGTAACAATTTAATAAATAGTAGGTAACAATTTAATAAATAGTAGGTAACAATTTAATAAATAGTAGGTAACAATTTAATAAATAGTAGGTAACAATTTAGCAAATAGTAGGCAACAATTTAAAAAATAGTAAGTAGCAATTTAATAAATAGTGAGTAGCAATTTAGTAAATAGTAAGTAGCAATTTAATAAATAGTAAGTAACAATTTAATAAATTGTAATTAACAATTTAATAAATAGTAATTAACAATTTAATAAATAGTAAGTAACAATTTAATAAATAGAATGTAACAATATCATAAATAATTTAATAAATAGTAAGTAACAATTTAATAAATAGTAAGTAACAATTTAATAAATAGTAAGTAACAATTTAATAAATAGTAAGTAACAATTTAATAAATAGTAAGTAACAATTTAATAAATAGTAAGTAACAATTTAATAAATTGTAGGTGACAATTTAATAAATAGTAGGTAACAATTTAATAAATAGTAGGTAACAATTTAATAAATAGTAGGTAACAATTTAATAAATAGTAGGTAACAATTTAATAAATAGTAGGTAACAATTTAATAAATAGTAGGTAACAATTTAATAAATAGTAGGTAACAATTTAATAAATAGTAGGAAACAATTTAATAAATAGTAGGTAACAATTTAATAAATAGTAGGTAACAATTTAGTAAATAGTAGGCAACAATTTAAAAAATAGTAAGTAGCAATTTAATAAATAGTGAGTAGCAATTTAGTAAATAGTAAGTAGCAATTTAATAAATAGTAAGTAACAATTTAATAAATTGTAATTAACAATTTAATAAATAGTAATTAACAATTTAATAAATAGTAAGTAACAATTTAATAAATAGAAAGTAACAATATCATAAATAATTTAATAAATAGTAAGTAACAATTTAATAAATAGTAAGTAACAATTTAATAAATAGTAAGTAGCAATTTAATAAATAGTAAGTAGCAATTTAATAAATAGTAAGTAGCAATTTAATAAATAGTAAGTAGCAATTTAATAAATAGTAAGTAGCAATTTAATAAATTGTAAGTAGCAATTTAATAAATAGTAAGTAGCAATTTATTAAATAGTAAGTAACAATTTAATAAATAGTAAGTAACAATTTAATAAATAGTAAGTAACAATTTAATAAATTGTAGGTGACAATTTAATAAATAGTAGGTAACAATTTAATAAATAGTAGGTAACAATTTAATAAATAGCAGGTAACAATTTAATAAATAGTAGGTAACAATTTAATAAATAGTTGGTAACAATTTAATAAATAGTAGGTAACAATTTAATAAATAGTAGGTAACAATTTAATAAATAGTAGGTAACAATTTAATAAATAGTAGGTAACAATTTAGTAAATAGTAGGCAACAATTTAAAAAATAGTAAGTAGCAATTTAATAAATAGTGAGTAGCAATTTAGTAAATAGTAAGTAGCAATTTAATAAATAGTAAGTAACAATTTAATAAATTGTAATTAACAATTTAATAAATAGTAATTAACAATTTAATAAATAGTAAGTAACAATTTAATAAATAGAAAGTAACAATATCATAAATAATTTAATAAATAGTAAGTAACAATTTAATAAATAGTAAGTAACAATTTAATAAATAGTAAGTAACAATTTAATAAATAGTAAGTAACAATTTAATAAATAGTAAGTAACAATTTAATAAATTGTAGGTGACAATTTAATAAATAGTAGGTAACAATTTAATAAATAGTAGGTAACAATTTAATAAATAGTAGGTAACAATTTAATAAATAGTAGGTAACAATTTAATAAATAGTAGGTAACAATTTAATAAATAGTAGGTAACAATTTAATAAATAGTAGGTAACAATTTAATAAATAGTAGGAAACAATTTAATAAATAGTAGGTAACAATTTAATAAATAGTAGGTAACAATTCAGTAAATAGTAGGCAACAATTTAAAAAATAGTAAGTAGCAATTTAATAAATAGTGAGTAGCAATTTAGTAAATAGTAAGTAGCAATTTAATAAATAGTAAGTAACAATTTAATAAATTGTAATTAACAATTTAATAAATAGTAATTAACAATTTAATAAATAGTAAGTAACAATTTAATAAATAGAAAGTAACAATATCATAAATAATTTAATAAATAGTAAGTAACAATTTAATAAATAGTAAGTAACAATTTAATAAATAGTAAGTAACAATTTAATAAATAGTAAGTAACAATTTAATAAACAGTAAGTAGCCATTTAATAAATAGTAGGTTGCAATTTAATAAATAGTAGGCAGCAATTTAATAAATAGTAGGTAACAATTTAATAAATAGTAGGTAACATTTTAATAAACAGAAGGTAACAATTTAATAAATAGTAGGTAACAATTTAATAAATAGTAGGTAACAATTTAATAAATAGTAGGTAACATTTTAATAAATAGTAGGTAACCATTTAATAAATAGTAGGTAACAATTTAATAAATAGTAGGTAACAATTTAATAAATAGTAGGTAACAATTTAATAAATAGTAGGTAACAATTTAATAAATAGTAGGTAACAATTTAATAAATAGTAGGTAACAATTTAATAAATAGTAGGTAACAATTTAATAAATAGTAGGTAACAATTTAGTAAATAGTAGGCAACAATTTAAAAAATAGTAAGTAGCAATTTAATAAATAGTGAGTAGCAATTTAGTAAATAGTAAGTAGCAATTTAATAAATAGTAAGTAAAAATGTAATAAATTGTAATTAACAATTTAATAAATAGTAATTAACAATTTAATAAATAGTAAGTAACAATTTAATAAATAGAAAGTAACAATTTCATAAATAGTAGGTAGCAATTTAATAAATAGTAAGTAACAATTTAATAAATAGTAAGTAACAATTTAATAAATAGTAGGTAACAATTTAATAAATAGTGGGTAACAATTTAATAAATAGTAGGTAACATTTTAATAAACAGAAGGTAACAATTTAATATATAGTAGGTAACAATTTAATAAATAGTAGGTAACAATTTAATAAATAGTAGGTAACAATTTAATAAATAGCATGTAACAATTTAATAAATAGTAGGTAACAATTTAATAAATAGTAGGTAACAATTTAATAAATAGTGGGTAACAATTTAGTAAATAGTAAGTAACAATTTAATAAATAGTAAGTAGCAATTTAATAAATAGTAAGTAGCAATTTAATAAATAGTAAGTAGCAATTTAATAAATAGTAAGAAGCAATTTAATAAATAGTAAGTAACAATTTAATAAATTGTATGCAACAATTTAATAAATAGTAGGTAACAATTTAATAAATAGTAGGTAACAATTTAATAAATAGTAGGTAACAATTTAATAAATACTAGGTAACAATTTAATAAATAGTAGGTAACAATTTAATAAATAGTACGTAACAATTTAATAAATAGAAGGTAACAATTTAATAAATAGTAAGTAACAATTTAATAAACAGTAAGTAGCCATTTAATAAATAGTAGGTTGCAATTTAATAAATAGTAGGCAGCAATTTAATAAATAGTAGGTAACATTTTAATAAATAGTAGGTAACCATTTAATAAATAGTAGGTAACAATTTAATAAATAGTAGGTAACAATTTAATAAATAGTAGGTAACAATTTAATAAATAGTAGGTAACAATTTAATAAATAGTAGGTAACAATTTAATAAATAGTAGGTAACAATATAATAAATAGTAGGTAACAATTTAATAAATAGTAGGTAACAATTTAGTAAATAGTAGGCAACAATTTAAAAAATAGTAAGTAGCAATTTAATAAATAGTGAGTAGCAATTTAGTAAATAGTAAGTAGCAATTTAATAAATAGTAAGTAACAATTTAATAAATTGTAATTAACAATTTAATAAATAGTAATTAACAATTTAATAAATAGTAAGTAACAATTTAATAAATAGAAAGTAACAATTTCATAAATAGTAGGTAGCAATTTAATAAATAGTAAGTAACAATTTAATAAATAGTAAGTAACAATTTAATAAATAGTAAGTAACAATTTAATAAATAGTAATTAACAATTTAATAAATAGTAAGTAACAATTTTATAAATAGTAAGTAACAATTTAGTAAATAGTAGGCAACAATTTAAGAAATAGTAAGTAGCAATTTAATAAATAGTGAGTAGCAATTTAGTAAATAGTAAGTAGCAATTTAATAAATAGTAAGTAACAATTTAATAAATTGTAATTAACAATTTAATAAATAGTAATTAACAATTTAATAAATAGTAAGTAACAATTTAATAAATAGAAAGTAACAATTTCATAAATAGTAGGTAGCAATTTAATAAATAGTAAGTAACAATTTAATAAATAGTAAGTAACAATTTAATAAATAGTAAGTAACAATTTAATAAATAGTAAGTAACAATTTAATAAATTGTATGTAACAATTTAATAAATTGTAGGTAACAATTTAATAAATTGTAGGTAACAATTTAATAAATAGTAGGTAACAATTTAATAAATAGTAGGTAACAATTTAATAAATAGTAATTAACAATTTAATAAATAGTAAGTAACAATTTTATAAATAGAAAGTAACAATTTCATAAATAGTAGGTAGCAATTTAATAAATAGTAAGTAACAATTTAATAAATAGTAAGTAACAATTTAGTAAATAGTAGGCAACAATTTAAAAAATAGTAAGTAGCAATTTAATAAATAGTGAGTAGCAATTTAGTAAATAGTAAGTAGCAATTTAATAAATAGTAAGTAACAATTTAATAAATTGTAATTAACAATTTAATAAATAGTAATTAACAATTTAATAAATAGTGAGTAACAATTTAATAAATAGAAAGTAACAATTTCATAAATAGTAGGTAGCAATTTAATAAATAGTAAGTAACAATTTAATAAATAGTAAGTAACAATTTAATAAATAGTAAGTAACAATTTAATAAATTGTATGTAACAATTTAATAAATTGTAGGTAACAATTTAATAAATAGTAGGTAACAATTTAATAAATAGTAGGTAACAATTTAATAAATAGTAGGTAACAATTTAATAAATACTAGGTAACAATTTAATAAACAGTAGGTAACAATTTAATAAATAGTACGTAACAATTTAATAAATAGTAGGTAACAATTTAATAAATAGTTGGAAACAATTTAATAAATAGTAGGTAACAATTTAATAAATAGTATGTAGCAATTTAATAAATAGTAAGTAACAATTTAATAAATAGTAAGTAGCAATTTAATAAATAGTGAGTAGCAATTTAATAAATACTAAGTAGCAATTTAATAAATAGTAATTAACAATTTAATGAATAGTAAGTAACAATTTAATAAATAGTAAGTAACAATTTAATAAATAGCAAGTAACAATTTAATAAATAGTAAGTAGCAATTTAATAAATACTAGGTAACAATTTAATAAATAGTAGGTAACAATTTAATAAATAGTACGTAACAATTTAATAAATAGAAGGTAACAATTTAATAAATAGTTGGAAACAATTTAATAAATAGTAGGTAACAATTTAATAAATAGTAGGTAGCAATTTAATAAATAGTAGGTAGCAATTTAATAAATAGTAAGTAGCAATTTAATAAATAGTAAGTAGCAATTTAATAAATAGTAAGTAGCAGTTTAATAAGTAGTAAGTAGCAATTCAATAAATTGTAAGTAGCAATTTAATAAATAGTAAGTAGCAATTTATTAAATAGTAAGTAACAATTTAATAAATAGTAAGTAACAATTTAATAAATAGTAAGTAACCATTTTAATAAATTGTAGGTGACAATTTAATAAATAGTAGGTAACAATTTAATAAATAGTAGGTAACAATTTAATAAATAGTAGGTAACAATTTAATAAATAGTAGGTCACAATTTAATAAATAGTAGGTAACAATTTAATAAATAGTAGGTAACAATTTAATAAATAGTAGGTAACAATTTAATAAATAGTAGGTAACAATTTAGTAAATAGTAGGCAACATTTTAAAAAATAGTAAGTAGCAATTTAATAAATAGTGAGTAGCAATTTAGTAAATAGTAAGTAGCAATTTAATAAATAGTAAGTAACAATTTAATAAATTGTAATTAACAATTTAATAAATAGTAATTAACAATTTAATAAATAGTAAGTAACAATTTAATAAATAGAATGTAACAATATCATAAATAATTTAATAAATAGTAAGTAACAATTTAATAAATAGTAAGTAACAATTTAATAAATAGTAAGTAACAATTTAATAAATAGTAAGTAACAATTTAATAAATAGTAAGTAACAATTTAATAAACAGTAAGTAGCCATTTAATAAATAGTAGGTTGCAATTTAATAAATAGTAGGCAGCAATTTAATAAATAGTAGGTAACAATTTAATAAATAGTAGGTAACATTTTAATAAACAGAAGGTAACAATTTAATAAATAGTAGGTAACAATTTAATAAATAGTAGGTAACAATTTAATAAATAGTAGGTAACATTTTAATAAATAGTAGGTAACCATTTAATAAATAGTAGGTAACAATTTAATAAATAGTAGGTAACAATTTAATAAATAGTAGGTAACAATTTAATAAATAGTAGGTAACAATTTAATAAATAGTAGGTAACAATTTAATAAATAGTAGGTAACAATTTAATAAATAGTAGGTAACAATTTAATAAATAGTAGGTAACAATTTAGTAAATAGTAGGCAACAATTTAAAAAATAGTAAGTAGCAATTTAATAAATAGTGAGTAGCAATTTAGTAAATAGTAAGTAGCAATTTAATAAATAGTAAGTAACAATGTAATAAATTGTAATTAACAATTTAATAAATAGTAATTAACAATTTAATAAATAGTAAGTAACAATTTAATAAATAGAAAGTAACAATTTCATAAATAGTAGGTAGCAATTTAATAAATAGTAAGTAACAATTTAATAAATAGTAAGTAACAATTTAATAAATAGTAGGTAACATTTTAATAAATAGTAGGTAACAATTTAATAAATAGTAGGTAACATTTTAATAAACAGAAGGTAACAATTTAATATATAGTAGGTAACAATTTAATAAATAGTAGGTAACAATTTAATAAATAGTAGGTAACAATTTAATAAATAGCATGTAACAATTTAATAAATAGTAGGTAACAATTTAATAAATAGTAGGTAACAATTTAATAAATAGTGGGTAACAATTTAGTAAATAGTAAGTAACAATTTAATAAATAGTAAGTAGCAATTTAATAAATAGTAAGTAGCAATTTAATAAATAGTAAGTAGCAATTTAATAAATAGTAAGAAGCAATTTAATAAATAGTAAGTAACAATTTAATAAATTGTATGCAACAATTTAATAAATAGTAGGTAACAATTTAATAAATAGTAGGTAACAATTTAATAAATAGTAGGTAACAATTTAATAAATACTAGGTAACAATTTAATAAATAGTAGGTAACAATTTAATAAATAGTACGTAACAATTTAATAAATAGAAGGTAACAATTTAATAAATAGTTGGAAACAATTTAATAAATAGTAGGTAACAATTTAATAAATAGTAGGTAGCAATTTAATAAATAGTAGGTAGCAATTTAATAAATAGTAAGTAGCAATTTAATAAATAGTAAGTAGCAATTTAATAAATAGTAAGTAGCAATTTAATAAATAGTAAGTAGCAATTTAATAAATAGTAAGTAGCAATTTAATAAATTGTAAGTAGCAATTTAATAAATAGTAAGTAGCAATTTATTAAATAGTAAGTAACAATTTAATAAATAGTAAGTAACAATTTAATAAATAGTAAGTAACAATTTAATAAATTGTAGGTGACAATTTAATAAATAGTAGGTAACAATTTAATAAATAGTAGGTAACAATTTAATAAATAGCAGGTAACAATTTAATAAATAGTAGGTAACAATTTAATAAATAGTTGGTAACAATTTAATAAATAGTAGGTAACAATTTAATAAATAGTAGGTAACAATTTAATAAATAGTAGGTAACAATTTAATAAATAGTAGGTAACAATTTAGTAAATAGTAGGCAACAATTTAAAAAATAGTAAGTAGCAATTTAATAAATAGTGAGTAGCAATTTAGTAAATAGTAAGTAGCAATTTAATAAATAGTAAGTAACAATTTAATAAATTGTAATTAACAATTTAATAAATAGTAATTAACAATTTAATAAATAGTATGTAACAATTTAATAAATAGAAAGTAACAATATCATAAATAATTTAATAAATAGTAAGTAACAATTTAATAAATAGTAAGTAACAATTTAATTAATAGTAAGTAACAATTTAATAAATAGTAAGTAACAATTTAATAAATAGTAAGTAACAATTTAATAAATTGTAGGTGACAATTTAATAAATAGTAGGTAACAATTTAATAAATAGTAGGTAACAATTTAATAAATAGTAGGTAACAATTTAATAAATAGTAGGTAACAATTTAATAAATAGTAGGTAACAATTTAATAAATAGTAGGTAACAATTTAATAAATAGTAGGTAACAATTTAATAAATAGTAGGAAACAATTTAATAAATAGTAGGTAACAATTTAATAAATAGTAGGTAACAATTTAGTAAATAGTAGGCAACAATTTAAAAAATAGTAAGTAGCAATTTAATAAATAGTGAGTAGCAATTTAGTAAATAGTAAGTAGCAATTTAATAAATAGTAAGTAACAATTTAATAAATTGTAATTAACAATTTAATAAATAGTAATTAACAATTTAATAAATAGTAAGTAACAATTTAATAAATAGAAAGTAACAATATCATAAATAATTTAATAAATAGTAAGTAACAATTTAATAAATAGTAAGTAACAATTTAATAAATAGTAAGTAGCAATTTAATAAATAGTAAGTAGCAATTTAATAAATAGTAAGTAGCAATTTAATAAATAGTAAGTAGCAATTTAATAAATAGTAAGTAGCAATTTAATAAATTGTAAGTAGCAATTTAATAAATAGTAAGTAGCAATTTATTAAATAGTAAGTAACAATTTAATAAATAGTAAGTAACAATTTAATAAATAGTAAGTAACAATTTAATAAATTGTAGGTGACAATTTAATAAATAGTAGGTAACAATTTAATAAATAGTAGGTAACAATTTAATAAATAGCAGGTAACAATTTAATAAATAGTAGGTAACAATTTAATAAATAGTTGGTAACAATTTAATAAATAGTAGGTAACAATTTAATAAATAGTAGGTAACAATTTAATAAATAGTAGGTAACAATTTAATAAATAGTAGGTAACAATTTAGTAAATAGTAGGCAACAATTTAAAAAATAGTAAGTAGCAATTTAATAAATAGTGAGTAGCAATTTAGTAAATAGTAAGTAGCAATTTAATAAATAGTAAGTAACAATTTAATAAATTGTAATTAACAATTTAATAAATAGTAATTAACAATTTAATAAATAGTAAGTAACAATTTAATAAATAGAAAGTAACAATATCATAAATAATTTAATAAATAGTAAGTAACAATTTAATAAATAGTAAGTAACAATTTAATAAATAGTAAGTAACAATTTAATAAATAGTAAGTAACAATTTAATAAATAGTATGTAACAATTTAATAAATTGTAGGTGACAATTTAATAAATAGTAGGTAACAATTTAATAAATAGTAGGTAACAATTTAATAAATAGTAGGTAACAATTTAATAAATAGTAGGTAACAATTTAATAAATAGTAGGTAACAATTTAATAAATAGTAGGTAACAATTTAATAAATAGTAGGTAACAATTTAATAAATAGTAGGAAACAATTTAATAAATAGTAGGTAACAATTTAATAAATAGTAGGTAACAATTTAGTAAATAGTAGGCAACAATTTAAAAAATAGTAAGTAGCAATTTAATAAATAGTGAGTAGCAATTTAGTAAATAGTAAGTAGCAATTTAATAAATAGTAAGTAACAATTTAATAAATTGTAATTAACAATTTAATAAATAGTAATTAACAATTTAATAAATAGTAAGTAACAATTTAATAAATAGAAAGTAACAATATCATAAATAATTTAATAAATAGTAAGTAACAATTTAATAAATAGTAAGTAACAATTTAATAAATAGTAAGTAACAATTTAATAAATAGTAAGTAACAATTTAATAAACAGTAAGTAGCCATTTAATAAATAGTAGGTTGCAATTTAATAAATAGTAGGCAGCAATTTAATAAATAGTAGGTAACAATTTAATAAATAGTAGGTAACATTTTAATAAACAGAAGGTAACAATTTAATAAATAGTAGGTAACAATTTAATAAATAGTAGGTAACAATTTAATAAATAGTAGGTAACATTTTAATAAATAGTAGGTAACCATTTAATAAATAGTAGGTAACAATTTAATAAATAGTAGGTAACAATTTAATAAATAGTAGGTAACAATTTAATAAATAGTAGGTAACAATTTAATAAATAGTAGGTAACAATTTAATAAATAGTAGGTAACAATTTAATAAATAGTAGGTAACAATTTAATAAATAGTAGGTAACAATTTAGTAAATAGTAGGCAACAATTTAAAAAATAGTAAGTAGCAATTTAATAAATAGTAAGTAGCAATTTAATAAATAGTAAGTAGCAATTTAATAAATAGTAAGAAGCAATTTAATAAATAGTAAGTAACAATTTAATAAATTGTATGCAACAATTTAATAAATAGTAGGTAACAATTTAATAAATAGTAGGTAACAATTTAATAAATAGTAGGTAACAATTTAATAAATACTAGGTAACAATTTAATAAATAGTAGGTAACAATTTAATAAATAGTACGTAACAATTTAATAAATAGAAGGTAACAATTTAATAAATAGTTGGAAACAATTTAATAAATAGTAGGTAACAATTTAATAAATAGTAGGTAGCAATTTAATAAATAGTAGGTAGCAATTTAATAAATAGTAAGTAGCAATTTAATAAATAGTAAGTAGCAATTTAATAAATAGTAAGTAGCAATTTAATAAATAGTAAGTAGCAATTTAATAAATAGTAAGTAGCAATTTAGTAAATAGTAAGTAGCAATTTAATAAATAGTAAGTAACAATTTAATAAATAGTAAGTAACAATTTAATAAATAGTAATTAACAATTTAATAAATACTAAGTAACAATTTAATAAATAGAATGTAACAATATCATAAATAATTTAATAAATAGTAAGTAACAATTTAATAAATAGTAGGTAACAATTTAATAAATAGTAGGTAACAATTTAATAAATAGTAGGAAACAATTTAATAAATAGTAGGTAACAATTTAATAAATAGTAGGTAACAATTTAGTAAATAGTAGGCAACAATTTAAAAAATAGTAAGTAGCAATTTAATAAATAGTGAGTAGCAATTTAGTAAATAGTAAGTAGCAATTTAATAAATAGTAAGTAACAATTTAATAAATTGTAATTAACAATTTAATAAATAGTAATTAACAATTTAATAAATAGTAAGTAACAATTTAATAAATAGAAAGTAACAATATCATAAATAATTTAATAAATAGTAAGTAACAATTTAATAAATAGTAAGTAACAATTTAATAAATAGTAAGTAGCAATTTAATAAATAGTGAGTAGCAATTTAGTAAATAGTAAGTAGCAATTTAATAAATAGTAAGTAACAATTTAATAAATTGTAATTAACAATTTAATAAATAGTAATTAACAATTTAATAAATAGTAAGTAACAATTTAATAAATAGAAAGTAACAATATCATAAATAATTTAATAAATAGTAAGTAACAATTTAATAAATAGTAAGTAACAATTTAATAAATTGTAGGTGACAATTTAATAAATAGTAGGTAACAATTTAATAAATAGTAGGTAACAATTTAATAAATAGCAGGTAACAATTTAATAAATAGTAGGTAACAATTTAATAAATAGTTGGTAACAATTTAATAAATAGTAGGTAACAATTTAATAAATAGTAGGTAACAATTTAATAAATAGTAGGTAACAATTTAATAAATAGTAGGTAACAATTTAGTAAATAGTAGGCAACAATTTAAAAAATAGTAAGTAGCAATTTAATAAATAGTGAGTAGCAATTTAGTAAATAGTAAGTAGCAATTTAATAAATAGTAAGTAACAATTTAATAAATTGTAATTAACAATTTAATAAATAGTAATTAACAATTTAATAAATAGTAAGTAACAATTTAATAAATAGAAAGTAACAATATCATAAATAATTTAATAAATAGTAAGTAACAATTTAATAAATAGTAAGTAACAATTTAATAAATAGTAAGTAACAATTTAATAAATAGTAAGTAACAATTTAATAAATAGTATGTAACAATTTAATAAATTGTAGGTGACAATTTAATAAATAGTAGGTAACAATTTAATAAATAGTAGGTAACAATTTAATAAATAGTAGGTAACAATTTAATAAATAGTAGGTAACAATTTAATAAATAGTAGGTAACAATTTAATAAATAGTAGGTAACAATTTAATAAATAGTAGGTAACAATTTAATAAATAGTAGGAAACAATTTAATAAATAGTAGGTAACAATTTAATAAATAGTAGGTAACAATTTAGTAAATAGTAGGCAACAATTTAAAAAATAGTAAGTAGCAATTTAATAAATAGTGAGTAGCAATTTAGTAAATAGTAAGTAGCAATTTAATAAATAGTAAGTAACAATTTAATAAATTGTAATTAACAATTTAATAAATAGTAATTAACAATTTAATAAATAGTAAGTAACAATTTAATAAATAGAAAGTAACAATATCATAAATAATTTAATAAATAGTAAGTAACAATTTAATAAATAGTAAGTAACAATTTAATAAATAGTAAGTAACAATTTAATAAATAGTAAGTAACAATTTAATAAACAGTAAGTAGCCATTTAATAAATAGTAGGTTGCAATTTAATAAATAGTAGGCAGCAATTTAATAAATAGTAGGTAACAATTTAATAAATAGTAGGTAACATTTTAATAAACAGAAGGTAACAATTTAATAAATAGTAGGTAACAATTTAATAAATAGTAGGTAACAATTTAATAAATAGTAGGTAACATTTTAATAAATAGTAGGTAACCATTTAATAAATAGTAGGTAACAATTTAATAAATAGTAGGTAACAATTTAATAAATAGTAGGTAACAATTTAATAAATAGTAGGTAACAATTTAATAAATAGTAGGTAACAATTTAATAAATAGTAGGTAACAATTTAATAAATAGTAGGTAACAATTTAATAAATAGTAGGTAACAATTTAGTAAATAGTAGGCAACAATTTAAAAAATAGTAAGTAGCAATTTAATAAATAGTAAGTAGCAATTTAATAAATAGTAAGTAGCAATTTAATAAATAGTAAGAAGCAATTTAATAAATAGTAAGTAACAATTTAATAAATTGTATGCAACAATTTAATAAATAGTAGGTAACAATTTAATAAATAGTAGGTAACAATTTAATAAATAGTAGGTAACAATTTAATAAATACTAGGTAACAATTTAATAAATAGTAGGTAACAATTTAATAAATAGTACGTAACAATTTAATAAATAGAAGGTAACAATTTAATAAATAGTTGGAAACAATTTAATAAATAGTAGGTAACAATTTAATAAATAGTAGGTAGCAATTTAATAAATAGTAGGTAGCAATTTAATAAATAGTAAGTAGCAATTTAATAAATAGTAAGTAGCAATTTAATAAATAGTAAGTAGCAATTTAATAAATAGTAAGTAGCAATTTAATAAATAGTAAGTAGCAATTTATTAAATAGTAAGTAACAATTTAATAAATAGTAAGTAACAATTTAATAAATAGTAAGTAACAATTTAATAAATTGTAGGTGACAATTTAATAAATAGTAGGTAACAATTTAATAAATAGTAGGTAACAATTTAATAAATAGCAGGTAACAATTTAATAAATAGTAGGTAACAATTTAATAAATAGTTGGTAACAATTTAATAAATAGTAGGTAACAATTTAATAAATAGTAGGTAACAATTTAATAAATAGTAGGTAACAATTTAATAAATAGTAGGTAACAATTTAGTAAATAGTAGGCAACAATTTAAAAAATAGTAAGTAGCAATTTAATAAATAGTGAGTAGCAATTTAGTAAATAGTAAGTAGCAATTTAATAAATAGTAAGTAACAATTTAATAAATTGTAATTAACAATTTAATAAATAGTAATTAACAATTTAATAAATAGTAAGTAACAATTTAATAAATAGAAAGTAACAATATCATAAATAATTTAATAAATAGTAAGTAACAATTTAATAAATAGTAAGTAACAATTTAATAAATAGTAAGTAACAATTTAATAAATAGTAAGTAACAATTTAATAAATAGTAAGTAACAATTTAATAAATAGTAAGTAACAATTTAATAAATTGTAGGTGACAATTTAATAAATAGTAGGTAACAATTTAATAAATAGTAGGTAACAATTTAATAAATAGTAGGTAACAATTTAATAAATAGTAGGTAACAATTTAATAAATAGTAGGTAACAATTTAATAAATAGTAGGTAACAATTTAATAAATAGTAGGTAACAATTTAATAAATAGTAGGAAACAATTTAATAAATAGTAGGTAACAATTTAATAAATAGTAGGTAACAATTTAGTAAATAGTAGGCAACAATTTAAAAAATAGTAAGTAGCAATTTAATAAATAGTGAGTAGCAATTTAGTAAATAGTAAGTAGCAATTTAATAAATAGTAAGTAACAATTTAATAAATTGTAATTAACAATTTAATAAATAGTAATTAACAATTTAATAAATAGTAAGTAACAATTTAATAAATAGTAAGTAACAATTTAATAAATAGTAAGTAACAATTTAATAAATAGTAAGTAACAATTTAATAAACAGTAAGTAGCCATTTAATAAATAGTAGGTTGCAATTTAATAAATAGTAGGCAGCAATTTAATAAATAGTAGGTAACATTTTAATAAATAGTAGGTAACCATTTAATAAATAGTAGGTAACAATTTAATAAATAGTAGGTAACAATTTAATAAATAGTAGGTAACAATTTAATAAATAGTAGGTAACAATTTAATAAATAGTAGGTAACAATTTAATAAATAGTAGGTAACAATATAATAAATAGTAGGTAACAATTTAATAAATAGTAGGTAACAATTTAGTAAATAGTAGGCAACAATTTAAAAAATAGTAAGTAGCAATTTAATAAATAGTGAGTAGCAATTTAGTAAATAGTAAGTAGCAATTTAATAAATAGTATGTAACAATTTAATAAATTGTAATTAACAATTTAATAAATAGTAATTAACAATTTAATAAATAGTAAGTAACAATTTAATAAATAGAAAGTAACAATTTCATAAATAGTAGGTAGCAATTTAATAAATAGTAAGTAACAATTTAATAAATAGTAAGTAACAATTTAATAAATAGTAAGTAACAATTTAATAAATAGTAATTAACAATTTAATAAATAGTAAGTAACAATTTTATAAATAGTAAGTAACAATTTAGTAAATAGTAGGCAACAATTTAAAAAATAGTAAGTAGCAATTTAATAAATAGTAAGTAGCAATTTAATAAATAGTAAGTAGCAGTTTAATAAGTAGTAAGTAGCAATTCAATAAATTGTAAGTAGCAATTTAATAAATAGTAAGTAGCAATTTATTAAATAGTAAGTAACAATTTAATAAATAGAAAGTAACAATTTAATAAATAGTAAGTAACCATTTTAATAAATTGTAGGTGACAATTTAATAAATAGTAGGTAACAATTTAATAAATAGTAGGTAACAATTTAATAAATAGTAGGTAACAATTTAATAAATAGTAGGTAACAATTTAATAAATAGTAGGTAACAATTTAATAAATAGTAGGTAACAATTTAATAAATAGTAGGTAACAATTTAATAAATAGTAGGTAACAATTTAGTAAATAGTAGGCAACAATTTAAAAAATAGTAAGTAGCAATTTAATAAATAGTGAGTAGCAATTTAGTAAATAGTAAGTAGCAATTTAATAAATAGTAAGTAACAATTTAATAAATTGTAATTAACAATTTAATAAATAGTAATTAACAATTTAATAAATACTAAGTAACAATTTAATAAATAGAATGTAACAATATCATAAATAATTTAATAAATAGTAAGTAACAATTTAATAAATAGTAAGTAACAATTTAATAAATAGTAAGTAACAATTTAATAAATAGTAAGTAACAATTTAATAAATAGTAAGTAACAATTTAATAAATAGTAAGTAACAATTTAATAAATTGTAGGTGACAATTTAATAAATAGTAGGTAACAATTTAATAAATAGTAGGTAACAATTTAATAAATAGTAGGTAACAATTTAATAAATAGTAGGTAACAATTTAATAAATAGTAGGTAACAATTTAATAAATAGTAGGTAACAATTTAATAAATAGTAGGTAACAATTTAATAAATAGTAGGAAACAATTTAATAAATAGTAGGTAACAATTTAATAAATAGTAGGTAACAATTTAGTAAATAGTAGGCAACAATTTAAAAAATAGTAAGTAGCAATTTAATAAATAGTGAGTAGCAATTTAGTAAATAGTAAGTAGCAATTTAATAAATAGTAAGTAACAATTTAATAAATTGTAATTAACAATTTAATAAATAGTAATTAACAATTTAATAAATAGTAAGTAACAATTTAATAAATAGAAAGTAACAATATCATAAATAATTTAATAAATAGTAAGTAACAATTTAATAAATAGTAAGTAACAATTTAATAAATAGTAAGTAGCAATTTAATAAATAGTAAGTAGCAATTTAATAAATAGTAAGTAGCAATTTAATAAATAGTAAGTAGCAATTTAATAAATAGTAAGTAGCAATTTAATAAATTGTAAGTAGCAATTTAATAAATAGTAAGTAGCAATTTATTAAATAGTAAGTAACAATTTAATAAATAGTAAGTAACAATTTAATAAATAGTAAGTAACAATTTAATAAATTGTAGGTGACAATTTAATAAATAGTAGGTAACAATTTAATAAATAGTAGGTAACAATTTAATAAATAGCAGGTAACAATTTAATAAATAGTAGGTAACAATTTAATAAATAGTTGGTAACAATTTAATAAATAGTAGGTAACAATTTAATAAATAGTAGGTAACAATTTAATAAATAGTAGGTAACAATTTAATAAATAGTAGGTAACAATTTAGTAAATAGTAGGCAACAATTTAAAAAATAGTAAGTAGCAATTTAATAAATAGTGAGTAGCAATTTAGTAAATAGTAAGTAGCAATTTAATAAATAGTAAGTAACAATTTAATAAATTGTAATTAACAATTTAATAAATAGTAATTAACAATTTAATAAATAGTAAGTAACAATTTAATAAATAGAAAGTAACAATATCATAAATAATTTAATAAATAGTAAGTAACAATTTAATAAATAGTAAGTAACAATTTAATAAATAGTAAGTAACAATTTAATAAATAGTAAGTAACAATTTAATAAATAGTAAGTAACAATTTAATAAATTGTAGGTGACAATTTAATAAATAGTAGGTAACAATTTAATAAATAGTAGGTAACAATTTAATAAATAGTAGGTAACAATTTAATAAATAGTAGGTAACAATTTAATAAATAGTAGGTAACAATTTAATAAATAGTAGGTAACAATTTAATAAATAGTAGGTAACAATTTAATAAATAGTAGGAAACAATTTAATAAATAGTAGGTAACAATTTAATAAATAGTAGGTAACAATTCAGTAAATAGTAGGCAACAATTTAAAAAATAGTAAGTAGCAATTTAATAAATAGTGAGTAGCAATTTAGTAAATAGTAAGTAGCAATTTAATAAATAGTAAGTAACAATTTAATAAATTGTAATTAACAATTTAATAAATAGTAATTAACAATTTAATAAATAGTAAGTAACAATTTAATAAATAGAAAGTAACAATATCATAAATAATTTAATAAATAGTAAGTAACAATTTAATAAATAGTAAGTAACAATTTAATAAATAGTAAGTAACAATTTAATAAATAGTAAGTAACAATTTAATAAACAGTAAGTAGCCATTTAATAAATAGTAGGTTGCAATTTAATAAATAGTAGGCAGCAATTTAATAAATAGTAGGTAACAATTTAATAAATAGTAGGTAACATTTTAATAAACAGAAGGTAACAATTTAATAAATAGTAGGTAACAATTTAATAAATAGTAGGTAACAATTTAATAAATAGTAGGTAACATTTTAATAAATAGTAGGTAACCATTTAATAAATAGTAGGTAACAATTTAATAAATAGTAGGTAACAATTTAATAAATAGTAGGTAACAATTTAATAAATAGTAGGTAACAATTTAATAAATAGTAGGTAACAATTTAATAAATAGTAGGTAACAATTTAATAAATAGTAGGTAACAATTTAATAAATAGTAGGTAACAATTTAGTAAATAGTAGGCAACAATTTAAAAAATAGTAAGTAGCAATTTAATAAATAGTGAGTAGCAATTTAGTAAATAGTAAGTAGCAATTTAATAAATAGTAAGTAAAAATGTAATAAATTGTAATTAACAATTTAATAAATAGTAATTAACAATTTAATAAATAGTAAGTAACAATTTAATAAATAGAAAGTAATAATTTCATAAATAGTAGGTAGCAATTTAATAAATAGTAAGTAACAATTTAATAAATAGTAAGTAACAATTTAATAAATAGTAGGTAACAATTTAATAAATAGTGGGTAACAATTTAATAAATAGTAGGTAACATTTTAATAAACAGAAGGTAACAATTTAATATATAGTAGGTAACAATTTAATAAATAGTAGGTAACAATTTAATAAATAGTAGGTAACAATTTAATAAATAGCATGTAACAATTTAATAAATAGTAGGTAACAATTTAATAAATAGTAGGTAACAATTTAATAAATAGTGGGTAACAATTTAGTAAATAGTAAGTAACAATTTAATAAATAGTAAGTAGCAATTTAATAAATAGTAAGTAGCAATTTAATAAATAGTAAGTAGCAATTTAATAAATAGTAAGAAGCAATTTAATAAATAGTAAGTAACAATTTAATAAATTGTATGCAACAATTTAATAAATAGTAGGTAACAATTTAATAAATAGTAGGTAACAATTTAATAAATAGTAGGTAACAATTTAATAAATACTAGGTAACAATTTAATAAATAGTAGGTAACAATTTAATAAATAGTACGTAACAATTTAATAAATAGAAGGTAACAATTTAATAAATAGTTGGAAACAATTTAATAAATAGTAGGTAACAATTTAATAAATAGTAAGTAACAATTTAATAAACAGTAAGTAGCCATTTAATAAATAGTAGGTTGCAATTTAATAAATAGTAGGCAGCAATTTAATAAATAGTAGGTAACATTTTAATAAATAGTAGGTAACCATTTAATAAATAGTAGGTAACAATTTAATAAATAGTAGGTAACAATTTAATAAATAGTAGGTAACAATTTAATAAATAGTAGGTAACAATTTAATAAATAGTAGGTAACAATTTAATAAATAGTAGGTAACAATATAATAAATAGTAGGTAACAATTTAATAAATAGTAGGTAACAATTTAGTAAATAGTAGGCAACAATTTAAAAAATAGTAAGTAGCAATTTAATAAATAGTGAGTAGCAATTTAGTAAATAGTAAGTAGCAATTTAATAAATAGTAAGTAACAATTTAATAAATTGTAATTAACAATTTAATAAATAGTAATTAACAATTTAATAAATAGTAAGTAACAATTTAATAAATAGAAAGTAACAATTTCATAAATAGTAGGTAGCAATTTAATAAATAGTAAGTAACAATTTAATAAATAGTAAGTAACAATTTAATAAATAGTAAGTAACAATTTAATAAATAGTAATTAACAATTTAATAAATAGTAAGTAACAATTTTATAAATAGTAAGTAACAATTTAGTAAATAGTAGGCAACAATTTAAGAAATAGTAAGTAGCAATTTAATAAATAGTGAGTAGCAATTTAGTAAATAGTAAGTAGCAATTTAATAAATAGTAAGTAACAATTTAATAAATTGTAATTAACAATTTAATAAATAGTAATTAACAATTTAATAAATAGTAAGTAACAATTTAATAAATAGAAAGTAACAATTTCATAAATAGTAGGTAGCAATTTAATAAATAGTAAGTAACAATTTAATAAATAGTAAGTAACAATTTAATAAATAGTAAGTAACAATTTAATAAATAGTAAGTAACAATTTAATAAATTGTATGTAACAATTTAATAAATTGTAGGTAACAATTTAATAAATTGTAGGTAACAATTTAATAAATAGTAGGTAACAATTTAATAAATAGTAGGTAACAATTTAATAAATAGTAATTAACAATTTAATAAATAGTAAGTAACAATTTTATAAATAGAAAGTAACAATTTCATAAATAGTAGGTAGCAATTTAATAAATAGTAAGTAACAATTTAATAAATAGTAAGTAACAATTTAGTAAATAGTAGGCAACAATTTAAAAAATAGTAAGTAGCAATTTAATAAATAGTGAGTAGCAATTTAGTAAATAGTAAGTAGCAATTTAATAAATAGTAAGTAACAATTTAATAAATTGTAATTAACAATTTAATAAATAGTAATTAACAATTTAATAAATAGTGAGTAACAATTTAATAAATAGAAAGTAACAATTTCATAAATAGTAGGTAGCAATTTAATAAATAGTAAGTAACAATTTAATAAATAGTAAGTAACAATTTAATAAATAGTGAGTAGCAATTTAGTAAATAGTAAGTAGCAATTTAATAAATAGTAAGTAACAATTTAATAAATTGTAATTAACAATTTAATAAATAGTAATTAACAATTTAATAAATAGTAAGTAACAATTTAATAAATAGAAAGTAACAATTTCATAAATAGTAGGTAGCAATTTAATAAATAGTAAGTAACAATTTAATAAATAGTAAGTAACAATTTAATAAATAGTAAGTAACAATTTAATAAATAGTAAGTAACAATTTAATAAATTGTATGTAACAATTTAATAAATTGTAGGTAACAATTTAATAAATTGTAGGTAACAATTTAATAAATAGTAGGTAACAATTTAATAAATAGTAGGTAACAATTTAATAAATAGTAATTAACAATTTAATAAATAGTAAGTAACAATTTTATAAATAGAAAGTAACAATTTCATAAATAGTAGGTAGCAATTTAATAAATAGTAAGTAACAATTTAATAAATAGTAAGTAACAATTTAGTAAATAGTAGGCAACAATTTAAAAAATAGTAAGTAGCAATTTAATAAATAGTGAGTAGCAATTTAGTAAATAGTAAGTAGCAATTTAATAAATAGTAAGTAACAATTTAATAAATTGTAATTAACAATTTAATAAATAGTAATTAACAATTTAATAAATAGTGAGTAACAATTTAATAAATAGAAAGTAACAATTTCATAAATAGTAGGTAGCAATTTAATAAATAGTAAGTAACAATTTAATAAATAGTAAGTAACAATTTAATAAATAGTAAGTAACAATTTAATAAATTGTATGTAACAATTTAATAAATTGTAGGTAACAATTTAATAAATAGTAGGTAACAATTTAATAAATAGTAGGTAACAATTTAATAAATAGTAGGTAACAATTTAATAAATACTAGGTAACAATTTAATAAACAGTAGGTAACAATTTAATAAATAGTACGTAACAATTTAATAAATAGTAGGTAACAATTTAATAAATAGTTGGAAACAATTTAATAAATAGTAGGTAACAATTTAATAAATAGTATGTAGCAATTTAATAAATAGTAAGTAACAATTTAATAAATAGTAAGTAGCAATTTAATAAATAGTGAGTAGCAATTTAATAAATACTAAGTAGCAATTTAATAAATAGTAATTAACAATTTAATGAATAGTAAGTAACAATTTAATAAATAGTAAGTAACAATTTAATAAATAGCAAGTAACAATTTAATAAATAGTAAGTAGCAATTTAATAAATAGTGAGTAGCAATTTAATAAATAGTAAGTAGCCATTTAATAAATAGAATGTAACAATTTAATAAATAGTAAGTAGCCATTTAATAAATAGTAAGTAGCAATTAAATAAATAGTAAGTAACAATTTAATAAATTGTAATTAACAATTTAATAAATAGTAATTAACAATTTAATAAATAGTAAGTAACAATTTAATAAATAGAAAGTAACAATTTCATAAATAGTAGGTAGCAATTTAATAAATAGTAAGTAACAATTTAATGAATAGTAAGTAACAATTTAATAAATAGTAAGTAACAATTTAATAAATAGCAAGTAACAATTTAATAAATAGTAAGTAGCAATTTAATAAATAGTGAGTAGCAATTTAATAAATAGTAAGTAGCCATTTAATAAATAGAATGTAACAATTTAATAAATAGTAAGTAGCCATTTAATAAATAGTAAGTAGCAATTAAATAAATAGTAAGTAACAATTTAATAAATTGTAATTAACAATTTAATAAATAGTAATTAACAATTTAATAAATAGTAAGTAACAATTTAATAAATAGAAAGTAACAATTTCATAAATAGTAGGAGCAATTTAATAAATAGTAAGTAACAATTTAATAAATAGTAAGTAACAATTTAATAAATAGTAAGTAACAATTTAATAAATTGTATGTAACAATTTAATAAATTGTAGGTAACAATTTAATAAATAGTAGGTAACAATTTAATAAATAGTAGGTAACAATTTAATAAATAGTAGGTAACAATTTAATAAATACTACGTAACAATTTAATAAACAGTAGGTAACAATTTAATAAATAGTACGTAACAATTTAATAAATAGTAGGTAACAATTTAATAAATAGTAGGTAGCAATTTAATAAATAGTAAGTAACAATTTAATAAATAGTAAGTAGCAATTTAATAAATAGTGAGTAGCAATTTAATAAATAGTAAGTAGCAATTTAATAAATAGTAATTAACAATTTAATGAATAGTAAGTAACAATTTAATAAATAGTAAGTAACAATTTAATAAATAGTAAGTTACAATTTAATAAATAGTAAGTAGCAATTTAATAAATAGTGAGTAGCAATTTAATAAATAGTAAGTAGCCATTTAATAAATAGTATGTAACAATTTAATAAATAGTAAGTAGCCATTTAATAAATAGTAAGTAGCAATTTAATAAATATTAAGTAGCAATTTAATAAATAGTAAGTAGCAATTTAATAAATAGTAAGCAGCAATTTAATAAATAGTAAGTAGCAATTTAATAAATAGTAAGTAGCAATTTAATAAATAGTAAGTAGCAATTTAATAAATAGTAAGTAGCTATTTAATAAATTGTAAGTAGCAATTTAATAAATAGTAAGTAGCAATTTAGTAAATAGTAAGTAACAATTTAATGAATAGTAATTAACAATTTAATAAATAGTAAGTAAAAATTTAATAAATAGTAAGTAACAATTTAATAAATAGTAAGTAGCAATTTAATAAATAGTAAGTAACAATTTAATAAATAGTAAGAAGCCATTTAATAAATAGTAGGTAGCAATTTAATAAATAGTAGGTAGCAATTTAATAAATAGTAGGTAACAATTTAATAAATAGTAGGTAACAATTTAATAAATAGTAGGTAACAATTTAATAAATAGTAGGTAACATTTTAATAAACAGAAGGTAACAATTTAATATATAGTAGGTAACAATTTAATAAATAGTAGGTAACAATTTAATAAATAGTAGGTAACAATTTAATAAATAGTATGTAACAATTTAATAAATAGTAGGTAACAATTTAATAAATAGTAGGTAACAATTTAATAAATAGTGGGTAACAATTTAATAAATAGTAAGTAACAATTTAATAAATAATAAGTAGCCATTTAATAAATAGTAAGTAGCAATTTAATCAATAGTAAGTAGCAATTTAATAAATAGTAAGTAGCAATTTAATAAATAGTAAGAAGCAATTTAATAAATAGTAAGTAGCAATTTAATAAATAGTAAGTAGCAATTTAATAAATAGTAAGTAGCAATTTAATAAATAGTAAGAAGCAATTTAATAAATAGTATGTAACAATTTAATAAATTGTATGCAACAATTTAATAAATAGTAGGTAACAATTTAATAAATAGTAGGTAACAATTTAATAAATAGTAGGTAACAATTTAATAAATACTAGGTAACAATTTAATAAATAATAGGTAACAATTTAATAAATAGTACGTAACAATTTAATAAATAGAAGGTAACAATTTAATCAATAGTTGGAAACAATTTAATAAATAGTAGGTAACAATTTAATAAATAGTAGGTAGCAATTTAATAAATAGTAGGTAGCAATTTAATAAATAGTAAGTAGCAATTTAATAAATAGTAAGTAGCAATTTAATAAATAGTCAGTAGCAATTTAATAAATAGTAAGTAGCAATTTAATAAATAGTAAGTAGCAATTTAATAAATAGTAAGAAGCAATTTAATAAATAGTAAGTAACAATTTAATAAATTGTATGCAACAATTTAATAAATAGTAGGTAACAATTTTATAAATAGTAGGTAACAATTTAATAAATAGTAGGTAACAATTTAATAAATACTAGGTAACAATTTAATAAATAGTAGGTAACATTTTAATAAATAGTACGTAACAATTTAATAAATAGAAGGTAACAATTTAATAAATAGTTGGAAACAATTTAATAAATAGTAGGTAACAATTTAATAAATAGTAGGTAGCAATTTAATAAATAGTAGGTAGCAATTTAATAAATTGTAAGTAGCAATTTAATAAATAGTAAGTAGCAATTTATTAAATAGTAAGTAACAATTTAATAAATAGTAAGTAACAATTTAATAAATAGTAAGTAACAATTTAATAAATTGTAGGTGACAATTTAATAAATAGTAGGTAACAATTTAATAAATAGTAGGTAACAATTTAATAAATAGTAGGTAACAATTTAATATATAGTAGGTAACAATTTAATAAATAGTAGGTAACAATTTAATAAATAGTAGGTAACAATTTAATAAATAGTAGGTAACAATTTAATAAATAGTAGGTAACAATTTAATAAATAGTAGGTATCAATTTAGTAAATAGTAGGCAACAATTTAAAAAATAGTAAGTAGCAATTTAATAAATAGTGAGTAGCAATTTAGTAAATAGTAAGTAGCAATTTAATAAATAGTAAGTAACAATTTAATAAATTGTAATTAACAATTTAATAAATAGTAATTAACAATTTAATAAATAGTAAGTAACAATTTAATAAATAGAAAGTAACAATTTCATAAATAGTAGGTAGCAATTTAATAAATAGTAAGTAACAATTTAATAAATAGTAAGTAACAATTTAATAAATAGTAAGTAACAATTTAATAAATTGTATGTAACAATTTAATAAATTGTAGGTAACAATTTAATAAATAGTAGGTAACAATTTAATAAATAGTAGGTAACAATTTAATTAATAGTAATTAACAATTTAATAAATAGTAAGTAACAATTTTATAAATAGAAAGTAACAATTTCATAAATAGTAGGTAGCAATTTAATAAATAGTAAGTAACAATTTAATAAATAGTAAGTAACAATTTAGTAAATAGTAGGCAACAATTTAAAAAATAGTAAGTAGCAATTTAATAAATAGTGAGTAGCAATTTAGTAAATAGTAAGTAGCAATTTAATAAATAGTAAGTAACAATTTAATAAATTGAAATTAACAATTTAATTAATAGTAATTAACAATTTAATAAATAGTAAGTAACAATTTTATAAATAGAAAGTAACAATTTCATAAATAGTAGGTAGCAATTTAATAAATAGTAAGTAACAATGTAATAAATTGTAATTAACAATTTAATAAATAGTAATTAACAATTTAATAAATAGTAAGTAACAATTTAATAAATAGAAAGTAACAATTTCATAAATAGTAGGTAGCAATTTAATAAATAGTAAGTAACAATTTAAAAAATATTAAGTAACAATTTAATAAATAGTAAGTAACAATTTAATAAATTGTAAGTAACAATTTAATAAATTGTATGTAACAATTTAATAAATAGTAGGTAACAATTTAATAAATAGTGGGTAACAATTTAATAAATAGTAAGTAACAATTTAGTAAATAGTAGGCAACAATTTAAAAAATAGTAAGTAGCAATTTAATAAATAGTGAGTAGCAATTTAGTAAATAGTAAGTAGCAATTTAATAAATAGTAAGTAACAATTTAATAAATTGTAATTAACAATTTAATAAATAGTAATTAACAATTTAATAAATAGTAAGTAACAATTTAATAAATAGAAAGTAACAATTTCATAAATAGTAGGTAGCAATTTAATAAATAGTAAGTAACAATTTAATAAATAGTAAGTAACAATTTAATAAATAATAAGTAGCCATTTAATAAATAGTAAGTAGCAATTTAATCAATAGTAAGTAGCAATTTAATAAATAGTAAGTAGCAATTTAATAAATAGTAAGTAGCAATTTAATAAATATTAAGTAGCAATTTAATAAATAGTAAGTAGCAATTTAATAAATAGTAAGTAGCAATTAATAAATAGTAAGTAGCAATTTAATAAATAGTAAGTAGCAATTTAATAAATAGTAAGTAGCAATTTAATAAATAGTAAGTAGCTATTTAATAAATTGTAAGTAGCAATTTAATAAATAGTATGTAGCAATTTAGTAAATAGTAAGTAACAATTTAATGAATAGTAATTAACAATTTAATAAATAGTAAGTAAAAATTTAATAAATAGTAAGTAACAATTTAATAAATAGTAAGTAACAATTTAATAATTAGTAAGTAACAATTTAATAAATAGTAAGAAGCCATTTAATAAATAGTAGGTAGCAATTTAATAAATAGTAGGTAGCAATTTAATAAATAGTAGGTAACAATTTAATAAATAGTAGGTAACAATTTAATAAATAGTAGGTAACATTTTAATAAACAGAAGGTAACAATTTAATATATAGTAGGTAACAATTTAATAAATAGTAGGTAACAATTTAATAAATAGTAGGTAACAATTTAATATATTTAGTATGTAACAATTTAATAAATAGTAGGTAACAATTTAATAAATAGTAGGTAACAATTTAATAAATAGTGGGTAACAATTTAGTAAGTAGTAAGTAACAATTTAATAAATAATAAGTAGCCATTTAATAAATAGTAAGTAGCAATTTAATCAATAGTAAGTAGCAATTTAATAAATAGTAAGTAGCAATTTAATAAATAGTAAGAAGCAATTTAATAAATAGTAAGTAGCAATTTAATAAATAGTAAGTAGCAATTTAATAAATAGTAAGTAGCAATTTAATTAATAGTAAGAAGCAATTTAATAAATAGTAAGTAACAATTTAATAAATTGTATGCAACAATTTAATAAATAGTAGGTAACAATTTAATAAATAGTAGGTAACAATTTAATAAATAGTAGGTAACAATTTAATAAATACTAGGTAACAATTTAATAAATAGTAGGTAACAATTTAATAAATAGTACGTAACAATTTAATAAATAGAAGGTAACAATTTAATAAATAGTTGGAAACAATTTAATAAATAGTAGGTAACAATTTAATAAATAGTAGGTAGCAATTTAATAAATAGTAGGTAGCAATTTAATAAATAGTAAGTAGCAATTTAATAAATAGTAAGTAGCAATTTAATAAATAGTAAGTAGCAGTTTAATAAGTAGTAAGTAGCAATTCAATAAATTGTAAGTAGCAATTTAATAAATAGTAAGTAGCAATTTATTAAATAGTAAGTAACAATTTAATAAATAGTAAGTAACAATTTAATAAATAGTAAGTAACCATTTTAATAAATTGTAGGTGACAATTTAATAAATAGTAGGTAACAATTTAATAAATAGTAGGTAACAATTTAATAAATAGTAGGTAACAATTTAATAAATAGTAGGTAACAATTTAATAAATACTACGTAACAATTTAATAAACAGTAGGTAACAATTTAATAAATAGTACGTAACAATTTAATAAATAGTAGGTAACAATTTAATAAATAGTAGGTAGCAATTTAATAAATAGTAAGTAACAATTTAATAAATAGTAAGTAGCAATTTAATAAATAGTGAGTAGCAATTTAATAAATAGTAAGTAGCAATTTAATAAATAGTAATTAACAATTTAATGAATAGTAAGTAACAATTTAATAAATAGTAAGTAACAATTTAATAAATAGTAAGTTACAATTTAATAAATAGTAAGTAGCAATTTAATAAATAGTGAGTAGCAATTTAATAAATAGTAAGTAGCCATTTAATAAATAGTATGTAACAATTTAATAAATAGTAAGTAGCCATTTAATAAATAGTAAGTAGCAATTTAATAAATATTAAGTAGCAATTTAATAAATAGTAAGTAGCAATTTAATAAATAGTAAGCAGCAATTTAATAAATAGTAAGTAGCAATTTAATAAATAGTAAGTAGCAATTTAATAAATAGTAAGTAGCAATTTAATAAATAGTAAGTAGCTATTTA
This sequence comes from Andrena chrysosceles, assembly GCA_963855975.1. Classification (NCBI taxonomy): domain Eukaryota; kingdom Metazoa; phylum Arthropoda; class Insecta; order Hymenoptera; family Andrenidae; genus Andrena; species Andrena chrysosceles. The sequence goes on from CAWLCU010000486.1 coordinate 380,068, forward strand.
ATAAATTGTAAGTAGCAATTTAATAAATAGTAAGTAGCAATTTAGTAAATAGTAAGTAACAATTTAATGAATAGTAATTAACAATTTAATAAATAGTAAGTAAAAATTTAATAAATAGTAAGTAACAATTTAATAAATAGTAAGTAGCAATTTAATAAATAGTAAGTAACAATTTAATAAATAGTAAGAAGCCATTTAATAAATAGTAGGTAGCAATTTAATAAATAGTAGGTAGCAATTTAATAAATAGTAGGTAACAATTTAATAAATAGTAGGTAACAATATAATAAATAGTAGGTAACAATTTAATAAATAGTAGGTAACATTTTAATAAACAGAAGGTAACAATTTAATATATAGTAGGTAACAATTTAATAAATAGTAGGTAACAATTTAATAAATAGTAGGTAACAATTTAATAAATAGTATGTAACAATTTAATAAATAGTAGGTAACAATTTAATAAATAGTAGGTAACAATTTAATAAATAGTGGGTAACAATTTAATAAATAGTAAGTAACAATTTAATAAATAATAAGTAGCCATTTAATAAATAGTAAGTAGCAATTTAATCAATAGTAAGTAGCAATTTAATAAATAGTAAGTAGCAATTTAATAAATAGTAAGAAGCAATTTAATAAATAGTAAGTAGCAATTTAATAAATAGTAAGTAGCAATTTAATAAATAGTAAGTAGCAATTTAATAAATAGTAAGAAGCAATTTAATAAATAGTATGTAACAATTTAATAAATTGTATGCAACAATTTAATAAATAGTAGGTAACAATTTAATAAATAGTAGGTAACAATTTAATAAATAGTAGGTAACAATTTAATAAATACTAGGTAACAATTTAATAAATAATAGGTAACAATTTAATAAATAGTACGTAACAATTTAATAAATAGAAGGTAACAATTTAATCAATAGTTGGAAACAATTTAATAAATAGTAGGTAACAATTTAATAAATAGTAGGTAGCAATTTAATAAATAGTAGGTAGCAATTTAATAAATAGTAAGTAGCAATTTAATAAATAGTAAGTAGCAATTTAATAAATAGTCAGTAGCAATTTAATAAATAGTAAGTAGCAATTTAATAAATAGTAAGTAGCAATTTAATAAATAGTAAGAAGCAATTTAATAAATAGTAAGTAACAATTTAATAAATTGTATGCAACAATTTAATAAATAGTAGGTAACAATTTTATAAATAGTAGGTAACAATTTAATAAATAGTAGGTAACAATTTAATAAATACTAGGTAACAATTTAATAAATAGTAGGTAACATTTTAATAAATAGTACGTAACAATTTAATAAATAGAAGGTAACAATTTAATAAATAGTTGGAAACAATTTAATAAATAGTAGGTAACAATTTAATAAATAGTAGGTAGCAATTTAATAAATAGTAGGTAGCAATTTAATAAATTGTAAGTAGCAATTTAATAAATAGTAAGTAGCAATTTATTAAATAGTAAGTAACAATTTAATAAATAGTAAGTAACAATTTAATAAATAGTAAGTAACAATTTAATAAATTGTAGGTGACAATTTAATAAATAGTAGGTAACAATTTAATAAATAGTAGGTAACAATTTAATAAATAGTAGGTAACAATTTAATAAATAGTAGGTAACAATTTAATAAATAGTAGGTAACAATTTAATAAATAGTAGGTAACAATTTAATAAATAGTAGGTAACAATTTAATAAATAGTAGGTAACAATTTAATAAATAGTAGGTATCAATTTAGTAAATAGTAGGCAACAATTTAAAAAATAGTAAGTAGCAATTTAATAAATAGTGAGTAGCAATTTAGTAAATAGTAAGTAGCAATTTAATAAATAGTAAGTAACAATTTAATAAATTGTAATTAACAATTTAATAAATAGTAATTAACAATTTAATAAATAGTAAGTAACAATTTAATAAATAGAAAGTAACAATTTCATAAATAGTAGGTAGCAATTTAATAAATAGTAAGTAACAATTTAATAAATAGTAAGTAACAATTTAATAAATAGTAAGTAACAATTTAATAAATTGTATGTAACAATTTAATAAATTGTAGGTAACAATTTAATAAATAGTAGGTAACAATTTAATAAATAGTAGGTAACAATTTAATTAATAGTAATTAACAATTTAATAAATAGTAAGTAACAATTTTATATATAGAAAGTAACAATTTCATAAATAGTAGGTAGCAATTTAATAAATAGTAAGTAACAATTTAATAAATAGTAAGTAACAATTTAGTAAATAGTAGGCAACAATTTAAAAAATAGTAAGTAGCAATTTAATAAATAGTGAGTAGCAATTTAGTAAATAGTAAGTAGCAATTTAATAAATAGTAAGTAACAATTTAATAAATTGAAATTAACAATTTAATTAATAGTAATTAACAATTTAATAAATAGTAAGTAACAATTTTATAAATAGAAAGTAACAATTTCATAAATAGTAGGTAGCAATTTAATAAATAGTAAGTAACAATGTAATAAATTGTAATTAACAATTTAATAAATAGTAATTAACAATTTAATAAATAGTAAGTAACAATTTAATAAATAGAAAGTAACAATTTCATAAATAGTAGGTAGCAATTTAATAAATAGTAAGTAACAATTTAAAAAATATTAAGTAACAATTTAATAAATAGTAAGTAACAATTTAATAAATTGTAAGTAACAATTTAATAAATTGTAAGTAACAATTTAATAAATTGTATGTAACAATTTAATAAATAGTAGGTAACAATTTAATAAATAGTGGGTAACAATTTAATAAATAGTAAGTAACAATTTAGTAAATAGTAGGCAACAATTTAAAAAATAGTAAGTAGCAATTTAATAAATAGTGAGTAGCAATTTAGTAAATAGTAAGTAGCAATTTAATAAATAGTAAGTAACAATTTAATAAATTGTAATTAACAATTTAATAAATAGTAATTAACAATTTAATAAATAGTAAGTAACAATTTAATAAATAGAAAGTAACAATTTCATAAATAGTAGGTAGCAATTTAATAAATAGTAAGTAACAATTTAATAAATAGTAAGTAACAATTTAATAAATAATAAGTAGCCATTTAATAAATAGTAAGTAGCAATTTAATCAATAGTAAGTAGCAATTTAATAAATAGTAAGTAGCAATTTAATAAATAGTAAGTAGCAATTTAATAAATATTAAGTAGCAATTTAATAAATAGTAAGTAGCAATTTAATAAATAGTAAGTAGCAATTAATAAATAGTAAGTAGCAATTTAATAAATAGTAAGTAGCAATTTAATAAATAGTAAGTAGCAATTTAATAAATAGTAAGTAGCTATTTAATAAATTGTAAGTAGCAATTTAATAAATAGTATGTAGCAATTTAGTAAATAGTAAGTAACAATTTAATGAATAGTAATTAACAATTTAATAAATAGTAAGTAAAAATTTAATAAATAGTAAGTAACAATTTAATAAATAGTAAGTAACAATTTAATAATTAGTAAGTAACAATTTAATAAATAGTAAGAAGCCATTTAATAAATAGTAGGTAGCAATTTAATAAATAGTAGGTAGCAATTTAATAAATAGTAGGTAACAATTTAATAAATAGTAGGTAACAATTTAATAAATAGTAGGTAACAATTTAATAAATAGTAGGTAACATTTTAATAAACAGAAGGTAACAATTTAATATATAGTAGGTAACAATTTAATAAATAGTAGGTAACAATTTAATAAATAGTAGGTAACAATTTAATATATTTAGTATGTAACAATTTAATAAATAGTAGGTAACAATTTAATAAATAGTAGGTAACAATTTAATAAATAGTGGGTAACAATTTAGTAAGTAGTAAGTAACAATTTAATAAATAATAAGTAGCCATTTAATAAATAGTAAGTAGCAATTTAATCAATAGTAAGTAGCAATTTAATAAATAGTAAGTAGCAATTTAATAAATAGTAAGAAGCAATTTAATAAATAGTAAGTAGCAATTTAATAAATAGTAAGTAGCAATTTAATAAATAGTAAGTAGCAATTTAATTAATAGTAAGAAGCAATTTAATAAATAGTAAGTAACAATTTAATAAATTGTATGCAACAATTTAATAAATAGTAGGTAACAATTTAATAAATAGTAGGTAACAATTTAATAAATAGTAGGTAACAATTTAATAAATACTAGGTAACAATTTAATAAATAGTAGGTAACAATTTAATAAATAGTACGTAACAATTTAATAAATAGAAGGTAACAATTTAATAAATAGTTGGAAACAATTTAATAAATAGTAGGTAACAATTTAATAAATAGTAGGTAGCAATTTAATAAATAGTAGGTAGCAATTTAATAAATAGTAAGTAGCAATTTAATAAATAGTAAGTAGCAATTTAATAAATAGTAAGTAGCAGTTTAATAAGTAGTAAGTAGCAATTCAATAAATTGTAAGTAGCAATTTAATAAATAGTAAGTAGCAATTTATTAAATAGTAAGTAACAATTTAATAAATAGTAAGTAACAATTTAATAAATAGTAAGTAACCATTTTAATAAATTGTAGGTGACAATTTAATAAATAGTAGGTAACAATTTAATAAATAGTAGGTAACAATTTAATAAATAGTAGGTAACAATTTAATAAATAGTAGGTAACAATTTAATAAATATTAGGTAACAATTTAATAAATAGTAGGTAACAATTTAATAAATAGTAGGTAACAATTTAATAAATAGTAGGTAACAATTTAGTAAATAGTAGGCAACATTTTAAAAAATAGTAAGTAGCAATTTAATAAATAGTGAGTAGCAATTTAGTAAATAGTAAGTAGCAATTTAATAAATAGTAAGTAACAATTTAATAAATTGTAATTAACAATTTAATAAATAGTAATTAACAATTTAATAAATAGTAAGTAACAATTTAATAAATAGTAGGTAACAATTTAATAAATAGTACGTAACAATTTAATAAATAGAAGGTAACAATTTAATAAATAGTTGGAAACAATTTAATAAATAGTAGGTAACAATTTAATAAATAGTAGGTAGCAATTTAATAAATAGTAGGTAGCAATTTAATAAATAGTAAGTAGCAATTTAATAAATAGTAAGTAGCAATTTAATAAATAGTAAGTAGCAATTTAATAAATAGTAAGTAGCAATTTAATAAATAGTAAGTAGCAATTTAATAAATTGTAAGTAGCAATTTAATAAATAGTAAGTAGCAATTTATTAAATAGTAAGTAACAATTTAATAAATAGTAAGTAACAATTTAATAAATAGTAAGTAACAATTTAATAAATTGTAGGTGACAATTTAATAAATAGTAGGTAACAATTTAATAAATAGTAGGTAACAATTTAATAAATAGCAGGTAACAATTTAATAAATAGTAGGTAACAATTTAATAAATAGTTGGTAACAATTTAATAAATAGTAGGTAACAATTTAATAAATAGTAGGTAACAATTTAATAAATAGTAGGTAACAATTTAATAAATAGTAGGTAACAATTTAGTAAATAGTAGGCAACAATTTAAAAAATAGTAAGTAGCAATTTAATAAATAGTGAGTAGCAATTTAGTAAATAGTAAGTAGCAATTTAATAAATAGTAAGTAACAATTTAATAAATTGTAATTAACAATTTAATAAATAGTAATTAACAATTTAATAAATAGTATGTAACAATTTAATAAATAGAAAGTAACAATATCATAAATAATTTAATAAATAGTAAGTAACAATTTAATAAATAGTAAGTAACAATTTAATTAATAGTAAGTAACAATTTAATAAATAGTAAGTAACAATTTAATAAATAGTAAGTAACAATTTAATAAATTGTAGGTGACAATTTAATAAATAGTAGGTAACAATTTAATAAATAGTAGGTAACAATTTAATAAATAGTAGGTAACAATTTAATAAATAGTAGGTAACAATTTAATAAATAGTAGGTAACAATTTAATAAATAGTAGGTAACAATTTAATAAATAGTAGGTAACAATTTAATAAATAGTAGGAAACAATTTAATAAATAGTAGGTAACAATTTAATAAATAGTAGGTAACAATTTAGTAAATAGTAGGCAACAATTTAAAAAATAGTAAGTAGCAATTTAATAAATAGTGAGTAGCAATTTAGTAAATAGTAAGTAGCAATTTAATAAATAGTAAGTAACAATTTAATAAATTGTAATTAACAATTTAATAAATAGTAATTAACAATTTAATAAATAGTAAGTAACAATTTAATAAATAGAAAGTAACAATATCATAAATAATTTAATAAATAGTAAGTAACAATTTAATAAATAGTAAGTAACAATTTAATAAATAGTAAGTAGCAATTTAATAAATAGTAAGTAGCAATTTAATAAATAGTAAGTAGCAATTTAATAAATAGTAAGTAGCAATTTAATAAATAGTAAGTAGCAATTTAATAAATTGTAAGTAGCAATTTAATAAATAGTAAGTAGCAATTTATTAAATAGTAAGTAACAATTTAATAAATAGTAAGTAACAATTTAATAAATAGTAAGTAACAATTTAATAAATTGTAGGTGACAATTTAATAAATAGTAGGTAACAATTTAATAAATAGTAGGTAACAATTTAATAAATAGCAGGTAACAATTTAATAAATAGTAGGTAACAATTTAATAAATAGTTGGTAACAATTTAATAAATAGTAGGTAACAATTTAATAAATAGTAGGTAACAATTTAATAAATAGTAGGTAACAATTTAATAAATAGTAGGTAACAATTTAGTAAATAGTAGGCAACAATTTAAAAAATAGTAAGTAGCAATTTAATAAATAGTGAGTAGCAATTTAGTAAATAGTAAGTAGCAATTTAATAAATAGTAAGTAACAATTTAATAAATTGTAATTAACAATTTAATAAATAGTAATTAACAATTTAATAAATAGTAAGTAACAATTTAATAAATAGAAAGTAACAATATCATAAATAATTTAATAAATAGTAAGTAACAATTTAATAAATAGTAAGTAACAATTTAATAAATAGTAAGTAACAATTTAATAAATAGTAAGTAACAATTTAATAAATAGTAAGTAACAATTTAATAAATAGTAAGTAACAATTTAATAAATTGTAGGTGACAATTTAATAAATAGTAGGTAACAATTTAATAAATAGTAGGTAACAATTTAATAAATAGTAGGTAACAATTTAATAAATAGTAGGTAACAATTTAATAAATACAAGGTAATAATTTAATAAATAGTAGGTAACAATTTAATAAATAGTAGGTAACAATTTAATAAATAGTAGGAAACAATTTAATAAATAGTAGGTAACAATTTAATAAATAGTAGGTAACAATTTAGTAAATAGTAGGCAACAATTTAAAAAATAGTAAGTAGCAATTTAATAAATAGTGAGTAGCAATTTAGTAAATAGTAAGTAGCAATTTAATAAATAGTAAGTAACAATTTAATAAATTGTAATTAACAATTTAATAAATAGTAATTAACAATTTAATAAATAGTAAGTAACAATTTAATAAATAGAAAGTAACAATATCATAAATAATTTAATAAATAGTAAGTAACAATTTAATAAATAGTAAGTAACAATTTAATAAATAGTAAGTAACAATTTAATAAATAGTAAGTAACAATTTAATAAACAGTAAGTAGCCATTTAATAAATAGTAGGTTGCAATTTAATAAATAGTAGGCAGCAATTTAATAAATAGTAGGTAACAATTTAATAAATAGTAGGTAACATTTTAATAAACAGAAGGTAACAATTTAATAAATAGTAGGTAACAATTTAATAAATTGTAGGTAACAATTTAATAAATAGTAGGTAACATTTTAATAAATAGTAGGTAACCATTTAATAAATAGTAGGTAACAATTTAATAAATAGTAGGTAACAATTTAATAAATAGTAGGTAACAATTTAATAAATAGTAGGTAACAATTTAATAAATAGTAGGTAACAATTTAATAAATAGTAGGTAACAATTTAATAAATAGTAGGTAACAATTTAATAAATAGTAGGTAACAATTTAGTAAATAGTAGGCAACAATTTAAAAAATAGTAAGTAGCAATTTAATAAATAGTGAGTAGCAATTTAGTAAATAGTAAGTAGCAATTTAATAAATAGTAAGTAACAATGTAATAAATTGTAATTAACAATTTAATAAATAGTAATTAACAATTTAATAAATAGTAAGTAACAATTTAATAAATAGAAAGTAACAATTTCATAAATAGTAGGTAGCAATTTAATAAATAGTAAGTAACAATTTAATAAATAGTAAGTAACAATTTAATAAATAGTAGGTAACAATTTAATAAATAGTAGGTAACAATTTAATAAATAGTAGGTAACATTTTAATAAACAGAAGGTAACAATTTAATATATAGTAGGTAACAATTTAATAAATAGTAGGTAACAATTTAATAAATAGTAGGTAACAATTTAATAAATAGCATGTAACAATTTAATAAATAGTAGGTAACAATTTAATAAATAGTAGGTAACAATTTAATAAATAGTGGGTAACAATTTAGTAAATAGTAAGTAACAATTTAATAAATAGTAAGTAGCAATTTAATAAATAGTAAGTAGCAATTTAATAAATAGTAAGTAGCAATTTAATAAATAGTAAGAAGCAATTTAATAAATAGTAAGTAACAATTTAATAAATTGTATGCAACAATTTAATAAATAGTAGGTAACAATTTAATAAATAGTAGGTAACAATTTAATAAATAGTAGGTAACAATTTAATAAATACTAGGTAACAATTTAATAAATAGTAGGTAACAATTTAATAAATAGTACGTAACAATTTAATAAATAGAAGGTAACAATTTAATAAATAGTTGGAAACAATTTAATAAATAGTAGGTAACAATTTAATAAATAGTAGGTAGCAATTTAATAAATAGTAGGTAGCAATTTAATAAATAGTAAGTAGCAATTTAATAAATAGTAAGTAGCAATTTAATAAATAGTAAGTAGCAATTTAATAAATAGTAAGTAGCAATTTAATAAATAGTAAGTAGCAATTTAATAAATTGTAAGTAGCAATTTAATAAATAGTAAGTAGCAATTTATTAAATAGTAAGTAACAATTTAATAAATAGTAAGTAACAATTTAATAAATAGTAAGTAACAATTTAATAAATTGTAGGTGACAATTTAATAAATAGTAGGTAACAATTTAATAAATAGTAGGTAACAATTTAATAAATAGCAGGTAACAATTTAATAAATAGTAGGTAACAATTTAATAAATAGTTGGTAACAATTTAATAAATAGTAGGTAACAATTTAATAAATAGTAGGTAACAATTTAATAAATAGTAGGTAACAATTTAATAAATAGTAGGTAACAATTTAGTAAATAGTAGGCAACAATTTAAAAAATAGTAAGTAGCAATTTAATAAATAGTGAGTAGCAATTTAGTAAATAGTAAGTAGCAATTTAATAAATAGTAAGTAACAATTTAATAAATTGTAATTAACAATTTAATAAATAGTAATTAACAATTTAATAAATAGTAAGTAACAATTTAATAAATAGAAAGTAACAATATCATAAATAATTTAATAAATAGTAAGTAACAATTTAATAAATAGAAAGTAACAATATCATAAATAATTTAATAAATAGTAAGTAACAATTTAATAAATAGTAAGTAACAATTTAATAAATAGTAAGTAACAATTTAATAAATAGTAAGTAACAATTTAATAAATAGTAAGTAACAATTTAATAAATAGTAAGTAACAATTTAATAAATTGTAGGTGACAATTTAATAAATAGTAGGTAACAATTTAATAAATAGTAGGTAACAATTTAATAAATAGTAGGTAACAATTTAATAAATAGTAGGTAACAATTTAATAAATAGTAGGTAACAATTTAATAAATAGTAGGTAACAATTTAATAAATAGTAGGTAACAATTTAATAAATAGTAGGTAACAATTTAATAAATAGTAGGAAACAATTTAATAAATAGTAGGTAACAATTTAATAAATAGTAGGTAACAATTTAGTAAATAGTAGGCAACAATTTAAAAAATAGTAAGTAGCAATTTAATAAATAGTGAGTAGCAATTTAGTAAATAGTAAGTAGCAATTTAATAAATAGTAAGTAACAATTTAATAAATTGTAATTAACAATTTAATAAATAGTAATTAACAATTTAATAAATAGTAAGTAACAATTTAATAAATAGTAAGTAACAATTTAATAAATAGTAAGTAACAATTTAATAAATAGTAAGTAACAATTTAATAAACAGTAAGTAGCCATTTAATAAATAGTAGGTTGCAATTTAATAAATAGTAGGCAGCAATTTAATAAATAGTAGGTAACATTTTAATAAATAGTAGGTAACCATTTAATAAATAGTAGGTAACAATTTAATAAATAGTAGGTAACAATTTAATAAATAGTAGGTAACAATTTAATAAATAGTAGGTAACAATTTAATAAATAGTAGGTAACAATTTAATAAATAGTAGGTAACAATATAATAAATAGTAGGTAACAATTTAATAAATAGTAGGTAACAATTTAGTAAATAGTAGGCAACAATTTAAAAAATAGTAAGTAGCAATTTAATAAATAGTGAGTAGCAATTTAGTAAATAGTAAGTAGCAATTTAATAAATAGTATGTAACAATTTAATAAATTGTAATTAACAATTTAATAAATAGTAATTAACAATTTAATAAATAGTAAGTAACAATTTAATAAATAGAAAGTAACAATTTCATAAATAGTAGGTAGCAATTTAATAAATAGTAAGTAACAATTTAATAAATAGTAAGTAACAATTTAATAAATAGTAAGTAACAATTTAATAAATAGTAATTAACAATTTAATAAATAGTAAGTAACAATTTTATAAATAGTAAGTAACAATTTAGTAAATAGTAGGCAACAATTTAAAAAATAGTAAGTAGCAATTTAATAAATAGTAAGTAGCAATTTAATAAATAGTAAGTAGCAGTTTAATAAGTAGTAAGTAGCAATTCAATAAATTGTAAGTAGCAATTTAATAAATAGTAAGTAGCAATTTATTAAATAGTAAGTAACAATTTAATAAATAGAAAGTAACAATTTAATAAATAGTAAGTAACCATTTTAATAAATTGTAGGTGACAATTTAATAAATAGTAGGTAACAATTTAATAAATAGTAGGTAACAATTTAATAAATAGTAGGTAACAATTTAATAAATAGTAGGTAACAATTTAATAAATAGTAGGTAACAATTTAATAAATAGTAGGTAACAATTTAATAAATAGTAGGTAACAATTTAGTAAATAGTAGGCAACAATTTAAAAAATAGTAAGTAGCAATTTAATAAATAGTGAGTAGCAATTTAGTAAATAGTAAGTAGCAATTTAATAAATAGTAAGTAACAATTTAATAAATTGTAATTAACAATTTAATAAATAGTAATTAACAATTTAATAAATAGTAAGTAACAATTTAATAAATAGAATGTAACAATATCATAAATAATTTAATAAATAGTAAGTAACAATTTAATAAATAGTAAGTAACAATTTAATAAATAGTATGTAACAATTTAATAAATAGTAAGTAACAATTTAATAAATAGTAAGTAACAATTTAATAAATAGTAAGTAACAATTTAATAAATTGTAGGTGACAATTTAATAAATAGTAGGTAACAATTTAATAAATAGTAGGTAACAATTTAATAAATAGTAGGTAACAATTTAATAAATAGTAGGTAACAATTTAATAAATAGTAGGTAACAATTTAATAAATAGTAGGTAACAATTTAATAAATAGTAGGTAACAATTTAATAAATAGTAGGAAACAATTTAATAAATAGTAGGTAACAATTTAATAAATAGTAGGTAACAATTTAGTAAATAGTAGGCAACAATTTAAAAAATAGTAAGTAGCAATTTAATAAATAGTGAGTAGCAATTTAGTAAATAGTAAGTAGCCATTTAATAAATAGTAAGTAACAATTTAATAAATTGTAATTAACAATTTAATAAATAGTAATTAACAATTTAATAAATAGTAAGTAACAATTTAATAAATAGAAAGTAACAATATCATAAATAATTTAATAAATAGTAAGTAACAATTTAATAAATAGTAAGTAACAATTTAATAAATAGTAAGTAGCAATTTAATAAATAGTAAGTAGCAATTTAATAAATAGTAAGTAGCAATTTAATAAATAGTAAGTAGCAATTTAATAAATAGTAAGTAGCAATTTAATAAATTGTAAGTAGCAATTTAATAAATAGTAAGTAGCAATTTATTAAATAGTAAGTAACAATTTAATAAATAGTAAGTAACAATTTAATAAATAGTAAGTAACAATTTAATAAATTGTAGGTGACAATTTAATAAATAGTAGGTAACAATTTAATAAATAGTAGGTAACAATTTAATAAATAGCAGGTAACAATTTAATAAATAGTAGGTAACAATTTAATAAATAGTTGGTAACAATTTAATAAATAGTAGGTAACAATTTAATAAATAGTAGGTAACAATTTAATAAATAGTAGGTAACAATTTAATAAATAGTAGGTAACAATTTAGTAAATAGTAGGCAACAATTTAAAAAATAGTAAGTAGCAATTTAATAAATAGTGAGTAGCAATTTAGTAAATAGTAAGTAGCAATTTAATAAATAGTAAGTAACAATTTAATAAATTGTAATTAACAATTTAATAAATAGTAATTAACAATTTAATAAATAGTAAGTAACAATTTAATAAATAGAAAGTAACAATATCATAAATAATTTAATAAATAGTAAGTAACAATTTAATAAATAGTAAGTAACAATTTAATAAATAGTAAGTAACAATTTAATAAATAGTAAGTAACAATTTAATAAATAGTAAGTAACAATTTAATAAATTGTAGGTGACAATTTAATAAATAGTAGGTAACAATTTAATAAATAGTAGGTAACAATTTAATAAATAGTAGGTAACAATTTAATAAATAGTAGGTAACAATTTAATAAATAGTAGGTAACAATTTAATAAATAGTAGGTAACAATTTAATAAATAGTAGGTAACAATTTAATAAATAGTAGGAAACAATTTAATAAATAGTAGGTAACAATTTAATAAATAGTAGGTAACAATTCAGTAAATAGTAGGCAACAATTTAAAAAATAGTAAGTAGCAATTTAATAAATAGTGAGTAGCAATTTAGTAAATAGTAAGTAGCAATTTAATAAATAGTAAGTAACAATTTAATAAATTGTAATTAACAATTTAATAAATAGTAATTAACAATTTAATAAATAGTAAGTAACAATTTAATAAATAGAAAGTAACAATATCATAAATAATTTAATAAATAGTAAGTAACAATTTAATAAATAGTAAGTAACAATTTAATAAATAGTAAGTAACAATTTAATAAACAGTAAGTAGCCATTTAATAAATAGTAGGTTGCAATTTAATAAATAGTAGGCAGCAATTTAATAAATAGTAGGTAACAATTTAATAAATAGTAGGTAACATTTTAATAAACAGAAGGTAACAATTTAATAAATAGTAGGTAACAATTTAATAAATAGTAGGTAACAATTTAATAAATAGTAGGTAACATTTTAATAAATAGTAGGTAACCATTTAATAAATAGTAGGTAACAATTTAATAAATAGTAGGTAACAATTTAATAAATAGTAGGTAACAATTTAATAAATAGTAGGTAACAATTTAATAAATAGTAGGTAACAATTTAATAAATAGTAGGTAACAATTTAATAAATAGTAGGTAACAATTTAATAAATAGTAGGTAACAATTTAGTAAATAGTAGGCAACAATTTAAAAAATAGTAAGTAGCAATTTAATAAATAGTGAGTAGCAATTTAGTAAATAGTAAGTAGCAATTTAATAAATAGTAAGTAAAAATGTAATAAATTGTAATTAACAATTTAATAAATAGTAATTAACAATTTAATAAATAGTAAGTAACAATTTAATAAATAGAAAGTAACAATTTCATAAATAGTAGGTAGCAATTTAATAAATAGTAAGTAACAATTTTATAAATAGTAAGTAACAATTTAGTAAATAGTAGGCAACAATTTAAGAAATAGTAAGTAGCAATTTAATAAATAGTGAGTAGCAATTTAGTAAATAGTAAGTAGCAATTTAATAAATAGTAAGTAACAATTTAATAAATTGTAATTAACAATTTAATAAATAGTAATTAACAATTTAATAAATAGTAAGTAACAATTTAATAAATAGAAAGTAACAATTTCATAAATAGTAGGTAGCAATTTAATAAATAGTAAGTAACAATTTAATAAATAGTAAGTAACAATTTAATAAATAGTAAGTAACAATTTAATAAATAGTAAGTAACAATTTAATAAATTGTATGTAACAATTTAATAAATTGTAGGTAACAATTTAATAAATTGTAGGTAACAATTTAATAAATAGTAGGTAACAATTTAATAAATAGTAGGTAACAATTTAATAAATAGTAATTAACAATTTAATAAATAGTAAGTAACAATTTTATAAATAGAAAGTAACAATTTCATAAATAGTAGGTAGCAATTTAATAAATAGTAAGTAACAATTTAATAAATAGTAAGTAACAATTTAGTAAATAGTAGGCAACAATTTAAAAAATAGTAAGTAGCAATTTAATAAATAGTGAGTAGCAATTTAGTAAATAGTAAGTAGCAATTTAATAAATAGTAAGTAACAATTTAATAAATTGTAATTAACAATTTAATAAATAGTAATTAACAATTTAATAAATAGTGAGTAACAATTTAATAAATAGAAAGTAACAATTTCATAAATAGTAGGTAGCAATTTAATAAATAGTAAGTAACAATTTAATAAATAGTAAGTAACAATTTAATAAATAGTAAGTAACAATTTAATAAATTGTATGTAACAATTTAATAAATTGTAGGTAACAATTTAATAAATAGTAGGTAACAATTTAATAAATAGTAGGTAACAATTTAATAAATAGTAGGTAACAATTTAATAAATACTAGGTAACAATTTAATAAACAGTAGGTAACAATTTAATAAATAGTACGTAACAATTTAATAAATAGTAGGTAACAATTTAATAAATAGTTGGAAACAATTTAATAAATAGTAGGTAACAATTTAATAAATAGTATGTAGCAATTTAATAAATAGTAAGTAACAATTTAATAAATAGTAAGTAGCAATTTAATAAATAGTGAGTAGCAATTTAATAAATACTAAGTAGCAATTTAATAAATAGTAATTAACAATTTAATGAATAGTAAGTAACAATTTAATAAATAGTAAGTAACAATTTAATAAATAGCAAGTAACAATTTAATAAATAGTAAGTAGCAATTTAATAAATAGTGAGTAGCAATTTAATAAATAGTAAGTAGCCATTTAATAAATAGAATGTAACAATTTAATAAATAGTAAGTAGCCATTTAATAAATAGTAAGTAGCAATTAAATAAATAGTAAGTAACAATTTAATAAATTGTAATTAACAATTTAATAAATAGTAATTAACAATTTAATAAATAGTAAGTAACAATTTAATAAATAGAAAGTAACAATTTCATAAATAGTAGGTAGCAATTTAATAAATAGTAAGTAACAATTTAATAAATAGTAAGTAACAATTTAATAAATAGTAAGTAACAATTTAATAAATTGTATGTAACAATTTAATAAATTGTAGGTAACAATTTAATAAATAGTAGGTAGCAATTTAACAAATAGTAAGAACAATTTAATAAATAGTAAGTAACAATTTAATAAATAGTAAGTAACAATTTAATAAATTGTATGTAACAATTTAATAAATTGTAGGTAACAATTTAATAAATTGTAGGTAACAATTTAATAAATAGTAGGTAACAACTTAATAAATAGTAGGTAACAATTTAATAAATAGTAATTAACAATTTAATAAATAGTAAGTAACAATTTTATAAATAGAAAGTAACAATTTCATAAATAGTAGGTAACAATTTAATAAATAGTAAGTAACAATTTAATAAATAGTAAGTAACAATTCAGTAAATAGTAGGCAACAATTTAAAAAATAGTAAGTAGCAATTTAATAAATAGTGAGTAGCAATTTAGTAAATAGTAAGTAGCAATTTAATAAATTGTAATTAACAATTTAATAAATAGTAATTAACAATTTAATAAATAGTAAGTAACAATTTAATAAATAGAAAGTAACAATTTCATAAATAGTAGGAGCAATTTAATAAATAGTAAGTAACAATTTAATAAATAGTAAGTAACAATTTAATAAATAGTAAGTAACAATTTAATAAATTGTATGTAACAATTTAATAAATTGTAGGTAACAATTTAATAAATAGTAGGTAACAATTTAATAAATAGTAGGTAACAATTTAATAAATAGTAGGTAACAATTTAATAAATACTACGTAACAATTTAATAAACAGTAGGTAACAATTTAATAAATAGTACGTAACAATTTAATAAATAGTAGGTAACAATTTAATAAATAGTAGGTAGCAATTTAATAAATAGTAAGTAACAATTTAATAAATAGTAAGTAGCAATTTAATAAATAGTGAGTAGCAATTTAATAAATAGTAAGTAGCAATTTAATAAATAGTAATTAACAATTTAATGAATAGTAAGTAACAATTTAATAAATAGTAAGTAACAATTTAATAAATAGTAAGTTACAATTTAATAAATAGTAAGTAGCAATTTAATAAATAGTGAGTAGCAATTTAATAAATAGTAAGTAGCCATTTAATAAATAGTATGTAACAATTTAATAAATAGTAAGTAGCCATTTAATAAATAGTAAGTAGCAATTTAATAAATATTAAGTAGCAATTTAATAAATAGTAAGTAGCAATTTAATAAATAGTAAGCAGCAATTTAATAAATAGTAAGTAGCAATTTAATAAATAGTAAGTAGCAATTTAATAAATAGTAAGTAGCAATTTAATAAATAGTAAGTAGCTATTTAATAAATTGTAAGTAGCAATTTAATAAATAGTAAGTAGCAATTTAGTAAATAGTAAGTAACAATTTAATGAATAGTAATTAACAATTTAATAAATAGTAAGTAAAAATTTAATAAATAGTAAGTAACAATTTAATAAATAGTAAGTAGCAATTTAATAAATAGTAAGTAACAATTTAATAAATAGTAAGAAGCCATTTAATAAATAGCAGGTAGCAATTTAATAAATAGTAGGTAGCAATTTAATAAATAGTAGGTAACAATTTAATAAATAGTAGGTAACAATTTAATAAATAGTAGGTAACAATTTAATAAATAGTAGGTAACATTTTAATAAACAGAAGGTAACAATTTAATATATAGTAGGTAACAATTTAATAAATAGTAGGTAACAATTTAATAAATAGTAGGTAACAATTTAATAAATAGTATGTAACAATTTAATAAATAGTAGGTAACAATTTAATAAATAGTAGGTAACAATTTAATAAATAGTGGGTAACAATTTAATAAATAGTAAGTAACAATTTAATAAATAATAAGTAGCCATTAAATAAATAGTAAGTAGCAATTTAATCAATAGTAAGTAGCAATTTAATAAATAGTAAGTAGCAATTTAATAAATAGTAAGAAGCAATTTAATAAATAGTAAGTAGCAATTTAATAAATAGTAAGTAGCAATTTAATAAATAGTAAGTAGCAATTTAATAAATAGTAAGAAGCAATTTAATAAATAGTATGTAACAATTTAATAAATTGTATGCAACAATTTAATAAATAGTAGGTAACAATTTAATAAATAGTAGGTAACAATTTAATAAATAGTAGGTAACAATTTAATAAATACTAGGTAACAATTTAATAAATAATAGGTAACAATTTAATAAATAGTACGTAACAATTTAATAAATAGAAGGTAACAATTTAATCAATAGTTGGAAACAATTTAATAAATAGTAGGTAACAATTTAATAAATAGTAGGTAGCAATTTAATAAATAGTAGGTAGCAATTTAATAAATAGTAAGTAGCAATTTAATAAATAGTAAGTAGCAATTTAATAAATAGTCAGTAGCAATTTAATAAATAGTAAGTAGCAATTTAATAAATAGTAAGTAGCAATTTAATAAATAGTAAGAAGCAATTTAATAAATAGTAAGTAACAATTTAATAAATTGTATGCAACAATTTAATAAATAGTAGGTAACAATTTTATAAATAGTAGGTAACAATTTAATAAATAGTAGGTAACAATTTAATAAATACTAGGTAACAATTTAATAAATAGTAGGTAACATTTTAATAAATAGTACGTAACAATTTAATAAATAGAAGGTAACAATTTAATAAATAGTTGGAAACAATTTAATAAATAGTAGGTAACAATTTAATAAATAGTAGGTAGCAATTTAATAAATAGTAGGTAGCAATTTAATAAATTGTAAGTAGCAATTTAATAAATAGTAAGTAGCAATTTATTAAATAGTAAGTAACAATTTAATAAATAGTAAGTAACAATTTAATAAATAGTAAGTAACAATTTAATAAATTGTAGGTGACAATTTAATAAATAGTAGGTAACAATTTAATAAATAGTAGGTAACAATTTAATAAATAGTAGGTAACAATTTAATAAATAGTAGGTAACAATTTAATAAATAGTAGGTAACAATTTAATAAATAGTAGGTAACAATTTAATAAATAGTAGGTAACAATTTAATAAATAGTAGGTAACAATTTAATAAATAGTAGGTAACAATTTAGTAAATAGTAGGCAACAATTTAAAAAATAGTAAGTAGCAATTTAATAAATAGTGAGTAGCAATTTAGTAAATAGTAAGTAGCAATTTAATAAATAGTAAGTAACAATTTAATAAATTGTAATTAACAATTTAATAAATAGTAATTAACAATTTAATAAATAGTAAGTAACAATTTAATAAATAGAAAGTAACAATTTCATAAATAGTAGGTAGCAATTTAATAAATAGTAAGTAACAATTTAATAAATAGTAAGTAACAATTTAATAAATAGTAAGTAACAATTTAATAAATTGTATGTAACAATTTAATAAATTGTAGGTAACAATTTAATAAATAGTAGGTAACAATTTAATAAATAGTAGGTAACAATTTAATTAATAGTAATTAACAATTTAATAAATAGTAAGTAACAATTTTATAAATAGAAAGTAACAATTTCATAAATAGTAGGTAGCAATTTAATAAATAGTAAGTAACAATTTAATAAATAGTAAGTAACAATTTAGTAAATAGTAGGCAACAATTTAAAAAATAGTAAGTAGCAATTTAATAAATAGTGAGTAGCAATTTAGTAAATAGTAAGTAGCAATTTAATAAATAGTAAGTAACAATTTAATAAATTGTAATTAACAATTTAATAAATAGTAATTAACAATTTAATAAATAGTAAGTAACAATTTAATAAATAGAAAGTAACAATTTCATAAATAGTGGGTAGCAATTTAATAAATAGTAAGTAACAATTTAATAAATAGTAAGTAGCAATTTAATAAATAGTAAGTAGCAATTTAATAAATTGTAAGTAGCAATTTAATAAATAGTAAGTAGCAATTTATTAAATAGTAAGTAACAATTTAATAAATAGTAAGTAACAATTTAATAAATAGTAAGTAACAATTTAATAAATTGTAGGTGACAATTTAATAAATAGTAGGTAACAATTTAATAAATAGTAGGTAACAATTTAATAAATAGTAGGTAACAATTTAATAAATAGTATGTAACAATTTAATAAATAGTAGGTAACAATTTAATAAATAGTAGGTAACAATTTAATAAATAGTGGGTAACAATTTAATAAATAGTAAGTAACAATTTAATAAATAATAAGTAGCCATTTAATAAATAGTAAGTAGCAATTTAATCAATAGTAAGTAGCAATTTAATAAATAATAAGTAGCAATTTAATAAATAGTAAGAAGCAATTTAATAAATAGTAAGTAGCAATTTAATAAATAGTAAGTAGCAATTTAATAAATAGTAAGTAGCAATTTAATAAATAGTAAGAAGCAATTTAATAAATAGTAAGTAACAATTTAATAAATTGTAGGCAACAATTTAATAAATAGTAGATAACAATTTAATAAATAGTAGGTAACAATTTAATAAATAGTAGGTAACAATTTAATAAATACTAGGTAACAATTTAATAAATAATAGGTAACAATTTAATAAATAGTACGTAACAATTTAATAAATAGAAGGTAACAATTTAATAAATAGTTGGAAACAATTTAATAAATAGTAGGTAACAATTTAATAAATAGTAGGTAGCAATTTAATAAATAGTAGGTAGCAATTTAATAAATAGTAAGTAGCAATTTAATAAATAGTAAGTAGCAATTTAATAAATAGTCAGTAGCAATTTAATAAATAGTAAGTAGCAATTTAATAAATAGTAAGTAGCAATTTAATAAATAGTAAGTAGCAATTTAATCAATAGTAAGTAGCAATTTAATAAATAGTAAGTAGCAATTTAATAGATAGTAAGAAGCAATTTAATAAATAGTAAGTAGCAATTTAATAAATAGTAAGTAGCAATTTAATAAATAGTAAGTAGCAATTTAATAAATAGTAAGAAGCAATTTAATAAATAGTAAGTAACAATTTAATAAATTGTATGCAACAATTTAATAAATAGTAGGTAGCAATTTAATAAATAGTAGGTAACAATTTAATAAATAGTAGGTAACAATTTAATAAATAGTAGGTAACAATTTAATAAATAGTAGGTAACAATTTAATAAATAGTAGGTAACAATTTAATAAATAGTAGGTAACAATTTAATAAATAGTAGGTAACAATTTAATAAATAGTAGGTAACAATTTAATAAATAGTAGGTAACAATTTAGTAAATAGTAGGCAACAATTTAAAAAATAGTAAGTAGCAATTTAATAAATAGTGAGTAGCAATTTAGTAAATAGTAAGTAGCAATTTAATAAATAGTAAGTAACAATTTAATAAATTGTAATTAACAATTTAATAAATAGTAATTAACAATTTAATAAATAGTAAGTAACAATTTAATAAATAGAAAGTAACAATTTCATAAATAGTAGGTAGCAATTTAATAAATAGTAAGTAACAATTTAATAAATAGTAAGTAACAATTTAATAAATTGTATGTAACAATTTAATAAATTGTAGGTAACAATTTAATAAATAGTAGGTAACAATTTAATAAATAGTAGGTAACAATTTAATTAATAGTAATTAACAATTTAATAAATAGTAAGTAACAATTTTATAAATAGAAAGTAACAATTTCATAAATAGTAGGTAGCAATTTAATAAATAGTAAGTAACAATTTAATAAATAGTAAGTAACAATTTAGTAAATAGTAGGCAACAATTTAAAAAATAGTAAGTAGCAATTTAATAAATAGTGAGTAGCAATTTAGTAAATAGTAAGTTGAAATTTAATAAATAGTAAGTAACAATTTAATAAATTGTAATTAACAATTTAATAAATAGTAATTAACAATTTAATAAATAGTAAGTAACAATTTAATAAATAGAAAGTAACAATTTCATAAATAGTGGGTAGCAATTTAATAAATAGTAAGTAACAATTTAATAAATAGTAAGTAGCAATTTAATAAATAGTAAGTAGCAATTTAATAAATTGTAAGTAGCAATTTAACAAATAGTAAGTAGCAATTTATTAAATAGTAAGTAACAATTTAATAAATAGTAAGTAACAATTTAATAAATAGTAAGTAACAATTTAATAAATTGTAGGTGACAATTTAATAAATAGTAGGTAACAATTTAATAAATAGTAGGTAACAATTTAATAAATAGTAGGTAACAATTTAATAAATAGTAGGTAACAATTTAGTAAATAGTAGGCAACAATTTAAAAAATAGTAAGTAGCAATTTAATAAATAGTGAGTAGCAATTTAGTAAATAGTAAGTAGCAATTTAATAAATAGTAAGTAACAATTTAATAAATTGTAATTAACAATTTAATAAATAGTAATTAACAATTTAATAAATAGTAAGTAACAATTTAATAAATAGAAAGTAACAATTTCATAAATAGTAGGTAGCAATTTAATAAATAGTAAGTAACAATTTAATAAATAGTAAGTAACAATTTAATAAATAGTAAGTAACAATTTAATAAATTGTATGTAACAATTTAATAAATAGTAGGTAACAATTTAATAAATACTAGGTAACAATTTAATAAATAGTAGGTAACAATTTAGTAAATAGTACGTAACAATT
Organism: Andrena chrysosceles; assembly: GCA_963855975.1. Lineage (NCBI taxonomy): Eukaryota > Metazoa > Arthropoda > Insecta > Hymenoptera > Andrenidae > Andrena > Andrena chrysosceles. The sequence continues at coordinate 402,385 of CAWLCU010000486.1, forward strand.
TAATAAATAGAAGGTAACAATTTAATAAATAGTTGGAAACAATTTAATAAATAGTAGGTAACAATTTAATAAATAGTAGGTAGCAATTTAATAAATAGTAGGTAGCAATTTAATAAATAGTAAGTAGCAATTTAATAAATAGTAAGTAGCAATTTAATAAATAGTAAGTAGCAATTTAATAAATAGTAAGTAGCAATTTAATAAATTGTAAGTAGCAATTGAATAAATAGTAAGTAGCAATTTATTAAATAGTAAGTAACAATTTAATAAATAGTAAGTAACAATTTAATAAATAGTAAGTAACAATTTAATAAATAGTAAGTAACAATTTAATAAATTGTAGGTGACAATTTAATAAATAGTAGGTAACAATTTAATAAATAGTAGGTAACAATTTAATAAATAGTAGGTAACAATTTAATAAATAGTACGTAACAATTTAATAAATAGTAGGTAACAATTTAATAAATAGTAGGTAACAATTTAATAAATAGTAGGTAACAATTTAATAAATAGTAGGTAACAATTTAATAAATAGTAGGTAACAATTTAGTAAATAGTAGGCAACAATTTAAAAAATAGTAAGTAGCAATTTAATAAATAGTGAGTAGCAATTTAGTAAATAGTAAGTAGCAATTTAATAAATAGTAAGTAACAATTTAATAAATTGTAATTAACAATTTAATAAATAGTAATTAACAATTTAATAAATAGTAAGTAACAATTTAATAAATAGAAAGTAACAATTTCATAAATAGTAGGTAGCAATTTAATAAATAGTAAGTAACAATTTAATAAATAGTAAGTAACAAATTAATAAATAGTAAGTAACAATTTAATAAATAGTAAGTAACAATTTAATAAATTGTATGTAACAATTTAATAAATTGTAGGTAACAATTTAATAAATAGTAGGTAACAATTTAATAAATAGTAGGTAACAATTTAAAAAATAGTAAGTAGCAATTTAATAAATAGTGAGTAGCAATTTAGTAAATAGTAAGTAGCAATTTTATAAATAGTAAGTAACAATTTAATAAATTGTAATTAACAATTTAATAAATAGTAATTAACAATTTAATAAATAGTAGGTAACAATTTAATAAATAGTAGGTAACAATTTAATAAATAGTAATTAACAATTTAATAAATAGTAAGTAACAATTTAATAAATTGTAATTAACAATTTAATAAATAGTAATTAACAATTTAATAAATAGTAAGTAACAATTTAATAAATAGAAAGTAACAATTTCATAAATAGTAGGTAGCAATTTAATAAATAGTAAGTAACAATTTAATAAATAGTAAGTAACAATTTAATAAATAGTAAGTAACAATTTAATAAATTGTAGGTAACAATTTAATAAATAGTAGGTAGCAATTTAACAAATAGTAAGAACAATTTAATAAATAGTAAGTAACAATTTAATAAATAGTAAGTAACAATTTAATAAATTGTATGTAACAATTTAATAAATTGTAGGTAACAATTTAATAAATTGTAGGTAACAATTTAATAAATAGTAGGTAACAACTTAATAAATAGTAGGTAACAATTTAATAAATAGTAATTAACAATTTAATAAATAGTAAGTAACAATTTTATAAATAGAAAGTAACAATTTCATAAATAGTAGGTAACAATTTAATAAATAGTAAGTAACAATTTAATAAATAGTAAGTAACAATTCAGTAAATAGTAGGCAACAATTTAAAAAATAGTAAGTAGCAATTTAATAAATAGTGAGTAGCAATTTAGTAAATAGTAAGTAGCAATTTAATAAATTGTAATTAACAATTTAATAAATAGTAATTAACAATTTAATAAATAGTAAGTAACAATTTAATAAATAGAAAGTAACAATTTCATAAATAGTAGGAGCAATTTAATAAATAGTAAGTAACAATTTAATAAATAGTAAGTAACAATTTAATAAATAGTAAGTAACAATTTAATAAATTGTATGTAACAATTTAATAAATTGTAGGTAACAATTTAATAAATAGTAGGTAACAATTTAATAAATAGTAGGTAACAATTTAATAAATAGTAGGTAACAATTTAATAAATACTACGTAACAATTTAATAAACAGTAGGTAACAATTTAATAAATAGTACGTAACAATTTAATAAATAGTAGGTAACAATTTAATAAATAGTAGGTAGCAATTTAATAAATAGTAAGTAACAATTTAATAAATAGTAAGTAGCAATTTAATAAATAGTGAGTAGCAATTTAATAAATAGTAAGTAGCAATTTAATAAATAGTAATTAACAATTTAATGAATAGTAAGTAACAATTTAATAAATAGTAAGTAACAATTTAATAAATAGTAAGTTACAATTTAATAAATAGTAAGTAGCAATTTAATAAATAGTGAGTAGCAATTTAATAAATAGTAAGTAGCCATTTAATAAATAGTATGTAACAATTTAATAAATAGTAAGTAGCCATTTAATAAATAGTAAGTAGCAATTTAATAAATATTAAGTAGCAATTTAATAAATAGTAAGTAGCAATTTAATAAATAGTAAGCAGCAATTTAATAAATAGTAAGTAGCAATTTAATAAATAGTAAGTAGCAATTTAATAAATAGTAAGTAGCAATTTAATAAATAGTAAGTAGCTATTTAATAAATTGTAAGTAGCAATTTAATAAATAGTAAGTAGCAATTTAGTAATTAGTAAGTAACAATTTAATGAATAGTAATTAACAATTTAATAAATAGTAAGTAAAAATTTAATAAATAGTAAGTAACAATTTAATAAATAGTAAGTAGCAATTTAATAAATAGTAAGTAACAATTTAATAAATAGTAAGAAGCCATTTAATAAATAGTAGGTAGCAATTTAATAAATAGTAGGTAGCAATTTAATAAATAGTAGGTAACAATTTAATAAATAGTAGGTAACAATTTAATAAATAGTAGGTAACAATTTAATAAATAGTAGGTAACATTTTAATAAACAGAAGGTAACAATTTAATATATAGTAGGTAACAATTTAATAAATAGTAGGTAACAATTTAATAAATAGTAGGTAACAATTTAATAAATAGTATGTAACAATTTAATAAATAGTAGGTAACAATTTAATAAATAGTAGGTAACAATTTAATAAATAGTGGGTAACAATTTAATAAATAGTAAGTAACAATTTAATAAATAATAAGTAGCCATTTAATAAATAGTAAGTAGCAATTTAATCAATAGTAAGTAGCAATTTAATAAATAGTAAGTAGCAATTTAATAAATAGTAAGAAGCAATTTAATAAATAGTAAGTAGCAATTTAATAAATAGTAAGTAGCAATTTAATAAATAGTAAGTAGCAATTTAATAAATAGTAAGAAGCAATTTAATAAATAGTATGTAACAATTTAATAAATTGTATGCAACAATTTAATAAATAGTAGGTAACAATTTAATAAATAGTAGGTAACAATTTAATAAATAGTAGGTAACAACTTAATAAATAGTAGGTAACAATTTAATAAATAGTAATTAACAATTTAATAAATAGTAAGTAACAATTTTATAAATAGAAAGTAACAATTTCATAAATAGTAGGTAACAATTTAATAAATAGTAAGTAACAATTTAATAAATAGTAAGTAACAATTCAGTAAATAGTAGGCAACAATTTAAAAAATAGTAAGTAGCAATTTAATAAATAGTGAGTAGCAATTTAGTAAATAGTAAGTAGCAATTTAATAAATTGTAATTAACAATTTAATAAATAGTAATTAACAATTTAATAAATAGTAAGTAACAATTTAATAAATAGAAAGTAACAATTTCATAAATAGTAGGAGCAATTTAATAAATAGTAAGTAACAATTTAATAAATAGTAAGTAACAATTTAATAAATAGTAAGTAACAATTTAATAAATTGTATGTAACAATTTAATAAATTGTAGGTAACAATTTAATAAATAGTAGGTAACAATTTAATAAATAGTAGGTAACAATTTAATAAATAGTAGGTAACAATTTAATAAATACTACGTAACAATTTAATAAACAGTAGGTAACAATTTAATAAATAGTACGTAACAATTTAATAAATAGTAGGTAACAATTTAATAAATAGTAGGTAGCAATTTAATAAATAGTAAGTAACAATTTAATAAATAGTAAGTAGCAATTTAATAAATAGTGAGTAGCAATTTAATAAATAGTAAGTAGCAATTTAATAAATAGTAATTAACAATTTAATGAATAGTAAGTAACAATTTAATAAATAGTAAGTAACAATTTAATAAATAGTAAGTTACAATTTAATAAATAGTAAGTAGCAATTTAATAAATAGTGAGTAGCAATTTAATAAATAGTAAGTAGCCATTTAATAAATAGTATGTAACAATTTAATAAATAGTAAGTAGCCATTTAATAAATAGTAAGTAGCAATTTAATAAATATTAAGTAGCAATTTAATAAATAGTAAGTAGCAATTTAATAAATAGTAAGCAGCAATTTAATAAATAGTAAGTAGCAATTTAATAAATAGTAAGTAGCAATTTAATAAATAGTAAGTAACAATTTAATAAATTGTATGCAACAATTTAATAAATAGTAGGTAGCAATTTAATAAATAGTAGGTAACAATTTAATAAATAGTAGGTAACAATTTAATAAATAGTAGGTAACAATTTAATAAATAGTAGGTAACAATTTAATAAATAGTAGGTAACAATTTAATAAATAGTAGGTAACAATTTAATAAATAGTAGGTAACAATTTAATAAATAGTAGGTAACAATTTAATAAATAGTAGGTAACAATTTAGTAAATAGTAGGCAACAATTTAAAAAATAGTAAGTAGCAATTTAATAAATAGTGAGTAGCAATTTAGTAAATAGTAAGTAGCAATTTAATAAATAGTAAGTAACAATTTAATAAATTGTAATTAACAATTTAATAAATAGTAATTAACAATTTAATAAATAGTAAGTAACAATTTAATAAATAGAAAGTAACAATTTCATAAATAGTAGGTAGCAATTTAATAAATAGTAAGTAACAATTTAATAAATAGTAAGTAACAATTTAATAAATTGTATGTAACAATTTAATAAATTGTAGGTAACAATTTAATAAATAGTAGGTAACAATTTAATAAATAGTAGGTAACAATTTAATTAATAGTAATTAACAATTTAATAAATAGTAAGTAACAATTTTATAAATAGAAAGTAACAATTTCATAAATAGTAGGTAGCAATTTAATAAATAGTAAGTAACAATTTAATAAATAGTAAGTAACAATTTAGTAAATAGTAGGCAACAATTTAAAAAATAGTAAGTAGCAATTTAATAAATAGTGAGTAGCAATTTAGTAAATAGTAAGTTGAAATTTAATAAATAGTAAGTAACAATTTAATAAATTGTAATTAACAATTTAATAAATAGTAATTAACAATTTAATAAATAGTAAGTAACAATTTAATAAATAGAAAGTAACAATTTCATAAATAGTGGGTAGCAATTTAATAAATAGTAAGTAACAATTTAATAAATAGTAAGTAGCAATTTAATAAATAGTAAGTAGCAATTTAATAAATTGTAAGTAGCAATTTAACAAATAGTAAGTAGCAATTTATTAAATAGTAAGTAACAATTTAATAAATAGTAAGTAACAATTTAATAAATAGTAAGTAACAATTTAATAAATTGTAGGTGACAATTTAATAAATAGTAGGTAACAATTTAATAAATAGTAGGTAACAATTTAATAAATAGTAGGTAACAATTTAATAAATAGTAGGTAACAATTTAGTAAATAGTAGGCAACAATTTAAAAAATAGTAAGTAGCAATTTAATAAATAGTGAGTAGCAATTTAGTAAATAGTAAGTAGCAATTTAATAAATAGTAAGTAACAATTTAATAAATTGTAATTAACAATTTAATAAATAGTAATTAACAATTTAATAAATAGTAAGTAACAATTTAATAAATAGAAAGTAACAATTTCATAAATAGTAGGTAGCAATTTAATAAATAGTAAGTAACAATTTAATAAATAGTAAGTAACAATTTAATAAATAGTAAGTAACAATTTAATAAATTGTATGTAACAATTTAATAAATAGTAGGTAACAATTTAATAAATACTAGGTAACAATTTAATAAATAGTAGGTAACAATTTAGTAAATAGTACGTAACAATTTAATAAATAGAAGGTAACAATTTAATAAATAGTTGGAAACAATTTAATAAATAGTAGGTAACAATTTAATAAATAGTAGGTAGCAATTTAATAAATAGTAGGTAGCAATTTAATAAATAGTAAGTAGCAATTTAATAAATAGTAAGTAGCAATTTAATAAATAGTAAGTAGCAATTTAATAAATAGTAAGTAGCAATTTAATAAATTGTAAGTAGCAATTGAATAAATAGTAAGTAGCAATTTATTAAATAGTAAGTAACAATTTAATAAATAGTAAGTAACAATTTAATAAATAGTAAGTAACAATTTAATAAATAGTAAGTAACAATTTAATAAATTGTAGGTGACAATTTAATAAATAGTAGGTAACAATTTAATAAATAGTAGGTAACAATTTAATAAATAGTAGGTAACAATTTAATAAATAGTACGTAACAATTTAATAAATAGTAGGTAACAATTTAATAAATAGTAGGTAACAATTTAATAAATAGTAGGTAACAATTTAATAAATAGTAGGTAACAATTTAATAAATAGTAGGTAACAATTTAGTAAATAGTAGGCAACAATTTAAAAAATAGTAAGTAGCAATTTAATAAATAGTGAGTAGCAATTTAGTAAATAGTAAGTAGCAATTTAATAAATAGTAAGTAACAATTTAATAAATTGTAATTAACAATTTAATAAATAGTAATTAACAATTTAATAAATAGTAAGTAACAATTTAATAAATAGAAAGTAACAATTTCATAAATAGTAGGTAGCAATTTAATAAATAGTAAGTAACAATTTAATAAATAGTAAGTAACAAATTAATAAATAGTAAGTAACAATTTAATAAATAGTAAGTAACAATTTAATAAATTGTATGTAACAATTTAATAAATTGTAGGTAACAATTTAATAAATAGTAGGTAACAATTTAATAAATAGTAGGTAACAATTTAAAAAATAGTAAGTAGCAATTTAATAAATAGTGAGTAGCAATTTAGTAAATAGTAAGTAGCAATTTTATAAATAGTAAGTAACAATTTAATAAATTGTAATTAACAATTTAATAAATAGTAATTAACAATTTAATAAATAGTAGGTAACAATTTAATAAATAGTAGGTAACAATTTAATAAATAGTAATTAACAATTTAATAAATAGTAAGTAACAATTTAATAAATTGTAATTAACAATTTAATAAATAGTAATTAACAATTTAATAAATAGTAAGTAACAATTTAATAAATAGAAAGTAACAATTTCATAAATAGTAGGTAGCAATTTAATAAATAGTAAGTAACAATTTAATAAATAGTAAGTAACAATTTAATAAATAGTAAGTAACAATTTAATAAATTGTAGGTAACAATTTAATAAATAGTAGGTAGCAATTTAACAAATAGTAAGAACAATTTAATAAATAGTAAGTAACAATTTAATAAATAGTAAGTAACAATTTAATAAATTGTATGTAACAATTTAATAAATTGTAGGTAACAATTTAATAAATTGTAGGTAACAATTTAATAAATAGTAGGTAACAACTTAATAAATAGTAGGTAACAATTTAATAAATAGTAATTAACAATTTAATAAATAGTAAGTAACAATTTTATAAATAGAAAGTAACAATTTCATAAATAGTAGGTAACAATTTAATAAATAGTAAGTAACAATTTAATAAATAGTAAGTAACAATTCAGTAAATAGTAGGCAACAATTTAAAAAATAGTAAGTAGCAATTTAATAAATAGTGAGTAGCAATTTAGTAAATAGTAAGTAGCAATTTAATAAATTGTAATTAACAATTTAATAAATAGTAATTAACAATTTAATAAATAGTAAGTAACAATTTAATAAATAGAAAGTAACAATTTCATAAATAGTAGGAGCAATTTAATAAATAGTAAGTAACAATTTAATAAATAGTAAGTAACAATTTAATAAATAGTAAGTAACAATTTAATAAATTGTATGTAACAATTTAATAAATTGTAGGTAACAATTTAATAAATAGTAGGTAACAATTTAATAAATAGTAGGTAACAATTTAATAAATAGTAGGTAACAATTTAATAAATACTACGTAACAATTTAATAAACAGTAGGTAACAATTTAATAAATAGTACGTAACAATTTAATAAATAGTAGGTAACAATTTAATAAATAGTAGGTAGCAATTTAATAAATAGTAAGTAACAATTTAATAAATAGTAAGTAGCAATTTAATAAATAGTGAGTAGCAATTTAATAAATAGTAAGTAGCAATTTAATAAATAGTAATTAACAATTTAATGAATAGTAAGTAACAATTTAATAAATAGTAAGTAACAATTTAATAAATAGTAAGTTACAATTTAATAAATAGTAAGTAGCAATTTAATAAATAGTGAGTAGCAATTTAATAAATAGTAAGTAGCCATTTAATAAATAGTATGTAACAATTTAATAAATAGTAAGTAGCCATTTAATAAATAGTAAGTAGCAATTTAATAAATATTAAGTAGCAATTTAATAAATAGTAAGTAGCAATTTAATAAATAGTAAGCAGCAATTTAATAAATAGTAAGTAGCAATTTAATAAATAGTAAGTAGCAATTTAATAAATAGTAAGTAGCAATTTAATAAATAGTAAGTAGCTATTTAATAAATTGTAAGTAGCAATTTAATAAATAGTAAGTAGCAATTTAGTAATTAGTAAGTAACAATTTAATGAATAGTAATTAACAATTTAATAAATAGTAAGTAAAAATTTAATAAATAGTAAGTAACAATTTAATAAATAGTAAGTAGCAATTTAATAAATAGTAAGTAACAATTTAATAAATAGTAAGAAGCCATTTAATAAATAGTAGGTAGCAATTTAATAAATAGTAGGTAGCAATTTAATAAATAGTAGGTAACAATTTAATAAATAGTAGGTAACAATTTAATAAATAGTAGGTAACAATTTAATAAATAGTAGGTAACATTTTAATAAACAGAAGGTAACAATTTAATATATAGTAGGTAACAATTTAATAAATAGTAGGTAACAATTTAATAAATAGTAGGTAACAATTTAATAAATAGTATGTAACAATTTAATAAATAGTAGGTAACAATTTAATAAATAGTAGGTAACAATTTAATAAATAGTGGGTAACAATTTAATAAATAGTAAGTAACAATTTAATAAATAATAAGTAGCCATTTAATAAATAGTAAGTAGCAATTTAATCAATAGTAAGTAGCAATTTAATAAATAGTAAGTAGCAATTTAATAAATAGTAAGAAGCAATTTAATAAATAGTAAGTAGCAATTTAATAAATAGTAAGTAGCAATTTAATAAATAGTAAGTAGCAATTTAATAAATAGTAAGAAGCAATTTAATAAATAGTATGTAACAATTTAATAAATTGTATGCAACAATTTAATAAATAGTAGGTAACAATTTAATAAATAGTAGGTAACAATTTAATAAATAGTAGGTAACAACTTAATAAATAGTAGGTAACAATTTAATAAATAGTAATTAACAATTTAATAAATAGTAAGTAACAATTTTATAAATAGAAAGTAACAATTTCATAAATAGTAGGTAACAATTTAATAAATAGTAAGTAACAATTTAATAAATAGTAAGTAACAATTCAGTAAATAGTAGGCAACAATTTAAAAAATAGTAAGTAGCAATTTAATAAATAGTGAGTAGCAATTTAGTAAATAGTAAGTAGCAATTTAATAAATTGTAATTAACAATTTAATAAATAGTAATTAACAATTTAATAAATAGTAAGTAACAATTTAATAAATAGAAAGTAACAATTTCATAAATAGTAGGAGCAATTTAATAAATAGTAAGTAACAATTTAATAAATAGTAAGTAACAATTTAATAAATAGTAAGTAACAATTTAATAAATTGTATGTAACAATTTAATAAATTGTAGGTAACAATTTAATAAATAGTAGGTAACAATTTAATAAATAGTAGGTAACAATTTAATAAATAGTAGGTAACAATTTAATAAATACTACGTAACAATTTAATAAACAGTAGGTAACAATTTAATAAATAGTACGTAACAATTTAATAAATAGTAGGTAACAATTTAATAAATAGTAGGTAGCAATTTAATAAATAGTAAGTAACAATTTAATAAATAGTAAGTAGCAATTTAATAAATAGTGAGTAGCAATTTAATAAATAGTAAGTAGCAATTTAATAAATAGTAATTAACAATTTAATGAATAGTAAGTAACAATTTAATAAATAGTAAGTAACAATTTAATAAATAGTAAGTTACAATTTAATAAATAGTAAGTAGCAATTTAATAAATAGTGAGTAGCAATTTAATAAATAGTAAGTAGCCATTTAATAAATAGTATGTAACAATTTAATAAATAGTAAGTAGCCATTTAATAAATAGTAAGTAGCAATTTAATAAATATTAAGTAGCAATTTAATAAATAGTAAGTAGCAATTTAATAAATAGTAAGCAGCAATTTAATAAATAGTAAGTAGCAATTTAATAAATAGTAAGTAGCAATTTAATAAATAGTAAGTAGCAATTTAATAAATAGTAAGTAGCTATTTAATAAATTGTAAGTAGCAATTTAATAAATAGTAAGTAGCAATTTAGTAAATAGTAAGTAACAATTTAATGAATAGTAATTAACAATTTAATAAATAGTAAGTAAAAATTTAATAAATAGTAAGTAACAATTTAATAAATAGTAAGTAGCAATTTAATAAATAGTAAGTAACAATTTAATAAATAGTAAGAAGCCATTTAATAAATAGTAGGTAGCAATTTAATAAATAGTAGGTAGCAATTTAATAAATAGTAGGTAACAATTTAATAAATAGTAGGTAACAATTTAATAAATAGTAGGTAACAATTTAATAAATAGTAGGTAACATTTTAATAAACAGAAGGTAACAATTTAATATATAGTAGGTAACAATTTAATAAATAGTAGGTAACAATTTAATAAATAGTAGGTAACAATTTAATAAATAGTATGTAACAATTTAATAAATAGTAGGTAACAATTTAATAAATAGTAGGTAACAATTTAATAAATAGTGGGTAACAATTTAATAAATAGTAAGTAACAATTTAATAAATAATAAGTAGCCATTTAATAAATAGTAAGTAGCAATTTAATCAATAGTAAGTAGCAATTTAATAAATAGTAAGTAGCAATTTAATAAATAGTAAGAAGCAATTTAATAAATAGTAAGTAGCAATTTAATAAATAGTAAGTAGCAATTTAATAAATAGTAAGTAGCAATTTAATAAATAGTAAGAAGCAATTTAATAAATAGTATGTAACAATTTAATAAATTGTATGCAACAATTTAATAAATAGTAGGTAACAATTTAATAAATAGTAGGTAACAATTTAATAAATAGTAGGTAACAATTTAATAAATACTAGGTAACAATTTAATAAATAATAGGTAACAATTTAATAAATAGTACGTAACAATTTAATAAATAGAAGGTAACAATTTAATCAATAGTTGGAAACAATTTAATAAATAGTAGGTAACAATTTAATAAATAGTAGGTAGCAATTTAATAAATAGTAGGTAGCAATTTAATAAATAGTAAGTAGCAATTTAATAAATAGTAAGTAGCAATTTAATAAATAGTCAGTAGCAATTTAATAAATAGTAAGTAGCAATTTAATAAATAGTAAGTAGCAATTTAATAAATAGTAAGAAGCAATTTAATAAATAGTAAGTAACAATTTAATAAATTGTATGCAACAATTTAATAAATAGTAGGTAACAATTTTATAAATAGTAGGTAACAATTTAATAAATAGTAGGTAACAATTTAATAAATACTAGGTAACAATTTAATAAATAGTAGGTAACATTTTAATAAATAGTACGTAACAATTTAATAAATAGAAGGTAACAATTTAATAAATAGTTGGAAACAATTTAATAAATAGTAGGTAACAATTTAATAAATAGTAGGTAGCAATTTAATAAATAGTAGGTAGCAATTTAATAAATAGTAAGTAGCAATTTAATAAATAGTAAGTAGCAATTTAATAAATAGTAAGTAGCAATTTAATAAATAGTAAGTAGCAATTTAATAAATTGTAAGTAGCAATTTAATAAATAGTAAGTAGCAATTTATTAAATAGTAAGTAACAATTTAATAAATAGTAAGTAACAATTTAATAAATAGTAAGTAACAATTTAATAAATTGTAGGTGACAATTTAATAAATAGTAGGTAACAATTTAATAAATAGTAGGTAACAATTTAATAAATAGTAGGTAACAATTTAATAAATAGTAGGTAACAATTTAATAAATAGTAGGTAACAATTTAATAAATAGTAGGTAACAATTTAATAAATAGTAGGTAACAATTTAATAAATAGTAGGTAACAATTTAATAAATAGTAGGTAACAATTTAGTAAATAGTAGGCAACAATTTAAAAAATAGTAAGTAGCAATTTAATAAATAGTGAGTAGCAATTTAGTAAATAGTAAGTAGCAATTTAATAAATAGTAAGTAACAATTTAATAAATTGTAATTAACAATTTAATAAATAGTAATTAACAATTTAATAAATAGTAAGTAACAATTTAATAAATAGAAAGTAACAATTTCATAAATAGTAGGTAGCAATTTAATAAATAGTAAGTAACAATTTAATAAATAGTAAGTAACAATTTAATAAATAGTAAGTAACAATTTAATAAATTGTATGTAACAATTTAATAAATTGTAGGTAACAATTTAATAAATAGTAGGTAACAATTTAATAAATAGTAGGTAACAATTTAATTAATAGTAATTAACAATTTAATAAATAGTAAGTAACAATTTTATAAATAGAAAGTAACAATTTCATAAATAGTAGGTAGCAATTTAATAAATAGTAAGTAACAATTTAATAAATAGTAAGTAACAATTTAGTAAATAGTAGGCAACAATTTAAAAAATAGTAAGTAGCAATTTAATAAATAGTGAGTAGCAATTTAGTAAATAGTAAGTAGCAATTTAATAAATAGTAAGTAACAATTTAATAAATTGTAATTAACAATTTAATAAATAGTAATTAACAATTTAATAAATAGTAAGTAACAATTTAATAAATAGAAAGTAACAATTTCATAAATAGTGGGTAGCAATTTAATAAATAGTAAGTAACAATTTAATAAATAGTAAGTAGCAATTTAATAAATAGTAAGTAGCAATTTAATAAATTGTAAGTAGCAATTTAATAAATAGTAAGTAGCAATTTATTAAATAGTAAGTAACAATTTAATAAATAGTAAGTAACAATTTAATAAATAGTAAGTAACAATTTAATAAATTGTAGGTGACAATTTAATAAATAGTAGGTAACAATTTAATAAATAGTAGGTAACAATTTAATAAATAGTAGGTAACAATTTAATAAATAGTATGTAACAATTTAATAAATAGTAGGTAACAATTTAATAAATAGTAGGTAACAATTTAATAAATAGTGGGTAACAATTTAATAAATAGTAAGTAACAATTTAATAAATAATAAGTAGCCATTTAATAAATAGTAAGTAGCAATTTAATCAATAGTAAGTAGCAATTTAATAAATAATAAGTAGCAATTTAATAAATAGTAAGAAGCAATTTAATAAATAGTAAGTAGCAATTTAATAAATAGTAAGTAGCAATTTAATAAATAGTAAGTAGCAATTTAATAAATAGTAAGAAGCAATTTAATAAATAGTAAGTAACAATTTAATAAATTGTAGGCAACAATTTAATAAATAGTAGATAACAATTTAATAAATAGTAGGTAACAATTTAATAAATAGTAGGTAACAATTTAATAAATACTAGGTAACAATTTAATAAATAATAGGTAACAATTTAATAAATAGTACGTAACAATTTAATAAATAGAAGGTAACAATTTAATAAATAGTTGGAAACAATTTAATAAATAGTAGGTAACAATTTAATAAATAGTAGGTAGCAATTTAATAAATAGTAGGTAGCAATTTAATAAATAGTAAGTAGCAATTTAATAAATAGTAAGTAGCAATTTAATAAATAGTCAGTAGCAATTTAATAAATAGTAAGTAGCAATTTAATAAATAGTAAGTAGCAATTTAATAAATAGTAAGAAGCAATTTAATAAATAGTAAGTAACAATTTAATAAATTGTATGCAACAATTTAATAAATAGTAGGTAACAATTTTATAAATAGTAGGTAACAATTTAATAAATAGTAGGTAACAATTTAATAAATAGTAGGTAACAATTTAATAAATAGTATGTAACAATTTAATAAATAGTAGGTAACAATTTAATAAATAGTAGGTAACAATTTAATAAATAGTGGGTAACAATTTAATAAATAGTAAGTAACAATTTAATAAATAATAAGTAGCCATTTAATAAATAGTAAGTAGCAATTAATCAATAGTAAGTAGCAATTTAATAAATAGTAAGTAGCAATTTAATAGATAGTAAGAAGCAATTTAATAAATAGTAAGTAGCAATTTAATAAATAGTAAGTAGCAATTTAATAAATAGTAAGTAGCAATTTAATAAATAGTAAGAAGCAATTTAATAAATAGTAAGTAACAATTTAATAAATTGTATGCAACAATTTAATAAATAGTAGGTAGCAATTTAATAAATAGTAGGTAACAATTTAATAAATACTAGGTAACAATTTAATAAATAGTAGGTAACAATTTAATAAATAGTACGTAACAATTTAATAAATAGAAGGTAACAATTTAATAAATAGTTGGAAACAATTTAATAAATAGTAGGTAACAATTTAATAAATCGTAGGTAGCAATTTAATAAATAGTAGGTAGCAATTTAATAAATAGTAAGTAGCAATTTAATAAATAGTAAGTAGCAATTTAATAAATAGTAAGTAGCAATTTAATAAATAGTAAGTAGCAATTTAATAAATTGTAAGTAGCAATTTAATAAATAGTAAGTAGCAATTTATTAAATAGTAAGTAACAATTTAATAAATAGTAAGTAACAATTTAATAAATAGTAAGTAACAATTTAATAAATAGTAAGTAACAATTTAATAAATTGTAGGTGACAATTTAATAAATAGTAGGTAACAATTTAATAAATAGTAGGTAACAATTTAATAAATAGTAGGTAACAATTTAATAAATAGTAGGTAACAATTTAATAAATAGTAGGTAACAATTTAATAAATAGTAGGTAACAATTTAGTAAATAGTAGGCAACAATTTAAAAAATAGTAAGTAGCAATTTAATAAATAGTGAGTAGCAATTTAGTAAATAGTAAGTAGCAATTTAATAAATAGTAAGTAACAATTTAATAAATTGTAATTAACAATTTAATAAATAGTAATTAACAATTTAATAAATAGTAAGTAACAATTTAATAAATAGAAAGTAACAATTTCATAAATAGTAGGTAGCAATTTAATAAATAGTAAGTAACAATTTAATAAATAGTAAGTAACAATTTAATAAATAGTAAGTAACAATTTAATAAATTGTATGTAACAATTTAATAAATAGTAGGTAACAATTTAATAAATACTAGGTAACAATTTAATAAATAGTAGGTAACAATTTAATAAATAGTACGTAACAATTTAATAAATAGAAGGTAACAATTTAATAAATAGTTGGAAACAATTTAATAAATAGTAGGTAACAATTTAATAAATAGTAGGTAGCAATTTAATAAATAGTAGGTAGCAATTTAATAAATAGTAAGTAGCAATTTAATAAATAGTAAGTAGCAATTTAATAAATAGTAAGTAGCAATTTAATAAATAGTAAGTAGCAATTTAATAAATTGTAAGTAGCAATTGAATAAATAGTAAGTAGCAATTTATTAAATAGTAAGTAACAATTTAATAAATAGTAAGTAACAATTTAATAAATAGTAAGTAACAATTTAATAAATAGTAAGTAACAATTTAATAAATTGTAGGTGACAATTTAATAAATAGTAGGTAACAATTTAATAAATAGTAGGTAACAATTTAATAAATAGTAGGTAACAATTTAATAAATAGTACGTAACAATTTAATAAATAGTAGGTAACAATTTAATAAATAGTAGGTAACAATTTAATAAATAGTAGGTAACAATTTAATAAATAGTAGGTAACAATTTAATAAATAGTAGGTAACAATTTAGTAAATAGTAGGCAACAATTTAAAAAATAGTAAGTAGCAATTTAATAAATAGTGAGTAGCAATTTAGTAAATAGTAAGTAGCAATTTAATAAATAGTAAGTAACAATTTAATAAATTGTAATTAACAATTTAATAAATAGTAATTAACAATTTAATAAATAGTAAGTAACAATTTAATAAATAGAAAGTAACAATTTCATAAATAGTAGGTAGCAATTTAATAAATAGTAAGTAACAATTTAATAAATAGTAAGTAACAAATTAATAAATAGTAAGTAACAATTTAATAAATAGTAAGTAACAATTTAATAAATAGTATGTAACAATTTAATAAATTGTAGGTAACAATTTAATAAATAGTAGGTAACAATTTAATAAATAGTAGGTAACAATTTAAAAAATAGTAAGTAGCAATTTAATAAATAGTGAGTAGCAATTTAGTAAATAGTAAGTAGCAATTTAATAAATAGTAAGTAACAATTTAATAAATTGTAATTAACAATTTAATAAATAGTAATTAACAATTTAATAAATAGTAGGTAACAATTTAATAAATAGTAGGTAACAATTTAATAAATAGTAATTAACAATTTAATAAATAGTAAGTAACAATTTAATAAATTGTAATTAACAATTTAATAAATAGTAATTAACAATTTAATAAATAGTAAGTAACAATTTAATAAATAGAAAGTAACAATTTCATAAATAGTAGGTAGCAATTTAATAAATAGTAAGTAACAATTTAATAAATAGTAAGTAACAATTTAATAAATAGTAAGTAGCAATTTAATAAATAGTAAGTAGCAATTTAATAAATAGTAAGAAGCAATTTAATAAATAGTAAGTAACAATTTAATAAATTGTATGCAACAATTTAATAAATAGTAGGTAACAATTTTATAAATAGTAGGTAACAATTTAATAAATAGTAGGTAACAATTTAATAAATACTAGGTAACAATTTAATAAATAGTAGGTAACATTTTAATAAATAGTACGTAACAATTTAATAAATAGAAGGTAACAATTTAATAAATAGTTGGAAACAATTTAATAAATAGTAGGTAACAATTTAATAAATAGTAGGTAGCAATTTAATAAATAGTAGGTAGCAATTTAATAAATAGTAAGTAGCAATTTAATAAATAGTAAGTAGCAATTTAATAAATAGTAAGTAGCAATTTAATAAATAGTAAGTAGCAATTTAATAAATTGTAAGTAGCAATTTAATAAATAGTAAGTAGCAATTTATTAAATAGTAAGTAACAATTTAATAAATAGTAAGTAACAATTTAATAAATAGTAAGTAACAATATAATAAATTGTAGGTGACAATTTAATAAATAGTAGGTAACAATTTAATAAATAGTAGGTAACAATTTAATAAATAGTAGGTAACAATTTAATAAATAGTAGGTAACAATTTAATAAATAGTAGGTAACAATTTAATAAATAGTAGGTAACAATTTAATAAATAGTAGGTAACAATTTAATAAATAGTAGGTAACAATTTAATAAATAGTAGGTAACAATTTAGTAAATAGTAGGCAACAATTTAAAAAATAGTAAGTAGCAATTTAATAAATAGTGAGTAGCAATTTAGTAAATAGTAAGTAGCAATTTAATAAATAGTAAGTAACAATTTAATAAATTGTAATTAACAATTTAATAAATAGTAATTAACAATTTAATAAAGAGTAAGTAACAATTTAATAAATAGAAAGTAACAATTTCATAAATAGTAGGTAGCAATTTAATAAATAGTAAGTAACAATTTAATAAATAGTAAGTAACAATTTAATAAATAGTAAGTAACAATTTAATAAATTGTATGTAACAATTTAATAAATTGTAGGTAACAATTTAATAAATAGTAGGTAACAATTTAATAAATAGTAGGTAACAATTTAATTAATAGTAATTAACAATTTAATAAATAGTAAGTAACAATTTTATAAATAGAAAGTAACAATTTCATAAATAGTAGGTAGCAATTTAATAAATAGTAAGTAACAATTTAATAAATAGTAAGTAACAATTTAGTAAATAGTAGGCAACAATTTAAAAAATAGTAAGTAGCAATTTAATAAATAGTGAGTAGCAATTTAGTAAATAGTAAGTAGCAATTTAATAAATAGTAAGTAACAATTTAATAAATTGTAATTAACAATTTAATAAATAGTAATTAACAATTTAATAAATAGTAAGTAACAATTTAATAAATAGAAAGTAACAATTTCATAAATAGTGGGTAGCAATTTAATAAATAGTAAGTAACAATTTAATAAATAGTAAGTAGCAATTTAATAAATAGTAAGTAGCAATTTAATAAATTGTAAGTAGCAATTTAATAAATAGTAAGTAGCAATTTATTAAATAGTAAGTAACAATTTAATAAATAGTAAGTAACAATTTAATAAATAGTAAGTAACAATTTAATAAATTGTAGGTGACAATTTAATAAATAGTAGGTAACAATTTAATAAATAGTAGGTAACAATTTAATAAATAGTAGGTAACAATTTAATAAATAGTATGTAACAATTTAATAAATAGTAGGTAACAATTTAATAAATAGTAGGTAACAATTTAATAAATAGTGGGTAACAATTTAATAAATAGTAAGTAACAATTTAATAAATAATAAGTAGCCATTTAATAAATAGTAAGTAGCAATTTAATCAATAGTAAGTAGCAATTTAATAAATAATAAGTAGCAATTTAATAAATAGTAAGAAGCAATTTAATAAATAGTAAGTAGCAATTTAATAAATAGTAAGTAGCAATTTAATAAATAGTAAGTAGCAATTTAATAAATAGTAAGAAGCAATTTAATAAATAGTAAGTAACAATTTAATAAATTGTAGGCAACAATTTAATAAATAGTAGGTAGCAATTTAATAAATAGTAGGTAGCAATTTAATAAATAGTAAGTAGCAATTTAATAAATAGTAAGTAGCAATTTAATAAATAGTCAGTAGCAATTTAATAAATAGTATGTAGCAATTTAATAAATAGTAAGTAGCAATTTAATAAATAGTAAGAAGCAATTTAATAAATAGTAAGTAACAATTTAATAAATTGTATGCAACAATTTAATAAATAGTAGGTAACAATTTTATAAATAGTAGGTAACAATTTAATAAATAGTAGGTAACAATTTAATAAATAGTAGGTAACAATTTAATAAATAGTATGTAACAATTTAATAAATAGTAGGTAACAATTTAATAAATAGTAGGTAACAATTTAATAAATAGTGGGTAACAATTTAATAAATAGTAAGTAACAATTTAATAAATAATAAGTAGCCATTTAATAAATAGTAAGTAGCAATTTAATCAATAGTAAGTAGCAATTTAATAAATAGTAAGTAGCAATTTAATAGATAGTAAGAAGCAATTTATTAAATAGTAAGTAACAATTTAATAAATAGTAAGTAACAATTTAATAAATAGTAAGTAACAATTTAATAAATAGTAAGTAACAATTTAATAAATTGTAGGTGACAATTTAATAAATAGTAGGTAACAATTTAATAAATAGTAGGTAACAATTTAATAAATAGTAGGTAACAATTTAATAAATAGTAGGTAACAATTTAGTAAATAGTAGGCAACAATTTAATAAATAGTAGGTAACAATTTAATAAATAGTAGGTAGCAATTTAATAAATAGTAGGTAGCAATTTAATAAATAGTAAGTAGCAATTTAATAAATAGTAAGTAGCAATTTAATAAATAGTAAGTAACAATTTAATAAATAGTAAGTAGCAATTTAATAAATTGAAAGTAGCAATTTAATAAATAGTAAGTAGCAATTTATTAAATAGTAAGTAACAATTTAATAAATAGTAAGTAACAATTTAATAAATTGTAGGTGACAATTTAATAAATAGTAGGTAACAATTTAATAAATAGTAGGTAACAATTTAATAAATAGTAAGTAACAATTTAATAAATAGTAGGTAACAATTTAATAAATAGTAGGTAACAATTTAATAAATAGAAGGTAACAATTTAATAAATAGTAGGTAACAATTTAATAAATAGTAGGTAACAATTTAATAAATAGTAGGTAACAATTTAGTAAATAGTAGGCAACAATTTAAAAAATAGTAAGTAGCAATTTAATAAATAGTGAGTAGCAATTTAGTAAATAGTAAGTAGCAATTTAATAAATAGTAAGTAACAATTTAATAAATTGTAATTAACAATTTAATAAATAGTAATTAACAATTTAATAAATAGTAAGTAACAATTTAATAAATAGAAAGTAACAATATCATAAATAGTTGGTAGCAATTTAAAAAATAGTAAGTAACAATTTAATAAATAGTAAGTAACAATTTAATAAATAGTAAGTAACAATGTAATAAATTGTATGTAACAATTTAATAAATTGTAGGTAACAATTTAATAAATAGTAGGTAACAATTTAATAAATAGTAGGTAACAATTTAATAAATAGTAATTAACAATTTAATAAATAGTAAGTAACAATTTTATAAATAGAAAGTAACAATTTCATAAATAGTAGGTAGCAATTTAATAAATAGTAAGTAACAATTTAATAAATAGTAAGTAACAATTTAGTAAATAGTAGGCAACAATTTAAAAAATAGTAAGTAGCAATTTAATAAATAGTGAGTAGCAATTTAGTAAATAGTAAGTAGCAATTTAATAAATAGTAAGTAACAATTTAATAAATTGTAATTAACAATTTAATAAATAGTAATTAACAATTTAATAAATAGTAAGTAACAATTTAATAAATAGAAAGTAACAATTTCATAAATAGTAGGTAGCAATTTAATAAATAGTAAGTAACAATTTAATAAATAGTAAGTAACAATTTAATAAATAGTAAGTAACAATTTAATAAATTGTATGTAACAATTTAATAAATTGTAGGTAACAATTTAATAAATAGTAGGTAACAATTTAATAAATAGTAGGTAACAATTTAATAAATAGTAATTAACAATTTAATAAATAGTAAGTAACAATTTAATAAATAGAAAGTAACAATTACATAAATAGTAGGTAGCAATTTAATAAATAGTAAGTAACAATTTAATAAATAGTAAGTAACAATTTAATAAATAGTAAGTAACAATTTAATAAATAGTAAGTAACAATTTAATAAATAGTAAGTAACAATTTAATAAACAGTAAGTAGCCATTTAATAAATAGTAGGTTGCAATTTAATAAATAGTAGGCAGCAATTTAATAAATAGTAGGTAACAATTTAATAAATAGTAGGTAACATTTTAATAAACAGAAGGTAACAATTTAATAAATAGTAGGTAACAATTTAATAAATAGTAGGTAACAATTTAATAAATAGTAGGTAACATTTAAATAAATAGTAGGTAACCATTTAATAAATAGTAGGTAACAATTTAATAAATAGTAGGTAACAATTTAATAAATAGTAGGTAACAATTTAATAAATAGTAGGTAACAATTTAATAAATAGTAGGTAACAATTTAATAAATAGTAGGTAACAATTTAATAAATAGTAGGTAACAATTTAGTAAATAGTAGGCAACAATTTAAAAAATAGTAAGTAGCAATTTAATAAATAGTGAATAGCAATTTAGTAAATAGTAAGTAGAAATTTAATAAATAGTAAGTAACAATTTAATAAATTGTAATTAACAATTTAATAAATAGTATTTAACAATTTAATAAATAGTAAGTAACAATTTAGTAAATAGAAAGTAACAATTTCATAAATAGTAGGTAGCAATTTAATAAATAGTAAGTAACAATTTAATAAATAGTAAGTAACAATTTAATAAATAGTAAGTAACAATTTAATAAATTGTATGTAACAATTTAATAAATTGTAGGTAACAATTTAATAAATAGTAGGTAACAATTTAATAAATAGTAGGTAACAATTTAATAAATAGTAATTAACAATTTAATAAATAGTAAGTAACAATTTTATAAATAGAAAGTAACAATTTCATAAATAGTAGGTAGCAATTTAATAAATAGTAAGTAACAGTTTAATAAATAGTAAGTAACAATTTAGTAAATAGTAGGCAACAATTTGAAAAATAGTAAGTAGCAATTTAATAAATAGTGAGTAGCAATTTAGTAAATAGTAAGTAGCAATTTAATAAATAGTAAGTAACAATTTAATAAATTGTAATTAACAATTTAATAAATAGTAATTAACAATTTAATAAATAGTAAGTAACAATTTAATAAATAGAAAGTAACAATTTCATAAATAGTAGGTAGCAATTTAATAAATAGTAAGTAACAATTTAATAAATAGTAAGTAACAATTTAATAAATAGTAAGTAACAATTTAATAAATTGTATGAAACAATTTAATAAATTGTAGGTAACAATTTAATAAATAGTAGGTAGCAATTTAATAAATAGTAAGTAACAATTTAATAAATAGTAAGTAACAATTTAATAAATAGTAAGTAACAATTTAATAAATTGTATGTAACAATTTAATAAATTGTAGGTAACAATTTAATAAATAGTAGGTAACAATTTAATAAATAGTAGGTAACAATTTAATAAATAGTAATTAACAATTTAATAAATAGTAAGTAACAATTTTATAAATAGAAAGTAACAATTTCATAAATAGTAGGTAGCAATTTAATAAATAGTAAGTAACAATTTAATAAATAGTAAGTAACAATTTAGTAAATAGTAGGCAACAATTTAAAAAATAGTAAGTAGCAATTTAATAAATAGTGAGTAGCAATTTAGTAAATAGTAAGTAGCAATTTAATAAATAGAAGGTAACAATTTAATAAATAGTAAGTAACAATTTAATAAATAGTAAGTAACAATTTAATAAATTGTATGTAACAATTTAATAAATTGTAGGTAACAATTTAATAAATAGTAGGTAACAATTTAATAAATAGTAGGTAACAATTTAATAAATAGTAATTAACAATTTAATAAATAGTAAGTAACAATTTTATAAATAGAAAGTAACAATTTCATAAATAGTAGGTAGCAATTTAATAAATAGTAAGTAACAATTTAATAAATAGTAAGTAACAATTTAGTAAATAGTAGGCAACAATTTAAAAAATAGTAAGTAGCAATTTAATAAATAGTGAGTAGCAATTTAGTAAATAGTAAGTAGCAATTTAATAAATAGTAAGTAACAATTTAATAAATTGTAATTAACAATTTAATAAATAGTAATTAACAATTTAATAAATAGTAAGTAACAATTTAATAAATAGAAAGTAACAATTTCATAAATAGTAGGTAGCAATTTAATAAATAGTAGGTAGCAATTTAATAAATAGTAAGTAGCAATTTAATAAATAGTAAGTAGCAATTTAATAAATAGTAAGTAGCAATTTAATAAATAGTAAGTAGCAATTTAATAAATTGTAAGTAGCAATTTAATAAATAGTAAGTAGCAATTTATTAAATAGTAAGTAACAATTTAATAAATAGTAAGTAACAATTTAATAAATAGTAAGTAACAATTTAATAAATTGTAGGTGACAATTTAATAAATAGTAGGTAACAATTTAATAAATAGTAGGTAACAATTTAATAAATAGTAGGTAACAATTTAATAAATAGTAGGTAACATTTTGATAAATAGTAGGTAACAATTTAATAAATAGAAGGTAACAATTTAATAAATAGTTGGAAACAATTGAATAAATAGTAGGCAACAATTTAATAAATAGTAGGTAGCAATTTAATAAATAGTAGGTAGCAATTTAATAAATAGTAAGTAGCAATTTAATAAATAGTAAGTAGCAATTTAATAAATAGTAAGTAGCAATTTAATAAATAGAAAGTAGCAATTTAATAAATTGTAAGTATCAATTTAATAAATAGTAAGTAGCAATTTATTAAATAGTAAGTAACAATTTAATAAATAGTAAGTAACAATTTAATAAATAGTAAGTAACAATTTAATAAATTGTAGGTGACAATTTAATAAATAGTAGGAAACAATTTAATAAATAGTAGGTAACAATTTAATAAATAGTAGGTAACAATTTAATAAATAGTAGGTACCAATTTAATAAATAGTAGGTACCAATTTAATAAATAGTAGGTAACAATTTAATAAATAGTAGGTAACAATTTAGTAAATAGTAGGCAACAATTTAAAAAATAGTAAGTAGCAATTTAATAAATAGTGAGTAGCAATTTAGTAAATAGTAAGTAGCAATTTAATAAATAGTAAGTAACAATTTAATAAATTGTAATTAACAATTTAATAAATAGTAATTAACAATTTAATAAATAGTAAGTAACAATTTAATAAATAGAAAGTAACAATTTCATAAATAGTAGGTAGCAATTTAATAAATAGTAAGTAACAATTTAATAAATAGTAAGTAACAATTTAATAAATAGTAAGTAACAATTTAATAAATAGTAGGTAACAATTTAATAAATACTAGGTAACAATTTAATAAATAGTAGGTAACAATTTAATAAATAGTACGTAACAATTTAATAAATAGAAGGTAACAATTTAATAAATAGTAGGTAACAATTTAATAAATAGTAGGTAACAATTTAATAAATAGTAGGTAACAATTTAATAAATAGTAGGTAACAATTTAATAAATAGTAGGTAACAATTTAATAAATAGTAGGTAACAATTTAATAAATAGTAGGTAACAATTTAATAAATAGAAGGTAACAATTTAATAAATAGTTGGAAACAATTGAATAAATAGTAGGTAACAATTTAATAAATAGTAGGTAGCAATTTAATAAATAGTAGGTAGCAATTTAATAAATAGTAAGTAGCAATTTAATAAATAGTAAGTAACAATTTAATAAATAGTAAGTAACAATTTAATAAATAGTAAGTAACAATTTAATAAATTGTATGTAACAATTTAATAAATTGTAGGTAACAATTTAATAAATAGTAGGTAACAATTTAATAAATAGTAGGTAACAATTTAATAAATAGTAATTAACAATTTAATAAATAGTAAGTAACAATTTTATAAATAGAAAGTAACAATTTCATAAATAGTAGGTAGCAATTTAATAAATAGTAAGTAACAATTTAATAAATAGTAAGTAACAATTTAGTAAATAGTAGGCAACAATTTAAAAAATAGTAAGTAGCAATTTAATAAATAGTGAGTAGCAATTTAGTAAATCGTAAGTAGCAATTTAATAAATAGTAAGTAACAATTTAATAAATTGTAATTAACAATTTAATAAATAGTAATTAACAATTTAATAAATAGTAAGTAACAATTTGATAAATAGAAAGTAACAATTTCATAAATAGTAGGTAGCAATTTAATAAATAGTAGGTAGCAATTTAATAAATAGTAAGTAGCAATTGAATAAATAGTAAGTAGCAATTTAATAAATAGTAAGTAGCAATTTAATAAATAGTAAGTAGCAATTTAATAAATTCTAAGTAGCAATTTAATAAATAGTAAGTAGCAATTTATTAAATAGTAAGTAACAATTTAATAAATAGTAAGTAACAATTTAATAAATAGTAAGTAACAATTTAATAAATTGTAGGTGACAATTTAATAAATAGTAGGTAACAATTTAATAAATAGTAGGTAACAATTTAATAAATAGTAGGTAACAATTTAATAAATAGTAGGTAACATTTTAATAAATAGTAGGTAACAATTTAATAAATAGTAGGTAACAATTTAATAAATAGTAGGTAACATTTAAATAAATAGTAGGTAACCATTTAATAAATAGTAGGTAACAATTTAATAAATAGTAGGTAACAATTTAATAAATAGTAGGTAACAATTTAATAAATAGTAGGTAACAATTTAATAAATAGTAGGTAACAATTTAATAAATAGTAGGTAACAATTTAATAAATAGTAGGTAACAATTTAATAAATAGTAGGTAACAATTTAGTAAATAGTAGGCAACAATTTAAAAAATAGTAAGTAGCAATTTAATAAATAGTGAATAGCAATTTAGTAAATAGTAAGTAGAAATTTAATAAATAGTAAGTAACAATTTAATAAATTGTAATTAACAATTTAATAAATAGTATTTAACAATTTAATAAATAGTAAGTAACAATTTAATAAATAGAAAGTAACAATTTCATAAATAGTAGGTAGCAATTTAATAAATAGTAAGTAACAATTTAATAAATAGTAAGTAACAATTTAATAAATAGTAAGTAACAATTTAATAAATTGTATGTAACAATTTAATAAATTGTAGGTAACAATTTAATAAATAGTAGGTAACAATTTAATAAATAGTAGGTAACAATTTAATAAATAGTAATTAACAATTTAATAAATAGTAAGTAACAATTTTATAAATAGAAAGTAACAATTTCATAAATAGTAGGTAGCAATTTAATAAATTGTAAGTAACAATTTAATAAATAGTAAGTAACAATTTAGTAAATAGTAGGCAACAATTTGAAAAATAGTAAGTAGCAATTTAATAAATAGTGAGAAGCAATTTAGTAAATAGTAAGTAGCAATTTAATAAATAGTAAGTAACAATTTAATAAATTGTAATTAACAATTTAATAAATAGTAATTAACAATTTAATAAATAGTAAGTAACAATTTAATAAATAGAAAGTAACAATTTCATAAATAGTAGGTAGCAATTTAATAAATAGTAAGTAACAATTTAATAAATAGTAAGTAACAATTTAATAAATAGTAAGTAACAATTTAATAAATTGTATGAAACAATTTAATAAATTGTAGGTAACAATTTAATAAATAGTAGGTAGCAATTTAATAAATAGTAAGTAACAATTTAATAAATAGTAAGTAACAATTTAATAAATAGTAAGTAACAATTTAATAAATTGTATGTAACAATTTAATAAATTGTAGGTAACAATTTAATAAATAGTAGGTAACAATTTAATAAATAGTAGGTAACAATTTAATAAATAGTAATTAACAATTTAATAAATAGTAAGTAACAATTTTATAAATAGAAAGTAACAATTTCATAAATAGTAGGTAGCAATTTAATAAATAGTAAGTAACAATTTAATAAATAGTAAGTAACAATTTAGTAAATAGTAGGCAACAATTTAAAAAATAGTAAGTAGCAATTTAATAAATAGTGAGTAGCAATTTAGTAAATAGTAAGTAGCAATTTAATAAATAGTAAGTAACAATTTAATATATTGTAATTAACAATTTAATAAATAGTAATTAACAATTTAATAAATAGTAAGTAACAATTTAATAAATAGAAGGTAACAATTACATAAATAGTAGGTAGCAATTTAATAAATAGTAAGTAACAATTTAATAAATAGAAGGTAACAATTTAATAAATAGTAAGTAACAATTTAATAAATAGTAAGTAACAATTTAATAAATTGTATGTAACAATTTAATAAATTGTAGGTAACAATTTAATAAATAGTAGGTAACAATTTAATAAATAGTAGGTAACAATTTAATAAATAGTAATTAACAATTTAATAAATAGTAAGTAACAATTTTATAAATAGAAAGTAACAATTTCATAAATAGTAGGTAGCAATTTAATAAATAGTAAGTAACAATTTAATAAATAGTAAGTAACAATTTAGTAAATAGTAGGCAACAATTTAAAAAATAGTAAGTAGCAATTTAATAAATAGTGAGTAGCAATTTAGTAAATAGTAAGTAGCAATTTAATAAATAGTAAGTAACAATTTAATAAATTGTAATTAACAATTTAATAAATAGTAATTAACAATTTAATAAATAGTAAGTAACAATTTAATAAATAGAAAGTAACAATTTCATAAATAGTAGGTAGCAATTTAATAAATAGTAGGTAGCAATTTAATAAATAGTAAGTAGCAATTTAATAAATAGTAAGTAGCAATTTAATAAATAGTAAGTAGCAATTTAATAAATAGTAAGTAGCAATTTAATAAATTGTAAGTAGCAATTTAATAAATAGTAAGTAGCAATTTATTAAATAGTAAGTAACAATTTAATAAATAGTAAGTAACAATTTAATAAATAGTAAGTAACAATTTAATAAATTGTAGGTGACAATTTAATAAATAGTAGGTAACAATTTAATAAATAGTAGGTAACAATTTAATAAATAGTAGGTAACAATTTAATAAATAGTAGGTAACATTTTGATAAATAGTAGGTAACAATTTAATAAATAGAAGGTAACAATTTAATAAATAGTTGGAAACAATTGAATAAATAGTAGGCAACAATTTAATAAATAGTAGGTAGCAATTTAATAAATAGTAGGTAGCAATTTAATAAATAGTAAGTAGCAATTTAATAAATAGTAAGTAGCAATTTAATAAATAGTAAGTAGCAATTTAATAAATAGTAAGTAGCAATTTAATAAATTGTAAGTATCAATTTAATAAATAGTAAGTAGCAATTTATTAAATAGTAAGTAACAATTTAATAAATAGTAAGTAACAATTTAATAAATAGTAAGTAACAATTTAATAAATTGTAGGTGACAATTTAATAAATAGTAGGAAACAATTTAATAAATAGTAGGTAACAATTTAATAAATAGTAGGTAACAATTTAATAAATAGTAGGTACCAATTTAATAAATAGTAGGTACCAATTTAATAAATAGTAGGTAACAATTTAATAAATAGTAGGTAACAATTTAGTAAATAGTAGGCAACAATTTAAAAAATAGTAAGTAGCAATTTAATAAATAGTGAGTAGCAATTTAGTAAATAGTAAGTAGCAATTTAATAAATAGTAAGTAACAATTTAATAAATTGTAATTAACAATTTAATAAATAGTAATTAACAATTTAATAAATAGTAAGTAACAATTTAATAAATAGAAAGTAACAATTTCATAAATAGTAGGTAGCAATTTAATAAATAGTAAGTAACAATTTAATAAATAGTAAGTAACAATTTAATAAATAGTAAGTAACAATTTAATAAATAGTAGGTAACAATTTAATAAATACTAGGTAACAATTTAATAAATAGTAGGTAACAATTTAATAAATAGTACGTAACAATTTAATAAATAGAAGGTAACAATTTAATAAATAGTAGGTAACAATTTAATAAATAGTAGGTAACAATTTAATAAATAGTAGGTAACAATTTAATAAATAGTAGGTAACAATTTAATAAATAGTAGGTAACAATTTAATAAATAGTAGGTAACAATTTAATAAATAGTAGGTAACAATTTAATAAATAGAAGGTAACAATTTAATAAATAGTTGGAAACAATTGAATAAATAGTAGGTAACAATTTAATAAATAGTAGGTAGCAATTTAATAAATAGTAGGTAGCAATTTAATAAATAGTAAGTAGCAATTTAATAAATAGTAAGTAACAATTTAATAAATAGTAAGTAACAATTTAATAAATAGTAAGTAACAATTTAATAAATTGTATGTAACAATTTAATAAATTGTAGGTAACAATTTAATAAATAGTAGGTAACAATTTAATAAATAGTAGGTAACAATTTAATAAATAGTAATTAACAATTTAATAAATAGTAAGTAACAATTTTATAAATAGAAAGTAACAATTTCATAAATAGTAGGTAGCAATTTAATAAATAGTAAGTAACAATTTAATAAATAGTAAGTAACAATTTAGTAAATAGTAGGCAACAATTTAAAAAATAGTAAGTAGCAATTTAATAAATAGTGAGTAGCAATTTAGTAAATAGTAAGTAGCAATTTAATAAATAGTAAGTAACAATTTAATAAATTGTAATTAACAATTTAATAAATAGTAATTAACAATTTAATAAATAGTAAGTAACAATTTAATAAATAGAAAGTAACAATTTCATAAATAGTAGGTAGCAATTTAATAAATAGTAGGTAGCAATTTAATAAATAGTAAGTAGCAATTGAATAAATAGTAAGTAGCAATTTAATAAATAGTAAGTAGCAATTTAATAAATAGTAAGTAGCAATTTAATAAATTATAAGTAGCAATTTAATAAATAGTAAGTAGCAATTTATTAAATAGTAAGTAACAATTTAATAAATAGTAAGTAACAATTTAATAAATAGTAAGTAACAATTTAATAAATTGTAGGTGACAATTTAATAAATAGTAGGTAACAATTTAATAAATAGTAGGTAACAATTTAATAAATAGTAGGTAACAATTTAATAAATAGTAGGTAACATTTTAATAAATAGTAGGTAACAATTTAATAAATAGAAGGTAACAGTTTAATAAATAGTTGGAAACAATTGAATAAATAGTAGGTAACAATTTAATAAATAGTAGGTAGCAATTTAATAAATAGTAGGTAGCAATTTAATAAATAGTAAGTAGCAATTTAATAAATAGTAAGTAGCAATTTAATAAATAGTAAGTAGCAATTTAATAAATAGTAAGTAGCAATTTAATAAATTGTAAGTATCAATTTAATAAATAGTAAGTAGCAATTTATTAAATAGTAAGTAACAATTTAATAAATAGTAAGTAACAATTTAATAAATAGTAAGTAACAATTTAATAAATTGTAGGTGACAATTTAATAAATAGTAGGTAACAATTTAATAAATAGTAGGTAACAATTTAATAAATAGTAGGTAACAATTTAATAAATAGTAGGTACCAATTTAATAAATAGTAGGTACCAATTTAATAAATAGTAGGTAACAATTTAATAAATAGTAGGTAACAATTTAGTAAATAGTAGGCAACAATTTAAAAAATAGTAAGTAGCAATTTAATAAATAGTAAGTAACAATTTAATAAATTGTATGCAACACTTTAATAAATAGTAGGTAACAATTTAATAAATAGTAGGTAACAATTTAATAAATAGTAGGTAACAATTTAATAAATACTAGGTAACAACTTAATAAATAGTAGGTAACAATTTAATAAATAGTACGTAACAATTTAATAAATAGAAGGTAACAATTTAATAAATAGTTGGAAACAATTTAATAAATAGTAGGTAACAATTTAATAAATAGTAGGTAGCAATTTAATAAATAGTAGGTAGCAATTTAATAAATAGTAAGTAGCAATTTAATAAATAGTAAGTAGCAATTTAATAAATAGTAAGTAGCAATTTAATAAATAGTAAGTAGCAATTTAATAAATAGTAAGTAGCAATTTAATAAATTGTAAGTAGCAATTTAATAAATAGTAAGTAGCAATTTATTAAATAGTAAGTAACAATTTAATAAATAGTAATTAACAATTTAATAAATAGTAAGTAACAATTTAATAAATAGAAAGTAACAATTTCATAAATAGTAGGTAGCAATTTAATAAATAGTAAGTAACAATTTAATAAATAGTAAGTAACAATTTAATAAATAGTAAGTAACAATTTAATAAATTGTATGTAACAATTTAATAAATTGTAGGTAACAATTTAATAAATAGTAGGTAACAATTTAATAAATAGTAGGTAACAATTTAATAAATAGTAATTAACAATTTAATAAATAGTAAGTAACAATTTAATAAATAGAAAGTAACAATTACATAAATAGTAGGTAGCAATTTAATAAATAGTAAGTAACAATTTAATAAATAGTAAGTAACAATTTAATAAATAGTAAGTAACAATTTAATAAATAGTAAGTAGCAATTTAATAAATAGTATGTAACAATTTAATAAATAGTAAGAAGCCATTTAATAAATAGTAGGTAGCAATTTAATAAATAGTAGGTAGCAATTTAATAAATAGTAGGTAACAATTTAATAAATAGTAGGTAACAATTTAATAAATAGTAGGTAACAATTTAATAAATAGTAGGTAACAATTTAATAAATAGTAGGTAACATTTTAATAAACAGAAGGTAACAATTTAGTATATAGTAGGTAACAATTTAATAAATAGTAGGTAACAATTTAATAAATAGTAGGTAGCAATTTAATAAATAGTAGGTAGCAATTTAATAAATAGTAAGTAGCAATTTAATAAATAGTAAGTAGCAATTTAATAAATAGTAAGTAGCAATTTAATAAATAGTAAGTAGCAATTTAATAAATTGTAAGTAGCAATTTAATAAATAGTAAGTAGCAATTTATTAAATAGTAAGTAACAATTTAATAAATAGTAAGTAACAATTTAATAAATAGTAAGTAACAATTTAATAAATTGTAGGTGACAATTTAATAAATAGAAGGTAACAATTTAATAAATAGTAGGTAACAATTTAATAAATAGTAAGTAACAATTTAATAAATTGTATGTAACAATTTAATAAATTGTAGGTAACAATTTAATAAATAGTAGGTAACAATTTAATAAATAGTAGGTAACAATTTAATAAATAGTAATTAACAATTTAATAAATAGTAAGTAACAATTTTATAAATAGAAAGTAACAATTTCATAAATAGTAGGTAGCAATTTAATAAATAGTAAGTAACAATTTAATAAATAGTAAGTAACAATTTAGTAAATAGTAGGCAACAATTTAAAAAATAGTAAGTAGCAATTTAATAAATAGTGAGTAGCAATTTAGTAAATAGTAAGTAGCAATTTAATAAATAGTAAGTAACAATTTAATAAATTGTAATTAACAATTTAATAAATAGTAATTAACAATTTAATAAATAGTAAGTAACAATTTAATAAATAGAAAGTAACAATTTCATAAATAGTAGGTAGCAATTTAATAAATAGTAGGTAGCAATTTAATAAATAGTAAGTAGCAATTTAATAAATAGTAAGTAGCAATTTAATAAATAGTAAGTAGCAATTTAATAAATAGTAAGTAGCAATTTAATAAATTGTAAGTAGCAATTTAATAAATAGTAAGTAGCAATTTATTAAATAGTAAGTAACAATTTAATAAATAGTAAGTAACAATTTAATAAATAGTAAGTAACAATTTAATAAATTGTAGGTGACAATTTAATAAATAGTAGGTAACAATTTAATAAATAGTAGGTAACAATTTAATAAATAGTAGGTAACAATTGAATAAATAGTAGGCAACAATTTAATAAATAGTAGGTAGCAATTTAATAAATAGTAGGTAGCAATTTAATAAATAGTAAGTAGCAATTTAATAAATAGTAAGTAGCAATTTAATAAATAGTAAGTAGCAATTTAATAAATAGTAAGTAGCAATTTAATAAATTGTAAGTATCAATTTAATAAATAGTAAGTAGCAATTTATTAAATAGTAAGTAACAGTTTAATAAATAGTAAGTAACAATTTAATAAATAGTAAGTAACAATTTAATAAATTGTAGGTGACAATTTAATAAATAGTAGGAAACAATTTAATAAATAGTAGGTAACAATTTAATAAATAGTAGGTAACAATTTAATAAATAGTAGGTACCAATTTAATAAATAGTAGGTACCAATTTAATAAATAGTAGGTAACAATTTAATAAATAGTAGGTAACAATTTAGTAAATAGTAGGCAACAATTTAAAAAATAGTAAGTAGCAATTTAATAAATAGAGAGTAGCAATTTAGTAAATAGTAAGTAGCAATTTAATAAATAGTAAGTAACAATTTAATAAATTGTAATTAACAATTTAATAAATAGTAATTAACAATTTAATAAATAGTAAGTAACAATTTAATAAATAGAAAGTAACAATTTCATAAATAGTAGGTAGCAATTTAATAAATAGTAAGTAACAATTTAATAAATAGTAAGTAACAATTTAATAAATAGTAAGTAACAATTTAATAAATAGTAGGTAACAATTTAATAAATACTAGGTAACAATTTAATAAATAGTAGGTAACAATTTAATAAATAGTACGTAACAATTTAATAAATAGAAGGTAACAATTTAATAAATAGTAGGTAACAATTTAATAAATAGTAGGTAACAATTTAATAAATAGTAGGTAACAATTTAATAAATAGTAGGTAACAATTTAATAAATAGTAGGTAACAATTTAATAAATAGTAGGTAACAATTTAATAAATAGTAGGTAACAATTTAATAAATAGAAGGTAACAATTTAATAAATAGTTGGAAACAATTGAATAAATAGTAGGTAACAATTTAATAAATAGTAGGTAGCAATTTAATAAATAGTAGGTAGCAATTTAATAAATAGTAAGTAGCAATTAAATAAATAGTAAGTAACAATTTAATAAATAGTAAGTAACAATTTAATAAATAGTAAGTAACAATTTAATAAATTGTATGTAACAATTTAATAAATTGTAGGTAACAATTTAATAAATAGTAGGTAACAATTTAATAAATAGTAGGTAACAATTTAATAAATAGTAATTAACAATTTAATAAATAGTAAGTAACAATTTTATAAATAGAAAGTAACAATTTCATAAATAGTAGGTAGCAATTTAATAAATAGTAAGTAACAATTTAATAAATAGTAAATAACAATTTAGTAAATAGTAGGCAACAATTTAAAAAATAGTAAGTAGCAATTTAATAAATAGTGAGTAGCAATTTAGTAAATAGTAAGTAGCAATTTAATAAATAGTAAGTAACAATTTAATAAATTGTAATTAACAATTTAATAAATAGTAATTAACAATTTAATAAATAGTAAGTAACAATTTAATAAATAGAAAGTAACAATTTCATAAATAGTAGGTAGCAATTTAATAAATAGTAGGTAGCAATTTAATAAATAGTAAGTAGCAATTGAATAAATAGTAAGTAGCAATTTAATAAATAGTAAGTAGCAATTTAATAAATAGTAAGTAGCAATTTAATAAATTCTAAGTAGCAATTTAATAAATAGTAAGTAGCAATTTATTAAATAGTAAGTAACAATTTAATAAATAGTAAGTAACAATTTAATAAATAGTAAGTAACAATTTAATAAATTGTAGGTGACAATTTAATAAATAGTAGGTAACAATTTAATAAATAGTAGGTAACAATTTAATAAATAGAAGGTAACAGTTTAATAAATAGTTGGAAACAATTGAATAAATAGTAGGTAACAATTTAATAAATAGTAGGTAGCAATTTAATAAATAGTAGGTAGCAATTTAATAAATAGTAAGTAGCAATTTAATAAATAGTAAGTAGCAATTTAATAAATAGTAGGTAACAATTTAATAAATAGTAGGTAACAATTTAATTAATAGTAATTAACAATTTAATAAATAGTAAGTAACAATTTTATAAATAGAAAGTAACAATTTCATAAATAGTAGGTAGCAATTTAATAAATAGTAAGTAACAATTTAATAAATAGTAAGTAACAATTTAGTAAATAGTAGGCAACAATTTAAAAAATTGTAAGTAGCAATTTAATAAATAGTAAGTAGCAATTTATTAAATAGTAAGTAACAATTTAATAAATAGTAAGTAACAATTTAATAAATAGTAAGTAACAATTTAATAAATTGTAGGTGACAATTTAATAAATAGTAGGTAACAATTTAATAAATAGTAGGTAACAATTTAATAAATAGTATGTAACAATTTAATAAATAGTATGTAACAATTTAATAAATAGTAGGTAACAATTTAATAAATAGTAGGTAACAATTTAATAAATAGTGGGTAACAATTTAATAAATAGTAAGTAACAATTTAATAAATAATAAGTAGCCATTTAATAAATAGTAAGTAGCAATTTAATCAATAGTAAGTAGCAATTTAATAAATAATAAGTAGCAATTTAATAAATAGTAAGAAGCAATTTAATAAATAGTAAGTAGCAATTTAATAAATAGTAAGTAGCAATTTAATAAATAGTAAGTAGCAATTTAATAAATAGTAAGAAGCAATTTAATAAATAGTAAGTAACAATTTAATAAATTGTAGGCAACAATTTAATAAATAGTAGGTAACAATTTAATAAATAGTAGGTAACAATTTAATAAATAGTAGGTAACAATTTAATAAATACTAGGTAACAATTTAATAAATAATAGGTAACAATTTAATAAATAGTACGTAACAATTTAATAAATAGAAGGTAACAATTTAATAAATAGTTGGAAACAATTTAATAAATAGTAGGTAACAATTTAATAAATAGTAGGTAGCAATTTAATAAATAGTAGGTAGCAATTTAATAAATAGTAAGTAGCAATTTAATAAATAGTAAGTAGCAATTTAATAAATAGTCAGTAGCAATTTAATAAATAGTAAGTAGCAATTTAATAAATAGTAAGTAGCAATTTAATAAATAGTAAGAAGCAATTTAATAAATAGTAAGTAACAATTTAATAAATTGTATGCAACAATTTAATAAATAGTAGGTAACAATTTTATAAATAGTAGGTAACAATTTAATAAATAGTAGGTAACAATTTAATAAATACTAGGTAACAATTTAATAAATAGTAGGTAACAATTTAATAAATAGTACGTAACAATTTAATAAATAGAAGGTAACAATTTAATAAATAGTTGGAAACAATTTAATAAATAGTAGGTAACAATTTAATAAATAGTAGGTAGCAATTTAATAAATAGTAGGTAGCAATTTAATAAATAGTAAGTAGCAATTTA
This sequence comes from Andrena chrysosceles, assembly GCA_963855975.1. Taxonomy (NCBI): domain Eukaryota; kingdom Metazoa; phylum Arthropoda; class Insecta; order Hymenoptera; family Andrenidae; genus Andrena; species Andrena chrysosceles. Next base: position 439,142 of record CAWLCU010000486.1, read on the forward strand.
ATAAATAGTAAGTAGCAATTTAATAAATAGTAAGTAACAATTTAATAAATAGTAAGTAGCAATTTAATAAATTGTAAGTAGCAATTTAATAAATAGTAAGTAGCAATTTATTAAATAGTAAGTAACAATTTAATAAATAGTAAGTAACAATTTAATAAATAGTAAGTAACAATTTAATAAATTGTAGGTGACAATTTAATAAATAGTAGGTAACAATTTAATAAATAGTAGGTAACAATTTAATAAATAGTAGGTAACAATTTAATAAATAGTAGGTAACAATTTAATAAATAGTAGGTAACAATTTAATAAATAGTAGGTAACAATTTAATAAATAGTAGGTAACAATTTAATAAATAGTAGGTAACAATTTAATAAATAGTAGGTAACAATGTAGTAAATAGTAGGCAACAATTTAAAAAATAGTAAGTAGCAATTTAATAAATAGTGAGTAGCAATTTAGTAAATAGTAAGTAGCAATTTAATAAATAGTAAGTAACAATTTAATAAATAGTAAGTAACAATTTAATAAATAGTAAGTAACAATTTAATAAATTGTATGTAACAATTTAATAAATTGTAGGTAACAATTTAATAAATAGTAGGTAACAATTTAATAAATAGTAGGTAACAATTTAATAAATAGTAATTAACAATTTAATAAATAGTAAGTAACAATTTTATAAATAGAAAGTAACAATTTCATAAATAGTAGGTAGCAATTTCATAAATAGTAGGTAGCAATTTAATAAATAGTAAGTAACAATTTAATAAATAGTAAGTAACAATTTAGTAAATAGTAGGCAACAATTTAAAAAATAGTAAGTAGCAATTTAATAAATAGTGAGTAGCAATTTAGTAAATAGTAAGTAGCAATTTAATAAATAGTAAGTAACAATTTAATAAATTGTAATTAACAATTTAATAAATAGTAATTAACAATTTAATAAATAGTAAGTAACAATTTAATAAATAGAAAGTAACAATTTCATAAATAGTAGGTAGCAATTTAATAAATAGTAAGTAACAATTTAATAAATAGTAAGTAACAATTTAATAAATAGTAAGTAACAATTTAATAAATTGTATGTAACAATTTAATAAATTGTAGGTAACAATTTAATAAATAGTAGGTAACAATTTAATAAATAGTAGGTAACAATTTAATAAATAGTAATTAACAATTTAATAAATAGTAAGTAACAATTTAATAAATAGAAAGTAACAATTACATAAATAGTAGGTAGCAATTTAATAAATAGTAAGTAACATTTTAATAAATAGTAAGTAACAATTTAATAAATAGTAAGTAACAATTTAATAAATAGTAAGTAACAATTTAATAAATAGTAAGTAACAATTTAATAAACAGTAAGTAGCCATTTAATAAATAGTAGGTTGCAATTTAATAAATAGTAGGCAGCAATTTAATAAATAGTAGGTAACAATTTAATAAATAGTAGGTAACATTTTAATAAATAGTAGGTAACCATTTAATAAATAGTAGGTAACAATTTAATAAATAGTAGGTAACAATTTAATAAATAGTAAGTAACAATTTAATAAATAGTAAGTAACAATTTAATAAATAGTAAGTAACAATTTAATAAATTGTATGTAACAATTTAATAAATTGTAGGTAACAATTTAATAAATAGTAGGTAACAATTTAATAAATAGTAGGTAACAATTTAATAAATAGTAATTAACAATTTAATAAATAGTAAGTAACAATTTTATAAATAGAAAGTAACAATTTCATAAATAGTAGGTAGCAATTTAATAAATAGTAAGTAACAATTTAATAAATAGTAAGTAACAATTTAGTAAATAGTAGGCAACAATTTAAAAAATAGTAAGTAGCAATTTAATAAATAGTGAGTAGCAATTTAGTAAATAGTAAGTAGCAATTTAATAAATAGTAAGTAACAATTTAATAAATTGTAATTAACAATTTAATAAATAGTAATTAACAATTTAATAAATAGTAAGTAACAATTTCATAAATAGAAAGTAACAATTTCATAAATACTAGGTAGCAATTTAATAAATAGTAAGTAACAATTTAATAAATAGTAAGTAACAATTTAATAAATAGTAAGTAATAATTTAATAAATTGTATGTAACAATTTAATAAATTGTAGGTAACAATTTAATAAATAGTAGGTAACAATTTAATAAATAGTAGGTAACAATTTAATAAATAGTAGGTAACAATTTAATAAATAGTACGTAACAATTTAATAAATAGAAGGTAACAATTTAATAAATAGTAGGTAACAATTTAATAAATAGTAGGTAGCAATTTAATAAATAGTAGGTAGCAATTTAATAAATAGTAAGTAGCAATTTAATAAATACTAAGTAGCAATTTAATAAATAGTAAGTAGCAATTTAATAAATAGTAAGTAGCAATTTAATAAATTGTAAGTAGCAATTTAATAAATAGTAAGTAGCAATTTATTAAATAGTAAGTAACAATTTAATAAATAGTAAGTAACAATTTAATAAATAGTAAGTAACAATTTAATAAATTGTAGGTGACAATTTAATAAATAGTAGGTAACAATTTAATAAATAGTAGGTAACAATTTAATAAATAGTAGGTAACAATTTAATAAATAGTAGGTAACAATTTAATAAATAGTAGGTAACAATTTAATAAATAGTAGGTAACAATTTCATAAATAGTAGGTAACAATTTAATAAATAGTAGGTAACAATTTAATAAATAGTAGGTAACAATTTAGTAAATAGTAGGCAACAATTTAAAAAATAGTAAGTAGCAATTTAATAAATAGTGAGTAGCAATTTAGTAAATAGTAAGTAGCAATTTAATAAATAGTAAGTAACAATTTAATAAATTGTAATTAACAATTTAATAAATAGTAATTAACAATTTAATAAATAGTAAGTAACAATTTAATAAATAGAAAGTAACAATATCATAAATAGTAGGTAGCAATTTAATAAATAGTAAGTAACAATTTAATAAATAGTAAGTAACAATTTAATAAATAGTAAGTAACAATGTAATAAATTGTATGTAACAATTTAATAAATTGTAGGTAACAATTTAATAAATAGTAGGTAACAATTTAATAAATAGTAGGTAACAATTTAATAAATAGTAATTAACAATTTAATAAATAGTAAGTAACAATTTTATAAATAGAAAGTAACAATTTCATAAATAGTAGGTAGCAATTTAATAAATAGTAAGTAACAATTTAATAAATAGTAAGTAACAATTTAGTAAATAGTAGGCAACAATTTAAAAAATAGTAAGTAGCAATTTAATAAATAGTGAGTAGCAATTTAGTAAATAGTAAGTAGCAATTTAATAAATAGTAAGTAACAATTAAATAAATTGTAATTAACAATTTAATAAATAGTAATTAACAATTTAATAAATAGTAAGTAACAATTTAATAAATAGAAAGTAACAATTTCATAAATAGTAGGTAGCAATTTAATAAATAGTAAGTAACAATTTAATAAATAGTAAGTAACAATTTAATAAATAGTAAGTAACAATTTAATAAATTGTATGTAACAATTTAATAAATTGTAGGTAACAATTTAATAAATAGTAGGTAACAATTTAATAAATAGTAGGTAACAATTTAATAAATAGTAATTAACAATTTAATAAATAGTAAGTAACAATTTAATAAATAGAAAGTAACAATTACATAAATAGTAGGTAGCAATTTAATAAATAGTAAGTAACAATTTAATAAATAGTAAGTAACAATTTAATAAATAGTAAGTAACAATTTAATAAATAGTAAGTAACAATTTAATAAATAGTAAGTAACAATTTAATAAACAGTAAGTAGCCATTTAATAAATAGTAGGTTGCAATTTAATAAATAGTAGGCAGCAATTTAATAAATAGTAGGTTACAATTTAATAAATAGTAGGTAACATTTTAATAAATAGTAGGTAACCATTTAATAAATAGTAGGTAACAATTTAATAAATAGTAGGTAACAATTTAATAAATAGTAAGTAACAATTTAATAAATAGTAAGTAACAATTTAATAAATAGTAAGTAACAATTTAATAAATTGTATGTAACAATTTAATAAATTGTAGGTAACAATTTAATAAATAGTAGGTAACAATTTAATAAATAGTAGGTAACAATTTAATAAATAGTAATTAACAATTTAATAAATAGTAAGTAACAATTTTATAAATAGAAAGTAACAATTTCATAAATAGTAGGTAGCAATTTAATAAATAGTAAGTAACAATTTAATAAATAGTAAGTAACAATTTAGTAAATAGTAGGCAACAATTTAAAAAATAGTAAGTAGCAATTTAATAAATAGTGAGTAGCAATTTAGTAAATAGTAAGTAGCAATTTAATAAATAGTAAGTAACAATTTAATAAATTGTAATTAACAATTTAATAAATAGTAATTAACAATTTAATAAATAGTAAGTAACAATTTAATAAATAGAAAGTAACAATTTCATAAATAGTAGGTAGCAATTTAATAAATAGTAAGTAACAATTTAATAAATAGTAAGTAACAATTTAATAAATAGTAAGTAACAATTTAATAAATTGTATGTAACAATTTAATAAATTGTAGGTAACAATTTAATAAATAGTAGGTAGCAATTTAATAAATAGTAAGTAACAATTTAATAAATAGTAAGTAACAATTTAATAAATAGTAAGTAACAATTTAATAAATTGTATGTAACAATTTAATAAATTGTAGGTAACAATTTAATAAATAGTAGGTAACAATTTAATAAATAGTAGGTAACAATTTAATAAATAGTAATTAACAATTTAATAAATAGTAAGTAACAATTTAATAAATAGTAAGAAGCCATTTAATAAATAGTAGGTAGCAATTTAATAAATAGTAGGTAGCAATTTAATAAATAGTAGGTAACAATTTAATAAATAGTAAGTAGCAATTTAATAAATAGTAAGTAGCAATTTAATAAATAGTAAGAAGCAATTTAATAAATAGTAAGTAACAATTTAATAAATTGTATGCAACAATTTAATAAATAGTAGGTAACAATTTAATAAATAGTAGGTAACAATTTAATAAATAGTAGGTAACAATTTAATAAATACTAGGTAACAATTTAATAAATAGTAGGTAACAATTTAATAAATAGTACGTAACAATTTAATAAATAGAAGGTAACAATTTAATAAATAGTTGGAAACAATTTAATAAATAGTAGGTAACAATTTAATAAATAGTAGGTAGCAATTTAATAAATGGTAGGTAGCAATTTAATAAATAGTAAGTAGCAATTTAATAAATAGTAAGTAGCAATTTAATAAATAGTAAGTAGCAATTTAATAAATAGTAAGTAGCAATTTAATAAATTGTAAGTAGCAATTTAATAAATAGTAAGTAGCAATTTATTAAATAGTAAGTAACAATTTAATAAATAGTAAGTAACAATTTAATAAATAGTAAGTAACAATTTAATAAATTGTAGGTGACAATTTAATAAATAGTAGGTAACAATTTAATAAATAGTAGGTAACAATTTAATAAATAGTAGGTAACAATTTAATAAATAGTAGGTAACAATTTAATAAATAGTAGGTAACAATTTAATAAATAGTAGGTAACAATTTAATAAATAGTAGGTAACAATTTAATAAATAGTAGGTAACAATTTAATAAATAGTAGGTAACAATTTAGTAAATAGTAGGCAACAATTTAAAAAATAGTAAGTAGCAATTTAATAAATAGTGAGTAGCAATTTAGTAAATAGTAAGTAGCAATTTAATAAATAGTAAGTAACAATTTAATAAATTGTAATTAACAATTTAATAAATAGTAATTAACAATTTAATAAATAGTAAGTAACAATTTAATAAATAGAAAGTAACAATTTCATAAATAGTAGGTAGCAATTTAATAAATAGTAAGTAACAATTTAATAAATAGTAAGTAACAATTTAATAAATAGTAAGTAACAATTTAATAAATTGTATGTAACAATTTAATAAATTGTAGGTAACAATTTAATAAATAGTAGGTAACAATTTAATAAATAGTAGGTAACAATTTAATTAATAGTAATTAACAATTTAATAAATAGTAAGTAACAATTTTATAAATAGAAAGTAACAATTTCATAAATAGTAGGTAGCAATTTAATAAATAGTAAGTAACAATTTAATAAATAGTATGTAACAATTTAGTAAATAGTAGGCAACAATTTAAAAAATAGTAAGTAGCAATTTAATAAATAGTGAGTAGCAATTTAGTAAATAGTAAGTAGCAATTTAATAAATAGTAAGTAACAATTTAATAAATTGTAATTAAAAATTTAATAAATAGTAATTAACAATTTAATAAATAGTAAGTAACAATTTAATAAATAGTAAGTAACAATTTAATAAACAGTAAGTAGCCATTTAATAAATAGTAGGTTGCAATTTAATAAATAGTAGGCAGCAATTTAATAAATAGTAGGTAACAATTTAATAAATAGTAGGTAACATTTTAATAAATAGTAGGTAACCATTTAATAAATAGTAGGTAACAATTTAATAAATAGTAGGTAACAATTTAATAAATAGTAAGTAACAATTTAATAAATAGTAAGTAACAATTTAATAAATAGTAAGTAACAATTTAATAAATTGTATGTAACAATTTAATAAATTGTAGGTAACAATTTAATAAATAGTAGGTAACAATTTAATAAATAGTAGGTAACAATTTAATAAATAGTAATTAACAATTTAATAAATAGTAAGTAACAATTTTATAAATAGAAAGTAACAATTTCATAAATAGTAGGTAGCAATTTAATAAATAGTAAGTAACAATTTAATAAATAGTAAGTAACAATTTAGTAAATAGTAGGCAACAATTTAAAAAATAGTAAGTAGCAATTTAATAAATAGTGAGTAGCAATTTAGTAAATAGTAAGTAGCAATTTAATAAATAGTAAGTAACAATTTAATAAATTGTAATTAACAATTTAATAAATAGTAATTAACAATTTAATAAATAGTAAGTAACAATTTAATAAATAGAAAGTAACAATTTCATAAATAGTAGGTAGCAATTTAATAAATAGTAAGTAACAATTTAATAAATAGTAAGTAACAATTTAATAAATAGTAAGTAACAATTTAATAAATTGTATGTAACAATTTAATAAATTGTAGGTAACAATTTAATAAATAGTAGGTAGCAATTTAATAAATAGTAAGTAACAATTTAATAAATAGTAAGTAACAATTTAATAAATAGTAAGTAACAATTTAATAAATTGTATGTAACAATTTAATAAATTGTAGGTAACAATTTAATAAATAGTAGGTAACAATTTAATAAATAGTAGGTAACAATTTAATAAATAGTAATTAACAATTTAATAAATAGTAAGTAACAATTTAATAAATAGTAAGAAGCCATTTAATAAATAGTAGGTAGCAATTTAATAAATAGTAGGTAGCAATTTAATAAATAGTAGGTAACAATTTAATAAATAGTAGGTAACAATTTAATAAATAGTAGGTAACAATTTAATAAATAGTAGGTAACAATTTAATAAATAGTAGGTAACATTTTAATAAACAGAAGGTAACAATTTAATATATAGTAGGTAACAATTTAATAAATAGTAGGTAACAATTTAATAAATAGTAGGTAACAATTTAATAAATAGTATGTAACAATTTAATAAACAGTAGGTAACAATTTAATAAATAGTAGGTAACAATTTAATAAATAGTGGGTAACAATTTAATAAATAGTAATTAACAATTTAATAAATAGTAAGTAACAATTTTATAAATAGAAAGTAACAATTTCATAAATAGTAGGTAGCAATTTAATAAATAGTAAGTAACAATTTAATAAATAGTAAGTAACAATTTAGTAAATAGTAGGCAACAATTTAAAAAATAGTAAGTAGCAATTTAATAAATAGTAAGTAGCAATTTAATAAATAGTAAGAAGCAATTTAATAAATAGTAAGTAGCAATTTAATAAATAGTAAGTAGCAATTTAATAAATAGTAAGTAGCAATTTAATAAATAGTAAGAAGCAATTTAATAAATAGTAAGTAACAATTTAATAAATTGTATGCAACAATTTAATAAATAGTAGGTAACAATTTAATAAATAGTAGGTAACAATTTAATAAATAGTAGGTAACAATTTAATAAATACTAGGTAACAATTTAATAAATAGTAGGTAACAATTTAATAAATAGTACGTAACAATTTAATAAATAGAAGGTAACAATTTAATAAATAGTTGGAAACAATTTAATAAATAGTAGGTAACAATTTAATAAATAGTAGGTAGCAATTTAATAAATGGTAGGTAGCAATTTAATAAATAGTAAGTAGCAATTTAATAAATAGTAAGTAGCAATTTAATAAATAGTAAGTAGCAATTTAATAAATAGTAAGTAGCAATTTAATAAATTGTAAGTAGCAATTTAATAAATAGTAAGTAGCAATTTATTAAATAGTAAGTAACAATTTAATAAATAGTAAGTAACAATTTAATAAATAGTAAGTAACAATTTAATAAATTGTAGGTGACAATTTAATAAATAGTAGGTAACAATTTAATAAATAGTAGGTAACAATTTAATAAATAGTAGGTAACAATTTAATAAATAGTAGGTAACAATTTAATAAATAGTAGGTAACAATTTAATAAATAGTAGGTAACAATTTAATAAATAGTAGGTAACAATTTAATAAATAGTAGGTAACAATTTAATAAATAGTAGGTAACAATTTAATAAATAGTAGGTAACAATTTAATAAATAGTAGGTAACAATTTAATAAATAGTAGGTAACAATTTAATAAATAGTAGGTAACAATTTAATAAATAGTAGGTAACAATTTAGTAAATAGTAGGCAACAATTTAAAAAATAGTAAGTAGCAATTTAATAAATAGTGAGTAGCAATTTAGTAAATAGTAAGTAGCAATTTAATAAATAGTAAGTAACAATTTAATAAATTGTAATTAACAATTTAATAAATAGTAATTAACAATTTAATAAATAGTAAGTAACAATTTAATAAATAGAAAGTAACAATTTCATAAATAGTAGGTAGCAATTTAATAAATAGTAAGTAACAATTTAATAAATAGTAAGTAACAATTTAATAAATAGTAAGTAACAATTTAATAAATTGTATGTAACAATTTAATAAATTGTAGGTAACAATTTAATAAATAGTAGGTAACAATTTAATAAATAGTAGGTAACAATTTAATTAATAGTAATTAACAATTTAATAAATAGTAAGTAACAATTTTATAAATAGAAAGTAACAATTTCATAAATAGTAGGTAGCAATTTAATAAATAGTAAGTAACAATTTAATAAATAGTAAGTAACAATTTAGTAAATAGTAGGCAACAATTTAAAAAATAGTAAGTAGCAATTTAATAAATAGTGAGTAGCAATTTAGTAAATAGTAAGTAGCAATTTAATAAATAGTAAGTAACAATTTAATAAATTGTAATTAAAAATTTAATAAATAGTAATTAACAATTTAATAAATAGTAAGTAACAATTTAACAAATAGAAAGTAACAATTTCATAAATAGTAGGTAGCAATTTAATAAATAGTAAGTAACAATTTAATAAATAGTAGGTAACAATTTAATAAATAGTAGGTAACAATTTAATAAATAGTAGGTAACAATTTAATAAATAGTAGGTAACAATTTAATAAATAGTATGTAACAATTTAATAAATAGTAGGTAACAATTTAATAAATAGTGGGTAACAATTTAATAAATAGTAAGTAACAATTTAATAAATAATAAGTAGCCATTTAATAAATAGTAAGTAGCAATTTAATCAATAGTAGGTAGCAATTTAATAAATAATAAGTAGCAATTTAATAAATAGTAAGAAGCAATTTAATAAATAGTAAGTAGCAATTTAATAAATAGTAAGTAGCAATTTAATAAATAGTAAGTAGCAATTTAATATATAGTAAGAAGCAATTTAATAAATAGTAAGTAACAATTTAATAAATTGTAGGCAACAATTTAATAAATAGTAGGTAACAATTTAATAAATAGTAGGTAACAATTTAATAAATAGTAGGTAACAATTTAATAAATACTAGGTAACAATTTAATAAATAATAGGTAACAATTTAATAAATAGTACGTAACAATTTAATAAATAGTTGGAAACAATTTAATAAATAGTAGGTAACAATTTAATAAATAGTAGGTAACAATTTAATAAATAGTAGATAGCAATTTAATAAATAGTAGGTAGCAATTTAATAAATAGTAAGTAGCAATTTAATAAATACTAAGTAGCAATTTAATAAATAGTAAGTAGCAATTTAATAAATAGTAAGTAGCAATTTAATAAATTGTAAGTAGCAATTTAATAAATAGTAAGTAGCAATTTATTAAATAGTAAGTAACAATTTAATAAATAGTAAGTAACAATTTAATAAATAGTAAGTAACAATTTAATAAATTGTAGGTGACAATTTAATAAATAGTAGGTAACAATTTAATAAATACTAGGTAACAATTTAATAAATAGTAGGTAACAATTTAATAAATAGTAGGTAACAATTTAATAAATAGTAGGTAACAATTTAATAAATAGTAGGTAACAATTTCATAAATAGTAGGTAACAATTTAATAAATAGTAGGTAACAATTTAATAAATAGTAGGTAACAATTTAGTAAATAGTAGGCAACAATTTAAAAAATAGTAAGTAGCAATTTAATAAATAGTGAGTAGCAATTTAGTAAATAGTAAGTAGCAATTTAATAAATAGTAAGTAACAATTTAATAAATTGTAATTAACAATTTAATAAATACTAATTAACAATTTAATAAATAGTAAGTAACAATTTAATAAATAGAAAGTAACAATATCATAAATAGTAGGTAGCAATTTAATAAATAGTAAGTAACAATTTAATAAATAGTAAGTAACAATTTAATAAATAGTAAGTAACAATGTAATAAATTGTATGTAACAATTTAATAAATTGTAGGTAACAATTTAATAAATAGTAGGTAACAATTTAATAAATAGTAGGTAACAATTTAATAAATAGTAATTAACAATTTAATAAATAGTAAGTAACAATTTTATAAATAGAAAGTAACAATTTCATAAATAGTAGGTAGCAATTTAATAAATAGTAAGTAACAATTTAATAAATAGTAAGTAACAATTTAGTAAATAGTAGGCAACAATTTAAAAAATAGTAAGTAGCAATTTAATAAATAGTGAGTAGCAATTTAGTAAATAGTAAGTAGCAATTTAATAAATAGTAAGTAACAATTTAATAAATTGTAATTAACAATTTAATAACTAGTAATTAACAATTTAATAAATAGTAAGTAACAATTTAATAAATAGAAAGTAACAATTTCATAAATAGTAGGTAGCAATTTAATAAATAGTAAGTAACAATTTAATAAATAGTAAGTAACAATTTAATAAACAGTAAGTAACAATTTAATAAATTGTATGTAACAATTTAATAAATTGTAGGTAACAATTTAATAAATAGTAGGTAACAATTTAATAAATAGTAGGTAACAATTTAATAAATAGTAATTCACAATTTAATAAATAGTAAGTAACAATTTAATAAATAGAAAGTAACAATTACATAAATAGTAGGTAGCAATTTAATAAATAGTAAGTAACAATTTAATAAATAGTAAGTAACAATTTAATAAATAGTAAGTAACAATTTAATAAATAGTAAGTAACAATTTAATAAATAGTAAGTAACAATTTAATAAACAGTAAGTAGCCATTTAATAAATAGTAGGTTGCAATTTAATAAATAGTAGGCAGCAATTTAATAAATAGTAGGTAACAATTTAATAAATAGTAGGTAACATTTTAATAAATAGTAGGTAACCATTTAATAAATAGTAGGTAACAATTTAATAAATAGTAGGTAACAATTTAATAAATAGTAAGTATCAATTTAATAAATAGTAAGTAACAATTTAATAAATAGTAAGTAACAATTTAATAAATTGTATGTAACAATTTAATAAATTGTAGGTAACAATTTAATAAATAGTAGGTAACAATTTAATAAATAGTAGGTAACAATTTAATAAATAGTAATTAACAATTTAATAAATAGTAAGTAACAATTTTATAAATAGAAAGTAACAATTTCATAAATAGTAGGTAGCAATTTAATAAATAGTAAGTAACAATTTAATAAATAGTAAGTAACAATTTAGTAAATAGTAGGCAACAATTTAAAAAATAGTAAGTAGCAATTTAATAAATAGTGAGTAGCAATTTAGTAAATAGTAAGTAGCAATTTAATAAATAGTAAGTAACAATTTAATAAATTGTAATTAACAATTTAATAAATAGTAATTAACAATTTAATAAATAGTAAGTAACAATTTAATAAATAGAAAGTAACAATTTCATAAATAGTAGGTAGCAATTTAATAAATAGTAAGTAACAATTTAATAAATAGTAAGTAACAATTTAATAAATAGTAAGTAACAATTTAATAAATTGTATGTAACAATTTAATAAATTGTAGGTAACAATTTAATAAATAGTAGGTAGCAATTTAATAAATAGTAAGTAACAATTTAATAAATAGTAAGTAACAATTTAATAAATAGTAAGTAACAATTTAATAAATTGTATGTAACAATTTAATAAATTGTAGGTAACAATTTAATAAATAGTAGGTAACAATTTAATAAATAGTAGGTAACAATTTAATAAATAGTAATTAACAATTTAATAAATAGTAAGTAACAATTTAATAAATAGTAAGAAGCCATTTAATAAATAGTAGGTAGCAATTTAATAAATAGTAGGTAGCAATTTAATAAATAGTAGGTAACAATTTAATAAATAGTAGGTAACAATTTAATAAATAGTAGGTAACAATTTAATAAATAGTAGGTAACAATTTAATAAATAGTAGGTAACATTTTAATAAACAGAAGGTAACAATTTAATATATAGTAGGTAACAATTTAATAAATAGTAGGTAACAATTTAATAAATAGTAGGTAACAATTTAATAAATAGTATGTAACAATTTAATAAATAGTAGGTAACAATTTAATAAATAGTAGGTAACAATTTAATAAATAGTGGGTAACAATTTAATAAATAGTAAGTAACAATTTAATAAATAATAAGTAGCCATTTAATAAATAGTAAGTAGCAATTTAATCAATAGTAAGTAGCAATTTAATAAATAGTAAGTAGCAATTTAATAAATAGTAAGAAGCAATTTAATAAATAGTAAGTAGCAATTTAATAAATAGTAAGTAGCAATTTAATAAATAGTAAGTAGCAATTTAATAAATAGTAAGAAGCAATTTAATAAATAGTAAGTAACAATTTAATAAATTGTATGCAACAATTTAATAAATAGTAGGTAACAATTTAATAAATAGTAGGTAACAATTTAATAAATAGTAGGTAACAATTTAATAAATACTAGGTAACAATTTAATAAATAGTAGGTAACAATTTAATAAATAGTACGTAACAATTTAATAAATAGAAGGTAACAATTTAATAAATAGTTGGAAACAATTTAATAAATAGTAGGTAACAATTTAATAAATAGTAGGTAGCAATTTAATAAATGGTAGGTAGCAATTTAATAAATAGTAAGTAACAATTTAATAAATAGTAAGTAACAATTTAATAAATAGTAAGTAACAATTTAATAAATTGTATGTAACAATTTAATAAATTGTAGGTAACAATTTAATAAATAGTAGGTAACAATTTAATAAATAGTAGGTAACAATTTAATAAATAGTAATTAACAATTTAATAAATAGTAAGTAACAATTTTATAAATAGAAAGTAACAATTTCATAAATAGTAGGTAGCAATTTAATAAATAGTAAGTAACAATTTAATAAATAGTAAGTAACAATTTAGTAAATAGTAGGCAACAATTTAAAAAATAGTAAGTAGCAATTTAATAAATAGTGAGTAGCAATTTAGTAAATAGTAAGTAGCAATTTAATAAATAGTAAGTAACAATTTAATAAATTGTAATTAACAATTTAATAAATAGTAATTAACAATTTAATAAATAGTAAGTAACAATTTAATAAATAGAAAGTAACAATTTCATAAATAGTAGGTAGCAATTTAATAAATAGTAAGTAACAATTTAATAAATAGTAAGTAACAATTTAATAAATAGTAAGTAACAATTTAATAAATTGTAGGTAACAATTTAATAAATAGTAGGTAGCAATTTAATAAATAGTAAGTAACAATTTAATAAATAGTAAGTAACAATTTAATAAATAGTAAGTAACAATTTAATAAATTGTATGTAACAATTTAATAAATTGTAGGTAACAATTTAATAAATAGTAGGTAACAATTTAATAAATAGTAGGTAACAATTTAATAAATAGTAATTAACAATTTAATAAATAGTAAGTAACAATTTAATAAATAGTAAGAAGCCATTTAATAAATAGTAGGTAGCAATTTAATAAATAGTAGGTAGCAATTTAATAAATAGTAGGTAACAATTTAATAAATAGTAGGTAACAATTTAATAAATAGTAGGTAACAATTTAATAAATAGTAGGTAACAATTTAATAAATAGTAGGTAACATTTTAATAAACAGAAGGTAACAATTTAATATATAGTAGGTAACAATTTAATAAATAGTAGGTAACAATTTAATAAATAGTAGGTAACAATTTAATAAATAGTATGTAACAATTTAATAAACAGTAGGTAACAATTTAATAAATAGTAGGTAACAATTTAATAAATAGTGGGTAACAATTTAATAAATAGTAAGTAACAATTTAATAAATAATAAGTAGCCATTTAATAAATAGTAAGTAGCAATTTAATCAATAGTAAGTAGCAATTTAATAAATAGTAAGTAGCAATTTAATAAATAGTAAGAAGCAATTTAATAAATAGTAAGTAGCAATTTAATAAATAGTAAGTAGCAATTTAATAAATAGTAAGTAGCAATTTAATAAATAGTAAGAAGCAATTTAATAAATAGTAAGTAACAATTTAATAAATTGTATGCAACAATTTAATAAATAGTAGGTAACAATTTAATAAATAGTAGGTAACAATTTAATAAATAGTAGGTAACAATTTAATAAATACTAGGTAACAATTTAATAAATAGTAGGTAACAATTTAATAAATAGTACGTAACAATTTAATAAATAGAAGGTAACAATTTAATAAATAGTTGGAAACAATTTAATAAATAGTAGGTAACAATTTAATAAATAGTAGGTAGCAATTTAATAAATGGTAGGTAGCAATTTAATAAATAGTAAGTAGCAATTTAATAAATAGTAAGTAGCAATTTAATAAATAGTAAGTAGCAATTTAATAAATAGTAAGTAGCAATTTAATAAATTGTAAGTAGCAATTTAATAAATAGTAAGTAGCAATTTATTAAATAGTAAGTAACAATTTAATAAATAGTAAGTAACAATTTAATAAATAGTAAGTAACAATTTAATAAATTGTAGGTGACAATTTAATAAATAGTAGGTAACAATTTAATAAATAGTAGGTAACAATTTAATAAATAGTAGGTAACAATTTAATAAATAGTAGGTAACAATTTAATAAATAGTAGGTAACAATTTAATAAATAGTAGGTAACAATTTAATAAATAGTAGGTAACAATTTAATAAATAGTAGGTAACAATTTAATAAATAGTAGGTAACAATTTAGTAAATAGTAGGCAACAATTTAAAAAATAGTAAGTAGCAATTTAATAAATAGTGAGTAGCAATTTAGTAAATAGTAAGTAGCAATTTAATAAATAGTAAGTAACAATTTAATAAATTGTAATTAACAATTTAATAAATAGTAATTAACAATTTAATAAATAGTAAGTAACAATTTAATAAATAGAAAGTAACAATTTCATAAATAGTAGGTAGCAATTTAATAAATAGTAAGTAACAATTTAATAAATAGTAAGTAACAATTTAATAAATAGTAAGTAACAATTTAATAAATTGTATGTAACAATTTAATAAATTGTAGGTAACAATTTAATAAATAGTAGGTAACAATTTAATAAATAGTAGGTAACAATTTAATTAATAGTAATTAACAATTTAATAAATAGTAAGTAACAATTTTATAAATAGAAAGTAACAATTTCATAAATAGTAGGTAGCAATTTAATAAATAGTAAGTAACAATTTAATAAATAGTAAGTAACAATTTAGTAAATAGTAGGCAACAATTTAAAAAATAGTAAGTAGCAATTTAATAAATAGTGAGTAGCAATTTAGTAAATAGTAAGTAGCAATTTAATAAATAGTAAGTAACAATTTAATAAATTGTAATTAAAAATTTAATAAATAGTAATTAACAATTTAATAAATAGGAAGTAACAATTTAACAAATAGAAAGTAACAATTTCATAAATAGTAGGTAGCAATTTAATAAATAGTAAGTAACAATTTAATAAATAGTAGGTAACAATTTAATAAATAGTAGGTAACAATTTAATAAATAGTAGGTAACAATTTAATAAATAGTAGGTAACAATTTAATAAATAGTATGTAACAATTTAATAAATAGTAGGTAACAATTTAATAAATAGTGGGTAACAATTTAATAAATAGTAAGTAACAATTTAATAAATAATAAGTAGCCATTTAATAAATAGTAAGTAGCAATTTAATCAATAGTAGGTAGCAATTTAATAAATAATAAGTAGCAATTTAATAAATAGTAAGAAGCAATTTAATAAATAGTAAGTAGCAATTTAATAAATAGTAAGAAGCAATTTAATAAATAGTAAGTAGCAATTTAATAAATAGTAAGAAGCAATTTAATAAATAGTAAGTAACAATTTAATAAATTGTAGGCAACAATTTAATAAATAGTAGGTAACAATTTAATAAATAGTAGGTAACAATTTAATAAATAGTAGGTAACAATTTAATAAATACTAGGTAACAATTTAATAAATAATAGGTAACAATTTAATAAATAGTACGTAACAATTTAATAAATAGTTGGAAACAATTTAATAAATAGTAGGTAACAATTTAATAAATAGTAGGTAACAATTTAATAAATAGTAGATAGCAATTTAATAAATAGTAGGTAGCAATTTAATAAATAGTAAGTAGCAATTTAATAAATACTAAGTAGCAATTTAATAAATAGTAAGTAGCAATTTAATAAATAGTAAGTAGCAATTTAATAAATTGTAAGTAGCAATTTAATAAATAGTAAGTAGCAATTTATTAAATAGTAAGTAACAATTTAATAAATAGTAAGTAACAATTTAATAAATAGTAAGTAACAATTTAATAAATTGTAGGTGACAATTTAATAAATAGTAGGTAACAATTTAATAAATACTAGGTAACAATTTAATAAATAGTAGGTAACAATTTAATAAATAGTAGGTAACAATTTAATAAATAGTAGGTAACAATTTAATAAATAGTAGGTAACAATTTCATAAATAGTAGGTAACAATTTAATAAATAGTAGGTAACAATTTAATAAATAGTAGGTAACAATTTAGTAAATAGTAGGCAACAATTTAAAAAATAGTAAGTAGCAATTTAATAAATAGTGAGTAGCAATTTAGTAAATAGTAAGTAGCAATTTAATAAATAGTAAGTAACAATTTAATAAATTGTAATTAACAATTTAATAAATACTAATTAACAATTTAATAAATAGTAAGTAACAATTTAATAAATAGAAAGTAACAATATCATAAATAGTAGGTAGCAATTTAATA
Organism: Andrena chrysosceles; assembly: GCA_963855975.1. Taxonomy (NCBI): domain Eukaryota; kingdom Metazoa; phylum Arthropoda; class Insecta; order Hymenoptera; family Andrenidae; genus Andrena; species Andrena chrysosceles. The sequence continues at coordinate 456,943 of CAWLCU010000486.1, forward strand.
AATAGTAAGTAACAATTTAATAAATAGTAAGTAACAATTTAATAAATAGTAAGTAACAATGTAATAAATTGTATGTAACAATTTAATAAATTGTAGGTAACAATTTAATAAATAGTAGGTAACAATTTAATAAATAGTAGGTAACAATTTAATAAATAGTAATTAACAATTTAATAAATAGTAAGTAACAATTTTATAAATAGAAAGTAACAATTTCATAAATAGTAGGTAGCAATTTAATAAATAGTAAGTAACAATTTAATAAATAGTAAGTAACAATTTAGTAAATAGTAGGCAACAATTTAAAAAATAGTAAGTAGCAATTTAATAAATAGTGAGTAGCAATTTAGTAAATAGTAAGTAGCAATTTAATAAATAGTAAGTAACAATTTAATAAATTGTAATTAACAATTTAATAAATAGTAATTAACAATTTAATAAATAGTAAGTAACAATTTAATAAATAGAAAGTAACAATTTCATAAATAGTAGGTAGCAATTTAATAAATAGTAAGTAACAATTTAATAAATAGTAAGTAACAATTTAATAAACAGTAAGTAACAATTTAATAAATTGTATGTAACAATTTAATAAATTGTAGGTAACAATTTAATAAATAGTAGGTAACAATTTAATAAATAGTAGGTAACAATTTAATAAATAGTAATTCACAATTTAATAAATAGTAAGTAACAATTTAATAAATAGAAAGTAACAATTACATAAATAGTAGGTAGCAATTTAATAAATAGTAAGTAACAATTTAATAAATAGTAAGTAACAATTTAATAAATAGTAAGTAACAATTTAATAAATAGTAAGTAACAATTTAATAAATAGTAAGTAACAATTTAATAAACAGTAAGTAGCCATTTAATAAATAGTAGGTTGCAATTTAATAAATAGTAGGCAGCAATTTAATAAATAGTAGGTAACAATTTAATAAATAGTAGGTAACATTTTAATAAATAGTAGGTAACCATTTAATAAATAGTAGGTAACAATTTAATAAATAGTAGGTAACAATTTAATAAATAGTAAGTAACAATTTAATAAATAGTAAGTAACAATTTAATAAATAGTAAGTAACAATTTAATAAATTGTATGTAACAATTTAATAAATTGTAGGTAACAATTTAATAAATAGTAGGTAACAATTTAATAAATAGTAGGTAACAATTTAATAAATAGTAATTAACAATTTAATAAATAGTAAGTAACAATTTTATAAATAGAAAGTAACAATTTCATAAATAGTAGGTAGCAATTTAATAAATAGTAAGTAACAATTTAATAAATAGTAAGTAACAATTTAGTAAATAGTAGGCAACAATTTAAAAAATAGTAAGTAGCAATTTAATAAATAGTGAGTAGCAATTGAGTAAATAGTAAGTAGCAATTTAATAAATAGTAAGTAACAATTTAATAAATTGTAATTAACAATTTAATAAATAGTAATTAACAATTTAATAAATAGTAAGTAACAATTTAATAAATAGAAAGTAACAATTTCATAAATAGTAGGTAGCAATTTAATAAATAGTAAGTAACAATTTAATAAATAGTAAGTAACAATTTAATAAATAGTAAGTAACAATTTAATAAATTGTATGTAACAATTTAATAAATTGTAGGTAACAATTTAATAAATAGTAGGTAGCAATTTAATAAATAGTAAGTAACAATTTAATAAATAGTAAGTAACAATTTAATAAATAGTAAGTAACAATTTAATAAATTGTATGTAACAATTTAATAAATTGTAGGTAACAATTTAATAAATAGTAGGTAACAATTTAATAAATAGTAGGTAACAATTTAATAAATAGTAATTAACAATTTAATAAATAGTAAGTAACAATTTAATAAATAGTAAGAAGCCATTTAATAAATAGTAGGTAGCAATTTAATAAATAGTAGGTAGCAATTTAATAAATAGTAGGTAACAATTTAATAAATAGTAGGTAACAATTTAATAAATAGTAGGTAACAATTTAATAAATAGTAGGTAACAATTTAATAAATAGTAGGTAACATTTTAATAAACAGAAGGTAACAATTTAATATATAGTAGGTAACAATTTAATAAATAGTAGGTAACAATTTAATAAATAGTAGGTAACAATTTAATAAATAGTATGTAACAATTTAATAAATAGTAGGTAACAATTTAATAAATAGTAGGTAACAATTTAATAAATAGTGGGTAACAATTTAATAAATAGTAAGTAACAATTTAATAAATAATAAGTAGCCATTTAATAAATAGTAAGTAGCAATTTAATCAATAGTAAGGAGCAATTTAATAAATAGTAAGTAGCAATTTAATAAATAGTAAGAAGCAATTTAATAAATAGTAAGTAGCAATTTAATAAATAGTAAGTAGCAATTTAATAAATAGTAAGTAGCAATTTAATAAATAGTAAGAAGCAATTTAATAAATAGTAAGTAACAATTTAATAAATTGTATGCAACAATTTAATAAATAGTAGGTAACAATTTAATAAATAGTAGGTAACAATTTAATAAATAGTAGGTAACAATTTAATAAATACTAGGTAACAATTTAATAAATAGTAGGTAACAATTTAATAAATAGTAGGTAACAATTTAATAAATAGTAGGTAACAATTTAATAAATAGTAGGTAACAATTTAATAAATAGTAGGTAACAATTTAATAAATAGTAGGTAACAATTTAATAAATAGTAGGTAACAATTTAATAAATAGTAGGTAACAATTTAATAAATAGTAGGTAACAATTTAGTAAATAGTAGGCAACAATTTAAAAAATAGTAAGTAGCAATTTAATAAATAGTGAGTAGCAATTTAGTAAATAGTAAGTAGCAATTTAATAAATAGTAAGTAACAATTTAATAAATTGTAATTAACAATTTAATAAATAGTAATTAACAATTTAATAAATAGTAAGTAACAATTTAATAAATAGAAAGTAACAATTTCATAAATAGTAGGTAGCAATTTAATAAATAGTAAGTAACAATTTAATAAATAGTAAGTAACAATTTAATAAATAGTAAGTAACAATTTAATAAATTGTATGTAACAATTTAATAAATTGTAGGTAACAATTTAATAAATAGTAGGTAACAATTTAATAAATAGTATGTAACAATTTAATAAATAGTAGGTAACAATTTAATAAATAGTGGGTAACAATTTAATAAATAGTAAGTAACAATTTAATAAATAATAAGTAGCCATTTAATAAATAGTAAGTAGCAATTTAATCAATAGTAGGTAGCAATTTAATAAATAATAAGTAGCAATTTAATAAATAGTAAGAAGCAATTTAATAAATAGTAAGTAGCATATTTAATAAATAGTAAGTAGCAATTTAATAAATAGTAAGTAGCAATTTAATAAATAGTAAGAAGCAATTTAATAAATAGTAAGTAACAATTTAATAAATTGTAGGCAACAATTTAATAAATAGTAGGTAACAATTTAATAAATAGTAGGTAACAATTTAATAAATAGTAGGTAACAATTTAATAAATACTAGGTAACAATTTAATAAATAATAGGTAACAATTTAATAAATAGTACGTAACAATTTAATAAATAGTTGGAAACAATTTAATAAATAGTAGGTAACAATTTAATAAATAGTAGGTAACAATTTAATAAATAGTAGATAGCAATTTAATAAATAGTAGGTAGCAATTTAATAAATAGTAAGTAGCAATTTAATAAATACTAAGTAGCAATTTAATAAATAGTAAGTAGCAATTTAATAAATAGTAAGTAGCAATTTAATAAATTGTAAGTAGCAATTTAATAAATAGTAAGTAGCAATTTATTAAATAGTAAGTAACAATTTAATAAATAGTAAGTAACAATTTAATAAATAGTAAGTAACAATTTAATAAATTGTAGGTGACAATTTAATAAATAGTAGGTAACAATTTAATAAATACTAGGTAACAATTTAATAAATAGTAGGTAACAATTTAATAAATAGTAGGTAACAATTTAATAAATAGTAGGTAACAATTTAATAAATAGTAGGTAACAATTTCATAAATAGTAGGTAACAATTTAATAAATAGTAGGTAACAATTTAATAAATAGTAGGTAACAATTTAGTAAATAGTAGGCAACAATTTAAAAAATAGTAAGTAGCAATTTAATAAATAGTGAGTAGCAATTTAGTAAATAGTAAGTAGCAATTTAATAAATAGTAAGTAACAATTTAATAAATTGTAATTAACAATTTAATAAATACTAATTAACAATTTAATAAATAGTAAGTAACAATTTAATAAATAGAAAGTAACAATATCATAAATAGTAGGTAGCAATTTAATAAATAGTAAGTAACAATTTAATAAATAGTAAGTAACAATTTAATAAATAGTAAGTAACAATGTAATAAATTGTATGTAACAATTTAATAAATTGTAGGTAACAATTTAATAAATAGTAGGTAACAATTTAATAAATAGTAGGTAACAATTTAATAAATAGTAATTAACAATTTAATAAATAGTAAGTAACAATTTTATAAATAGAAAGTAACAATTTCATAAATTGTAGGTAGCAATTTAATAAATAGTAAGTAACAATTTAATAAATAGTAAGTAACAATTTAGTAAATAGTAGGCAACAATTTAAAAAATAGTAAGTAGCAATTTAATAAATAGAGAGTAGCAATTTAGTAAATAGTAAGTAGCAATTTAATAAATAGTAAGTAACAATTTAATAAATTGTAATTAACAATTTAATAAATAATAATTAACAATTTAATAAATAGTAAGTAACAATTTAATAAATAGAAAGTAACAATTTCATAAATAGTAGGTAGCAATTTAATAAATAGTAAGTAACAATTTAATAAATAGTAAGTAACAATTTAATAAACAGTAAGTAACAATTTAATAAATTGTATGTAACAATTTAATAAATTGTAGGTAACAATTTAATAAATAGTAGGTAACAATTTAATAAATAGTAGGTAACAATTTAATAAATAGTAATTCACAATTTAATAAATAGTAAGTAACAATTTAATAAATAGAAAGTAACAATTACATAAATAGTAGGTAGCAATTTAATAAATAGTAAGTAACAATTTAATAAATAGTAAGTAACAATTTAATAAATAGTAAGTAACAATTTAATAAATAGTAAGTAACAATTTAATAAATAGTAAGTAACAATTTAATAAACAGTAAGTAGCCATTTAATAAATAGTAGGTTGCAATTTAATAAATAGTAGGCAGCAATTTAATAAATAGTAGGTAACAATTTAATAAATAGTAGGTAACATTTTAATAAATAGTAGGTAACCATTTAATAAATAGTAGGTAACAATTTAATAAATAGTAGGTAACAATTTAATAAATAGTAAGTAACAATTTAATAAATAGTAAGTAACAATTTAATAAATAGTAAGTAACAATTTAATAAATTGTATGTAACAATTTAATAAATTGTAGGTAACAATTTAATAAATAGTAGGTAACAATTTAATAAATAGTAGGTAACAATTTAATAAATAGTAATTAACAATTTAATAAATAGTAAGTAACAATTTTATAAATAGAAAGTAACAATTTCATAAATAGTAGGTAGCAATTTAATAAATAGTAAGTAACAATTTAATAAATAGTAAGTAACAATTTAGTAAATAGTAGGCAACAATTTAAAAAATAGTAAGTAGCAATTTAATAAATAGTGAGTAGCAATTTAGTAAATAGTAAGTAGCAATTTAATAAATAGTAAGTAACAATTTAATAAATTGTAATTAACAATTTAATAAATAGTAATTAACAATTTAATAAATAGTAAGTAACAATTTAATAAATAGAAAGTAACAATTTCATAAATAGTAGGTAGCAATTTAATAAATAGTAAGTAACAATTTAATAAATAGTAAGTAACAATTTAATAAATAGTAAGTAACAATTTAATAAATTGTATGTAACAATTTAATAAATTGTAGGTAACAATTTAATAAATAGTAGGTAGCAATTTAATAAATAGTAAGTAACAATTTAATAAATAGTAAGTAACAATTTAATAAATAGTAAGTAACAATTTAATAAATTGTATGTAACAATTTAATAAATTGTAGGTAACAATTTAATAAATAGTAGGTAACAATTTAATAAATAGTAGGTAACAATTTAATAAATAGTAATTAACAATTTAATAAATAGTAAGTAACAATTTAATAAATAGTAAGAAGCCATTTAATAAATAGTAGGTAGCAATTTAATAAATAGTAGGTAGCAATTTAATAAATAGTAGGTAACAATTTAATAAATAGTAGGTAACAATTTAATAAATAGTAGGTAACAATTTAATAAATAGTAGGTAACAATTTAATAAATAGTAGGTAACATTTTAATAAACAGAAGGTAACAATTTAATATATAGTAGGTAACAATTTAATAAATAGTAGGTAACAATTTAATAAATAGTAGGTAACAATTTAATAAATAGTATGTAACAATTTAATAAATAGTAGGTAACAATTTAATAAATAGTAGGTAACAATTTAATAAATAGTGGGTAACAATTTAATAAATAGTAAGTAACAATTTAATAAATAATAAGTAGCCATTTAATAAATAGTAAGTAGCAATTTAATCAATAGTAAGTAGCAATTTAATAAATAGTAAGTAGCAATTTAATAAATAGTAAGAAGCAATTTAATAAATAGTAAGTAGCAATTTAATAAATAGTAAGTAGCAATTTAATAAATAGTAAGTAGCAATTTAATAAATAGTAAGAAGCAATTTAATAAATAGTAAGTAACAATTTAATAAATTGTATGCAACAATTTAATAAATAGTAGGTAACAATTTAATAAATAGTAGGTAACAATTTAATAAATAGTAGGTAACAATTTAATAAATACTAGGTAACAATTTAATAAATAGTAGGTAACAATTTAATAAATAGTACGTAACAATTTAATAAATAGAAGGTAACAATTTAATAAATAGTTGGAAACAATTTAATAAATAGTAGGTAACAATTTAATAAATAGTAGGTAGCAATTTAATAAATGGTAGGTAGCAATTTAATAAATAGTAAGTAGCAATTTAATAAATAGTAAGTAGCAATTTAATAAATAGTAAGTAGCAATTTAATAAATAGTAAGTATCAATTTAATAAATTGTAAGTAGCAATTTAATAAATAGTAAGTAGCAATTTATTAAATAGTAAGTAACAATTTAATAAATAGTAAGTAACAATTTAATAAATAGTAAGTAACAATTTAATAAATTGTAGGTGACAATTTAATAAATAGTAGGTAACAATTTAATAAATAATAGGTAACAATTTAATAAATAGTAGGTAACAATTTAATAAATAGTAGGTAACAATTTAATAAATAGTAGGTAACAATTTAATAAATAGTAGGTAACAATTTAATAAATAGTAGGTAACAATTTAATAAATAGTAGGTAACAATTTAATAAATAGTAGGTAACAATTTAGTAAATAGTAGGCAACAATTTAAAAAATAGTAAGTAGCAATTTAATAAATAGTGAGTAGCAATTTAGTAAATAGTAAGTAGCAATTTAATAAATAGTAAGTAACAATTTAATAAATTGTAATTAACAATTTAATAAATAGTAATTAACAATTTAATAAATAGTAAGTAACAATTTAATAAATAGAAAGTAACAATTTCATAAATAGTAGGTAGCAATTTAATAAATAGTAAGTAACAATTTAATAAATAGTAAGTAACAATTTAATAAATAGTAAGTAACAATTTAATAAATAGTAAGTAACAATTTAATAAATTGTATGTAACAATTTAATAAATTGTAGGTAACAATTTAATAAATAGTAGGTAACAATTTAATAAATAGTAGGTAACAATTTAATTAATAGTAATTAACAATTTAATAAATAGTAAGTAACAATTTTATAAATAGAAAGTAACAATTTCATAAATAGTAGGTAGCAATTTAATAAATAGTAAGTAACAATTTAATAAATAGTAAGTAACAATTTAGTAAATAGTAGGCAACAATTTAAAAAATAGTAAGTAGCAATTTAATAAATAGTGAGTAGCAATTTAGTAAATAGTAAGTAGCAATTTAATAAATAGTAAGTAACAATTTAATAAATTGTAATTAACAATTTAATAAATAGTAATTAACAATTTAATAAATAGTAAGTAACAATTTAACAAATAGAAAGTAACAATTTCATAAATAGTAGGTAGCAATTTAATAAATAGTAAGTAACAATTTAATAAATAGTAGGTAACAATTTAATAAATAGTAGGTAACAATTTAATAAATAGTAGGTAACAATTTAATAAATAGTAGGTAACAATTTAATAAATAGTATGTAACAATTTAATAAATAGTAGGTAACAATTTAATAAATAGTGGGTAACAATTTAATAAATAGTAAGTAACAATTTAATAAATAATAAGTAGCCATTTAATAAATAGTAAGTAGCAATTTAATCAATAGTAGGTAGCAATTTAATAAATAATAAGTAGCAATTTAATAAATAGTAAGTAACAATTTAATAAATAGTAAGTAACAATTCAATAAATAGTAAGTAACAATTTAATAAATTGTAGGTGACAATTTAATAAATAGTAGGTAACAATTTAATAAATAGTAGGTAACAATTTAATAAATAGTAGGTAACAATTTAATAAATAGTAGGTAACAATTTAATAAATAGTAGGTAACAATTTAATAAATAGTAGGTAACAATTTAATAAATAGTAGGTAACAATTTAATAAATAGTAGGTAACAATTTAATAAATAGTAGGTAACAATTTAATAAATAGTAGGTAACAATTTAGTAAATAGTAGGCAACAATTTAAAAAATAGTAAGTAGCAATTTAATAAATAGTGAGTAGCAATTTAGTAAATAGTAAGTAGCAATTTAATAAATAGTAAGTAACAATTTAATAAATAGTAAGTAACAATTTAATAAATAGTAAGTAACAATTTAATAAATTGTATGTAGCAATTTAATAAATTGTAGGTAACAATTTAATAAATAGTAGGTAACAATTTAATAAATAGTAGGTAACAATTTAATAAATAGTAATTAACAATTTAATAAATAGTAAGTAACAATTCTATAAATAGAAAGTAACAATTTCATAAATAGTAGGTAGCAATTTAATAAATAGTAAGTAACAATTTAATAAATAGTAAGTAACAATTTAGTAAATAGTAGGCAACAATTTAAAAAATAGTAAGTAGCAATTTAATAAATAGTGAGTAGCAATTTAGTAAATAGTAAGTAGCAATTTAATAAATAGTAAGTAACAATTTAATAAATTGTAATTAACAATTTAATAAATAGTAATTAACAATTTAATAAATAGTAAGTAACAATTTCATAAATAGAAAGTAACAATTTCATAAATAGTAGGTAGCAATTTAATAAATAGTAAGTAACAATTTAATAAATAGTAAGTAACAATTTAATAAATAGTAAGTAATAATTTAATAAATTGTATGTAACAATTTAATAAATTGTAGGTAACAATTTAATAAATAGTAGGTAACAATTTAATAAATAGTAGGTAACAATTTAATAAATAGTAGGTAACAATTTAATAAATAGTACGTAACAATTTAATAAATAGAAGGTAACAATTTAATAAATAGTTGGAAACAATTTAATAAATAGTAGGTAACAATTTAATAAATAGTAGGTAGCAATTTAATAAATAGTAGGTAGCAATTTAATAAATAGTAAGTAGCAATTTAATAAATAGTAAGTAGCAATTTAATAAATAGTAAGTAGCAATTTAATAAATAGTAAGTAGCAATTTAATAAATTGTAAGTAGCAATTTAATAAATAGTAAGTAGCAATTTATTAAATAGTAAGTAACAATTTAATAAATAGTAAGTAACAATTTAATAAATAGTAAGTAACAATTTAATAAATTGTAGGTGACAATTTAATAAATAGTAGGTAACAATTTAATAAATAGTAGGTAACAATTTAATAAATAGTAGGTAACAATTTAATAAATAGTAGGTAACAATTTAATAAATAGTAGGTAACAATTTAATAAATAGTAGGTAACAATTTAATAAATAGTAGGTAACAATTTAATAAATAGTAGGTAACAATTTAATAAATACTAGGTAACAATTTAATAAATAATAGGTAACAATTTAATAAATAGTACGTAACAATTTAATAAATAGTTGGAAACAATTTAATAAATAGTAGGTAACAATTTAATAAATAGTAGGTAACAATTTAATAAATAGTAGATAGCAATTTAATAAATAGTAGGTAGCAATTTAATAAATAGTAAGTAGCAATTTAATAAATACTAAGTAGCAATTTAATAAATAGTAAGTAGCAATTTAATAAATAGTAAGTAGCAATTTAATAAATTGTAAGTAGCAATTTAATAAATAGTAAGTAGCAATTTATTAAATAGTAAGTAACAATTTAATAAATAGTAAGTAACAATTTAATAAATAGTAAGTAACATTTTAATAAATTGTAGGTGACAATTTAATAAATAGTAGGTAACAATTTAATAAATACTAGGTAACAATTTAATAAATAGTAGGTAACAATTTAATAAATAGTAGGTAACAATTTAATAAATAGTAGGTAACAATTTAATAAATAGTAGGTAACAATTTCATAAATAGTAGGTAACAATTTAATAAATAGTAGGTAACAATTTAATAAATAGTAGGTAACAATTTAGTAAATAGTAGGCAACAATTTAAAAAATAGTAAGTAGCAATTTAATAAATAGTGAGTAGCAATTTAGTAAATAGTAAGTAGCAATTTAATAAATAGTAAGTAACAATTTAATAAATTGTAATTAACAATTTAATAAATACTAATTAACAATTTAATAAATAGTAAGTAACAATTTAATAAATAGAAAGTAACAATATCATAAATAGTAGGTAGCAATTTAATAAATAGTAAGTAACAATTTAATAAATAGTAAGTAACAATTTAATAAATAGTAAGTAACAATGTAATAAATTGTATGTAACAATTTAATAAATTGTAGGTAACAATTTAATAAATAGTAGGTAACAATTTAATAAATAGTAGGTAACAATTTAATAAATAGTAATTAACAATTTAATAAATAGTAAGTAACAATTTTATAAATAGAAAGTAACAATTTCATAAATAGTAGGTAGCAATTTAATAAATAGTAAGTAACAATTTAATAAATAGTAAGTAACAATTTAGTAAATAGTAGGCAACAATTTAAAAAATAGTAAGTAGCAATTTAATAAATAGTGAGTAGCAATTTAGTAAATAGTAAGTAGCAATTTAATAAATAGTAAGTAACAATTTAATAAATTGTAATTAACAATTTAATAAATAGTAATTAACAATTTAATAAATAGTAAGTAACAATTTAATAAATAGAAAGTAACAATTTCATAAATAGTAGGTAGCAATTTAATAAATAGTAAGTAACAATTTAATAAATAGTAAGTTACAATTTAATAAACAGTAAGTAACAATTTAATAAATTGTATGTAACAATTTAATAAATTGTAGGTAACAATTTAATAAATAGTAGGTAACAATTTAATAAATAGTAGGTAACAATTTAATAAATAGTAATTCACAATTTAATAAATAGTAAGTAACAATTTAATAAATAGAAAGTAACAATTACATAAATAGTAGGTAGCAATTTAATAAATAGTAAGTAACAATTTAATAAATAGTAAGTAACAATTTAATAAATAGTAAGTAACAATTTAATAAATAGTAAGTAACAATTTAATAAATAGTAAGTAACAATTTAATAAACAGTAAGTAGCCATTTAATAAATAGTAGGTTGCAATTTAATAAATAGTAGGCAGCAATTTAATAAATAGTAGGTAACAATTTAATAAATAGTAGGTAACATTTTAATAAATAGTAGGTAACCATTTAATAAATAGTAGGTAACAATTTAATAATTAGTAGGTAACAATTTAATAAATAGTAAGTAACAATTTAATAAATAGTAAGTAACAATTTAATAAATAGTAAGTAACAATTTAATAAATTGTATGTAACAATTTAATAAATTGTAGGTAACAATTTAATAAATAGTAGGTAACAATTTAATAAATAGTAGGTAACAATTTAATAAATAGTAATTAACAATTTAATAAATAGTAAGTAACAATTTTATAAATAGAAAGTAACAATTTCATAAATAGTAGGTAGCAATTTAATAAATAGTAAGTAACAATTTAATAAATAGTAAGTAACAATTTAGTAAATAGTAGGCAACAATTTAAAAAATAGTAAGTAGCAATTTAATAAATAGTGAGTAGCAATTTAGTAAATAGTAAGTAGCAATTTAATAAATAGTAAGTAACAATTTAATAAATTGTAATTAACAATTTAATAAATAGTAATTAACAATTTAATAAATAGTAAGTAACAATTTAATAAATAGAAAGTAACAATTTCATAAATAGTAGGTAGCAATTTAATAAATAGTAAGTAACAATTTAATAAATAGTAAGTAACAATTTAATAAATAGTAAGTAACAATTTAGTAAATTGTATGTAACAATTTAATAAATTGTAGGTAACAATTTAATAAATAGTAGGTAGCAATTTAATAAATAGTAAGTAACAATTTAATAAATAGTAAGTAACAATTTAATAAATAGTAAGTAACAATTTAATAAATTGTATGTAACAATTTAATAAATTGTAGGTAACAATTTAATAAATAGTAGGTAACAATTTAATAAATAGTAGGTAACAATTTAATAAATAGTAATTAACAATTTAATAAATAGTAAGTAACAATTTAATAAATAGTAAGAAGCCATTTAATAAATAGTAGGTAGCAATTTAATAAATAGTAGGTAGCAATTTAATAAATAGTAGGTAACAATTTAATAAATAGTAGGTAACAATTTAATAAATAGTAGGTAACAATTTAATAAATAGTAGGTAACAATTTAATAAATAGTAGGTAACAATTTAATAAATAGTAGGTAACAATTTAATAAATAGTAGGTAACAATTTAATAAATAGTAGGTAACAATTTAATAAATACTAGGTAACAATTTAATAAATAATAGGTAACAATTTAATAAATAGTACGTAACAATTTAATAAATAGTTGGAAACAATTTAATAAATAGTAGGTAACAATTTAATAAATAGTAGGTAACAATTTAATAAATAGTAGATAGCAATTTAATAAATAGTAGGTAGCAATTTAATAAATAGTAAGTAGCAATTTAATAAATACTAAGTAGCAATTTAATAAATAGTAAGTAGCAATTTAATAAATAGTAAGTAGCAATTTAATAAATTGTAAGTAGCAATTTAATAAATAGTAAGTAGCAATTTATTAAATAGTAAGTAACAATTTAATAAATAGTAAGTAACAATTTAATAAATAGTAAGTAACAATTTAATAAATTGTAGGTGACAATTTAATAAATAGTAGGTAACAATTTAATAAATACTAGGTAACAATTTAATAAATAGTAGGTAACAATTTAATAAATAGTAGGTAACAATTTAATAAATAGTAGGTAACAATTTAATAAATAGTAGGTAACAATTTCATAAATAGTAGGTAACAATTTAATAAATAGTAGGTAACAATTTAATAAATAGTAGGTAACAATTTAGTAAATAGTAGGCAACAATTTAAAAAATAGTAAGTAGCAATTTAATAAATAGTGAGTAGCAATTTAGTAAATAGTAAGTAGCAATTTAATAAATAGTAAGTAACAATTTAATAAATTGTAATTAACAATTTAATAAATACTAATTAACAATTTAATAAATAGTAAGTAACAATTTAATAAATAGAAAGTAACAATATCATAAATAGTAGGTAGCAATTTAATAAATAGTAAGTAACAATTTAATAAATAGTAAGTAACAATTTAATAAATAGTAAGTAACAATGTAATAAATTGTATGTAACAATTTAATAAATTGTAGGTAACAATTTAATAAATAGTAGGTAACAATTTAATAAATAGTAGGTAACAATTTAATAAATAGTAATTAACAATTTAATAAATAGTAAGTAACAATTTTATAAATAGAAAGTAACAATTTCATAAATTGTAGGTAGCAATTTAATAAATAGTAAGTAACAATTTAATAAATAGTAAGTAACAATTTAGTAAATAGTAGGCAACAATTTAAAAAATAGTAAGTAGCAATTTAATAAATAGAGAGTAGCAATTTAGTAAATAGTAAGTAGCAATTTAATAAATAGTAAGTAACAATTTAATAAATTGTAATTAACAATTTAATAAATAATAATTAACAATTTAATAAATAGTAAGTAACAATTTAATAAATAGAAAGTAACAATTTCATAAATAGTAGGTAGCAATTTAATAAATAGTAAGTAACAATTTAATAAATAGTAAGTAACAATTTAATAAACAGTAAGTAACAATTTAATAAATTGTATGTAACAATTTAATAAATTGTAGGTAACAATTTAATAAATAGTAGGTAACAATTTAATAAATAGTAGGTAACAATTTAATAAATAGTAATTCACAATTTAATAAATAGTAAGTAACAATTTAATAAATAGAAAGTAACAATTACATAAATAGTAGGTAGCAATTTAATAAATAGTAAGTAACAATTTAATAAATAGTAAGTAACAATTTAATAAATAGTAAGTAACAATTTAATAAATAGTAAGTAACAATTTAATAAATAGTAAGTAACAATTTAATAAACAGTAAGTAGCCATTTAATAAATAGTAGGTTGCAATTTAATAAATAGTAGGCAGCAATTTAATAAATAGTAGGTAACAATTTAATAAATAGTAGGTAACATTTTAATAAATAGTAGGTAACCATTTAATAAATAGTAGGTAACAATTTAATAAATAGTAGGTAACAATTTAATAAATAGTAAGTAACAATTTAATAAATAGTAAGTAACAATTTAATAAATAGTAAGTAACAATTTAATAAATTGTATGTAACAATTTAATAAATTGTAGGTAACAATTTAATAAATAGTAGGTAACAATTTAATAAATAGTAGGTAACATTTTAATAAATAGTAATTAACAATTTAATAAATAGTAAGTAACAATTTTATAAATAGAAAGTAACAATTTCATAAATAGTAGGTAGCAATTTAATAAATAGTAAGTAACAATTTAATAAATAGTAAGTAACAATTTAGTAAATAGTAGGCAACAATTTAAAAAATAGTAAGTAGCAATTTAATAAATAGTGAGTAGCAATTTAGTAAATAGTAAGTAGCAATTTAATAAATAGTAAGTAACAATTTAATAAATTGTAATTAACAATTTAATAAATAGTAATTAACAATTTAATAAATAGTAAGTAACAATTTAATAAATAGAAAGTAACAATTTCATAAATAGTAGGTAGCAATTTAATAAATAGTAAGTAACAATTTAATAAATAGTAAGTAACAATTTAATAAATAGTAAGTAACAATTTAATAAATTGTATGTAACAATTTAATAAATTGTAGGTAACAATTTAATAAATAGTAGGTAGCAATTTAATAAATAGTAAGTAACAATTTAATAAATAGTAAGTAACAATTTAATAAATAGTAAGTAACAATTTAATAAATTGTATGTAACAATTTAATAAATTGTAGGTAACAATTTAATAAATAGTAGGTAACAATTTAATAAATAGTAGGTAACAATTTAATAAATAGTAATTAACAATTTAATAAATAGTAAGTAACAATTTAATAAATAGTAAGAAGCCATTTAATAAATAGTAGGTAGCAATTTAATAAATAGTAGGTAGCAATTTAATAAATAGTAGGTAACAATTTAATAAATAGTAGGTAACAATTTAATAAATAGTAGGTAACAATTTAATAAATAGTAGGTAACAATTTAATAAATAGTAGGTAACATTTTAATAAACAGAAGGTAACAATTTAATATATAGTAGGTAACAATTTAATAAATAGTAGGTAACAATTTAATAAATAGTAGGTAACAATTTAATAAATAGTATGTAACAATTTAATAAATAGTAGGTAACAATTTAATAAATAGTAGGTAACAATTTAATAAATAGTGGGTAACAATTTAATAAATAGTAAGTAACAATTTAATAAATAATAAGTAGCCATTTAATAAATAGTAAGTAGCAATTTAATCAATAGTAAGTAGCAATTTAATAAATAGTAAGTAGCAATTTAATAAATAGTAAGAAGCAATTTAATAAATAGTAAGTAGCAATTTAATAAATAGTAAGTAGCAATTTAATAAATAGTAAGTAGCAATTTAATAAATAGTAAGAAGCAATTTAATAAATAGTAAGTAACAATTTAATAAATTGTATGCAACAATTTAATAAATAGTAGGTAACAATTTAATAAATAGTAGGTAACAATTTAATAAATAGTAGGTAACAATTTAATAAATACTAGGTAACAATTTAATAAATAGTAGGTAACAATTTAATAAATAGTACGTAACAATTTAATAAATAGAAGGTAACAATTTAATAAATAGTTGGAAACAATTTAATAAATAGTAGGTAACAATTTAATAAATAGTAGGTAGCAATTTAATAAATGGTAGGTAGCAATTTAATAAATAGTAAGTAGCAATTTAATAAATAGTAAGTAGCAATTTAATAAATAGTAAGTAGCAATTTAATAAATAGTAAGTATCAATTTAATAAATTGTAAGTAGCAATTTAATAAATAGTAAGTAGCAATTTATTAAATAGTAAGTAACAATTTAATAAATAGTAAGTAACAATTTAATAAATAGTAAGTAACAATTTAATAAATTGTAGGTGACAATTTAATAAATAGTAGGTAACAATTTAATAAATAGTAGGTAACAATTTAATAAATAGTAGGTAACAATTTAATAAATAGTAGGTAACAATTTAATAAATAGTAGGTAACAATTTAATAAATAGTAGGTAACAATTTAATAAATAGTAGGTAACAATTTAATAAATAGTAGGTAACAATTTAATAAATAGTAGGTAACAATTTAGTAAATAGTAGGCAACAATTTAAAAAATAGTAAGTAGCAATTTAATAAATAGTGAGTAGCAATTTAGTAAATAGTAAGTAGCAATTTAATAAATAGTAAGTAACAATTTAATAAATTGTAATTAACAATTTAATAAATAGTAATTAACAATTTAATAAATAGTAAGTAACAATTTAATAAATAGAAAGTAACAATTTCATAAATAGTAGGTAGCAATTTAATAAATAGTAAGTAACAATTTAATAAATAGTAAGTAACAATTTAATAAATAGTAAGTAACAATTTAATAAATAGTAAGTAACAATTTAATAAATTGTATGTAACAATTTAATAAATTGTAGGTAACAATTTAATAAATAGTAGGTAACAATTTAATAAATAGTAGGTAACAATTTAATTAATAGTAATTAACAATTTAATAAATAGTAAGTAACAATTTTATAAATAGAAAGTAACAATTTCATAAATAGTAGGTAGCAATTTAATAAATAGTAAGTAACAATTTAATAAATAGTAAGTAACAATTTAGTAAATAGTAGGCAACAATTTAAAAAATAGTAAGTAGCAATTTAATAAATAGTGAGTAGCAATTTAGTAAATAGTAAGTAGCAATTTAATAAATAGTAAGTAACAATTTAATAAATTGTAATTAACAATTTAATAAATAGTAATTAACAATTTAATAAATAGTAAGTAACAATTTAACAAATAGAAAGTAACAATTTCATAAATAGTAGGTAGCAATTTAATAAATAGTAAGTAACAATTTAATAAATAGTAGGTAACAATTTAATAAATAGTAGGTAACAATTTAATAAATAGTAGGTAACAATTTAATAAATAGTAGGTAACAATTTAATAAATAGTATGTAACAATTTAATAAATAGTAGGTAACAATTTAATAAATAGTGGGTAACAATTTAATAAATAGTAAGTAACAATTTAATAAATAATAAGTAGCCATTTAATAAATAGTAAGTAGCAATTTAATCAATAGTAGGTAGCAATTTAATAAATAATAAGTAGCAATTTAATAAATAGTAAGAAGCAATTTAATAAATAGTAAGTAGCAATTTAATAAATAGTAAGTAGCAATTTAATAAATAGTAAGTAGCAATTTAATAAATAGTAAGAAGCAATTTAATAAATAGTAAGTAACAATTTAATAAATTGTAGGCAACAATTTAATAAATAGTAGGTAACAATTTAATAAATAGTAGGTAACAATTTAATAAATAGTAGGTAACAATTTAATAAATACTAGGTAACAATTTAATAAATAATAGGTAACAATTTAATAAATAGTACGTAACAATTTAATAAATAGAAGGTAACAATTTAATAAATAGTTGGAAACAATTTAATAAATAGTAGGTAACAATTTAATAAATAGTAGGTAGCAATTTAATAAATAGTAAGTAACAATTTAATAAATTGTATGCAACAATTTAATAAATAGTAGGTAACAATTTAATAAATAGTACGTAACAATTTAATAAATAGAAGGTAACAATTTAATAAATAGTTGGAAACAATTTAATAAATAGTAGGTAACAATTTAATAAATAGTAGGTAGCAATTTAATAAATAGTAGGTAGCAATTTAATAAATAGTAAGTAGCAATTTAATAAATAGTAAGTAGCAATTTAATAAATAGTAAGTAGCAATTTAATAAATAGTAAGTAGCAATTTAATAAATAGTAAGTAGCAATTTAATAAATTGTAAGTAGCAATTTAATAAATAGTAAGTAGCAATTTATTAAATAGTAAGTAACAATTTAATAAATAGTAAGTAACAATTCAATAAATAGTAAGTAACAATTTAATAAATTGTAGGTGACAATTTAATAAATAGTAGGTAACAATTTAATAAATAGTAGGTAACAATTTAATAAATAGTAGGTAACAATTTAATAAATAGTAGGTAACAATTTAATAAATAGTAGGTAACAATTTAATAAATAGTAGGTAACAATTTAATAAATAGTAGGTAACAATTTAATAAATAGTAGGTAACAATTTAATAAATAGTAGGTAACAATTTAATAAATAGTAGGTAACAATTTAGTAAATAGTAGGCAACAATTTAAAAAATAGTAAGTAGCAATTTAATAAATAGTGAGTAGCAATTTAGTAAATAGTAAGTAGCAATTTAATAAATAGTAAGTAACAATTTAATAAATAGTAAGTAACAATTTAATAAATAGTAAGTAACAATTTAATAAATTGTATGTAGCAATTTAATAAATTGTAGGTAACAATTTAATAAATAGTAGGTAACAATTTAATAAATAGTAGGTAACAATTTAATAAATAGTAATTAACAATTTAATAAATAGTAAGTAACAATTCTATAAATAGAAAGTAACAATTTCATAAATAGTAGGTAGCAATTTAATAAATAGTAAGTAACAATTTAATAAATAGTAAGTAACAATTTAGTAAATAGTAGGCAACAATTTAAAAAATAGTAAGTAGCAATTTAATAAATAGTGAGTAGCAATTTAGTAAATAGTAAGTAGCAATTTAATAAATAGTAAGTAACAATTTAATAAATTGTAATTAACAATTTAATAAATAGTAATTAACAATTTAATAAATAGTAAGTAACAATTTCATAAATAGAAAGTAACAATTTCATAAATAGTAGGTAGCAATTTAATAAATAGTAAGTAACAATTTAATAAATAGTAAGTAACAATTTAATAAATAGTAAGTAATAATTTAATAAATTGTATGTAACAATTTAATAAATTGTAGGTAACAATTTAATAAATAGTAGGTAACAATTTAATAAATAGTAGGTAACAATTTAATAAATAGTAGGTAACAATTTAATAAATAGTACGTAACAATTTAATAAATAGAAGGTAACAATTTAATAAATAGTTGGAAACAATTTAATAAATAGTAGGTAACAATTTAATAAATAGTAGGTAGCAATTTAATAAATAGTAGGTAGCAATTTAATAAATAGTAAGTAGCAATTTAATAAATAGTAAGTAGCAATTTAATAAATAGTAAGTAGCAATTTAATAAATAGTAAGTAGCAATTTAATAAATTGTAAGTAGCAATTTAATAAATAGTAAGTAGCAATTTATTAAATAGTAAGTAACAATTTAATAAATAGTAAGTAACAATTTAATAAATAGTAAGTAACAATTTAATAAATTGTAGGTGACAATTTAATAAATAGTAGGTAACAATTTAATAAATAGTAGGTAACAATTTAATAAATAGTAGGTAACAATTTAATAAATAGTAGGTAACAATTTAATAAATAGTAGGTAACAATTTAATAAATAGTAGGTAACAATTTAATAAATAGTAGGTAACAATTTAATAAATAGTAGGTAACAATTTAATAAATACTAGGTAACAATTTAATAAATAATAGGTAACAATTTAATAAATAGTACGTAACAATTTAATAAATAGTTGGAAACAATTTAATAAATAGTAGGTAACAATTTAATAAATAGTAGGTAACAATTTAATAAATAGTAGATAGCAATTTAATAAATAGTAGGTAGCAATTTAATAAATAGTAAGTAGCAATTTAATAAATACTAAGTAGCAATTTAATAAATAGTAAGTAGCAATTTAATAAATAGTAAGTAGCAATTTAATAAATTGTAAGTAGCAATTTAATAAATAGTAAGTAGCAATTTATTAAATAGTAAGTAACAATTTAATAAATAGTAAGTAACAATTTAATAAATAGTAAGTAACATTTTAATAAATTGTAGGTGACAATTTAATAAATAGTAGGTAACAATTTAATAAATACTAGGTAACAATTTAATAAATAGTAGGTAACAATTTAATAAATAGTAGGTAACAATTTAATAAATAGTAGGTAACAATTTAATAAATAGTAGGTAACAATTTCATAAATAGTAGGTAACAATTTAATAAATAGTAGGTAACAATTTAATAAATAGTAGGTAACAATTTAGTAAATAGTAGGCAACAATTTAAAAAATAGTAAGTAGCAATTTAATAAATAGTGAGTAGCAATTTAGTAAATAGTAAGTAGCAATTTAATAAATAGTAAGTAACAATTTAATAAATTGTAATTAACAATTTAATAAATACTAATTAACAATTTAATAAATAGTAAGTAACAATTTAATAAATAGAAAGTAACAATATCATAAATAGTAGGTAGCAATTTAATAAATAGTAAGTAACAATTTAATAAATAGTAAGTAACAATTTAATAAATAGTAAGTAACAATGTAATAAATTGTATGTAACAATTTAATAAATTGTAGGTAACAATTTAATAAATAGTAGGTAACAATTTAATAAATAGTAGGTAACAATTTAATAAATAGTAATTAACAATTTAATAAATAGTAAGTAACAATTTTATAAATAGAAAGTAACAATTTCATAAATAGTAGGTAGCAATTTAATAAATAGTAAGTAACAATTTAATAAATAGTAAGTAACAATTTAGTAAATAGTAGGCAACAATTTAAAAAATAGTAAGTAGCAATTTAATAAATAGTGAGTAGCAATTTAGTAAATAGTAAGTAGCAATTTAATAAATAGTAAGTAACAATTTAATAAATTGTAATTAACAATTTAATAAATAGTAATTAACAATTTAATAAATAGTAAGTAACAATTTAATAAATAGAAAGTAACAATTTCATAAATAGTAGGTAGCAATTTAATAAATAGTAAGTAACAATTTAATAAATAGTAAGTTACAATTTAATAAACAGTAAGTAACAATTTAATAAATTGTATGTAACAATTTAATAAATTGTAGGTAACAATTTAATAAATAGTAGGTAACAATTTAATAAATAGTAGGTAACAATTTAATAAATAGTAATTCACAATTTAATAAATAGTAAGTAACAATTTAATAAATAGAAAGTAACAATTACATAAATAGTAGGTAGCAATTTAATAAATAGTAAGTAACAATTTAATAAATAGTAAGTAACAATTTAATAAATAGTAAGTAACAATTTAATAAATAGTAAGTAACAATTTAATAAATAGTAAGTAACAATTTAATAAACAGTAAGTAGCCATTTAATAAATAGTAGGTTGCAATTTAATAAATAGTAGGCAGCAATTTAATAAATAGTAGGTAACAATTTAATAAATAGTAGGTAACATTTTAATAAATAGTAGGTAACCATTTAATAAATAGTAGGTAACAATTTAATAATTAGTAGGTAACAATTTAATAAATAGTAAGTAACAATTTAATAAATAGTAAGTAACAATTTAATAAATAGTAAGTAACAATTTAATAAATTGTATGTAACAATTTAATAAATTGTAGGTAACAATTTAATAAATAGTAGGTAACAATTTAATAAATAGTAGGTAACAATTTAATAAATAGTAATTAACAATTTAATAAATAGTAAGTAACAATTTTATAAATAGAAAGTAACAATTTCATAAATAGTAGGTAGCAATTTAATAAATAGTAAGTAACAATTTAATAAATAGTAAGTAACAATTTAGTAAATAGTAGGCAACAATTTAAAAAATAGTAAGTAGCAATTTAATAAATAGTGAGTAGCAATTTAGTAAATAGTAAGTAGCAATTTAATAAATAGTAAGTAACAATTTAATAAATTGTAATTAACAATTTAATAAATAGTAATTAACAATTTAATAAATAGTAAGTAACAATTTAATAAATAGAAAGTAACAATTTCATAAATAGTAGGTAGCAATTTAATAAATAGTAAGTAACAATTTAATAAATAGTAAGTAACAATTTAATAAATAGTAAGTAACAATTTAGTAAATTGTATGTAACAATTTAATAAATTGTAGGTAACAATTTAATAAATAGTAGGTAGCAATTTAATAAATAGTAAGTAACAATTTAATAAATAGTAAGTAACAATTTAATAAATAGTAAGTAACAATTTAATAAATTGTATGTAACAATTTAATAAATTGTAGGTAACAATTTAATAAATAGTAGGTAACAATTTAATAAATAGTAGGTAACAATTTAATAAATAGTAATTAACAATTTAATAAATAGTAAGTAACAATTTAATAAATAGTAAGAAGCCATTTAATAAATAGTAGGTAGCAATTTAATAAATAGTAGGTAGCAATTTAATAAATAGTAGGTAACAATTTAATAAATAGTAGGTAACAATTTAATAAATAGTAGGTAACAATTTAATAAATAGTAGGTAACAATTTAATAAATAGTAGGTAACATTTTAATAAACAGAAGGTAACAATTTAATATATAGTAGGTAACAATTTAATAAATAGTAGGTAACAATTTAATAAATAGTAGGTAACAATTTAATAAATAGTATGTAACAATTTAATAAATAGTAGGTAACAATTTAATAAATAGTAGGTAACAATTTAATAAATAGTGGGTAACAATTTAATAAATAGTAAGTAACAATTTAATAAATAATAAGTAGCCATTTAATAAATAGTAAGTAGCAATTTAATCAATAGTAAGTAGCAATTTAATAAATAGTAAGTAGCAATTTAATAAATAGTAAGAAGCAATTTAATAAATAGTAAGTAGCAATTTAATAAATAGTAAGTAGCAATTTAATAAATAGTAAGTAGCAATTTAATAAATAGTAAGAAGCAATTTAATAAATAGTAAGTAACAATTTAATAAATTGTATGCAACAATTTAATAAATAGTAGGTAACAATTTAATAAATAGTAGGTAACAATTTAATAAATAGTAGGTAACAATTTAATAAATACTAGGTAACAATTTAATAAATAGTAGGTAACAATTTAATAAATAGTACGTAACAATTTAATAAATAGAAGGTAACAATTTAATAAATAGTTGGAAACAATTTAATAAATAGTAGGTAACAATTTAATAAATAGTAGGTAGCAATTTAATAAATGGTAGGTAGCAATTTAATAAATAGTAAGTAGCAATTTAATAAATAGTAAGTAGCAATTTAATAAATAGTAAGTAGCAATTTAATAAATAGTAAGTAGCAATTTAATAAATTGTAAGTAGCAATTTAATAAATAGTAAGTAGCAATTTATTAAATAGTAAGTAACAATTTAATAAATAGTAAGTAACAATTTAATAAATAGTAAGTAACAATTTAATAAATTGTAGGTGACAATTTAATAAATAGTAGGTAACAATTTAATAAATAGTAGGTAACAATTTAATAAATAGTAGGTAACAATTTAATAAATAGTAGGTAACAATTTAATAAATAGTAGGTAACAATTTAATAAATAGTAGGTAACAATTTAATAAATAGTAGGTAACAATTTAATAAATAGTAGGTAACAATTTAATAAATAGTAGGTAACAATTTAGTAAATAGTAGGCAACAATTTAAAAAATAGTAAGTAGCAATTTAATAAATAGTGAGTAGCAATTTAGTAAATAGTAAGTAGCAATTTAATAAATAGTAAGTAACAATTTAATAAATTGTAATTAACAATTTAATAAATAGTAATTAACAATTTAATAAATAGTAAGTAACAATTTAATAAATAGAAAGTAACAATTTCATAAATAGTAGGTAGCAATTTAATAAATAGTAAGTAACAATTTAATAAATAGTAAGTAACAATTTAATAAATAGTAAGTAACAATTTAATAAATTGTATGTAACAATTTAATAAATTGTAGGTAACAATTTAATAAATAGTAGGTAACAATTTAATAAATAGTAGGTAACAATTTAATTAATAGTAATTAACAATTTAATAAATAGTAAGTAACAATTTTATAAATAGAAAGTAACAATTTCATAAATAGTAGGTAGCAATTTAATAAATAGTAAGTAACAATTTAATAAATAGTAAGTAACAATTTAGTAAATAGTAGGCAACAATTTAAAAAATAGTAAGTAGCAATTTAATAAATAGTGAGTAGCAATTTAGTAAATAGTAAGTAGCAATTTAATAAATAGTAAGTAACAATTTAATAAATTGTAATTAACAATTTAATAAATAGTAATTAACAATTTAATAAATAGTAAGTAACAATTTAACAAATAGAAAGTAACAATTTCATAAATAGTAGGTAGCAATTTAATAAATAGTAAGTAACAATTTAATAAATAGTAGGTAACAATTTAATAAATAGTAGGTAACAATTTAATAAATAGTAGGTAACAATTTAATAAATAGTAGGTAACAATTTAATAAATAGTATGTAACAATTTAATAAATAGTAGGTAACAATTTAATAAATAGTGGGTAACAATTTAATAAATAGTAAGTAACAATTTAATAAATAATAAGTAGCCATTTAATAAATAGTAAGTAGCAATTTAATCAATAGTAGGTAGCAATTTAATAAATAATAAGTAGCAATTTAATAAATAGTAAGAAGCAATTTAATAAATAGTAAGTAGCAATTTAATAAATAGTAAGTAGCAATTTAATAAATAGTAAGTAGCAATTTAATAAATAGTAAGAAGCAATTTAATAAATAGTAAGTAACAATTTAATAAATTGTAGGCAACAATTTAATAAATAGTAGGTAACAATTTAATAAATAGTAGGTAACAATTTAATAAATAGTAGGTAACAATTTAATAAATACTAGGTAACAATTTAATAAATAATAGGTAACAATTTAATAAATAGTACGTAACAATTTAATAAATAGAAGGTAACAATTTAATAAATAGTTGGAAACAATTTAATAAATAGTAGGTAACAATTTAATAAATAGTAGGTAGCAATTTAATAAATAGTAGGTAGCAATTTAATATATAGTAAGTAGCAATTTAATAAATAGTAAGTAGCAATTTAATAAATAGTAAGAAGCAATTTAATAAATAGTAAGTAGCAATTTAATAAATAGTAAGTAGCAATTTAATAAATAGTAAGTAGCAATTTAATAAATAGTAAGAAGCAATTTAATAAATAGTAAGTAACAATTTAATAAATTGTATGCAACAATTTAATAAATAGTAGGTAACAATTTAATAAATAGTAGGTAACAATTTAATAAATAGTAGGTAACAATTTAATAAATACTAGGTAACAATTTAATAAATAGTAGGTAACAATTTAATAAATAGTACGTAACAATTTAATAAATAGAAGGTAACAATTTAATAAATAGTTGGAAACAATTTAATAAATAGTAGGTAACAATTTAATAAATAGTAGGTAGCAATTTAATAAATGGTAGGTAGCAATTTAATAAATAGTAAGTAGCAATTTAATAAATAGTAAGTAGCAATTTAATAAATAGTAAGTAGCAATTTAATAAATAGTAAGTAGCAATTTAATAAATTGTAAGTAGCAATTTAATAAATAGTAAGTAGCAATTTATTAAATAGTAAGTAACAATTTAATAAATAGTAAGTAACAATTTAATAAATAGTAAGTAACAATTTAATAAATTGTAGGTGACAATTTAATAAATAGTAGGTAACAATTTAATAAATAGTAGGTAACAATTTAATAAATAGTAGGTAACAATTTAATAAATAGTAGGTAACAATTTAATAAATAGTAGGTAACAATTTAATAAATAGTAGGTAACAATTTAATAAATAGTAGGTAACAATTTAATAAATAGTAGGTAACAATTTAATAAATAGTAGGTAACAATTTAGTAAATAGTAGGCAACAATTTAAAAAATAGTAAGTAGCAATTTAATAAATAGTGAGTAGCAATTTAGTAAATAGTAAGTAGCAATTTAATAAATAGTAAGTAACAATTTAATAAATTGTAATTAACAATTTAATAAATAGTAATTAACAATTTAATAAATAGTAAGTAACAATTTAATAAATAGAAAGTAACAATTTCATAAATAGTAGGTAGCAATTTAATAAATAGTAAGTAACAATTTAATAAATAGTAAGTAACAATTTAATAAATAGTAAGTAACAATTTAATAAATTGTATGTAACAATTTAATAAATTGTAGGTAACAATTTAATAAATAGTAGGTAACAATTTAATAAATAGTAGGTAACAATTTAATTAATAGTAATTAACAATTTAATAAATAGTAAGTAACAATTTTATAAATAGAAAGTAACAATTTCATAAATAGTAGGTAGCAATTTAATAAATAGTAAGTAACAATTTAATAAATAGTAAGTAACAATTTAGTAAATAGTAGGCAACAATTTAAAAAATAGTAAGTAGCAATTTAATAAATAGTGAGTAGCAATTTAGTAAATAGTAAGTAGCAATTTAATAAATAGTAAGTAACAATTTAATAAATTGTAATTAACAATTTAATAAATAGTAATTAACAATTTAATAAATAGTAAGTAACAATTTAACAAATAGAAAGTAACAATTTCATAAATAGTAGGTAGCAATTTAATAAATAGTAAGTAACAATTTAATAAATAGTAGGTAACAATTTAATAAATAGTAGGTAACAATTTAATAAATAGTAGGTAACAATTTAATAAATAGTAGGTAACAATTTAATAAATAGTATGTAACAATTTAATAAATAGTAGGTAACAATTTAATAAATAGTGGGTAACAATTTAATAAATAGTAAGTAACAATTTAATAAATAATAAGTAGCCATTTAATAAATAGTAAGTAGCAATTTAATCAATAGTAGGTAGCAATTTAATAAATAATAAGTAGCAATTTAATAAATAGTAAGAAGCAATTTAATAAATAGTAAGTAGCAATTTAATAAATAGTAAGTAGCAATTTAATAAATAGTAAGTAGCAATTTAATAAATAGTAAGAAGCAATTTAATAAATAGTAAGTAACAATTTAATAAATTGTAGGCAACAATTTAATAAATAGTAGGTAACAATTTAATAAATAGTAGGTAACAATTTAATAAATAGTAGGTAACAATTTAATAAATACTAGGTAACAATTTAATAAATAATAGGTAACAATTTAATAAATAGTACGTAACAATTTAATAAATAGAAGGTAACAATTTAATAAATAGTTGGAAACAATTTAATAAATAGTAGGTAACAATTTAATAAATAGTAGGTAGCAATTTAATAAATAGTAGGTAGCAATTTAATATATAGTAAGTAGCAATTTAATAAATAGTAAGTAGCAATTTAATAAATAGTCAGTAGCAATTTAATAAATAGTAAGTAGCAATTTAATAAATAGTAAGTAGCAATTTAATAAATAGTAAGAAGCAATTTAATAAATAGTAAGTAACAATTTAATAAATTGTATGCAACAATTTAATAAATAGTAGGTAACAATTTAATAAATAGTACGTAACAATTTAATAAATAGAAGGTAACAATTTAATAAATAGTTGGAAACAATTTAATAAATAGTAGGTAACAATTTAATAAATAGTAGGTAGCAATTTAATAAATTGTAGGTAGCAATTTAATAAATAGTAAGTAGCAATTTAATAAATAGTAAGTAGCAATTTAATAAATAGTAAGTAGCAATTTAATAAATAGTAAGTAGCAATTTAATAAATAGTAAGTAGCAATTTAATAAATTGTAAGTAGCAATTTAATAAATAGTAAGTAGCAATTTATTAAATAGTAAGTAACAATTTAATAAATAGTAAGTAACAATTCAATAAATAGTAAGTAACAATTTAATAAATTGTAGGTGACAATTTAATAAATAGTAGGTAACAATTTAATAAATAGTAGGTAACAATTTAATAAATAGTAGGTAACAATTTAATAAATAGTAGGTAACAATTTAATAAATAGTAGGTAACAATTTAATAAATAGTAGGTAACAATTTAATAAATAGTAGGTAACAATTTAATAAATAGTAGGTAACAATTTAATAAATAGTAGGTAACAATTTAGTAAATAGTAGGCAACAATTTAAAAAATAGTAAGTAGCAATTTAATAAATAGTGAGTAGCAATTTAGTAAATAGTAAGTAGCAATTTAATAAATAGTAAGTAACAATTTAATAAATAGTAAGTAACAATTTAATAAATAGTAAGTAACAATTTAATAAATTGTATGTAGCAATTTAATAAATTGTAGGTAACAATTTAATAAATAGTAGGTAACAATTTAATAAATAGTAGGTAACAATTTAATAAATAGTAATTAACAATTTAATAAATAGTAAGTAACAATTTTATAAATAGAAAGTAACAATTTCATAAATAGTAGGTAGCAATTTAATAAATAGTAAGTAACAATTTAATAAATAGTAAGTAACAATTTAGTAAATAGTAGGCAACAATTTAAAAAATAGTAAGTAGCAATTTAATAAATAGTGAGTAGCAATTTAGTAAATAGTAAGTAGCAATTTAATAAATAGTAAGTAACAATTTAATAAATTGTAATTAACAATTTAATAAATAGTAATTAACAATTTAATAAATAGTAAGTAACAATTTCATAAATAGAAAGTAACAATTTCATAAATAGTAGGTAGCAATTTAATAAATAGTAAGTAACAATTTAATAAATAGTAAGTAACAATTTAATAAATAGTAAGTAATAATTTAATAAATTGTATGTAACAATTTAATAAATTGTAGGTAACAATTTAATAAATAGTAGGTAACAATTTAATAAATAGTAGGTAACAATTTAATAAATAGTAGGTAACAATTTAATAAATAGTACGTAACAATTTAATAAATAGAAGGTAACAATTTAATAAATAGTTGGAAACAATTTAATAAATAGTAGGTAACAATTTAATAAATAGTAGGTAGCAATTTAATAAATAGTAGGTAGCAATTTAATAAATAGTAAGTAGCAATTTAATAAATAGTAAGTAGCAATTTAATAAATAGTAAGTAGCAATTTAATAAATAGTAAGTAGCAATTTAATAAATTGTAAGTAGCAATTTAATAAATAGTAAGTAGCAATTTATTAAATAGTAAGTAACAATTTAATAAATAGTAAGTAACAATTTAATAAATAGTAAGTAACAATTTAATAAATTGTAGGTGACAATTTAATAAATAGTAGGTAACAATTTAATAAATAGTAGGTAACAATTTAATAAATAGTAGGTAACAATTTAATAAATAGTAGGTAACAATTTAATAAATAGTAGGTAACAATTTAATAAATAGTAGGTAACAATTTAATAAATAGTAGGTAACAATTTCATAAATAGTAGGTAACAATTTAATAAATAGTAGGTAACAATTTAATAAATAGTAGGTAACAATTTAGTAAATAGTAGGCAACAATTTAAAAAATAGTAAGTAGCAATTTAATAAATAGTGAGTAGCAATTTAGTAAATAGTAAGTAGCAATTTAATAAATAGTAAGTAACAATTTAATAAATTGTAATTAACAATTTAATAAATAGTAATTAACAATTTAATAAATAGTAAGTAACAATTTAATAAATAGAAAGTAACAATATCATAAATAGTAGGTAGCAATTTAATAAATAGTAAGTAACAATTTAATAAATAGTAAGTAACAATTTAATAAATAGTAAGTAACAATGTAATAAATTGTATGTAACAATTTAATAAATTGTAGGTAACAATTTAATAAATAGTAGGTAACAATTTAATAAATAGTAGGTAACAATTTAATAAATAGTAATTAACAATTTAATAAATAGAAAGTAACAATTTTATAAATAGAAAGTAACAATTTCATAAATAGTAGGTAGCAATTTAATAAATAGTAAGTAACAATTTAATAAATAGTAAGTAACAATTTAGTAAATAGTAGGCAACAATTTAAAAAATAGTAAGTAGCAATTTAATAAATAGTGAGTAGCAATTTAGTAAATAGTAAGTAGCAATTTAATAAATAGTAAGTAACAATTTAATAAATTGTAATTAACAATTTAATAAATAGTAATTAACAATTTAATAAATAGTAAGTAACAATTTAATAAATAGTAAGTAACAATTTAATAAATAGTAAGTAACAATTTAATAAATAGTAAGTAACAATTTAATAAATTGTATGTAACAATTTAATAAATTGTAGGTAACAATTTAATAAATAGTAGGTAACAATTTAATAAATAGTAGGTAACAATTTAATAAATAGTAGGTAACAATTTAATAAATAGTACGTAACAATTTAATAAATAGAAGGTAACAATTTAATAAATAGTTGGAAACAATTTAATAAATAGTAGGTAACAATTTAATAAATAGTAGGTAGCAATTTAATAAATAGTAGGTAGCAATTTAATAAATAGTAAGTAGCAATTTAATAAATAGTAAGTAGCAATTTAATAAATAGTAAGTAGCAATTTAATAAATAGTAAGTAGCAATTTAATAAATTGTAAGTAGCAATTTAATAAATAGTAAGTAGCAATTTATTAAATAGTAAGTAACAATTTAATAAATAGTAAGTAACAATTTAATAAATAGTAAGTAACAATTTAATAAATTGTAGGTGACAATTTAATAAATAGTAGGTAACAATTTAATAAATAGTAGGTAACAATTTAATAAATAGTAGGTAACAATTTAATAAATAGTAGGTAACAATTTAATAAATAGTAGGTAACAATTTAATAAATAGTAGGTAACAATTTAATAAATAGTAGGTAACAATTTCATAAATAGTAGGTAACAATTTAATAAATAGTAGGTAACAATTTAATAAATAGTAGGTAACAATTTAGTAAATAGTAGGCAACAATTTAAAAAATAGTAAGTAGCAATTTAATAAATAGTGAGTAGCAATTTAGTAAATAGTAAGTAGCAATTTAATAAATAGTAAGTAACAATTTAATAAATTGTAATTAACAATTTAATAAATAGTAATTAACAATTTAATAAATAGTAAGTAACAATTTAATAAATAGAAAGTAACAATATCATAAATAGTAGGTAGCAATTTAATAAATAGTAAGTAACAATTTAATAAATAGTAAGTAACAATTTAATAAATAGTAAGTAACAATGTAATAAATTGTATGTAACAATTTAATAAATTGTAGGTAACAATTTAATAAATAGTAGGTAACAATTTAATAAATAGTAGGTAACAATTTAATAAATAGTAATTAACAATTTAATAAATAGAAAGTAACAATTTTATAAATAGAAAGTAACAATTTCATAAATAGTAGGTAGCAATTTAATAAATAGTAAGTAACAATTTAATAAATAGTAAGTAACAATTTAGTAAATAGTAGGCAACAATTTAAAAAATAGTAAGTAGCAATTTAATAAATAGTGAGTAGCAATTTAGTAAATAGTAAGTAGCAATTTAATAAATAGTAAGTAACAATTTAATAAATTGTAATTAACAATTTAATAAATAGTAATTAACAATTTAATAAATAGTAAGTAACAATTTAATAAATAGTAAGTAACAATTTAATAAATAGTAAGTAACAATTTAATAAATAGTAAGTAACAATTTAATAAATTGTATGTAACAATTTAATAAATTGTAGGTAACAATTTAATAAATAGTAGGTAACAATTTAATAAATAGAAGGTAACAATTTAATAAATAGTAATTAACAATTTAATAAATAGTAAGTAACAATTTAATAAATAGAAAGTAACAATTACATAAATAGTAGGTAGCAATTTAATAAATAGTAAGTAACAATTTAATAAATAGTAAGTAACAATTTAATAAATAGTAAGTAACAATTTAATAAATAGTAAGTAACAATTTAATAAATAGTAAGTAACAATTTAATAAATTGTATGTAACAATTTAATAAATTGTAGGTAACAATTTAATAAATAGTAGGTAACAATTTAATAAATAGTAGGTAACAATTTAATAAATAGTAATTAACAATTTAATAAATAGTAAGTAACAATTTAAAAAATAGAAAGTAACAATTTCATAATTAGTAGGGAGCAATTTAATAAATAGTAAGTAACAATTTAATAAATAGTAAGTAACAATTTAATAAATAGTAAGTAGCAATTTAATAAATAGTAAGAAGCAATTTAATAAATAGTAAGTAGCAATTTAATAAATAGTAAGTAGCAATTTAATAAATAGTAAGTAGCAATTTAATAAATAGTAAGAAGCAATTTAATAAATAGTAAGTAACAATTTAATAAATAGTAAGTAACAATTTAATAAATAGTAAGTAACAATTTAATAAATTGTATGTAACAATTTAATAAATTGTAGGTAACAATTTAATAAATAGTAGGTAACAATTTAATAAATAGTACGTAACAATTTAATAAATAGAAGGAACCAATTTAATAAATAGTTGGAAACAATTTAATAAATAGTAGGTAACAATTTAATAAATAGTAGGTAGCAATTTAATAAATGGTAGGTAGCAATTTAATAAATAGTAAGTAGCAATTTAATAAATAGTAAGTAGCAATTTAATAAATAGTAAGTAGCAATTTAATAAATAGTAAGTAGCAATTTAATAAATTGTAAGTAGCAATTTAATAAATAGTAAGTAGCAATTTATTAAATAGTAAGTAACAATTTAATAAATAGTAAGTAACAATTTAATAAATAGTAAGTAACAATTTAATAAATTGTAGGTGACAATTTAATAAATAGTAGGTAACAATTTAATAAATAGTAGGTAACAATTTAATAAATAGTAGGTAACAATTTAATAAATAGTAGGTAACAATTTAATAAATAGTAGGTAACAATTTAATAAATAGTAGGTAACAATTTAATAAATAGTAGGTAACAATTTAATAAATAGTAGGTAACAATTTAATAAATAGTAGGTAACAATTTAGTAAATAGTAGGCAACAATTTAAAAAATAGTAAGTAGCAATTTAATAAATAGTGAGTAGCAATTTAGTAAATAGTAAGTAGCAATTTAATAAATAGTAAGTAACAATTTAATAAATTGTAATTAACAATTTAATAAATAGTAATTAACAATTTAATAAATAGTAAGTAACAATTTAATAAATAGAAAGTAACAATTTCATAAATAGTAGGTAGCAATTTAATAAATAGTAAGTAACAATTTAATAAATAGTAAGTAACAATTTAATAAATAGTAAGTAACAATTTAATAAATTGTATGTAACAATTTAATAAATTGTAGGTAACAATTTAATAAATAGTAGGTAACAATTTAATAAATAGTAGGTAACAATTTAATTAATAGTAATTAACAATTTAATAAATAGTAAGTAACAATTTTATAAATAGAAAGTAACAATTTCATAAATAGTAGGTAGCAATTTAATAAATAGTAAGTAACAATTTAATAAATAGTAAGTAACAATTTAGTAAATAGTAGGCAACAATTTAAAAAATAGTAAGTAGCAATTTAATAAATAGTGAGTAGCAATTTAGTAAATAGTAAGTAGCAATTTAATAAATAGTAAGTAACAATTTAATAAATAGTAATTAACAATTTAATAAATAGTAATTAACAATTTAATAAATAGTAAGTAACAATTTAATAAATAGAAAGTAACAATTTCATAAATAGTAGGTAGCAATTTAATAAATAGTAAGTAACAATTTAATAAATAGTAGGTAACAATTTAATAAATAGTAGGTAACAATTTAATAAATAGTAGGTAACAATTTATTAAATAGTAGGTAACAATTTAATAAATAGTATGTAACAATTTAATAAATAGTAGGTAACAATTTAATAAATAGTGGGTAACAATTTAATAAATAGTAAGTAACAATTTAATAAATAATAAGTAGCCATTTAATAAATAGTAAGTAGCAATTTAATCAATAGTAGGTAGCAATTTAATAAATAATAAGTAGCAATTTAATAAATAGTAAGAAGCAATTTAATAAATAGTAAGTAGCAATTTAATAAATAGTAAGTAGCAATTTAATAAATAGTAAGTAGCAATTTAATAAATAGTAAGAAGCAATTTAATAAATACTAAGTAACAATTTAATAAATCGTAGGCAACAATTTAATAAATAGTAGGTAACAATTTAATAAATAGTAGGTAGCAATTTAATAAATAGTAGGTAGCAATTTAATAAATAGTAAGTAGCAATTTAATAAATAGTAAGTAGCAATTTAATAAATAGTAAGTAACAATTTAATAAATAGTAAGTAACAATTTAATAAATAGTAAGTAACAATTTAATAAATTGTATGTAACAATTTAATAAATTGTAGGTAACAATTTAATAAATAGTAGGTAACAATTTAATAAATAGTAGGTAACAATTTAATAAATAGTAATTAACAATTTACTAAATAGTAAGTAACAATTTTATAAATAGAAAGTAACAATTTCATAAATAGTAGGTAGCAATTTAATAAATAGTAAGTAACAATTTAATAAATAGTAAGTAACAATTTAGTAAATAGTAGGCAACAATTTAAAAAATAGTAAGTAGCAATTTAATAAATAGTGAGTAGCAATTTAGTAAATAGTAAGTAGCAATTTATTAAATAGTAAGTAACAATTTAATAAATAGTAAGTAACAATTTAATAAATAGTAAGTAACAATTTAATAAATTGTAGGTGACAATTTAATAAATAGTAGGTAACAATTTAATAAATAGTAGGTAACAATTTAATAAATAGTAGGTAACAATTTAATAAATAGTAGGTAACAATTTAATAAATAGTAGGTAACAATTTAATAAATAGTAGGTAACAATTTAATAAATAGTAGGTAACAATTTCATAAATAGTAGGTAACAATTTAATAAATAGTAGGTAACAATTTAATAAATAGTAGGTAACATTTCAGTAAATAGTAGGCAACAATTTAAAAAATAGTAAGTAGCAATTTAATAAATAGTGAGTAGCAATTTAGTAAATAGTAAGTAGCAATTTAATAAATAGTAAGTAACAATTTAATAAATTGTAATTAACAATTTAATAAATAGTAATTAACAATTTAATAAATAGTAAGTAACAATTTAATAAATAGAAAGTAACAATATCATAAATAGTAGGTAGCAATTTAATAAATAGTAAGTAACAATTTAATAAATAGTAAGTAACAATTTAATAAATAGTAAGTAACAATGTAATAAATTGTATGTAACAATTTAATAAATTGTAGGTAACAATTTAATAAATAGTAGGTAACAATTTAATAAATAGTAGGTAACAATTTAATAAATAGTAATTAACAATTTAATAAATAGAAAGTAACAATTTTATAAATAGAAAGTAACAATTTCATAAATAGTAGGTAGCAATTTAATAAATAGTAAGTAACAATTTAATAAATAGTAAGTAACAATTTAGTAAATAGTAGGCAACAATTTAAAAAATAGTAA
This sequence comes from Andrena chrysosceles, assembly GCA_963855975.1. Taxonomy (NCBI): domain Eukaryota; kingdom Metazoa; phylum Arthropoda; class Insecta; order Hymenoptera; family Andrenidae; genus Andrena; species Andrena chrysosceles. The sequence continues at coordinate 493,054 of CAWLCU010000486.1, forward strand.
GTAGCAATTTAATAAATAGTGAGTAGCAATTTAGTAAATAGTAAGTAGCAATTTAATAAATAGTAAGTAACAATTTAATAAATTGTAATTAACAATTTAATAAATAGTAATTAACAATTTAATAAATAGTAAGTAACAATTTAATAAATAGAAAGTAACAATTTCATAAATAGTAGGTAGCAATTTAATAAATAGTAAGTAACAATTTAATAAATAGTAAGTAACAATTTAATAAATAGTAAGTAACAATTTAATAAATTGTATGTAACAATTTAATAAATTGTAGGTAACAATTTAATAAATAGTAGGTAACAATTTAATAAATAGTAGGTAACAATTTAATAAATAGTAATTAACAATTTAATAAATAGTAAGTAACAATTTAATAAATAGAAAGTAACAATTACATAAATAGTAGGTAGCAATTTAATAAATAGTAAGTAACAATTTAATAAATAGTAAGTAACAATTTAATAAATAGTAAGTAACAATTTAATAAATAGTAAGTAACAATTTAATAAATAGTAAGTAACAATTTAATAAACAGTAAGTAGCCATTTAATAAATAGTAGGTTGCAATTTAATAAATAGTAGGCAGCAATTTAATAAACAGTAGGTAACAATTTAATAAATAGTAGGTAACATTTTAATAAATAGTAGGTAACCATTTAATAAATAGTAGGTAACAATTTAATAAATAGTAGGTAACAATTTAATAAATAGTAGGTAACAATTTAATAAATAGTAGGTAACAATTTAATAAATAGTAGGTAACAATTTAATAAATAGTAGGTAACAATTTAATAAATAGTAGGTAACAATTTAATAAATAGTAGGTAACAATTTAATAAATAGTAGGTAACAATTTAGTAAATAGTAGGCAACAATTTAAAAAATAGTAAGTAGCAATTTAATAAATAGTGAATAGCAATTTAGTAAATAGTAAGTAGCAATTTAATAAATAGTAAGTAACAATTTAATAAATTGTAATTAACAATTTAATAAATAGTATTTAACAATTTAATAAATAGTAAGTAACAATTTAATAAATAGAAAGTAACAATTTCATAAATAGTAGGTAGCAATTTAATAAATAGTAAGTAACAATTTAATAAATAGTAAGTAACAATTTAATAAATAGTAAGTAACAATTTAATAAATTGTATGTAACAATTTAATAAATTGTAGGTAACAATTTAATAAATAGTAGGTAACAATTGAATAAATAGTAGGTAACAATTTAATAAATAGTAATTAACAATTTAATAAATAGTAAGTAACAATTTTATAAATAGAAAGTAACAATTTCATAAATAGTAGGTAGCAATTTAATAAATAGTAAGTAACAATTTAATAAATAGTAAGTAACAATTTAGTAAATAGTAGGCAACAATTTAAAAAATAGTAAGTAGCAATTTAATAAATAGTGAGTAGCAATTTAGTAAATAGTAAGTAGCAATTTAATAAATAGTAAGCAACAATTTAATAAATAGTAGGTAACAATTTAATAAATAGTAGGTAACAATTTAATAAATAGTAGGTAACAATTTAATAAATAGAAGGTATCAATTTAATAAATAGTTGGAAACAATTTAATAAATAGTAGGTAACAATTTAATAAATAGTAGGTAGCAATTTAATAAATAGTAGGTAGCAATTTAATAAATAGTAAGTAGCAATTTAATAAATAGTAAGTAGCAATTTAATAAATAGTCAGTAGCAATTTAATAAATAGTAAGTAGCAATTTAATAAATAGTAAGTAGCAATTTAATAAATAGTAAGAAGCAATTTAATAAATAGTAAGTAACAATTTAATAAATTGTATGCAACAATTTAATAAATAGTAGGTAACAATTTTATAAATAGTAGGTAACAATTTAATAAATTGTAGGTGACAATTTAATAAATAGTAGGTAACAATTTAATAAATAGTAGGTAACAATTTAATAAATAGTAGGTAACAATTTAATAAATAGTAATTAACAATTTAATAAATAGTAAGTAACAATTTTATAAATAGAAAGTAACAATTTCATAAATAGTAGGTAGCAATTTAATAAATAGTAATTAACAATTTAATAAATAGTAAGTAACAATTTAATAAATAGAAAGTAACAATTTCATAAATAGTAGGTAGCAATTTAATAAATAGTAAGTAACAATTTAATAAATAGTAAGTAACAATTTAATAAATAGTAAGTAACAATTTAATAAATTGTATGTAACAATTTAATAAATTGTAGGTAACAATTTAATAAATAGTAGGTAACAATTTAATAAATAGTAGGTAACAATTTAATAAATAGTAATTAACAATTTAATAAATAGTAAGTAACAATTTTATAAATAGAAAGTAACAATTTCATAAATAGTAGGTAGCAATTTAATAAATAGTAAGTAACAATTTAATAAATAGTAAGTAACAATTTAGTAAATAGTTGGCAACAATTTAAAAAATAGTAAGTAGCAATTTAATAAATAGTGAGTAGCAATTTAGTAAATAGTAAGTAGCAATTTAATAAATAGTAAGTAACAATTTAATAAATTGTAATTAACAATTTAATAAATAGTAATTAACAATTTAATAAATAGTAAGTAACAATTTAATAAATAGAAAGTAACAATTTCATAAATAGTAGGTAGCAATTTAATAAATAGTAAGTAACAATTTAATAAATAGTAAGTAACAATTTAATGAATAGTAAGTAGCAATTTAATAAATAGTAAGAAGCAATTTAATAAATAGTAAGTAACAATTTAATAAATTGTATGCAACAATTTAATAAATAGTAGGTAACAATTTAATAAATAGTAGGTAACAATTTAATAAATAGTAGGTAACAATTTAATAAATACTAGGTAACAATTTAATAAATAGTAGGTAACAATTTAATAAATAGTACGTAACAATTTAATAAATAGAAGGTAACAATTTAATAAATAGTTGGAAACAATTTAATAAATAGTAGGTAACAATTTATTAAATAGTAGGTAGCAATTTAATAAATAGTAGGTAGCAATTTATTAAATAGTAAGTAGCAATTTAATAAATAGTAAGTAGCAATTTAATAAATAGTAAGTAGCAATTTAATAAATTGTAAGTAGCAATTTAATAAATAGTAAGTAGCAATTTATTAAATAGTAAGTAACAATTTAATAAATAGTAAGTAACAATTTAATAAATTGTAATTAACAATTTAATAAATAGTAATTAACCATTTAATAAATAGTAAGTAACAATTTAATAAATAGAATGTAACAATTTCATAAATAGTAGGTAGCAATTTAATAAATAGTAAGTAACAATTTAATAAATAGTAAGCACCAATTTAATAAATAGTAAGTAACAATTTAATAAATTGTAATTAACAATTTAATAAATAGTAATTAACAATTTAATAAATAGTAATTAACAATTTAATAAATAGTAAGTAACAATTTAATAAATAGAAAGTAACAATTTCATAAATAGTAGGTAGCAATTTAATAAATAGTAAGTAACAATTTAATAAATAGTAAGTAACAATTTAATAAATAGTAAGTAACAATTTAATAAATTGTATGTAACAATTTAATAAATTGTAGGTAACAATTTAATAAATAGTAGGTAACAATTTAATAAATAGTAGGTAACAATTTAATAAATAGTAATTAACAATTTAATAAATAGTAAGTAACAATTTTATAAATAGAAAGTAACAATTTCATAAATAGTAGGTAGCAATTTAATAAATAGTAATTAACAATTTAATAAATAGTAAGTAACAATTTAATAAATAGAAAGTAACAATTTCATAAATAGTAGGTAGCAATTTAATAAATAGTAAGTAACAATTTAATAAATAGTAAGTAACAATTTAATAAATAGTAAGTAACAATTTAATAAATTGTATGTAACAATTTAATAAATTGTAGGTAACAATTTAATAAATAGTAGGTAACAATTTAATAAATAGTAGGTAACAATTTAATAAATAGTAATTAACAATTTAATAAATAGTAAGTAACAATTTTATAAATAGAAAGTAACAATTTCATAAATAGTAGGTAGCAATTTAATAAATAGTAAGTAACAATTTAATAAATAGTAAGTAACAATTTAGTAAATAGTTGGCAACAATTTAAAAAATTGTAAGTAGCAATTTAATAAATAGTGAGTAGCAATTTAGTAAATAGTAAGTAGCAATTTAATAAATAGTAAGTAACAATTTAATAAATTGTAATTAACAATTTAATAAATAGTAATTAACAATTTAATAAATAGTAAGTAACAATTTAATAAATAGAAAGTAACAATTTCATAAATAGTAGGTAGCAATTTAATAAATAGTAAGTAACAATTTAATAAATAGTAAGTAACAATTTAATGAATAGTAAGTAGCAATTTAATAAATAGTAAGAAGCAATTTAATAAATAGTAAGTAACAATTTAATAAATTGTATGCAACAATTTAATAAATAGTAGGTAACAATTTAATAAATAGTAGGTAACAATTTAATAAATAGTAGGTAACAATTTAATAAATACTAGGTAACAATTTAATAAATAGTAGGTAACAATTTAATAAATAGTACGTAACAATTTAATAAATAGAAGGTAACAATTTAATAAATAGTTGGAAACAATTTAATAAATAGTAGGTAACAATTTATTAAATAGTAGGTAGCAATTTAATAAATAGTAGGTAGCAATTTATTAAATAGTAAGTAGCAATTTAATAAATAGTAAGTAGCAATTTAATAAATAGTAAGTAGCAATTTAATAAATTGTAAGTAGCAATTTAATAAATAGTAAGTAGCAATTTATTAAATAGTAAGTAACAATTTAATAAATAGTAAGTAACAATTTAATAAATTGTAATTAACAATTTAATAAATAGTAATTAACCATTTAATAAATAGTAAGTAACAATTTAATAAATAGAATGTAACAATTTCATAAATAGTAGGTAGCAATTTAATAAATAGTAAGTAACAATTTAATAAATAGTAAGCACCAATTTAATAAATAGTAAGTAACAATTTAATAAATTGTATGTAACAATTTAATAAATTGTAGGTAACAATTTAATAAATAGTAGGTAACAATTTAATAAATAGTAGGTAACAATTTAATAAATAGTAATTAACAATTTAATAAATAGTAAGTAACAATTTTGTAAATAGAAAGTAACAATTTCATAAATAGTAGGTAGCAATTTAATAAATAGTAAGTAACAATTTAATAAATAGTAAGTAACAATTTAGTAAATAGTAGGCAACAATTTGAAAAATAGTAAGTAGCAATTTAATAAATAGTGAGTAGCAACTTAGTAAATAGTAAGTAGCAATTTAATAAATAGTAAGTAACAATTTAATAAATTGTAATTAACAATTTAATAAATAGTAAGTAACAATTTAATAAATAGTAAGTAGCCATTTAATAAATAGTAGGTTGCAATTTAATAAATAGTAGGCAGCAATTTAATAAATAGTAGGTAACAATTTAATAAATAGTAGGTAACATTTTAATAAACAGAAGGTAACAATTTAATAAATAGTAGGTAACAATTTAATAAATAGTAGGTAACAATTTAATAAATAGTAGGTAACATTTTAATAAACAGAAGGTAACAATTTAATAAATAGTAGGTAACAATTTAATAAATAGTAAGTAACAATTTAACAAATAGAAAGTAACAATTTCATAAATAGTAGGTAGCAATTTAATAAATAGTAAGTAACAATTTAATAAATAGTAAGTAACAATTTAATAAATAGTAAGTAACAATTTAATAAATTGTATGTAACAATTTAATAAATTGTAGGTAACAATTTAATATATAGTAGGTAACAATTTAATAAATAGTAGGTAACAATTTAATAAATAGTAATTTACAATTTAATAAATATTAAGTAACAATTTAATAAATAGAAAGTAACAATTTCATAAATAGTAGGTAGCAATTTAATAAATAGTAAGTAACAATTTAATAAATAGTAAGTAACAATTTAATAAATAGTAAGTAACAATTTAATAAATAGTAAGTAACAATTTAATAAATAGTAAGTAACAATTTAATAAATAGTAAGTAGCCATTTAATAAATAGTAGGTTGCAATTTAATAAATAGTAGGCAGCAATTTAATAAATAGTAGGTAACAATTTAATAAATAGTAGGTAACATTTTAATAAACAGAAGGTAACAATTTAATAAATAGTAGGTAACAATTTAATAAATAGTAGGTAACAATTTAATAAATAGTAGGTAACATTTTAATAAATAGTAGGTAACCATTTAATAAATAGTAGGTAACAATTTAATAAATATTAGGTAACTATTTAATAAATAGTAGGTAACAATTTAATAAATAGTAGGTAACAATTTAATAAATAGTAGGTAACAATTTAATAAATAGTAGGTAACAATTTAATAAATAGTAGGTAACAATTTAATAAATAGTAGGTAACAATTTAGTAAATAGTAGGCAACAATTTAAAAAATAGTAAGTAGCAATTTAATAAATAGTGAGTAGCAATTTAGTAAATAGTAAGTAGCAATTTAATAAATAGTAAGTAACAATTTAATAAATTGTAATTAACAATTTAATAAATAGTAATTAACAATTTAATAAATAGTAAGTAACAATTTAATAAATAGAAAGTAACAATTTCATAAATAGTAGGTAGCAATTTAATAAATAGTAAGTAACAATTTAATAAATAGTAAGTAACAATTTAATAAATAGTAAGTAACAATTTAATAAATTGTATGTAACAATTTAATAAATTGTAGGTAACAATTTAATAAATAGTAGGTAACAATTTAATAAATAGTAGGTAACAATTTAATAAATAGTAATTAACAATTTAATAAATAGTAAGTAACAATTTAATAAATAGAAAGTAACAATTTCATAAATAGTAGGTAGAAATTTAATAAATAGTAAGTAGCAATTTAGTAAATAGTAAGTAACAATTTAATGAATAGTAATTAACAATTTAATAAATAGTAAGTAGCAATTAATAAATAGTAAGTAGCAATTTAATAAATAGTAAGTAGCAATTTAAAAAATAGTAAGTAGCAATTTAATAAATAGTAAGTAGCTATTTAATAAATTGTAAGTAGCAATTTAATAAATAGTAAGTAGCAATTTAGTAAATAGTAAGTAACAATTTAATGAATAGTAATTAACAATTTAATAAATAGTAAGTAAAAATTTAATAAATAGTAAGTAACAATTTAATAAATAGTAAGTAACAATTTAATAATTAGTAAGTAACAATTTAATAAATAGTAAGAAGCCATTTAATAAATAGTAGGTAGCAATTTAATAAATAGTAGGTAGCAATTTAATAAATAGTAGGTAACAATTTAATAAATAGTAGGTAACAATTTAATAAATAGTAGGAACCAATTTAATAAATCGTAGGTAACATTTTAATAAACAGAAGGTAACAATTTAATATATAGTAGGTAACAATTTAATAAATAGTAGGTAACAATTTAATAAATAGTAGGTAACAATTTAATAAATAGTATGTTACAATTTAATAAATAGTAGGTAACAATTTAATAAATAGTAGGTAACAATTTAATAAATAGTGGGTTACAATTTAGTAAATAGTAAGTAACAATTTAATAAATAATAAGTAGCCATTTAATAAATAGTAAGTAGCAATTTAATCAATAGTAAGTAGCAATTTAATAAATAGTAAGTAGCAATTTAATAAATAGTAAGTAGCAATTTAATAAATAGTAAGAAGCAATTTAATAAATAGTAAGTAACAATTTAATAATTTGTATGCAACAATTTAATAAATAGTAGGTAACAATTTAATAAATAGTAGGTAACAATTTAATAAATAGTAGGTAACAATTTAATAAATACTAGGTAACAATTTAATAAATAGTAGGTAACAATTTAATAAATAGTACGTAACAATTTAATAAATAGTAAGTAACAATGTAATAAATTGTATGTAACAATTTAATAAATTGTAGGTAACAATTTAATAAATAGTAGGTAACAATTTAATAAATAGTAGGTAACAATTTAATAAATAGTAATTAACAATTTAATAAATAGAAAGTAACAATTTTATAAATAGAAAGTAACAATTTCATAAATAGTAGGTAGCAATTTAATAAATAGTAAGTAACAATTTAATAAATAGTAAGTAACAATTTAGTAAATAGTAGGCAACAATTTAAAAAATAGTAAGTAGCAATTTAATAAATAGTGAGTAGCAATTTAGTAAGTAGTAAGTAGCAATTTAATAAATAGTAAGTAACAATTTAATAAATTGTAATTAACAATTTAATAAATAGTAATTAACAATTTAATAAATAGTAAGTAACAATTTAATAAATAGAAAGTAACAATTTCATAAATAGTAGGTAGCAATTTAATAAATAGTAAGTAACAATTTAATAAATAGTAAGTAACAATTTAATAAATAGTAAGTAACAATTTAATAAATTGTATGTAACAATTTAATAAATTGTAGGTAACAATTTAATAAATAGTAGGTAATAATTTAATAAATAGTAGGTAACAATTTAATAAATAGTAATTAACAATTTAATAAATAGTAAGTAACAATTTAATAAATAGAAAGTAACAATTACATAAATAGTAGGTAGCAATTTAATAAATAGTAAGTAACAATTTAATAAATAGTAAGTAACAATTTAATAAATAGTAAGTAACAATTTAATAAATAGTAAGTAACAATTTAATAAATAGTAAGTAACAATTTAATAAACAGTAAGTAGCCATTTAATAAATAGTAGGTTGCAATTTAATAAATAGTAGGCAGCAATTTAATAAATAGTAGGTAACAATTTAATAAATAGTAGGTAACATTTTAATAAATAGTAGGTAACCATTTAATAAATAGTAGGTAACAATTTAATAAATAGTAGGTAACAATTTAATAAATAGTAGGTAACAATTTAATAAATAGTAGGTAACAATTTAATAAATAGTAGGTAACAATTTAATAAATAGTAGGTAACAATTTAATAAATAGTAGGTAACAATTTAATAAATAGTAGGTAACAATTTAATAAATAGTAGGTAACAATTTAGTAAATAGTAGGCAACAATTTAAAAAATAGTAAGTAGCAATTTAATAAATAGTGAATAGCAATTTAGTAAATAGTAAGTAGCAATTTAATAAATAGTAAGTAACAATTTAATAAATTGTAATTAACAATTTAATAAATAGTATTTAACAATTTAATAAATAGTAAGTAACAATTTAATAAATAGAAAGTAACAATTTCATAAATAGTAGGTAGCAATTTAATAAATAGTAAGTAACAATTTAATAAATAGTAAGTAACAATTTAATAAATAGTAAGTAACAATTTAATAAATTGTATGTAACAATTTAATAAATTGTAGGTAACAATTTAATAAATAGTAGGTAACAATTTAATAAATAGTAGGTAACAATTTAATAAATAGTAATTAACAATTTAATAAATAGTAAGTAACAATTTTATAAATAGAAAGTAACAATTTCATAAATAGTAGGTAGCAATTTAATAAATATTAAGTAACAATTTAATAAATAGTAAGTAACAATTTAGTAAATAGTAGGCAACAATTTAAAAAATAGTAAGTAGCAATTTAATAAATAGTGAGTAGCAATTTAGTAAATAGTAAGTAGCAATTTAATAAATAGTAAGTAACAATTTAATAAATAGTAGGTAACAATTTAATAAATAGTAGGTAACAATTTAATAAATAGTAGGTAACAATTTAATAAATAGAAGGTATCAATTTAATAAATAGTTGGAAACAATTTAATAAATAGTAGGTAACAATTTAATAAATAGTAGGTAGCAATTTAATAAATAGTAGGTAGCAATTTAATAAATAGTAAGTAGCAATTTAATAAATAGTAAGTAGCAATTTAATAAATAGTCAGTAGCAATTTAATAAATAGTAAGTAGCAATTTAATAAATAGTAAGTAGCAATTTAATAAATAGTAAGAAGCAATTTAATAAATAGTAAGTAACAATTTAATAAATTGTATGCAACAATTTAATAAATAGTAGGTAACAATTTTATAAATAGTAGGTAACAATTTAATAAATTGTAGGTGACAATTTAATAAATAGTAGGTAACAATTTAATAAATAGTAGGTAACAATTTATTAAATAGTAGGTAACAATTTAATAAATAGTAGGTAACAATTTAATAAATAGTAGGTAACAATTTAATAAATAGTAGGTAACAATTTAATAAATAGTAGGTAACAATTTAGTAAATAGTAGGCAACAATTTAAAAAATAGTAAGTAGCAATTTAATAAATAGTGAGTAGCAATTTAGTAAATAGTAAGTAGCAATTTAATAAATAGTAAGTAACAATTTAATAAATTGTAATTAACAATTTAATAAATAGTAATTAACAATTTAATAAATAGTAAGTAACAATTTAATAAATGGAAAGTAACAATTTCATAAATAGTAGGTAGCAATTTAATAAATAGTAAGTAACAATTTAATAAATAGTAAGTAACAATTTAATAAATAGTAAGTAACAATTTAATAAATTGTATGTAACAATTTAATAAATTGTAGGTAACAATTTAATAAACAGTAGGTAACAATTTAATAAATAGTAGGTAACAATTTAATAAATAGTAATTAACAATTTAATAAATAGTAAGTAACAATTTTATAAATAGAAAGTAACAATTTCATAAATAGTAGGTAGCAATTTAATAAATAGTAAGTAACAATTTAATAAATAGTAAGTAACAATTTAGTAAATAGTAGGCAACAATTTAAAAAATAGTAAGTAGCAATTTAATAAATAGTGAGTAGCAATTTAGTAAATAGTAAGTAGCAATTTAATAAATAGTAAGTAACAATTTAATAAATTGTAATTAACAATTTAATAAATAGTAATTAACAATTTAATAAATAGTAAGTAACAATTTAATAAATAGAAAGCAACAATTTCATAAATAGTAGGTAGCAATTTAATAAATAGTAAGTAACAATTTAATAAATAGTAAGTAACAATTTAATAAATAGTAAGTAACAATTTAATAAATTGTATGTAACAATTTAATAAATTGTATGTAACAATTTAATAAATTGTAGGTAACAATTTAATAAATAGTAGGTAACTATTTAATAAATAGTAGGTAACAATTTAATAAATAGTAATTAACAATTTAATAAATAGTAAGTAACAATTTAATAAATAGAAAGTAACAATTTCATAAATAGTAGGGAGCAATTTAATAAATAGTAAGTAACAATTTAATAAATAGTAAGTAACAATTTAATAAATAGTAAGTAACAATTTAATAAATAGTAAGTAACAATTTAATAAATAGTAAGTAGCCATTTAATAAATAGTAGGTTGCAATTTAATAAATAATAGGCAGCAATTTAATAAATAGTAGGTAACAATTTAATAAATAGTAGGTAACATTTTAATAAACAGAAGGTAACAATTTAATAAATAGTAGGTAACAATTTAATAAATAGTAGGTAACAATTTAATAAATAGTAGGTAACATTTTAATAAATAGTAGGTAACCATTTAATAAATAGTAGGTAACAATTTAATAAATAGTAGGTAACAATTTAATAAATAGTAGGTAACAATTTAATAAATAGTAGGTAACAATTTAATAAATAGTAGGTAACAATTTAATAAATAGTAGGTAACAATTTAATAAATAGTAGGTAACAATTTAATAAATCGTAGGTAACAATTTAGTAAATAGTAGGCAACAATTTAAAAAATAGTAAGTAGCAATTTAATAAATAGTGAGTAGCAATTTAGTAAATAGTAAGTAGCAATTTAATAAATAGTAAGTAATAATTTAATAAATTGTAATTAACAATTTAATAAATAGTAATTAACAATTTAATAAATAGTAAGTAACAATTTAATAAATAGAATGTAACAATTTCATAAATAGTAGGTAGCAATTTAATAAATAGTAAGTAACAATTTAATAAATAGTAAGTAACAATTTAATAAATAGTAAGTAACAATTTAATAACTTGTATGTAACAATTTAATAAATTGTAGGTAACAATTTAATAAATAGTAGGTAACAATTTAATAAATAGTAGGTAACAATTTAATAAATAGTAATTAACAATTTAATAAATAGTAAGTAACAATTTTATAAATAGAAAGTAACAATTTGATAAATAGTAGGTAGCAATTTAATAAATAGTAAGTAACAATTTAATAAATAGTAAGTAACAATTTAGTAAATAGTAGGCAACAATTTGAAAAATAGTAAGTAGCAATTTAATAAATAGTGAGTAGCAACTTAGTAAATAGTAAGTAGCAATTTAATAAATAGTAAGTAACAATTTAATAAATTGTAATTAACAATTTAATAAATAGTAATTAACAATTTAATAAATAGTAAGTAACAATTTAATAAATAGAAAGTAACAATTTCATAAATAGTAGGTAGCAATTTAATTAATAGTAAGTAACAATTTAATAAATAGTAAGTAACAATTTAATAAATAGTAAGTAACAATTTAATAAATTGTATGTAACAATTTAATAAATTGTAGGTAACAATTTAATAAATAGTAGGTAACAATTTAATAAATAGTAGGTAACAATTTAACAAATTGTAGGTAACAATTTAATAAATAGTAGGTAACAATTTAATAAATAGTAGGTAACAATTTAATAAATAGTAATTAACAATTTAATAAATAGTAAGTAACAATTTTATAAATAGAAAGTAACAATTTCATAAATAGTAGGTAGCAATTTAATAAATAGTAAGTAACAATTTAATAAATAGTAAGTAACAATTTAGTAAATAGTAGGCAACAATTTAAAAAATAGTAAGTAGCAATTTAATAAATAGTGAGTAGCAATTTAGTAAATAGTAAGTAGCAATTTAATAAATAGTAAGTAACAATTTAATAAATTGTAATTAACAATTTAATAAATAGTAATTAACAATTTAATAAATAGTAAGTAACAATTTAATAAATAGAAAGTAACAATTTCATAAACAGTAGGTAGCAATTTAATAAATAGTAAGTAACAATTTAATAAATAGTAAGTAACAATTTAATAAATAGTAAGTAACAATTTAATAAATTGTATGTAACAATTTAATAAATTGTAGGTAACAATTTAATAAATAGTAGGTAACAATTTAATAAATAGTAGGTAACAATTTAATAAATAGTAGGTAACAATTTAATAAATACTAGGTAACAATTTAATAAACAGTAGGTAACAATTTAATAAATAGTACGTAACAATTTAATAAATAGTAGGTAACAATTTAATAAATAGTTGGAAACAATTTAATAAATAGTAGGTAACAATTTAATAGATAGTAGGTAGCAATTTAATAAATAGTAAGTAACAATTTAATAAATAGTAAGTAGCAATTTAATATATAGTGAGTAGCAATTTAATAAGTAGTAAGTAGCAATTTAATATATAGTAATTAACAATTTAATGAATAGTAAGTAACAATTTAATAAATAGTAAGTAACAATTTAATAAATAGTAAGTAACAATTTAATAAATAGTAAGTAGCAATTTAATAAATAGTGAGTAGCAATTTAATAAATAGTAAGTAGCCATTTAATAAATAGTATGTAACAATTTAATAAATAGTAAGTAGCCATTTAATAAATAGTAAGTAGCAATTTAATGAATATTAAGTAGCAATTAAATAAATAGTAAGTAGCAATTTAATAAATAGTAAGCAGCAATTTAATAAATAGTAAGTAGCAATTTAATAAATAGTAAGTAAAAATTTAATAAATAGTAAGTAACAATTTAATAAATAGTAAGTAGCAATTTAATAAATAGTAAGTAACAATTTAATAAATAGTAAGAAGCCATTTAATAAATAGTAGGTAGCAATTTAATAAATAGTAGGTAGCAATTTAATAAATAGTAGGTAACAATTTAATAAATAGTAGGTAACAATTTAATAAATAGTAGGTAACAATTTAATAAATAGTAGGTAACATTTTAATAAACAGAAGGTAACAATTTAATATATAGTAGGTAACAATTTAATAAATAGTAGGTAACAATTTAATAAATAGTAGGTAACAATTTAATAAACAGTATGTAACAATTTAATAAATAGTAGGTAACAATTTAATAAATAGTAGGTAACAATTTAATAAATAGTGGGTAACAATGTAATAAATAGTAAGTAACAATTTTATAAATAATAAGTAGCCATTTAATAAATAGTAAGTAGCAATTTAATCAATAGTAAGTAGCAATTTAATAAATAGTAAGTAGCAATTTAATAAATAGTAAGAAGCAATTTAATAAATAGTAAGTAGCAATTTAATAAATAGTAAGTAGCAATTTAATAAATAGTAAGTAGCAATTTAATAAATAGTAAGAAGCAATTTAATAAATAGTAAGTAACAATTTAATAAATTGTATGCAACAATTTAATAAATAGTAGGTAACAATTTAATAAATAGTAGGTAACAATTTAATAAATAGTAGGTAACAATTTAATAAATAGTAGGTAACAATTTAATAAATACTAGGTAACAATTTAATAAATAATAGGTAACAATTTAATAAATAGTACGTAACAATTTAATAAATAGGAGGTAACAATTTAATAAATAGTTGGAAACAATTTAATAAATAGTAGGTAACAATTTAATAAATAGTAGGTAGCAATTTAATAAATAGTAGGTAGCAATTTAATAAATAGTAAGTAGCAATTTAATAAATAGTAAGTAGCAATTTAATAAATAGTCAGTAGCAATTTAATAAATAGTAAGTAGCAATTTAATAAATAGTAAGTAGCAATTTAATAAATAGTAAGAAGCAATTTAATAAATAGTAAGTAACAATTTAATAAATTGTATGCAACAATTTAATAAATAGTAGGTAACAATTTTATAAATAGTAGGTAACAATTTAATAAATAGTAGGTAACAATTTAATAAATACTAGGTAACAATTTAATAAATAGTAGGTAACAATTTAATAAATAGTACGTAACAATTTAATAAATAGAAGGTAACAATTTAATAAATAGTTGGAAACAATTTAATAAATAGTAGGTAAAAATTTAATAAATAGTAGGTAGCAATTTAATAAATAGTAGGTAGCAATTTAATAAATAGTAAGTAGCAATTTAATAAATAGTAAGTAGCAATTTAATAAATAGTAAGTAGCAATTTAATAAATAGTAAGTAGCAATTTAATAAATTGTAAGTAGCAATTTAATAAATAGTAAGTAGCAATTTATTAAATAGTAAGTAACAATTTAATAAATAGTAAGTAACAATTTAATAAATAGTAAGTAACAATTTAATAAATTGTAGGTGACAATTTAATAAATAGTAGGTAACAATTTAATAAATAGTAGGTAACAATTTAATAAATAGTAGGTAACAATTTAATAAATAGTAGGTAACAATTTAATAAATAGTAGGTAACAATTTAATAAATAGTAGGTAACAATTTAATAAATAGTAGGTAACAATTTAATAAATAGTAGGTAACAATTTAATAAATAGTAGGTAACAATTTAATAAATAGTAGGTAACATTTTAATAAACAGAAGGTAACAATTTAATATATAGTAGGTAACAATTTAATAAATAGTAGGTAACAATTTAATAAATAGTAGGTAACAATTTAATAAACAGTATGTAACAATTTAATAAATAGTAGGTAACAATTTAATAAATAGTAGGTAACAATTTAATAAATAGTGGGTAACAATGTAATAAATAGTAAGTAACAATTTTATAAATAATAAGTAGCCATTTAATAAATAGTAAGTAGCAATTTAATCAATAGTAAGTAGCAATTTAATAAATAGTAAGTAGCAATTTAATAAATAGTAAGAAGCAATTTAATAAATAGTAAGTAGCAATTTAATAAATAGTAAGTAGCAATTTAATAAATAGTAAGTAGCAATTTAATAAATAGTAAGAAGCAATTTAATAAATAGTAAGTAACAATTTAATAAATTGTATGCAACAATTTAATAAATAGTAGGTAACAATTTAATAAATAGTAGGTAACAATTTAATAAATAGTAGGTAACAATTTAATAAATAGTAGGTAACAATTTAATAAATACTAGGTAACAATTTAATAAATAATAGGTAACAATTTAATAAATAGTACGTAACAATTTAATAAATAGGAGGTAACAATTTAATAAATAGTTGGAAACAATTTAATAAATAGTAGGTAACAATTTAATAAATAGTAGGTAGCAATTTAATAAATAGTAGGTAGCAATTTAATAAATAGTAAGTAGCAATTTAATAAATAGTAAGTAGCAATTTAATAAATAGTCAGTAGCAATTTAATAAATAGTAAGTAGCAATTTAATAAATAGTAAGTAGCAATTTAATAAATAGTAAGAAGCAATTTAATAAATAGTAAGTAACAATTTAATAAATTGTATGCAACAATTTAATAAATAGTAGGTAACAATTTTATAAATAGTAGGTAACAATTTAATAAATAGTAGGTAACAATTTAATAAATACTAGGTAACAATTTAATAAATAGTAGGTAACAATTTAATAAATAGTACGTAACAATTTAATAAATAGAAGGTAACAATTTAATAAATAGTTGGAAACAATTTAATAAATAGTAGGTAAAAATTTAATAAATAGTAGGTAGCAATTTAATAAATAGTAGGTAGCAATTTAATAAATAGTAAGTAGCAATTTAATAAATAGTAAGTAGCAATTTAATAAATAGTAAGTAGCAATTTAATAAATAGTAAGTAGCAATTTAATAAATTGTAAGTAGCAATTTAATAAATAGTAAGTAGCAATTTATTAAATAGTAAGTAACAATTTAATAAATAGTAAGTAACAATTTAATAAATAGTAAGTAACAATTTAATAAATTGTAGGTGACAATTTAATAAATAGTAGGTAACAATTTAATAAATAGTAGGTAACAATTTAATAAATAGTAGGTAACAATTTAATAAATAGTAGGTAACAATTTAATAAATAGTAGGTAACAATTTAATAAATAGTAGGTAACAATTTAATAAATAGTAGGTAACAATTTAATAAATAGTAGGTAACAATTTAATAAATAGTAGGTGACAATTTAATAAATAGTAGGTAACAATTTAGTAAATAGTAGGCAACAATTTAAAAAATAGTAAGTAGCAATTTAATAAATAGTGAGTAGCAATTTAGTAAATAGTAAGTAGCAATATAATAAATAGTAAGTAACAATTTAATAAATTGTAGGTAACAATTTAATAAATAGTAAGTAACAATTTAATAAATAGTAAGTAACAATTTAGTAAATAGTAGGCAACAATTTAAAAAATAGTAAGTAGCAATTTAATAAATAGTAGGTAACAATTTAATAAATAGTAGGTAACAATTTAATAAATAGTGGGTAACAATGTAATAAATAGTAAGTAACAATTTTATAAATAATAAGTAGCCATTTAATAAATAGTAAGTAGCAATTTAATCAATAGTAAGTAGCAATTTAATAAATAGTAAGTAGCAATTTAATAAATAGTAAGAAGCAATTTAATAAATAGTAAGTAGCAATTTAATAAATAGTAAGTAGCAATTTAATAAATAGTAAGTAGCAATTTAATAAATAGTAAGAAGCAATTTAATAAATAGTAAGTAACAATTTAATAAATTGTATGCAACAATTTAATAAATAGTAGGTAACAATTTAATAAATAGTAGGTAACAATTTAATAAATAGTAGGTAACAATTTAATAAATAGTAGGTAACAATTTAATAAATACTAGGTAACAATTTAATAAATAATAGGTAACAATTTAATAAATAGTACGTAACAATTTAATAAATAGGAGGTAACAATTTAATAAATAGTTGGAAACAATTTAATAAATAGTAGGTAACAATTTAATAAATAGTAGGTAGCAATTTAATAAATAGTAGGTAGCAATTTAATAAATAGTAAGTAGCAATTTAATAAATAGTAAGTAGCAATTTAATAAATAGTCAGTAGCAATTTAATAAATAGTAAGTAGCAATTTAATAAATAGTAAGTAGCAATTTAATAAATAGTAAGAAGCAATTTAATAAATAGTAAGTAACAATTTAATAAATTGTATGCAACAATTTAATAAATAGTAGGTAACAATTTTATAAATAGTAGGTAACAATTTAATAAATAGTAGGTAACAATTTAATAAATACTAGGTAACAATTTAATAAATAGTAGGTAACAATTTAATAAATAGTACGTAACAATTTAATAAATAGAAGGTAACAATTTAATAAATAGTTGGAAACAATTTAATAAATAGTAGGTAAAAATTTAATAAATAGTAGGTAGCAATTTAATAAATAGTAGGTAGCAATTTAATAAATAGTAAGTAGCAATTTAATAAATAGTAAGTAGCAATTTAATAAATAGTAAGTAGCAATTTAATAAATAGTAAGTAGCAATTTAATAAATTGTAAGTAGCAATTTAATAAATAGTAAGTAGCAATTTATTAAATAGTAAGTAACAATTTAATAAATAGTAAGTAACAATTTAATAAATAGTAAGTAACAATTTAATAAATTGTAGGTGACAATTTAATAAATAGTAGGTAACAATTTAATAAATAGTAGGTAACAATTTAATAAATAGTAGGTAACAATTTAATAAATAGTAGGTAACAATTTAATAAATAGTAGGTAACAATTTAATAAATAGTAGGTAACAATTTAATAAATAGTAGGTAACAATTTAATAAATAGTAGGTAACAATTTAATAAATAGTAGGTAACAATTTAATAAATAGTAGGTAACATTTTAATAAACAGAAGGTAACAATTTAATATATAGTAGGTAACAATTTAATAAATAGTAGGTAACAATTTAATAAATAGTAGGTAACAATTTAATAAACAGTATGTAACAATTTAATAAATAGTAGGTAACAATTTAATAAATAGTAGGTAACAATTTAATAAATAGTGGGTAACAATGTAATAAATAGTAAGTAACAATTTTATAAATAATAAGTAGCCATTTAATAAATAGTAAGTAGCAATTTAATCAATAGTAAGTAGCAATTTAATAAATAGTAAGTAGCAATTTAATAAATAGTAAGAAGCAATTTAATAAATAGTAAGTAGCAATTTAATAAATAGTAAGTAGCAATTTAATAAATAGTAAGTAGCAATTTAATAAATAGTAAGAAGCAATTTAATAAATAGTAAGTAACAATTTAATAAATTGTATGCAACAATTTAATAAATAGTAGGTAACAATTTAATAAATAGTAGGTAACAATTTAATAAATAGTAGGTAACAATTTAATAAATAGTAGGTAACAATTTAATAAATACTAGGTAACAATTTAATAAATAATAGGTAACAATTTAATAAATAGTACGTAACAATTTAATAAATAGGAGGTAACAATTTAATAAATAGTTGGAAACAATTTAATAAATAGTAGGTAACAATTTAATAAATAGTAGGTAGCAATTTAATAAATAGTAGGTAGCAATTTAATAAATAGTAAGTAGCAATTTAATAAATAGTAAGTAGCAATTTAATAAATAGTCAGTAGCAATTTAATAAATAGTAAGTAGCAATTTAATAAATAGTAAGT
Organism: Andrena chrysosceles; assembly: GCA_963855975.1. NCBI lineage: Eukaryota > Metazoa > Arthropoda > Insecta > Hymenoptera > Andrenidae > Andrena > Andrena chrysosceles. The sequence continues at coordinate 512,657 of CAWLCU010000486.1, forward strand.
AGCAATTTAATAAATAGTAAGAAGCAATTTAATAAATAGTAAGTAACAATTTAATAAATTGTATGCAACAATTTAATAAATAGTAGGTAACAATTTTATAAATAGTAGGTAACAATTTAATAAATAGTAGGTAACAATTTAATAAATACTAGGTAACAATTTAATAAATAGTAGGTAACAATTTAATAAATAGTACGTAACAATTTAATAAATAGAAGGTAACAATTTAATAAATAGTTGGAAACAATTTAATAAATAGTAGGTAAAAATTTAATAAATAGTAGGTAGCAATTTAATAAATAGTAGGTAGCAATTTAATAAATAGTAAGTAGCAATTTAATAAATAGTAAGTAGCAATTTAATAAATAGTAAGTAGCAATTTAATAAATAGTAAGTAGCAATTTAATAAATTGTAAGTAGCAATTTAATAAATAGTAAGTAGCAATTTATTAAATAGTAAGTAACAATTTAATAAATAGTAAGTAACAATTTAATAAATAGTAAGTAACAATTTAATAAATTGTAGGTGACAATTTAATAAATAGTAGGTAACAATTTAATAAATAGTAGGTAACAATTTAATAAATAGTAGGTAACAATTTAATAAATAGTAGGTAACAATTTAATAAATAGTAGGTAACAATTTAATAAATAGTAGGTAACAATTTAATAAATAGTAGGTAACAATTTAATAAATAGTAGGTAACAATTTAATAAATAGTAGGTGACAATTTAATAAATAGTAGGTAACAATTTAGTAAATAGTAGGCAACAATTTAAAAAATAGTAAGTAGCAATTTAATAAATAGTGAGTAGCAATTTAGTAAATAGTAAGTAGCAATATAATAAATAGTAAGTAACAATTTAATAAATTGTAGGTAACAATTTAATAAATAGTAAGTAACAATTTAATAAATAGTAAGTAACAATTTAGTAAATAGTAGGCAACAATTTAAAAAATAGTAAGTAGCAATTTAATAAATAGTGAGTAGCAATTTAGTAAATAGTAAGTAGCAATTTAATAAATAGTAAGTAACAATTTAATAAATTGTAATTAACAATTTAATAAATAGTAATTAACAATTTAATAAATAGTAAGTAACAATTTAATAAATAGAAAGTAACAATTTCATAAATAGTAGGTAGCAATTTAATAAATAGTAAGTAACAATTTAATAAATAGTAAGTAACAATTTAATAAATAGTAAGTAACAATTTAATAAATTGTATGTAACAATTTAATAAATTGTAGGTAACAATTTAATAAATAGTAGGTAACAATTTAATAAATAGTAGGTAACAGTTTAATAAATAGTAATTAACAATTTAATAAATAGTAAGTAACAATTTAATAAATAGAAAGTAACAATTTCATAAATAGTAGGGAGCAATTTAATAAATAGTAAGTAACAATTTAATAAATAGTAAGTAACAATTTAATAAATAGTAAGTAACAATTTAATAAATACTAGGTAACAATTTAATAAATAGTAAGTAACAATTTAATAAATAGTAAGTAACAATTTAATAAATAGTAAGTAGCCATTTAATAAATAGTAGGTTGCAATTTAATAAATAGTAGGCAGCAATTTAATAAATAGTAGGTAACATTTTAATAAATAGTAGGTAACCATTTAATAAATAGTAGGTAACAATTTAATAAATAGTAGGTAACAATTTAATAAATAGTAGGTAACAATTTAATAAATAGTAATTAACAATTTAATGAATAGTAAGTAACAATTTAATAAATAGTAAGTAACAATTTAATAAATAGTAAGTAACAATTTAATAAATAGTAAGTAGCAATTTAATAAATAGTGAGTAGCAATTTAATAAATAGTAAGTAGCCATTTAATAAATAGTATGTAACAATTTAATAAATAGTAAGTAGCCATTTAATAAATAGTAAGGAGCAATTTAATGAATATTAAGTAACAATTAAATAAATAGTAAGTAGCAATTTAATAAATAGTAAGCAGCAATTTAATAAATAGTAAGTAGCAATTTAATAAATAGTAAGTAAAAATTTAATAAATAGTAAGTAACAATTTAATAAATAGTAAGTAGCAATTTAATAAATAGTAAGTAACAATTTAATAAATAGTAAGAAGCCATTTAATAAATAGTAGGTAGCAATTTAATAAATAGTAGGTAGCAATTTAATAAATAGTAGGTAACAATTTAATAAATAGTAGGTAACAATTTAATAAATAGTAGGTAACAATTTAATAAATAGTAGGTAACATTTTAATAAACAGAAGGTAACAATTTAATATATAGTAGGTAACAATTTAATAAATAGTAGGTAACAATTTAATAAATAGTAGGTAACAATTTAATAAACAGTATGTAACAATTTAATAAATAGTAGGTAACAATTTAATAAATAGTAGGTAACAATTTAATAAATAGTGGGTAACAATGTAATAAATAGTAAGTAACAATTTAATAAATAATAAGTAGCCATTTAATAAATAGTAAGTAGCAATTTAATCAATAGTAAGTAGCAATTTAATAAATAGTAAGTAGCAATTTAATAAATAGTAAGAAGCAATTTAATAAATAGTAAGTAGCAATTTAATAAATAGTAAGTAGCAATTTAATAAATAGTAAGTAGCAATTTAATAAATAGTAAGAAGCAATTTAATAAATAGTAAGTAACAATTTAATTAATTGTATGCAACAATTTAATAAATAGTAGGTAACAATTTAATAAATAGTAGGTAACAATTTAATAAATAGTAGGTAACAATTTAATAAATAGTAGGTAACAATTTAATAAATACTAGGTAACAATTTAATAAATAATAGGTAACAATTTAATAAATAGTACGTAACAATTTAATAAATAGGAGGTAACAATTTAATAAATAGTTGGAAACAATTTAATAAATAGTAGGTAACAATTTAATAAATAGTAGGTAGCAATTTAATAAATAGTAGGTAGCAATTTAATAAATAGTAAGTAGCAATTTAATAAATAGTAAGTAGCAATTTAATAAATAGTCAGTAGCAATTTAATAAATAGTAAGTAGCAATTTAATAAATAGTAAGTAGCAATTTAATAAATAGTAAGAAGCAATTTAATAAATAGTAAGTAACAATTTAATAAATTGTATGCAACAATTTAATAAATAGTAGGTAACAATTTTATAAATAGTAGGTAACAATTTAATAAATAGTAGGTAACAATTTAATAAATACTAGGTAACAATTTAATAAATAGTAGGTAACAATTTAATAAATAGTACGTAACAATTTAATAAATAGAAGGTAACAATTTAATAAATAGTTGGAAACAATTTAATAAATAGTAGGTAAAAATTTAATAAATAGTAGGTAGCAATTTAATAAATAGTAGGTAGCAATTTAATAAATAGTAAGTAGCAATTTAATAAATAGTAAGTAGCAATTTAATAAATAGTAAGTAGCAATTTAATAAATAGTAAGTAGCAATTTAATAAATTGTAAGTAGCAATTTAATAAATAGTAAGTAGCAATTTATTAAATAGTAAGTAACAATTTAATAAATAGTAAGTAACAATTGAATAAATAGTAAGTAACAATTTAATAAATTGTAGGTGACAATTTAATAAATAGTAGGTAACAATTTAATAAATAGTAGGTAACAATTTAATAAATAGTAGGTAACAATTTAATAAATAGTAGGTAACAATTTAATAAATAGTAGGTAACAATTTAATAAATAGTAGGTAACAATTTAATAAATAGTAGGTAACAATTTAATAAATAGTAGGTAACAATTTAATAAATAGTAGGTGACAATTTAATAAATAGTAGGTAACAATTTAGTAAATAGTAGGCAACAATTTAAAAAATAGTAAGTAGCAATTTAATAAATAGTGAGTAGCAATTTAGTAAATAGTAAGTAGCAATATAATAAATAGTAAGTAACAATTTAATAAATTGTAGGTAACAATTTAATAAATAGTAAGTAACAATTTAATAAATAGTAAGTAACAATTTAGTAAATAGTAGGCAACAATTTAAAAAATAGTAAGTAGCAATTTAATAAATAGTGAGTAGCAATTTAGTAAATAGTAAGTAGCAATTTAATAAATAGTAAGTAACAATTTAATAAATTGTAATTAACAATTTAATAAATAGTAATTAACAATTTAATAAATAGTAAGTAACAATTTAATAAATAGAAAGTAACAATTTCATAAATAGTAGGTAGCAATTTAATAAATAGTAAGTAACAATTTAATAAATAGTAAGTAACAATTTAATAAATAGTAAGTAACAATTTAATAAATTGTATGTAACAATTTAATAAATTGTAGGTAACAATTTAATAAATAGTAGGTAACAATTTAATAAATAGTAGGTAACAATTTAATAAATAGTAATTAACAATTTAATAAATAGTAAGTAACAATTTAATAAATAGAAAGTAACAATTTCATAAATAGTAGGGAGCAATTTAATAAATAGTAAGTAACAATTTAATAAATAGTAAGTAACAATTTAATAAATAGTAAGTAACAATTTAATAAATAGTAAGTAACAATTTAATAAATAGTAAGTAACAATTTAATAAATAGTAAGTAACAATTTAATAAATAGTAAGTAGCCATTTAATAAATAGTAGGTTGCAATTTAATAAATAGTAGGCAGCAATTTAATAAATAGTAGGTAACATTTTAATAAATAGTAGGTAACCATTTAATAAATAGTAGGTAACAATTTAATAAATAGTAGGTAACAATTTAATAAATAGTAGGTAACAATTTAATAAATAGTAGGTAACAATTTAATAAATAGTAGGTAACAATTTAATAAATAGTAGGTAACAATTTAATAAATAGTAGGTAACAATTTAATAAATAGTAGGTAACAATTTAATAAATAGTAGGTAACAATTTAATAAATAGAATGTAGCAATTTCATAAATAGTAGGTAGCAATTTAATAAATAGTAAGTAGCAATTTAATAAATAGTAAGTAGCAATTTAATAAATAGTAAGTAGCAATTTAATAAATAGTAAGTAGCAATTTAATAAATTGTAAGTAGCAATTTAATAAATAGTAAGTAGCAATTTATTAAATAGTAAGTAACAATTTAATAAATAGTAAGTAACAATTTAATAAATAGTAAGTAACAATTTAATAAATTGTAGGTGACAATTTAATAAATAGTAGGTAACAATTTAATAAATAGTAGGTAACAATTTAATAAATAGTAGGTAACAATTTAATAAATAGTAGGTAACAATTTAATAAATAGTAGGTAACAATTTAATAAATAGTAGGTAACAATTTAATAAATAGTAGGTAACAATTTAATAAATAGTAGGTAACAATTTAATAAATAGTAATTAACAATTTAATAAATAGTAAGTAACAATTTAATAAATAGAAAGTAACAATTTCATAAATAGTAGGGAGCAATTTAATAAATAGTAAGTAACAATTTAATAAATAGTAAGTAACAATTTAATAAATAGTAAGTAACAATTTAATAAATAGTAAGTAACAATTTAATAAATAGTAAGTAACAATTTAATAAATAGTAAGTAACAATTTAATAAATAGTAAGTAGCCATTTAATAAATAGTAGGTTGCAATTTAATAAATAGTAGGCAGCAATTTAATAAATAGTAGGTAACATTTTAATAAATAGTAGGTAACCATTTAATAAATAGTAGGTAACAATTTAATAAATAGTAGGTAACAATTTAATAAATAGTAGGTAACAATTTAATAAATAGTAGGTAACAATTTAATAAATAGTAGGTAACAATTTAATAAATAGTAGGTAACAATTTAATAAATAGTAGGTAACAATTTAATAAATAGTAGGTAACAATTTAATAAATAGTAGGTAACAATTTAATAAATAGAATGTAACAATTTCATAAATAGTAGGTAGCAATTTAATAAATAGTAAGTAGCAATTTAATAAATAGTAAGTAGCAATTTAATAAATAGTAAGTAGCAATTTAATAAATAGTAAGTAGCAATTTAATAAATTGTAAGTAGCAATTTAATAAATAGTAAGTAGCAATTTATTAAATAGTAAGTAACAATTTAATAAATAGTATGTAACAATTTAATAAATAGTAAGTAACAATTTAATAAATTGTAGGTGACAATTTAATAAATAGTAGGTAACAATTTAATAAATAGTAGGTAACAATTTAATAAATAGTAGGTAACAATTTAATAAATAGTAGGTAACAATTTAATAAATAGTAGGTAACAATTTAATAAATAGTAGGTAACAATTTAATAAATAGTAGGTAACAATTTAATAAATAGTAGGTAACAATTTAATAAATAGTAGGTAACAATTTAGTAAATAGTAGGCAACAATTTAAAAAATAGTAAGTAGCAATTTAATAAATAGTGAGTAGCAATTTAGTAAATAGTAAGTAGCAATTTAATAAATAGTAAGTAACAATTTAATAAATTGTAATTAACAACTTAATAAATAGTAATTAAAAATTTAATAAATAGTAAGTAACAATTTAATAAATAGAAAGTAACAATTTCATAAATAGTAGGTAGCAATTTAATAAATAGTAAGTAACAATTTAATAAATAGTAAGTAACAATTTAATAAATAGTAAGTAACAATTTAATAAATTGTATGTAACAATTTAATAAATTGTAGGTAACAATTTAATAAATAGTAGGTAACAATTTAATAAATAGTAGGTAACAATTTAATAAATAGTAATTAACAATTTAATAAATAGTAAGTAACAATTTTATAAATAGAAAGTAACAATTTCATAAATAGTAGGTAGCAATTTAATAAATAGTAAGTAACAATTTAATAAATAGTAAGTAACAATTTAGTAAATAGTAGGCAACAATTTAAAAAATAGTAAGTAGCAATTTAATAAATAGTGAGTAGCAATATAGTAAATAGTAAGTAGCAATTTAATAAATAGTAAGTAACAATTTAATAAATTGTAATTAACAATTTAATAAATAGTAATTAACAATTTAATAAATAGTAAGTAACAATTTAATAAATAGAAAGTAACAATTTCATAAATAGTGGGTAGCAATTTAATAAATAGTAAGTAACAATTTAATAAATAGTAAGTAACAATTTAATAAATAGTAAGTAACAATTTAATAAATTGTATGTAACAATTTAATAAATAGTAGGTAACAATTTAATAAATAGTAGGTGACAATTTAATAAATAGTAGGTAACAATTTAGTAAATAGTAGGCAACAATTTAAAAAATAGTAAGTAGCAATTTAATAAATAGTGAGTAGCAATTTAGTAAATAGTAAGTAGCAATATAATAAATAGTAAGTAACAATTTAATAAATTGTAGGTAACAATTTAATAAATAGTAAGTAACAATTTAATAAATAGTAAGTAACAATTTAGTAAATAGTAGGCAACAATTTAAAAAATAGTAAGTAGCAATTTAATAAATAGTGAGTAGCAATTTAGTAAATAGTAAGTAGCAATTTAATAAATAGTAAGTAACAATTTAATAAATTGTAATTAACAATTTAATAAATAGTAATTAACAATTTAATAAATAGTAAGTAACAATTTAATAAATAGAAAGTAACAATTTCATAAATAGTAGGTAGCAATTTAATAAATAGTAAGTAACAATTTAATAAATAGTAAGTAACAATTTAATAAATAGTAAGTAACAATTTAATAAATTGTATGTAACAATTTAATAAATTGTAGGTAACAATTTAATAAATAGTAGGTAACAATTTAATAAATAGTAGGTAACAATTTAATAAATAGTAATTAACAATTTAATAAATAGTAAGTAACAATTTAATAAATAGAAAGTAACAATTTCATAAATAGTAGGGAGCAATTTAATAAATAGTAAGTAACAATTTAATAAATAGTAAGTAACAATTTAATAAATAGTAAGTAACAATTTAATAAATAGTAAGTAACAATTTAATAAATAGTAAGTAACAATTTAATAAATAGTAAGTAACAATTTAATAAATAGTAAGTAGCCATTTAATAAATAGTAGGTTGCAATTTAATAAATAGTAGGCAGCAATTTAATAAATAGTAGGTAACATTTTAATAAATAGTAGGTAACCATTTAATAAATAGTAGGTAACAATTTAATAAATAGTAGGTAACAATTTAATAAATAGTAGGTAACAATTTAATAAATAGTAGGTAACAATTTAATAAATAGTAGGTAACAATTTAATAAATAGTAGGTAACAATTTAATAAATAGTAGGTAACAATTTAATAAATAGTAGGTAACAATTTAATACATAGTAGGTAACAATTTAATAAATAGTAGGTAACAATTTAATAAATAGAATGTAACAATTTCATAAATAGTAGGTAGCAATTTAATAAATAGTAAGTAGCAATTTAATAAATAGTAAGTAGCAATTTAATAAATAGTAAGTAGCAATTTAATAAATAGTAAGTAGCAATTTAATAAATTGTAAGTAGCAATTTAATAAATAGTAAGTAGCAATTTATTAAATAGTAAGTAACAATTTAATAAATAGTAAGTAACAATTTAATAAATAGTAAGTAACAATTTAATAAATTGTAGGTGACAATTTAATAAATAGTAGGTAACAATTTAATAAATAGTAGGTAACAATTTAATAAATAGTAGGTAACAATTTAATAAATAGTAGGTAACAATTTAATAAATAGTAGGTAACAATTTAATAAATAGTAGGTAACAATTTAATAAATAGTAGGTAACAATTTAATAAATAGTAGGTAACAATTTAATAAATAGTAGGTAACAATTTAGTAAATAGTAGGCAACAATTTAAAAAATAGTAAGTAGCAATTTAATAAATAGTGAGTAGCAATTTAGTAAATAGTAAGTAGCAATTTAATAAATAGTAAGTAACAATTTAATAAATTGTAATTAACAACTTAATAAATAGTAATTAAAAATTTAATAAATAGTAAGTAACAATTTAATAAATAGAAAGTAACAATTTCATAAATAGTAGGTAGCAATTTAATAAATAGTAAGTAACAATTTAATAAATAGTAAGTAACAATTTAATAAATAGTAAGTAACAATTTAATAAATTGTATGTAACAATTTAATAAATTGTAGGTAACAATTTAATAAATAGTAGGTAACAATTTAATAAATAGTAGGTAACAATTTAATAAATAGTAATTAACAATTTAATAAATAGTAAGTAACAATTTTATAAATAGAAAGTAACAATTTCATAAATAGTAGGTAGCAATTTAATAAATAGTAAGTAACAATTTAATAAATAGTAAGTAACAATTTAGTAAATAGTAGGCAACAATTTAAAAAATAGAAAGTAGCAATTTAATAAATAGTGAGTAGCAATTTAGTAAATAGTAAGTAGCAATTTAATAAATAGTAAGTAACAATTTAATAAATTGTAATTAACAATTTAATAAATAGTAATTAACAATTTAATAAATAGTAAGTAACAATTTAATAAATAGAAAGTAACAATTTCATAAATAGTAGGTAGCAATTTAATAAATAGTAAGTAACAATTTAATAAATAGTAAGTAACAATTTAATAAATAGTAAGTAACAATTTAATAAATTGTATGTAACAATTTAATAAATTGTAGGTAACAATTTAATAAATAGTAGGTAACAATTTAATAAATAGTAGGTAACAATTTCATAAATAGTAGGTAGCAATTTAATAAATAGTAAGTAACAATTTAATAAATAGTAAGTAACAATTTAGTAAATAGTAGGCAACAATTTAAAAAATAGTAAGTAGCAATTTAATAAATAGTGAGTAGCAATTTAGTAAATAGTAAGTAGCAATTTAATAAATAGTAAGTAACAATTTAATAAATTGTAATTAACAATTTAATAAATAGTAATTAACAATTTAATAAATAGTAAGTAACAATTTAATAAATAGAAAGTAACAATTTCATAAATAGTAGGTAGCAATTTAATAAATAGTAAGTAACAATTTAATAAATAGTAAGTAACAATTTAATAAATAGTAAGTAACAATTTAATAAATTGTATGTAACAATTTAATAAATTGTAGGTAACAATTTAATAAATAGTAGGTAACAATTTAATAAATAGTAGGTAACAATTTAGTAAATAGTAGGCAACAATTTAAAAAATAGTAAGTAGCAATTTAATAAATAGTGAGTAGCAATTTAGTAAATAGTAAGTAGCAATTTAATAAATAGTAAGTAATAATTTAATAAATTGTAATTAACAATTTAATAAATAGTAATTAACAATTTAATAAATAGTAAGTAACAATTTAATAAATAGAATGTAACAATTTCATAAATAGTAGGTAGCAATTTATTAAATAGTAAGTAGCAATTTAATAAATAGTAAGTAGCAATTTAATAAATAGTAAGTAGCAATTTAATAAATAGTAAGTAGCAATTTAATAAATTGTAAGTAGAAATTTAATAAATAGTAAGTAGCAATTTATTAAATAGTAAGTAACAATTTAATAAATAGTAAGTAACAATTTAATAAATAGTAAGTAACAATTTAATAAATTGTAGGTGACAATTTAATAAATAGTAGGTAACAATTTAATAAATAGTAGGTAACAATTTAATAAATAGTAGGTAACAATTTAATAAATAGTAGGTAACAATTTAATAAATAGTAGGTAACAATTTAATAAATAGTAGGTAACAATTTAATAAATAGTAATTAACAATTTAATAAATAGTAAGTAACAATTTAATAAATAGTAAGTAACAATTTAATAAATAGTAAGTAATAATTTAATAAATTGTAATTAACAATTTAATAAATAGTAATTAACAATTTAATAAATAGTAAGTAACAATTTAATAAATAGAATGTAACAATTTCATAAATAGTAGGTAGCAATTTAATAAATAGTAAGTAGCAATTTAATAAATAGTAAGTAGCAATTTAATAAATAGTAAGTAGCAATTTAATAAATAGTAAGTAGCAATTTAATAAATTGTAAGTAGCAATTTAATAAATAGTAAGTAGCAATTTATTAAATAGTAAGTAGCCATTTAATAAATAGTAAGTAGCAATTTAATGAATATTAAGTAGCAATTAAATAAATAGTAAGTAGCAATTTAATAAATAGTAAGCAGCAATTTAATAAATAGTAAGTAGCAATTTAATAAATAGTAAGTAAAAATTTAATAAATAGTAAGTAACAATTTAATAAATAGTAAGTAGCAATTTAATAAATAGTAAGTAACAATTTAATAAATAGTAAGAAGCCATTTAATAAATAGTAGGTAGCAATTTAATAAATAGTAGGTAGCAATTTAATAAATAGTAGGTAACAATTTAATAAATAGTAGGTAACAATTTAATAAATAGTAGGTAACAATTTAATAAATAGTAGGTAACATTTTAATAAACAGAAGGTAACAATTTAATATATAGTAGGTAACAATTTAATAAATAGTAGGTAACAATTTAATAAATAGTAGGTAACAATTTAATAAACAGTATGTAACAATTTAATAAATAGTAGGTAACAATTTAATAAATAGTAGGTAACAATTTAATAAATAGTGGGTAACAATGTAATAAATAGTAAGTAACAATTTAATAAATAATAAGTAGCCATTTAATAAATAGTAAGTAGCAATTTAATCAATAGTAAGTAGCAATTTAATAAATAGTAAGTAGCAATTTAATAAATAGTAAGAAGCAATTTAATAAATAGTAAGTAGCAATTTAATAAATAGTAAGTAGCAATTTAATAAATAGTAAGTAGCAATTTAATAAATAGTAAGAAGCAATTTAATAAATAGTAAGTAACAATTTAATAAATTGTATGCAACAATTTAATAAATAGTAGGTAACAATTTAATAAATAGTAGGTAACAATTTAATAAATAGTAGGTAACAATTTAATAAATAGTAGGTAACAATTTAATAAATACTAGGTAACAATTTAATAAATAATAGGTAACAATTTAATAAATAGTACGTAACAATTTAATAAATAGAAGGTAACAATTTAATAAATAGTTGGAAACAATTTAATAAATAGTAGGTAACAATTTAATAAATAGTAGGTAGCAATTTAATAAACAGTAGGTAGCAATTTAATAAATAGTAAGTAGCAATTTAATAAATAGTAAGTAGCAATTTAATAAATAGTCAGTAGCAATTTAATAAATAGTAAGTAGCAATTTAATAAATAGTAAGTAGCAATTTAATAAATAGGAAGAAGCAATTTAATAAATAGTAAGTAACAATTTAATAAATTGTATGCAACAATTTAATAAATAGTAGGTAACAATTTTATAAATAGTAGGTAACAATTTAATAAATAGTAGGTAACAATTTAATAAATACTAGGTAACAATTTAATAAATAGTAGGTAACAATTTAATAAATAGTACGTAACAATTTAATAAATAGAAGGTAACAATTTAATAAATAGTTGGAAACAATTTAATAAATAGTAGGTAAAAATTTAATAAATAGTAGGTAGCAATTTAATAAATAGTAGGTAGCATTTTAATAAATAGTAAGTAGCAATTTAATTAATAGTAAGTAGCAATTTAATAAATAGTAAGTAGCAATTTAATAAATAGTAAGTAGCAATTTAATAAATTGTAAGTAGCAATTTAATAAATAGTAAGTAGCAATTTATTAAATAGTAAGTAACAATTTAATAAATAGTAAGTAACAATTTAATAAATAGTAAGTAACAATTTAATAAATTGTAGGTGACAATTTAATAAATAGTAGGTAACAATTTAATAAATAGTAGGTAACAATTTAATAAATAGTAGGTAACAATTTAATAAATAGTAGGTAACAATTTAATAAATAGTAGGTAACAATTTAATAAATAGTAGGTAACAATTTAATAAATAGTAGGTAACAATTTAATAAATAGTAGGTAACAATTTAATAAATAGTAGGTGACAATTTAATAAATAGTAGGTAACAATTTAGTAAATAGTAGGCAACAATTTAAAAAATAGTAAGTAGCAATTTAATAAATAGTGAGTAGCAATTTAGTAAATAGTAAGTAGCAATATAATAAATAGTAAGTAACAATTTAATAAATTGTAGGTAACAATTTAATAAATAGTAAGTAACAATTTAATAAATAGTAAGTAACAATTTAGTAAATAGTAGGCAACAATTTAAAAAATAGTAAGTAGCAATTTAATAAATAGTGAGTAGCAATTTAGTAAATAGTAAGTAGCAATTTAATAAATAGTAAGTAACAATTTAATAAATTGTAATTAACAATTTAATAAATAGTAATTAACAATTTAATAAATAGTAAGTAACAATTTAATAAATAGAAAGTAACAATTTCATAAATAGTAGGTAGCAATTTAATAAATAGTAAGTAGCAATTTAATAAATAGTAAGTAACAATTTAATAAATAGTAAGTAACAATTTAATAAATTGTATGTAACAATTTAATAAATTGTAGGTAACAATTTAATAAATAGTAGGTAACAATTTAATAAATAGTAGGTAACAATTTAATAAATAGTAATTAACAATTTAATAAATAGTAAGTAACAATTTAATAAATAGAAAGTAACAATTTCATAAATAGTAGGGAGCAATTTAATAAATAGTAAGTAACAATTTAATAAATAGTAAGTAACAATTTAATAAATAGTAAGTAACAATTTAATAAATAGTAAGTAACAATTTAATAAATAGTAAGTAACAATTTAATAAATAGTAAGTAACAATTTAATAAATAGTAAGTAGCCATTTAATAAATAGTAGGTTGCAATTTAATAAATAGTAGGCAGCAATTTAATAAATAGTAGGTAACATTTTAATAAATAGTAGGTAACCATTTAATAAATAGTAGGTAACAATTTAATAAATAGTAGGTAACAATTTAATAAATAGTAGGTAACAATTTAATAAATAGTAGGTAACAATTTAATAAATAGTAGGTAACAATTTAATAAATAGTAGGTAACAATTTAATAAATAGTAGGTAACAATTTAATAAATAGTAGGTAACAATTTAATAAATAGTAGGTAACAATTTAATAAATAGAATGTAACAATTTCATAAATAGTAGGTAGCAATTTAATAAATAGTAAGTAGCAATTTAATAAATAGTAAGTAGCAATTTAATAAATAGTAAGTAGCAATTTAATAAATAGTAAGTAGCAATTTAATAAATTGTAAGTAGCAATTTAATAAATAGTAAGTAGCAATTTATTAAATAGTAAGTAACAATTTAATAAATAGTAAGTAACAATTTAATAAATAGTAAGTAACAATTTAATAAATTGTAGGTGACAATTTAATAAATAGTAGGTAACAATTTAATAAATAGTAGGTAACAATTTAATAAATAGTAGGTAACAATTTAATAAATAGTAGGTAACAATTTAATAAATAGTAGGTAACAATTTAATAAATAGTAGGTAACAATTTAATAAATAGTAGGTAACAATTTAATAAATAGTAGGTAACAATTTAATAAATAGTAGGTAACAATTTAGTAAATAGTAGGCAACAATTTAAAAAATAGTAAGTAGCAATTTAATAAATAGTGAGTAGCAATTTAGTAAATAGTAAGTAGCAATTTAATAAATAGTAAGTAACAATTTAATAAATTGTAATTAACAACTTAATAAATAGTAATTAAAAATTTAATAAATAGTAAGTAACAATTTAATAAATAGAAAGTAACAATTTCATAAATAGTAGGTAGCAATTTAATAAATAGTAAGTAACAATTTAATAAATAGTAAGTAACAATTTAATAAATAGTAAGTAACAATTTAATAAATTGTATGTAACAATTTAATAAATTGTAGGTAACAATTTAATAAATAGTAGGTAACAATTTAATAAATAGTAGGTAACAATTTAATAAATAGTAATTAACAATTTAATAAATAGTAAGTAACAATTTTATAAATAGAAAGTAACAATTTCATAAATAGTAGGTAGCAATTTAATAAATAGTAAGTAACAATTTAATAAATAGTAAGTAACAATTTAGTAAATAGTAGGCAACAATTTAAAAAATAGTAAGTAGCAATTTAATAAATAGTGAGTAGCAATATAGTAAATAGTAAGTAGCAATTTAATAAATAGTAAGTAACAATTTAATAAATTGTAATTAACAATTTAATAAATAGTAATTAACAATTTAATAAATAGTAAGTAACAATTTAATAAATAGAAAGTAACAATTTCATAAATAGTAGGTAGCAATTTAATAAATAGTAAGTAACAATTTAATAAATAGTAAGTAACAATTTAATAAATAGTAAGTAACAATTTAATAAATTGTATGTAACAATTTAATAAATAGTAGGTAACAATTTAATAAATAGTAGGTGACAATTTAATAAATAGTAGGTAACAATTTAGTAAATAGTAGGCAACAATTTAAAAAATAGTAAGTAGCAATTTAATAAATAGTGAGTAGCAATTTAGTAAATAGTAAGTAGCAATATAATAAATAGTAAGTAACAATTTAATAAATTGTAGGTAACAATTTAATAAATAGTAAGTAACAATTTAATAAATAGTAAGTAACAATTTAGTAAATAGTAGGCAACAATTTAAAAAATAGTAAGTAGCAATTTAATAAATAGTGAGTAGCAATTTAGTAAATAGTAAGTAGCAATTTAATAAATAGTAAGTAACAATTTAATAAATTGTAATTAACAATTTAATAAATAGTAATTAACAATTTAATAAATTGTAGGTAACAATTTAATAAATAGTAGGTAACAATTTAATAAATAGTAGGTAACAATTTAATAAATAGTAATTAACAATTTAATAAATAGTAAGTAACAATTTTATAAATAGAAAGTAACAATTTCATAAATAGTAGGTAGCAATTTAATAAATAGTAAGTAACAATTTAATAAATAGTAAGTAACAATTTAGTAAATAGTAGGCAACAATTTAAAAAATAGTAAGTAGCAATTTAATAAATAGTGAGTAGCAATTTAGTAAATAGTAAGTAGCAATTTAATAAATAGTAAGTAACAATTTAATAAATTGTAATTAACAATTTAATAAATAGTAATTAAAAATTTAATAAATAGTAAGTAACAATTTAATAAATAGAAAGTAACAATTTCATAAATAGTAGGTAGCAATTTAATAAATAGTAAGTAACAATTTAATAAATAGTAAGTAACAATTTAATAAATAGTAAGTAACAATTTAATAAATTGTATGTAACAATTTAATAAATTGTAGGTAACAATTTAATAAATAGTAGGTAACAATTTAATAAATAGTAGGTAACAATTTAATAAATAGTAATTAACAATTTAATAAATAGTAAGTAACAATTTTATAAATAGAAAGTAACAATTTCATAAATAGTAGGTAGCAATTTAATAAATAGTAAGTAACAATTTAATAAATAGTAAGTAACAATTTAGTAAATAGTAGGCAACAATTTAAAAAATAGTAAGTAGCAATTTAATAAATAGTGAGTAGCAATTTAGTAAATAGTAAGTAGCAATTTAATAAATAGTAAGTAACAATTTAATAAATTGTAATTAACAATTTAATAAATAGTAATTAACAATTTAATAAATAGTAAGTAACAATTTAATAAATAGAAAGTAACAATTTCATAAATAGTAGGTAGCAATTTAATAAATAGTAAGTAACAATTTCATAAATAGTAGGTAGCAATTTAATAAATAGTAAGTAACAATTTAATAAATAGTAAGTAACAATTTAATAAATAGTAAGTAACAATTTAATAAATTGTATGTAACAATTTAATAAATTGTAGGTAACAATTTAATAAATAGTAAGTAACAATTTAGTAAATAGTAGGCAACAATTTAAAAAATAGTAAGTAGCAATTTAATAAATAGTGAGTAGCAATTTAGTAAATAGTAAGTAGCAATTTAATAAATAGTAAGTAACAATTTAATAAATTGTAGGTAACAATTTAATAAATAGTAAGTTACAATTTAATAAATAGTAAGTAACAATTTAGTAAATAGTAGGCAACAATTTAAAAAATAGTAAGTAGCAATTTAATAAATAGTGAGTAGCAATTTAGTAAATAGTAAGTAGCAATTTAATAAATAGTAAGTAACAATTTAATAAATTGTAATTAACAATTTAATAAATAGTAATTAACAATTTAATAAATAGTAAGTAACAATTTAATAAATAGAAAGTAACAATTTCATAAATAGTAGGTAGCAATTTAATAAATAGTAAGTAACAATTTAATAAATAGTAAGTAACAATTTAATAAATAGTAAGTAACAATTTAATAAATTGTATGTAACAATTTAATAAATTGTAGGTAACAATTTAATAAATAGTAGGTAACAATTTAATAAATAGTAGGTAACAATTTAATAAATAGTAATTAACAATTTAATAAATAGTAAGTAACAATTTAATAAATAGAAAGTAACAATTTCATAAATAGTAGGGAGCAATTTAATAAATAGTAAGTAACAATTTAATAAATAGTAAGTAACAATTTAATAAATAGTAAGTAACAATTTAATAAATAGTCAGTAACAATTTAATAAATAGTAAGTAACAATTTAATAAATAGTAAGTAACAATTTAATAAATAGTAAGTAGCCATTTAATAAATAGTAGGTTGCAATTTAATAAATAGTAGGCAGCAATTTAATAAATAGTAGGTAACAATTTAATAAATAGTAGGTAACAATTTAGTAAATAGTAGGCAACAATTTAAAAAATAGTAAGTAGCAATTTAATAAATAGTGAGTAGCAATTTAGTAAATAGTAAGTAGCAATTTAATAAATTGTAAGTAGCAATTTAATAAATAGTAAGTAGCAATTTATTAAATAGTAAGTAACAATTTAATAAATAGTAAGTAACAATTTAATTAATAGTAAGTAACAATTTAATAAATTGTAGGTGACAATTTAATAAATAGTAGGTAACAATTTAATAAATAGTAGGTAACAATTTAATAAATAGTAGGTAACAATTTAATAAATAGTAGGTAACAATTTAATAAATAGTAGGTAACAATTTAATAAATAGTAGGTAACAATTTAATAAATAGTAGGTAACAATTTAATAAATAGTAGGTAACAATTTAATAAATAGTAGGTAACAATTTAGTAAATAGTAGGCAACAATTTAAAAAATAGTAAGTAGCAATTTAATAAATAGTGAGTAGCAATTTAGTAAATAGTAAGTAGCAATTTAATAAATAGTAAGTAACAATTTAATAAATTGTAATTAACAATTTAATAAATAGTAATTAAAAATTTAATAAATAGTAAGTAACAATTTAATAAATAGAAAGTAACAATTTCATAAATAGTAGGTAGCAATTTAATAAATAGTAAGTAACAATTTAATAAATAGTAAGTAACAATTTAATAAATAGTAAGTAACAATTTAATAAATTGTATGTAACAATTTAATAAATTGTAGGTAACAATTTAATAAATAGTAGGTAACAATTTAATAAATAGTAGGTAACAATTTAATAAATAGTAATTAACAATTTAATAAATAGTAAGTAACAATTTTATAAATAGAAAGTAACAATTTCATAAATAGTAGGTAGCAATTTAATAAATAGTAAGTAACAATTTAATAAATAGTAAGTAACAATTTAGTAAATAGTAGGCAACAATTTAAAAAATAGTAAGTAGCAATTTAATAAATAGTGAGTAGCAATTTAGTAAATAGTAAGTAGCAATTTAATAAATAGTAAGTAACAATTTAATAAATTGTAATTAACAATTTAATAAATAGTAATTAACAATTTAATAAATAGTAAGTAACAATTTAATAAATAGAAAGTAACAATTTCATAAATAGTAGGTAGCAATTTAATAAATAGTAAGTAACAATTTAATAAATAGTAAGTAACAATTTAATAAATAGTAAGTAACAATTTAATAAATTGTATGTAACAATTTAATAAATAGTAAGTTACAATTTAATAAATAGTAAGTAACAATTTAGTAAATAGTAGGCAACAATTTAAAAAATAGTAAGTAGCAATTTAATAAATAGTGAGTAGCAATTTAGTAAATAGTAAGTAGCAATTTAATAAATAGTAAGTAACAATTTAATAAATTGTAATTAACAATTTAATAAATAGTAATTAACAATTTAATAAATAGTAAGTAACAATTTAATAAATAGAAAGTAACAATTTCATAAATAGTAGGTAGCAATTTAATAAATAGTAAGTAACAATTTAATAAATAGTAAGTAACAATTTAATAAATAGTAAGTAACAATTTAATAAATTGTATGTAACAATTTAATAAATTGTAGGTAACAATTTAATAAATAGTAGGTAACAGTAATCGTTTATTTGTTTCCCCTTGGGGATTACAATCCTTTTTTTTTTTTTTTTTCCGCTGTACATTGTACCTTAACCTAAACCTTATTCTATTCCTTACATCTATCTCTTATCCTAAACCCTCTTTCTCGCTCCCTCTCTCGCCCGCTCGCCCGCTCGCTCGCTCGCCCGCTCGCCCTCTCTCCTCCGTCACATACGCCTCCCTCACCCCCCTTCCCTATCCTTTGACCTCCGCTTCCGCACGCCGCCACTCACTCTCATTCCTTCCTCACCCTTTCCTCCACTCCTTCCCCTCTCCTTTCTTCCACCCTCCTCATCCACTTCTCCCCCCCACCCTCGTCATCCAGTACCTCCCCTACCCTCTCCTGCCACCCTCCTTCCTTCCAACCCATACACTCCTCCCAAACATGCTCCCACGTTTCCTCTTTCCACCCGCATACCCTGCACTTCCTCTTTTCTTCCTCCTCCCAATATTTCCCTCCCCGCATCCCATTCCCCAATCTAAATTTCGCCACCCTTTGCCACCTGCTTTTCCCCCATCCCTTCCTCAGGTATCCCGGCACCCCTTTCCCCTTCACCACTCTGTACCACCTGTTATACTCTGACTCTTTAATTCTTTTCCACCTTTCCTCCTCCTGCATTCTTCTTTCCCTTCTCACCAATTCTTCCCCCCTCAGCTCCCCCCCTCCCCTCGCTCTTTCTATCTCCTCTATAGTCCACCCCCTTTCCTCATAGTACTCCTTCCTTTCCTTTTCCCACCCTCCCAACACTTTCCCCCTCTTCGCCCTTCCCTTAATCTCCTCCCAACACCTCCTTGCCAGTTCCCCCCCACCCCCCTCCTCCAGCTTCCTTTCATACCCCCATGCCCTCATCCCCGCCTTCCCTCTTAACATTTCCCTCTGCATCTCCTCCCTTACCATGTATCCTGGGGTACACCTTTCCACCCCCAGCACCCACTTCAAAAACCTTTCCTGCAGTCCCTCAACTCTGTCCCTGCCCTTCCACCCCCATATCTCCACTCCATAGCTAACTGTAGCCCACACCAACTTCTCGAAGAGCCATACTCTCCTCTCCCAATCATTCCCAAACCGTCTCTTCCCTATCCCCCACACCTGACCCATCACTGCTGCCCCCTTCCTTATCCTTTCCCCTACGTGTGCCTCCTGCCCCCCATTCCTCATCAGCGTGTACCCCAGATACTTAAATTCCTTTACCTCCTCCACCACCTTTCCCTTCCACCTCCACGTCACCTTCTTCCACCTCCCTCCCCCCTTTCTACACCTCATCATCTTTGTTTTCCCCACGTTCACCTGCAGCCCCTTCTTATCCAAGTAACTCTCCATCTTTCCCATCATCCCTCTCATCCCCTCCTCGTCCTCCGCCAGCATCGCAATATCATCAGCATACGCCAATGTATATATTTTCTTGCCCCCCACCTTCACCCCTCCCCACCCCCCTTTCTCCAACTCCTCATCTAAGTCCGCCAGCAGCAAGGTGAATAAGCTGGGGCTTAACGGACACCCCTGCCTCACCCCCCTTGCCGTCCAGAAGTCCTTCCCTTCCTCCCCTCCCGCCCTTACCCTACTTACCGTCTCCCTCAGCACCTCCTCACACCTTCCCACTAACCCCTCCCTCACTCCTCTCTCCCTCATTGCCCTAATTAACACCTCCCGGTCCACTGAATCAAATGCTGCCTTCATGTCCAGGAACAGCACTACCATCTTCCCCCCTTTCCTTTCCACCTGTCTGTTGATTAGATAGTTCAACACGTATATACTATCTATACATCCCATCCCCCTCCTGAACCCCGTCTGATTTGGTGGTAGGATCCCCTTCTCCTCTACCTCTTTCCTCAACCTTTCCGCCAACACAGACGCATATACCTTATATGCAGTCTGTGTCAGCGTCACTCCTCTGTACTCTTCTACTTTTTTCCCCACCCCCTTCTTCACCACCGGCACCACCACTCCTACTCTCCAATCTTCCAACCAACCCTCCCCCTTCCACACCCTATTACAGACATCCCCCAACCATTCTTCCACCTCTACCCCCCCATACTTCCACACTTCATTGGGTATTCCGTCCCCTCCCATCGCCTTCCCATCCTTCAACCCCCTCACTACCCTTTTTATCTCCTCCTTTTCTATATCCCCTTCCTCATCCTCACCCCTCTCTGTTACTGCCCCCTTTCTCACCCTCCACTCCACCCCCCCTAACAACTCCCTGAAGTACTCGTCCCATTCCTCTATTTTTATCTCCTCATTTACCCCCCTTCTCCTTTTTCTCTCCCTATTTACCACCTTCCAAACCTGTTCCTCCGTTCTTATCCCCTCCACCTCCTTCTGCCACCTATCCACCTCCTTTTTCTTCTTTTCCTCACAAATCCTCCTGTATTCCTTTTTCCCCTCCTTATAATCCTTCCCATCCCCCCCTTCCCTTCTCCACCTCCTAAGCTCTCTCCTCACCCTCCTCTTCTCCTCTCTGCACTCTCTGTCCCACCATCCCCTCTTGTTTCCCCCCTGCCCTCCTTCCTCTGCCTTCCCCATTGCTCCTTTCACTCTTTCCTTCAGCTCTGTCCACTCCTCCTCTATTCCTCTCCCTCCCCCGTCTCTTTTCCCAAACTTCCTTGCAAATTCCTCCCTTCCCTCCGCCGTCCAGTTTCCTCTCCCCCCTCTCTTCCCCACACCTTTCTTCCTTCTCTCCCCCTTCTCCTCCATTTCCCCCCTCAGCCATACTACTACCGGATGGTGATGTGAATCAATTCTCTCCGCCACCTCCATCCTTTCTACCCTCTCCCTTGTTTCCTCATTCCCCACTACAAAATCTATAACCGAATTCCCCCTCCCTCCTGTATATGTCCATTCTCCTTCCTCATCCCCCTCTACATTTCCATTCATAATTCCCCACCCCCTCTCCCCCAGATATCTACATAATCTCCTCCCCTCTCCATTTACCACCTCATCCTTCGACCTCCTGCTCCCCCCTGCTCCCCCCTCCTCTTCTCCCTCCCCCCATATCCTCCCCCCTTCCCTCCCTGTTCTCGCATTAAAGTCACCTCCAATTACTATTCTCACTCCCTCCTCTCTCTCCTCTATCCACTCCCCCAGTTCCTCTAACTTCCTTTGCAAATCCTTGTTCACATATATCCCTATAACTCTCCACCATTCCCCCCCCAATTTCACTTTCCTCACCATTACCCCTTCCCCTCCCCCTCCTTCCCCCTGCCCTATTTCGATTCCCTTTTTCACCCCCATTATCATTCCCCCTATCGCTCTTCCTTTCTTGCTTTCCCTCCTTGCCCACTGTTTTTCCCACACATAATCTTTCGGCAATCTGCCCCTTACATACTCCCATTCCCTCTCCTCTACCCATGTTTCACTCATCACTATCACCTCCCATTCCTCTAAACCCTTCCAAAATTCCTCGTCTTTATTTCTCATCCCCGCCACATTCCAAAATGCGACCTTATACCTCCCTTTTCCCTCTTTTATTTCCCCTCCCAACCTCCCCTCCTTCTCCCCCCTTTCCCTTAGCATTCGTTTCCCTGTTCATCCCCCCATCTTTCCCATAATTCGTCCCACCTTCTCATCTTCCCGTTCACCCACATTTTCATATATCCAATTTGCACTTTTTTCCCCCCTTCCCTTTCCTTCTCCGCCTCTCTTTCTACCTTCCACCTTGCCCTCCTTTCTTCCTCCGTTAAGTCGTCCTCTATCCTTTCCCTCCTTCCCTTCAGTTTTTTCCTCGCCTCCATCACTTTTCTCTTCTCCTCCCTCCCCGCCAACTTCACCAAAACCAGTCCTCTCCCTTCTTTTCCCGTTCTCCCTACCCTTCTCACCTCCTTTATTCCTTCATCCTCCATTCCCATCCTCGCCCACAACTTCTTCACTTCTTTTTCTACCTCTTCTCCCCCCCCCATCCCCCTTACTACTACGTTATTCCTTCTCTCCTCCCTCTCTTTTCTGTCCTGTCTTAATTCCATTCTCCTCAATCTCAACATACACTCTTCCTCATCCCCTCCACCCTCTTTCACCCTGCTACCTATCCCTCCCTTTTCCCCCTCCCATCTCTCTACCTTCCTTATCATCTCTTCCACCCTCTCATCCCTCTCTTCCAATCTCTCTAACTTCTCCTCCATCTCTTCCCTCCTCTTTTTCTCCTCCCTCCTCTCCTCCTCCCACCTCCTCCTTTCCTCCCTCCACTCCTTCATCACCTTTCTTCTTTCTTCCCCTTCCTTCTTCATCTCCCCTAACATCTCCCTCATCTCCTTCCACATCTCCTCTTTCTCCTCCCTCACCTCCTTCATGAGTTCCCTCATCATCTCCATCATTTTTCCCATCTCATCTTTTTCCCTACTCCCCCCCCTCTTTTTCCTGTCCTCCGGTGACCGCCTCGTCATCACACTTCTTTTGAATCCTGTAATCTTCCCTTCCTCCCCCGTCCCTTCCTCCTCCTCCCTCTCTTTCCTCTTTTTCCCCCAGTAACTTTCCAAATTTCCTGCATTACTCCCCACACTACTCACACTACTCCCGCTCTCCTTCCTTTTTCTTTCCTCCTTTTCCAATTTTCCTCTTTCCTTCCCTATTCCATCCCCATTCCCTTTCCCCCCTACCCTTTCTTCCTCTCCCTTATTCCCCTCCATTTGTCCTCCTCCTCCTGTTCTACCCACCGTTGACCTCCTATTCTTATCCTTTTATCCTTTCTTCTATTTCCTCCCTACTCCTTTTCAAACCTCCCGCCTTTTCCGCTCCTAGTTGCTTTTTCGTCCGACAGATCCCTCTACCTCCTATCTTTCTCTTCCCGCCACGCAACGCCTATCTCCCCTCCTAACCTCCAAATCTATCCTTTTCTCCCTTCTATTTCCTCACGCGCCCTATTCCCTTTACACTCCCTTTATCTGTCTCACTTCCTCACCTCTGCCCCACCTTCACCACTCACTCTCTCTCCCTTCCTTCACTTCCTCACTCACTCTTCCTTCACCCACCTCACAGCACCAAACACACAACCTTTCTCCCACGCGTCCGGAACCGGAAGTCCAAATAGTAGGTAACAATTTAATAAATAGTAGGTAACAATTTAATAAATAGTAATTAACAATTTAATAAATAGTAAGTAACAATTTAATAAATAGAAAGTAACAATTTCATAAATAGTAGGGAGCAATTTAATAAATAGTAAGTAACAATTTAATAAATAGTAAGTAACAATTTAATAAATAGTAAGTAACAATTTAATAAATAGTAAGTAACAATTTAATAAATAGTAAGTAACAATTTAATAAATAGTAAGTAGCCATTTAATAAATAGTAGGTTGCAATTTAATAAATAGTAGGCAGCAATTTAATAAATAGTAGGTAACAATTTAATAAATAGTAGGTAACAATTTAGTAAATAGTAGGCAACAATTTAAAAAATAGTAAGTAGCAATTTAATAAATAGTGAGTAGCAATTTAGTAAATAGTAAGTAGCAATTTAATAAATTGTAAGTAGCAATTTAATAAATAGTAAGTAGCAATTTATTAAATAGTAAGTAACAATTTAATAAATAGTAAGTAACAATTTAATTAATAGTAAGTAACAATTTAATAAATTGTAGGTGACAATTTAATAAATAGTAGGTAACAATTTAATAAATAGTAGGTAACAATTTAATAAATAGTAGGTAACAATTTAATAAATAGTAGGTAACAATTTAATAAATAGTAGGTAACAATTTAATAAATAGTAGGTAACAATTTAATAAATAGTAGGTAACAATTTAATAAATAGTAGGTAACAATTTAATAAATAGTAGGTAACAATTTAGTAAATAGTAGGCAACAATTTAAATAATAGTATGTAGCAATTTAATAAATAGTGAGTAGCAATTTAGTAAATAGTAAGTAGCAATTTAATAAATAGTAAGTAACAATTTAATAAATAGAAAGTAACAATTTCATAAATAGTAGGTAGCAATTTAATAAATAGTAAGTAACAATTTAATAAATAGTAAGTAACA
Source organism: Andrena chrysosceles (assembly GCA_963855975.1). NCBI lineage: Eukaryota > Metazoa > Arthropoda > Insecta > Hymenoptera > Andrenidae > Andrena > Andrena chrysosceles. The sequence goes on from CAWLCU010000486.1 coordinate 537,931, forward strand.
ATTTAATAAATAGTAAGTAACAATTTAATAAATTGTATGTAACAATTTAATAAATTGTAGGTAACAATTTAATAAATAGTAGGTAACAATTTAATAAATAGTAGGTAACAATTTAATAAATAGTAATTAACAATTTAATAAATAGTAAGTAACAATTTTATAAATAGAAAGTAACAATTTCATAAATAGTAGGTAGCAATTTAATAAATAGTAAGTAACAATTTAATAAATAGTAAGTAACAATTTAGTAAATAGTAGGCAACAATTTAAAAAATAGTAAGTAGCAATTTAATAAATAGTGAGTAGCAATTTAGTAAATAGTAAGTAGCAATTTAATAAATAGTAAGTAACAATTTAATAAATAGAAAGTAACAATTTCATAAATAGTAGGTAGCAATTTAATAAATAGTAAGTAACAATTTAATAAATAGTAAGTAACAATTTAATAAATAGTAAGTAACAATTTAATAAATTGTATGTAACAATTTAATAAATTGTAGGTAACAATTTAATAAATAGTAGGTAACAATTTAATAAATAGTAGGTAACAATTTAATAAATAGTAATTAACAATTTAATAAATAGTAAGTAACAATTTTATAAATAGAAAGTAACAATTTCATAAATAGTAGGTAGCAATTTAATAAATAGTAAGTAACAATTTAATAAATAGTAAGTAACAATTTAGTAAATAGTAGGCAACAATTTAAAAAATAGTAAGTAGCAATTTAATAAATAGTGAGTAGCAATTTAGTAAATAGTAAGTAGCAATTTAATAAATAGTAAGTAACAATTTAATAAATTGTAATTAACAATTTAATAAATAGTAATTAACAATTTAATAAATAGTAAGTAACAATTTAATAAATAGAAAGTAACAATTTCATAAATAGTAGGTAGCAATTTAATAAATAGTAAGTAACAATTTAATAAATAGTAAGTAACAATTTAATAAATAGTAAGTAACAATTTAATAAATTGTATGTAACAATTTAATAAATTGTATGTAACAATTTAATAAATTGTAGGTAACAATTTAATAAATAGTAGGTAACAATTTAATAAATAGTAGGTAACAATTTAATAAATAGTAATTAACACTTTAATAAATAGTAAGTAACAATTTAATAAATAGAAAGTAACAATTTCATAAATAGTAGGGAGCAATTTAATAAATAGTAAGTAACAATTTAATAAATAGTAAGTAACAATTTAATAAATAGTAAGTAACAATTTAATAAATTGTAGGTGACAATTTAATAAATAGTAGGTAACAATTTAATAAATAGTAGGTAACAATTTAATAAATAGTAGGTAACAATTTAATAAATAGTAGGTAACAATTTAATAAATAGTAGGTAAAAATTTATTAAATAGTAGGTAACAATTTAATAAATAGTAGGTAACAATTTAATAAATAGTAGGTAACAATTTAATAAATAGTAGGTAACAATTTAATAAATAGTAGGTAACAATTTAATAAATAGTAGGTAACAATTTAGTAAATAGTAGGCAACAATTTAAAAAATAGTAAGTAGCAATTTAATAAATAGTGAGTAGCAATTTAGTAAATAGTAAGTAGCAATTTAATAAATAGTAAGTAACAATTTAATAAATTGTAATTAACAATTTAATAAATAGTAATTAAAAATTTAATAAATAGTAAGTAACAATTTAATAAATAGAAAGTAACAATTTCATAAATAGTAGGTAGCAATTTAATAAATAGTAAGTAACAATTTAATAAATAGTAAGTAACAATTTAATAAATAGTAAGTAACAATTTAATAAATTGTATGTAACAATTTAATAAATTGTAGGTAACAATTTAATAAATAGTAGGTAACAATTTAATAAATAGTAGGTAACAATTTAATAAATAGTAATTAACAATTTAATAAATAGTAAGTAACAATTTTATAAATAGAAAGTAACAATTTCATAAATAGTAGGTAGCAATTTAATAAATAGTAAGTAACAATTTAATAAATAGTAAGTAACAATTTAGTAAATAGTAGGCAACAATTTAAAAAATAGTAAGTAGCAATTTAATAAATAGTGAGTAGCAATCTAGTAAATAGTAAGTAACAATTTAATAAATTGTAATTAACAATTTAATAAATAGTAATTAACAATTTAATAAATAGTAAGTAACAATTTAATAAATAGAAAGTAACAATTTCATAAATAGTAGGTAGCAATTTAATAAATAGTAAGTAACAATTTAATAAATAGTAAGTAACAATTTAATAAATAGTAAGTAACAATTTAATAAATTGTATGTAACAATTTAATAAATTGTAGGTAACAATTTAATAAATAGTAGGTAACAATATAATAAATAGTAGGTAACAATTTAATAAATAGTAATTAACAATTTAATAAATAGTAAGTAACAATTTAATAAATAGAAAGTAACAATTTCATAAATAGTAGGGAGCAATTTAATAAATAGTAAGTAACAATTTAATAAATAGTAAGTAACAATTTAATAAATAGTAAGTAACAATTTAATAAATAGTAAGTAACAATTTAATAAATAGTAAGTAACAATTTAAAAAATTGTATGTAACAATTTAATAAATTGTAGGTAACAATTTAACAAATAGTAGGTAACAATTTAATAAATAGTAGGTAACAATTTAATAAATAGTAATTAACAATTTAATAAATAGTAAGTAACAATTTTATAAATAGAAAGTAACAATTTCATAAATAGTAGGTAGCAATTTAATAAATAGTAAGTAACAATTTAATAAATAGTAAGTAACAATTTAGTAAATAGTAGGCAACAATTTAAAAAATAGTAAGTAGCAATTTAATAAATAGTGAGTAGCAACTTAGTAAATAGTAAGTAGCAATTTAATAAATAGTAAGTAACAATTTAATAAATTGTAATTAACAATTTAATAAATAGTAATTAACAATTTAATAAATAGTAAGTAACAATTTAATAAATAGAAAGTAACAATTTCATAAATAGTAGGTAGCAATTTAATAAATAGTAAGTAACAATTTAATAAATAGTAAGTAACAATTTAATAAATAGTAAGTAACAATTTCATAAATAGTAGGTAGAAATTTAATAAATAGTAAGTAACAATTTAAGAAATAGTAAGTAACAATTTAATAAATAGTAAGTAACAATTTAATAAATAGTAAGTAACAATTTAATAAATAGTAAGTAACAATTTAATAAATAGTAAGTAGCCATTTAATAAATAGTAGGTTGCAATTTAATAAATAGTAGGCAGCTATTTAATAAATAGTAGGTAACAATTTAATAAATAGTAGGTAACACTTTAATAAACAGAAGGTAACAATTTAATAAATAGTAGGTAGCAATTTAATAAATAGTATGTAACAATTTAATAAATAGTAAGTAGCAATTTAATATATAGTGAGTAGCAATTTAATAAGTAGTAAGTAGCAATTTAATAAATAGTAATTAACAATTTAATGAATAGTAAGTAACAATTTAATAAATAGTAAGTAACAATTTAATAAATAGTAAGTAACAATTTAATAAATAGTAAGTAGCAATTTAATAAATAGTGAGTAGCAATTTAATAAATAGTAAGTAGCCATTTAATAAATAGTATGTAACAATTTAATAAATAGTAAGTAGCCATTTAATAAATAGTAAGTAGCAATTTAATAAATATTAAGTAGCAATTTAATAAATAGTAAGTAGCAATTTAATAAATAGTAAGCAGCAATTTATTAAATAGTAAGTAGCAATTTAATAAATAGTAAGTAAAAATTTAATAAATAGTAAGTAACAATTTAATAAATAGTAAGTAGCAATTTAATAAATAGTAAGTAACAATTTAATAAATAGTAAGAAGCCATTTAATAAATAGTAGGTAGCAATTTAATAAATAGTAGGTAGCAATTTAATAAATAGTAGGTAACAATTTAATAAATAGTAGGTAACATTTTAATAAACAGAAGGTAACAATTTAATATATAGTAGGTAACAATTTAATAAATAGTAGGTAACAATTTAATAAATAGTAGGTAACAATTTAATAAATAGTATGTAACAATTTAATAAATAGTAGGTAACAATTTAATAAATAGTAGGTAACAATTTAATAAATAGTGGGTAACAATTTAATAAATAGTAAGTAACAATTTAATAAATAATAAGTAGCCATTTAATAAATAGTAAGTAGCAATTTAATCAATAGTAAGTAGCAATTTAATAAATAGTAAGTAGCAATTTAATAAATAGTAAGAAGCAATTTAATAAATAGTAAGTAGCAATTTAATAAATAGTAAGTAGCAATTTAATAAATAGTAAGTAGCAATTTAATAAATAGTAAGAAGCAATTTAATAAATAGTAAGTAACAATTTAATAAATAGTAGGTAGCAATTTAATAAATAGTAGGTAGCAATTTAATAAATAGTAAGTATCAATTTAATAAATAGTAAGTAGCAATTTAATAAATAGTCAGTAGCAATTTAATAAATAGTAAGAAGCAATTTAATAAATAGTAAGTAACAATTTAATAAATTGTATGCAACAATTTAATAAATAGTAGGTAACAATTTTATAAATAGTAGGTAACAATTTAATAAATAGTAGGTAACAATTTAATAAATACTAGGTAACAATTTAATAAATAGTAGGTAACAATTTAATAAATAGTACGTAACAATTTAATAAATAGAAGGTAACAATTTAATAAATAGTTGGAAACAATTTAATAAATAGTAGGTACCAATTTAATAAATAGTAGGTAGCAATTTAATAAATAGTAGGTAGCAATTTAATAAATAGTAAGTAGCAATTTAATAAATAGTAAGTAGCAATTTAATAAATAGTAAGTAGCAATTTAATAAATAGTAAGTAGCAATTTAATAAATTGTAAGTAGCAATTTAATAAATAGTAAGTAGCAATTTATTAAATAGTAAGTAACAATTTAATAAATAGTAAGTAACAATTTAATAAATTGTAGGTGACAATTTAATAAATAGTAGGTAACAATTTAATAAATAGTAGGTAACAATTTAATAAATAGTAGGTAACAATTTAATAAATAGTAGGTAACAATTTAATAAATAGTAGGTAACAATTTAATAAATAGTAGTTAACAATTTTATAAATAGAAAGTAACAATTTCATAAATAGTAGGTAGCAATTTAATAAATAGTAAGTAACAATTTAATAAATAGTAAGTAACAATTTAGTAAATAGTAGGCAACAATTTAAAAAATAGTAAGTAGCAATTTAATAAATAGTAAGTAGCAATTTAATAAATAGTAAGTAGCAATTTAATAAATTGTAAGTAGCAATTTAATAAATAGTAAGTAGCAATTTATTAAATAGTAAGTAACAATTTAATAAATAGTAAGTAACAATTTAATAAATTGTAGGTGACAATTTAATAAATAGTAGGTAACAATTTAATAAATAGTAGGTAACAATTTAATAAATAGTAGGTAACAATTTAATAAATAGTAGGTAACAATTTAATAAATAGTAGGTAACAATTTAATAAATAGTAGGTAACAATTTAATAAATAGTAGTTAACAATTTTATAAATAGAAAGTAACAATTTCATAAATAGTAGGTAGCAATTTAATAAATAGTAAGAAACAATTTAATAAATAGTAAGTAACAATTTAGTAAATAGTAGGCAACAATTTAAAAAATAGTAAGTAGCAATTTAATAAATAGTGAGTAGCAATCTAGTAAATAGTAAGTAGCAATTTAATAAATAGTAAGTAACAATTTAATAAATTGTAATTAACAATTTAATAAATAGTAATTAACAATTTAATAAATAGTAAGTAACAATTTAATAAATAGAAAGTAACAATTTCATAAATAGTAGGTAGCAATTTAATAAATAGTAAGTAACAATTTAATAAATAGTAAGTAACAATTTAATAAATAGTAAGTAACAATTTAATAAATTGTATGTAACAATTTAATAAATTGTAGGTAACAATTTAATAAATAGTAGGTAACAATTTAATAAATAGTAGGTAACAATTTAATAAATAGTAATTAACAATTTAATAAATAGTAAGTAACAATTTAATATATAGAAAGTAACAATTTCATAAATAGTAGGGAGCAATTTAATAAATAGTAAGTAACAATTTAATAAATAGTAAGTAACAATTTAATAAATAGTAAGTAACAATTTAATAAATAGTAAGTAACAATTTAATAAATAGTAAGTAACAATTTAATAAATAGTAAGTAACAATTTAATAAATAGTAAGTAACAATTTAAAAAATTGTATGTAACAATTTAATAAATTGTAGGTAACAATTTAACAAATAGTAGGTAACAATTTAATAAATAGTAGGTAACAATTTAATAAATAGTAATTAACAATTTAATAAATAGTAAGTAACAATTTTATAAATAGAAAGTAACAATTTCATAAATAGTAGGTAGCAATTTAATAAATAGTAAGTAACAATTTAATAAATAGTAAGTAACAATTTAGTAAATAGTAGGCAACAATTTAAAAAATAGTAAGTAGCAATTTAATAAATAGTGAGTAGCAACTTAGTAAATAGTAAGTAGCAATTTAATAAATAGTAAGTAACAATTTAATAAATTGTAATTAACAATTTAATAAATAGTAATTAACAATTTAATAAATAGTAAGTAACAATTTAATAAATAGAAAGTAACAATTTCATAAATAGTAGGTAGCAATTTAATAAATAGTAAGTAACAATTTAATAAATAGTAAGTAACAATTTAATAAATAGTAAGTAACAATTTAATAAATTGTATGTAACAATTTAATAAATTGTAGGTAACAATTTAATAAATAGTAGGTAACAATTTAATAAATAGTAGGTAACAATTTAATAAATAGTAATTAACAATTTAATAAATAGTAAGTAACAATTTAATAAATAGAAAGTAACAATTTCATAAATAGTAGGTAGAAATTTAATAAATAGTAAGTAACAATTTAAGAAATAGTAAGTAACAATTTAATAAATAGTAAGTAACAATTTAATAAATAGTAAGTAACAATTTAATAAATAGTAAGTAACAATTTAATAAATAGTAAGTAGCCATTTAATAAATAGTAGGTTGCAATTTAATAAATAGTAGGCAGCAATTTAATAAATAGTAGGTAACAATTTAATAAATAGTAGGTAACACTTTAATAAACAGAAGGTAACAATTTAATAAATAGTAGGTAGCAATTTAATAAATAGTATGTAACAATTTAATAAATAGTAAGTAGCAATTTAATATATAGTGAGTAGCAATTTAATAAGTAGTAAGTAGCAATTTAATAAATAGTAATTAACAATTTAATGAATAGTAAGTAACAATTTAATAAATAGTAAGTAACAATTTAATAAATAGTAAGTAACAATTTAATAAATAGTAAGTAGCAATTTAATAAATAGTGAGTAGCAATTTAATAAATAGTAAGTAGCCATTTAATAAATAGTATGTAACAATTTAATAAATAGTAAGTAGCCATTTAATAAATAGTAAGTAGCAATTTAATAAATATTAAGTAGCAATTTAATAAATAGTAAGTAGCAATTTAATAAATAGTAAGCAGCAATTTATTAAATAGTAAGTAGCAATTTAATAAATAGTAAGTAAAAATTTAATAAATAGTAAGTAACAATTTAATAAATAGTAAGTAGCAATTTAATAAATAGTAAGTAACAATTTAATAAATAGTAAGAAGCCATTTAATAAATAGTAGGTAGCAATTTAATAAATAGTAGGTAGCAATTTAATAAATAGTAGGTAACAATTTAATAAATAGTAGGTAACATTTTAATAAACAGAAGGTAACAATTTAATATATAGTAGGTAACAATTTAATAAATAGTAGGTAACAATTTAATAAATAGTAGGTAACAATTTAATAAATAGTATGTAACAATTTAATAAATAGTAGGTAACAATTTAATAAATAGTAGGTAACAATTTAATAAATAGTGGGTAACAATTTAATAAATAGTAAGTAACAATTTAATAAATAATAAGTAGCCATTTAATAAATAGTAAGTAGCAATTTAATCAATAGTAAGTAGCAATTTAATAAATAGTAAGTAGCAATTTAATAAATAGTAAGAAGCAATTTAATAAATAGTAAGTAGCAATTTAATAAATAGTAAGTAGCAATTTAATAAATAGTAAGTAGCAATTTAATAAATAGTAAGAAGCAATTTAATAAATAGTAAGTAACAATTTAATAAATAGTAAGTAGCCATTTAATAAATAGTAGGTTGCAATTTAATAAATAGTAGGCAGCAATTTAATAAATAGTAGGTAACAATTTAATAAAAAGTAGGTAACACTTTAATAAACAGAAGGTAACAATTTAACAAATAGTAGGTAGCAGTTTAATAAATAGTAAGTAACAATTTAATAAATAGTAAGTAGCAATTTAATATATAGTGAGTAGCAATTTAATAAGTAGTAAGTAGCAATTTAATAAATAGTAATTAACAATTTAATGAATAGTAAGTAACAATTTAATAAATAGTAAGTAACAATTTAATAAATAGTAAGAAACAATTTAATAAATAGTAAGTAGCAATTTAATAAATAGTGAGTAGCAATTTAATAAATAGTAAGTAGCCTTTTAATAAATAGTATGTAACAATTTAATAAATAGTAAGTAGCCATTTAATAAATAGTAAGTAGCAATTTAATAAATATTAAGTAGCAATTTAATAAATAGTAAGTAGCAATTTAATAAATAGTAAGCAGCAATTTATTAAATAGTAAGTAGCAATTTAATAAATAGTAAGTAAAAATTTAATAAATAGTAAGTAACAATTTAATAAATAGTAAGTAGCAATTTAATAAATAGTAAGTAACAATTTAATAAATAGTAAGAAGCCATTTAATAAATAGTAGGTAGCAATTTAATAAATAGTAGGTAGCAATTTAATAAATAGTAGGTAACAATTTAATAAATAGTAGGTAACATTTTAATAAACAGAAGGTAACAATTTAATATATAGTAGGTAACAATTTAATAAATAGTAGGTAACAATTTAATAAATAGTAGGTAACAATTTAATAAATAGTATGTAACAATTTAATAAATAGTAGGTAACAATTTAATAAATAGTAGGTAACAATTTAATAAATAGTGGGTAACAATTTAATAAATAGTAAGTAACAATTTAATAAATAATAAGTAGCCATTTAATAAATAGTAAGTAGCAATTTAATCAATAGTAAGTAGCAATTTAATAAATAGTAAGTAGCAATTTAATAAATAGTAAGAAGCAATTTAATAAATAGTAAGTAGCAATTTAATAAATAGTAAGTAGCAATTTAATAAATAGTAAGTAGCAATTTAATAAATAGTAAGAAGCAATTTAATAAATAGTAAGTAACAATTTAATAAATTGTATGCAACAATTTAATAAATAGTAGGTAACAATTTAATAAATAGTAGGTAACAATTTAATAAATAGTAGGTAACAATTTAATAAATACTAGGTAACAATTTAATAAATAATAGGTAACAATTTAATAAATAGTACGCAACAATTTAATAAATAGAAGGTAACAATTTAATAAATAGTTGGAAACAATTTAATAAACAGTAGGTAACAATTTAATAAATAGTAGGTAGCAATTTAATAAATAGTAGGTAGCAATTTAATAAATAGTAAGTAGCAATTTAATAAATAGTAAGTAGCATTTTAATAAATAGTCAGTAGCAATTTAATAAATAGTAAGAAGCAATTTAATAAATAGTAAGTAACAATTTAATAAATTGTATGCAACAATTTAATAAATAGTAGGTAACAATTTTATAAATAGTAGGTAACAATTTAATAAATAGTAGGTAACAATTTAATAAATACTAGGTAACAATTTAATAAATAGTAGGTAACAATTTAATAAATAGTACGTAACAATTTAATAAATAGAAGGTAACAATTTAATAAATAGTTGGAAACAATTTAATAAATAGTAGGTAACAATTTAATAAATAGTAGGTAGCAATTTAATAAATAGTAGGTAGCAATTTAATAAATAGTAAGTAGCAATTTAATAAATAGTAAGTAGCAATTTAATAAATAGTAAGTAGCAATTTAATAAATAGTAAGTAGCAATTTAATAAATTGTAAGTAGCAATTTAATAAATAGTAAGTAGCAATTTAATAAATTGTAAGTAACAATTTAATAAATAGTAATTAACAATTTAATAAATAGTAATAAACAATTTAATAAATAGAAAGTAACAATTTCATAAATAGTAGGTAGCAATTTAATAAATAGTAAGTAACAATTTAATAAATAGTAAGTAACAATTTAATAAATAGTAAGTAGCAATTTAATAAATTGTATGCAACAATTTAATAAATAGTAGGTAACAATTTAATAAATAGTAGGTAACAATTTAATAAATAGTAGGTAACAATTTAATAAATACTAGGTAACAATTTAATAAATAGTAGGTAACAATTTAATAAATAGTACGTAACAATTTAATAAATAGTAGGTAACAATTTAATAAATAGTTGGAAACAATTTAATAAATAGTAGGTAACAATTTAATAAATAGTAGGTAGCAATTTAATAAATAGTAGGTAGCAATTTAATAAATAGTGAGTAGCAATTTAATAAATAGTAAGTAGCAATTTAATATATAGTAAGTAGCAATTTAATAAATAGTAAGTAGCAATTTAATAAATAGTGAGTAGCAATTTAATAAATAGTAAGTAGCAATTTAATAAATTGTAAGTAACAATTTAATAAATAGTAATTAACAATTTAATAAATAGTAATTAACAATTTAATAAATAGAAAGTAACAATTTCATAAATAGTAGGTAGCAATTTAATAAATAGTAAGTAACAATTTAATAAATAGTAAGTAACAATTTAATAAATAGTAAGTAACAATTTAATAAATTGTATGTAACAATTTAATAAATTGTAGGTAAAAATTTAATAAATAGTAGGTAACAATTTAATAAATAGTAGGTAACAATTTAATAAATAGTAATTAACAATTTAATAAATAGTAAGTAACAATTTAATAAATAGAAAGTAACAATTTCATAAATAGTAGGTAGAAATTTAATAAATAGTAAGTAACAATTTAAGAAATAGTAAGTAACAATTTAATAAATAGTAAGTAACAATTTAATAAATAGTAAGTAACAATTTAATAAATAGTAAGTAACAATTTAATAAATAGTAAGTAGCCATTTAATAAATAGTAGGTTGCAATTTAATAAATAGTAGGCAGCAATTTAATAAATAGTAGGTAACAATTTAATAAATAGTAGGTAACATTTTAATAAACAGAAGGTAACAATTTAATAAATAGTAGGTAGCAATTTAATAAATAGTAAGTAACAATTTAATAAATAGTAAGTAGCAATTTAATATATAGTGAGTAGCAATTTAATAAGTAGTAAGTAGCAATTTAATAAATAGTAATTAACAATTTAATGAATAGTAAGTAACAATTTAATAAATAGTAAGTAACAATTTAATAAATAGTAAGTAACAATTTAATAAATAGTAAGTAGCAATTTAATAAATAGTGAGTAGCAATTTAATAAATAGTAAGTAGCCATTTAATAAATAGTATGTAACAATTTAATAAATAGTAAGTAGCCATTTAATAAATAGTAAGTAGCAATTTAATAAATATTAAGTAGCAATTTAATAAATAGTAAGTAGCAATTTAATAAATAGTAAGCAGCAATTTAATAAATAGTAAGTAGCAATTTAATAAATAGTAGGTAGCAATTTAATAAATAGTAAGTAACAATTTAATAAATTGTATGTAACAATTTAATAAATTGTAGGTAACAATTTAATAAATAGTAGGTAACAATTTAATAAATAGTAATTAACAATTTAATGAATAGTAAGTAACAATTTAATAAATAGTAAGTAACAATTTAATAAATAGTAAGAAACAATTTAATAAATAGTAAGTAGCAATTTAATAAATAGTGAGTAGCAATTTAATAAATAGTAAGTAGCCATTTAATAAATAGTATGTAACAATTTAATAAATAGTAAGTAGCCATTTAATAAATAGTAAGTAGCAATTTAATAAATATTAAGTAGCAATTTAATAAATAGTAAGTAGCAATTTAATAAATAGTAAGCAGCAATTTATTAAATAGTAAGTAGCAATTTAATAAATAGTAAGTAAAAATTTAATAAATAGTAAGTAACAATTTAATAAATAGTAAGTAGCAATTTAATAAATAGTAAGTAACAATTTAATAAATAGTAAGAAGCCATTTAATAAATAGTAGGTAGCAATTTAATAAATAGTAGGTAGCAATTTAATAAATAGTAGGTAACAATTTAATAAATAGTAGGTAACAATTTAATAAATAGTAGGTAACAATTTAATAAATAGTATGTAACAATTTAATAAATAGTAGGTAACAATTTAATAAATAGTAGGTAACAATTTAATAAATAGTGGGTAACAATTTAATAAATAGTAAGTAACAATTTAATAAATAATAAGTAGCCATTTAATAAATAGTAAGTAGCAATTTAATCAATAGTAAGTAGCAATTTAATAAATAGTAAGAAGCAATTTAATAAATAGTCAGTAGCAATTTAATAAATAGTAAGAAGCAATTTAATAAATAGTAGGTAACAATTTAATAAATAGTAATTAACAATTTAATGAATAGTAAGTAACAATTTAATAAATAGTAAGTAACAATTTAATAAATAGTAAGAAACAATTTAATAAATAGTAAGTAGCAATTTAATAAATAGTGAGTAGCAATTTAATAAATAGTAAGTAGCCATTTAATAAATAGTATGTAACAATTTAATAAATAGTAAGTAGCCATTTAATAAATAGTAAGTAGCAATTTAATAAATATTAAGTAGCAATTTAATAAATAGTAAGTAGCAATTTAATAAATAGTAAGAAGCAATTTAATAAATAGTAAGTAGCAATTTAATAAATAGTAAGTAGCAATTTAATAAATAGTAAGTAGCAATTTAATAAATAGTAAGAAGCAATTTAATAAATAGTAAGTAACAATTTAATAAATTGTATGCAACAATTTAATAAATAGTAGGTAACAATTTAATAAATAGTAGGTAACAATTTAATAAATAGTAGGTAACAATTTAATAAATACTAGGTAACAATTTAATAAATAATAGGTAACAATTTAATAAATAGTACGCAACAATTTAATAAATAGAAGGTAACAATTTAATAAATAGTTGGAAACAATTTAATAAATAGTAGGTAACAATTTAATAAATAGTAGGTAGCAATTTAATAAATAGTAGGTAGCAATTTAATAAATAGTAAGTAGCAATTTAATAAATAGTAAGTAGCAATTTAATAAATAGTCAGTAGCAATTTAATAAATAGTACGAAGCAATTTAATAAATAGTAAGTAACAATTTAATAAATTGTATGCAACAATTTAATAAATAGTAGGTAACAATTTTATAAATAGTAGGTAACAATTTAATAAATAGTAGGTAACAATTTAATAAATACTAGGTAACCATTTAATAAATAGTAGGTAACAATTTAATAAATAGTACGTAACAATTTAATAAATAGAAGGTAACAATTTAATAAATAGTTGGAAACAATTTAATAAATAGTAGGTAACAATTTAATAAATAGTAGGTAGCAATATAATAAATAGTAGGTAGCAATTTAATAAATAGTAAGTAGCAATTTAATAAATAGTAAGTAGCAATTTAATAAATAGTAAGTAGCAATTTAATAAATAGTAAGTAGCAATTTAATAAATTGTAAGTAGCAATTTAATAAATAGTGAGTAGCAATTTAATAAATAGTAAGTAAAAATTTAATAAATAGTAAGTAACAATTTAATAAATAGTAAGTAGCAATTTAATAAATAGTAAGTAACAATTTAATAAATAGTAAGAAGCCATTTAATAAATAGTAGGTAGCAATTTAATAAATAGTAGGTAGCAATTTAATAAATAGTAGGTAACAATTTAATAAATAGTAGGTAACATTTTAATAAACAGAAGGTAACAATTTAATATATAGTAGGTAACAATTTAATAAATAGTAGGTAACAATTTAATAAATAGTAGGTAACAATTTAATAAATAGTATGTAACAATTTAATAAATAGTAGGTAACAATTTAATAAATAGTAGGTAACAATTTAATAAATAGTGGGTAACAATTTAATAAATAGTAAGTAACAATTTAATAAATAATAAGTAGCCATTTAATAAATAGTAAGTAGCAATTTAATCAATAGTAAGTAGCAATTTAATAAATAGTAAGTAGCAATTTAATAAATAGTAAGAAGCAATTTAATAAATAGTAAGTAGCAATTTAATAAATAGTAAGTAGCAATTTAATAAATAGTAAGTAGCAATTTAATAAATAGTAAGAAGCAATTTAATAAATAGTAAGTAACAATTTAATAAATTGTATGCAACAATTTAATAAATAGTAGGTAACAATTTAATAAATAGTAGGTAACAATTTAATAAATAGTAGGTAACAATTTAATAAATACTAGGTAACAATTTAATAAATAATAGGTAACAATTTAATAAATAGTACGCAACAATTTAATAAATAGAAGGTAACAATTTAATAAATAGTTGGAAACAATTTAATAAACAGTAGGTAACAATTTAATAAATAGTAGGTAGCAATTTAATAAATAGTAGGTAGCAATTTAATAAATAGTAAGTAGCAATTTAATAAATAGTAAGTAGCATTTTAATAAATAGTCAGTAGCAATTTAATAAATAGTAAGAAGCAATTTAATAAATAGTAAGTAACAATTTAATAAATTGTATGCAACAATTTAATAAATAGTAGGTAACAATTTTATAAATAGTAGGTAACAATTTAATAAATAGTAGGTAACAATTTAATAAATACTAGGTAACAATTTAATAAATAGTAGGTAACAATTTAATAAATAGTACGTAACAATTTAATAAATAGAAGGTAACAATTTAATAAATAGTTGGAAACAATTTAATAAATAGTAAGTAACAATTTAATAAATAGTAAGTAGCAATTTAATAAATTGTATGCAACAATTTAATAAATAGTAGGTAACAATTTAATAAATAGTAGGTAACAATTTAATAAATAGTAGGTAACAATTTAATAAATACTAGGTAACAATTTAATAAATAGTAGGTAACAATTTAATAAATAGTACGTAACAATTTAATAAATAGTAGGTAACAATTTAATAAATAGTTGGAAACAATTTAATAAATAGTAGGTAACAATTTAATAAATAGTAGGTAGCAATTTAATAAATAGTAGGTAGCAATTTAATAAATAGTGAGTAGCAATTTAATAAATAGTAAGTAGCAATTTAATATATAGTAAGTAGCAATTTAATAAATAGTAAGTAGCAATTTAATAAATAGTGAGTAGCAATTTAATAAATAGTAAGTAGCAATTTAATAAATTGTAAGTAACAATTTAATAAATAGTAATTAACAATTTAATAAATAGTAATTAACAATTTAATAAATAGAAAGTAACAATTTCATAAATAGTAGGTAGCAATTTAATAAATAGTAAGTAACAATTTAATAAATAGTAAGTAACAATTTAATAAATAGTAAGTAACAATTTAATAAATTGTATGTAACAATTTAATAAATTGTAGGTAAAAATTTAATAAATAGTAGGTAACAATTTAATAAATAGTAGGTAACAATTTAATAAATAGTAATTAACAATTTAATAAATAGTAAGTAACAATTTAATAAATAGAAAGTAACAATTTCATAAATAGTAGGTAGAAATTTAATAAATAGTAAGTAACAATTTAAGAAATAGTAAGTAACAATTTAATAAATAGTAAGTAACAATTTAATAAATAGTAAGTAACAATTTAATAAATAGTAAGTAACAATTTAATAAATAGTAAGTAGCCATTTAATAAATAGTAGGTTGCAATTTAATAAATAGTAGGCAGCAATTTAATAAATAGTAGGTAACAATTTAATAAATAGTAGGTAACATTTTAATAAACAGAAGGTAACAATTTAATAAATAGTAGGTAGCAATTTAATAAATAGTAAGTAACAATTTAATAAATAGTAAGTAGCAATTTAATATATAGTGAGTAGCAATTTAATAAGTAGTAAGTAGCAATTTAATAAATAGTAATTAACAATTTAATGAATAGTAAGTAACAATTTAATAAATAGTAAGTAACAATTTAATAAATAGTAAGTAACAATTTAATAAATAGTAAGTAGCAATTTAATAAATAGTGAGTAGCAATTTAATAAATAGTAAGTAGCCATTTAATAAATAGTATGTAACAATTTAATAAATAGTAAGTAGCCATTTAATAAATAGTAAGTAGCAATTTAATAAATATTAAGTAGCAATTTAATAAATAGTAAGTAGCAATTTAATAAATAGTAAGCAGCAATTTAATAAATAGTAAGTAGCAATTTAATAAATAGTAGGTAGCAATTTAATAAATAGTAAGTAACAATTTAATAAATTGTATGTAACAATTTAATAAATTGTAGGTAACAATTTAATAAATAGTAGGTAACAATTTAATAAATAGTAATTAACAATTTAATGAATAGTAAGTAACAATTTAATAAATAGTAAGTAACAATTTAATAAATAGTAAGAAACAATTTAATAAATAGTAAGTAGCAATTTAATAAATAGTGAGTAGCAATTTAATAAATAGTAAGTAGCCATTTAATAAATAGTATGTAACAATTTAATAAATAGTAAGTAGCCATTTAATAAATAGTAAGTAGCAATTTAATAAATATTAAGTAGCAATTTAATAAATAGTAAGTAGCAATTTAATAAATAGTAAGCAGCAATTTATTAAATAGTAAGTAGCAATTTAATAAATAGTAAGTAAAAATTTAATAAATAGTAAGTAACAATTTAATAAATAGTAAGTAGCAATTTAATAAATAGTAAGTAACAATTTAATAAATAGTAAGAAGCCATTTAATAAATAGTAGGTAGCAATTTAATAAATAGTAGGTAGCAATTTAATAAATAGTAGGTAACAATTTAATAAATAGTAGGTAACAATTTAATAAATAGTAGGTAACAATTTAATAAATAGTATGTAACAATTTAATAAATAGTAGGTAACAATTTAATAAATAGTAGGTAACAATTTAATAAATAGTGGGTAACAATTTAATAAATAGTAAGTAACAATTTAATAAATAATAAGTAGCCATTTAATAAATAGTAAGTAGCAATTTAATCAATAGTAAGTAGCAATTTAATAAATAGTAAGAAGCAATTTAATAAATAGTCAGTAGCAATTTAATAAATAGTAAGAAGCAATTTAATAAATAGTAGGTAACAATTTAATAAATAGTAATTAACAATTTAATGAATAGTAAGTAACAATTTAATAAATAGTAAGTAACAATTTAATAAATAGTAAGAAACAATTTAATAAATAGTAAGTAGCAATTTAATAAATAGTGAGTAGCAATTTAATAAATAGTAAGTAGCCATTTAATAAATAGTATGTAACAATTTAATAAATAGTAAGTAGCCATTTAATAAATAGTAAGTAGCAATTTAATAAATATTAAGTAGCAATTTAATAAATAGTAAGTAGCAATTTAATAAATAGTAAGAAGCAATTTAATAAATAGTAAGTAGCAATTTAATAAATAGTAAGTAGCAATTTAATAAATAGTAAGTAGCAATTTAATAAATAGTAAGAAGCAATTTAATAAATAGTAAGTAACAATTTAATAAATTGTATGCAACAATTTAATAAATAGTAGGTAACAATTTAATAAATAGTAGGTAACAATTTAATAAATAGTAGGTAACAATTTAATAAATACTAGGTAACAATTTAATAAATAATAGGTAACAATTTAATAAATAGTACGCAACAATTTAATAAATAGAAGGTAACAATTTAATAAATAGTTGGAAACAATTTAATAAATAGTAGGTAACAATTTAATAAATAGTAGGTAGCAATTTAATAAATAGTAGGTAGCAATTTAATAAATAGTAAGTAGCAATTTAATAAATAGTAAGTAGCAATTTAATAAATAGTCAGTAGCAATTTAATAAATAGTACGAAGCAATTTAATAAATAGTAAGTAACAATTTAATAAATTGTATGCAACAATTTAATAAATAGTAGGTAACAATTTTATAAATAGTAGGTAACAATTTAATAAATAGTAGGTAACAATTTAATAAATACTAGGTAACCATTTAATAAATAGTAGGTAACAATTTAATAAATAGTACGTAACAATTTAATAAATAGAAGGTAACAATTTAATAAATAGTTGGAAACAATTTAATAAATAGTAGGTAACAATTTAATAAATAGTAGGTAGCAATTTAATAAATAGTAGGTAGCAATTTAATAAATAGTAAGTAGCAATTTAATAAATAGTAAGTAGCAATTTAATAAATAGTAAGTAGCAATTTAATAAATAGTAAGTAGCAATTTAATAAATTGTAAGTAGCAATTTAATAAATAGTGAGTAGCAATTTAATAAATAGTAAGTAGCAATTTAATAAATTGTAAGTAACTATTTAATAAATAGTAATTAACAATTTAATAAATAGTAATTAACAATTTAATAAATAGAAAGTAACAATTTCATAAATAGTAGGTAGAAATTTAATAAATAGTACGCAACAATTTAAGAAATAGAAGGTAACAATTTAATAAATAGTTGGAAACAATTTAATAAACAGTAGGTAACAATTTAATAAATAGTAGGTAGCAATTTAATAAATAGTAGGTAGCAATTTAATAAATAGTAAGTAGCAATTTAATAAATAGTAAGTAGCATTTTAATAAATAGTCAGTAGCAATTTAATAAATAGTAAGAAGCAATTTAATAAATAGTAAGTAACAATTTAATAAATTGTATGCAACAATTTAATAAATAGTAGGTAACAATTTTATAAATAGTAGGTAACAATTTAATAAATAGTAGGTAACAATTTAATAAATACTAGGTAACAATTTAATAAATAGTAGGTAACAATTTAATAAATAGTACGTAACAATTTAATAAATAGAAGGTAACAATTTAATAAATAGTTGGAAACAATTTAATAAATAGTAAGTAACAATTTAATAAATAGTAAGTAGCAATTTAATAAATTGTATGCAACAATTTAATAAATAGTAGGTAACAATTTAATAAATAGTAGGTAACAATTTAATAAATAGTAGGTAACAATTTAATAAATACTAGGTAACAATTTAATAAATAGTAGGTAACAATTTAATAAATAGTACGTAACAATTTAATAAATAGTAGGTAACAATTTAATAAATAGTTGGAAACAATTTAATAAATAGTAGGTAACAATTTAATAAATAGTAGGTAGCAATTTAATAAATAGTAGGTAGCAATTTAATAAATAGTGAGTAGCAATTTAATAAATAGTAAGTAGCAATTTAATATATAGTAAGTAGCAATTTAATAAATAGTAAGTAGCAATTTAATAAATAGTGAGTAGCAATTTAATAAATAGTAAGTAGCAATTTAATAAATTGTAAGTAACAATTTAATAAATAGTAATTAACAATTTAATAAATAGTAATTAACAATTTAATAAATAGAAAGTAACAATTTCATAAATAGTAGGTAGCAATTTAATAAATAGTAAGTAACAATTTAATAAATAGTAAGTAACAATTTAATAAATAGTAAGTAACAATTTAATAAATTGTATGTAACAATTTAATAAATTGTAGGTAAAAATTTAATAAATAGTAGGTAACAATTTAATAAATAGTAGGTAACAATTTAATAAATAGTAATTAACAATTTAATAAATAGTAAGTAACAATTTAATAAATAGAAAGTAACAATTTCATAAATAGTAGGTAGAAATTTAATAAATAGTAAGTAACAATTTAAGAAATAGTAAGTAACAATTTAATAAATAGTAAGTAACAATTTAATAAATAGTAAGTAACAATTTAATAAATAGTAAGTAACAATTTAATAAATAGTAAGTAGCCATTTAATAAATAGTAGGTTGCAATTTAATAAATAGTAGGCAGCAATTTAATAAATAGTAGGTAACAATTTAATAAATAGTAGGTAACATTTTAATAAACAGAAGGTAACAATTTAATAAATAGTAGGTAGCAATTTAATAAATAGTAAGTAACAATTTAATAAATAGTAAGTAGCAATTTAATATATAGTGAGTAGCAATTTAATAAGTAGTAAGTAGCAATTTAATAAATAGTAATTAACAATTTAATGAATAGTAAGTAACAATTTAATAAATAGTAAGTAACAATTTAATAAATAGTAAGTAACAATTTAATAAATAGTAAGTAGCAATTTAATAAATAGTGAGTAGCAATTTAATAAATAGTAAGTAGCCATTTAATAAATAGTATGTAACAATTTAATAAATAGTAAGTAGCCATTTAATAAATAGTAAGTAGCAATTTAATAAATATTAAGTAGCAATTTAATAAATAGTAAGTAGCAATTTAATAAATAGTAAGCAGCAATTTAATAAATAGTAAGTAGCAATTTAATAAATAGTAGGTAGCAATTTAATAAATAGTAAGTAACAATTTAATAAATTGTATGTAACAATTTAATAAATTGTAGGTAACAATTTAATAAATAGTAGGTAACAATTTAATAAATAGTAATTAACAATTTAATGAATAGTAAGTAACAATTTAATAAATAGTAAGTAACAATTTAATAAATAGTAAGAAACAATTTAATAAATAGTAAGTAGCAATTTAATAAATAGTGAGTAGCAATTTAATAAATAGTAAGTAGCCATTTAATAAATAGTATGTAACAATTTAATAAATAGTAAGTAGCCATTTAATAAATAGTAAGTAGCAATTTAATAAATATTAAGTAGCAATTTAATAAATAGTAAGTAGCAATTTAATAAATAGTAAGCAGCAATTTATTAAATAGTAAGTAGCAATTTAATAAATAGTAAGTAAAAATTTAATAAATAGTAAGTAACAATTTAATAAATAGTAAGTAGCAATTTAATAAATAGTAAGTAACAATTTAATAAATAGTAAGAAGCCATTTAATAAATAGTAGGTAGCAATTTAATAAATAGTAGGTAGCAATTTAATAAATAGTAGGTAACAATTTAATAAATAGTAGGTAACAATTTAATAAATAGTAGGTAACAATTTAATAAATAGTATGTAACAATTTAATAAATAGTAGGTAACAATTTAATAAATAGTAGGTAACAATTTAATAAATAGTGGGTAACAATTTAATAAATAGTAAGTAACAATTTAATAAATAATAAGTAGCCATTTAATAAATAGTAAGTAGCAATTTAATCAATAGTAAGTAGCAATTTAATAAATAGTAAGAAGCAATTTAATAAATAGTCAGTAGCAATTTAATAAATAGTAAGAAGCAATTTAATAAATAGTAGGTAACAATTTAATAAATAGTAATTAACAATTTAATGAATAGTAAGTAACAATTTAATAAATAGTAAGTAACAATTTAATAAATAGTAAGAAACAATTTAATAAATAGTAAGTAGCAATTTAATAAATAGTGAGTAGCAATTTAATAAATAGTAAGTAGCCATTTAATAAATAGTATGTAACAATTTAATAAATAGTAAGTAGCCATTTAATAAATAGTAAGTAGCAATTTAATAAATATTAAGTAGCAATTTAATAAATAGTAAGTAGCAATTTAATAAATAGTAAGAAGCAATTTAATAAATAGTAAGTAGCAATTTAATAAATAGTAAGTAGCAATTTAATAAATAGTAAGTAGCAATTTAATAAATAGTAAGAAGCAATTTAATAAATAGTAAGTAACAATTTAATAAATTGTATGCAACAATTTAATAAATAGTAGGTAACAATTTAATAAATAGTAGGTAACAATTTAATAAATAGTAGGTAACAATTTAATAAATACTAGGTAACAATTTAATAAATAATAGGTAACAATTTAATAAATAGTACGCAACAATTTAATAAATAGAAGGTAACAATTTAATAAATAGTTGGAAACAATTTAATAAATAGTAGGTAACAATTTAATAAATAGTAGGTAGCAATTTAATAAATAGTAGGTAGCAATTTAATAAATAGTAAGTAGCAATTTAATAAATAGTAAGTAGCAATTTAATAAATAGTCAGTAGCAATTTAATAAATAGTACGAAGCAATTTAATAAATAGTAAGTAACAATTTAATAAATTGTATGCAACAATTTAATAAATAGTAGGTAACAATTTTATAAATAGTAGGTAACAATTTAATAAATAGTAGGTAACAATTTAATAAATACTAGGTAACCATTTAATAAATAGTAGGTAACAATTTAATAAATAGTACGTAACAATTTAATAAATAGAAGGTAACAATTTAATAAATAGTTGGAAACAATTTAATAAATAGTAGGTAACAATTTAATAAATAGTAGGTAGCAATTTAATAAATAGTAGGTAGCAATTTAATAAATAGTAAGTAGCAATTTAATAAATAGTAAGTAGCAATTTAATAAATAGTAAGTAGCAATTTAATAAATAGTAAGTAGCAATTTAATAAATTGTAAGTAGCAATTTAATAAATAGTGAGTAGCAATTTAATAAATAGTAAGTAGCAATTTAATAAATTGTAAGTAACTATTTAATAAATAGTAATTAACAATTTAATAAATAGTAATTAACAATTTAATAAATAGAAAGTAACAATTTCATAAATAGTAGGTAGCAATTTAATAAATAGTAAGTAACAATTTAATAAATAGTAATTAACAATTTAATAAATAGTAAGTAACAATTTAATAAATAGAAAGTAACAATTTCATAAATAGTAGGTAGAAATTTAATAAATAGTAAGTAACAATTTAAGAAATAGTAAGTAACAATTTAATAAATAGTACGTAACAATTTAATAAATAGAAGGTAACAATTTAATAAATAGTTGGAAACAATTTAATAAATAGTAGGTACCAATTTAATAAATAGTAGGTAGCAATTTAATAAATAGTAGGTAGCAATTTAATAAATAGTAAGTAGCAATTTAATAAATAGTAAGTAGCAATTTAATAAATAGTAAGTAGCAATTTAATAAATAGTAAGTAGCAATTTAATAAATTGTAAGTAGCAATTTAATAAATAGTAAGTAGCAATTTATTAAATAGTAAGTAACAATTTAATAAATAGTAAGTAACAATTTAATAAATTGTAGGTGACAATTTAATAAATAGTAGGTAACAATTTAATAAATAGTAGGTAACAATTTAATAAATAGTAGGTAACAATTTAATAAATAGTAGGTAACAATTTAATAAATAGTAGGTAACAATTTAATAAATAGTAGTTAACAATTTTATAAATAGAAAGTAACAATTTCATAAATAGTAGGTAGCAATTTAATAAATAGTAAGTAACAATTTAATAAATAGTAAGTAACAATTTAGTAAATAGTAGGCAACAATTTAAAAAATAGTAAGTAGCAATTTAATAAATAGTAAGTAGCAATTTAATAAATAGTAAGTAGCAATTTAATAAATTGTAAGTAGCAATTTAATAAATAGTAAGTAGCAATTTATTAAATAGTAAGTAACAATTTAATAAATAGTAAGTAACAATTTAATAAATTGTAGGTGACAATTTAATAAATAGTAGGTAACAATTTAATAAATAGTAGGTAACAATTTAATAAATAGTAGGTAACAATTTAATAAATAGTAGGTAACAATTTAATAAATAGTAGGTAACAATTTAATAAATAGTAGGTAACAATTTAATAAATAGTAGTTAACAATTTTATAAATAGAAAGTAACAATTTCATAAATAGTAGGTAGCAATTTAATAAATAGTAAGAAACAATTTAATAAATAGTAAGTAACAATTTAGTAAATAGTAGGCAACAATTTAAAAAATAGTAAGTAGCAATTTAATAAATAGTGAGTAGCAATCTAGTAAATAGTAAGTAGCAATTTAATAAATAGTAAGTAACAATTTAATAAATTGTAATTAACAATTTAATAAATAGTAATTAACAATTTAATAAATAGTAAGTAACAATTTAATAAATAGAAAGTAACAATTTCATAAATAGTAGGTAGCAATTTAATAAATAGTAAGTAACAATTTAATAAATAGTAAGTAACAATTTAATAAATAGTAAGTAACAATTTAATAAATTGTATGTAACAATTTAATAAATTGTAGGTAACAATTTAATAAATAGTAGGTAACAATTTAATAAATAGTAGGTAACAATTTAATAAATAGTAATTAACAATTTAATAAATAGTAAGTAACAATTTAATAAATAGAAAGTAACAATTTCATAAATAGTAGGGAGCAATTTAATAAATAGTAAGTAACAATTTAATAAATAGTAAGTAACAATTTAATAAATAGTAAGTAACAATTTAATAAATAGTAAGTAACAATTTAATAAATAGTAAGTAACAATTTAATAAATAGTAAGTAACAATTTAATAAATAGTAAGTAACAATTTAAAAAATTGTATGTAACAATTTAATAAATTGTAGGTAACAATTTAACAAATAGTAGGTAACAATTTAATAAATAGTAGGTAACAATTTAATAAATAGTAATTAACAATTTAATAAATAGTAAGTAACAATTTTATAAATAGAAAGTAACAATTTCATAAATAGTAGGTAGCAATTTAATAAATAGTAAGTAACAATTTAATAAATAGTAAGTAACAATTTAGTAAATAGTAGGCAACAATTTAAAAAATAGTAAGTAGCAATTTAATAAATAGTGAGTAGCAACTTAGTAAATAGTAAGTAGCAATTTAATAAATAGTAAGTAACAATTTAATAAATTGTAATTAACAATTTAATAAATAGTAATTAACAATTTAATAAATAGTAAGTAACAATTTAATAAATAGAAAGTAACAATTTCATAAATAGTAAGTAACAATTTAATAAATAGAAAGTAACAATTTCATAAATAGTAGGTAGAAATTTAATAAATAGTAAGTAACAATTTAAGAAATAGTAAGTAACAATTTAATAAATAGTAAGTAACAATTTAATAAATAGTAAGTAACAATTTAATAAATAGTAAGTAACAATTTAATAAATAGTAAGTAGCCATTTAATAAATAGTAGGTTGCAATTTAATAAATAGTAGGCAGCAATTTAATAAATAGTAGGTAACAATTTAATAAATAGTAGGTAACACTTTAATAAACAGAAGGTAACAATTTAATAAATAGTAGGTAGCAATTTAATAAATAGTATGTAACAATTTAATAAATAGTAAGTAGCAATTTAATATATAGTGAGTAGCAATTTAATAAGTAGTAAGTAGCAATTTAATAAATAGTAATTAACAATTTAATGAATAGTAAGTAAAAATTTAATAAATAGTAAGTAACAATTTAATAAATAGTAAGTAGCAATTTAATAAATAGTAAGTAACAATTTAATAAATAGTAAGAAGCCATTTAATAAATAGTAGGTAGCAATTTAATAAATAGTAGGTAGCAATTTAATAAATAGTAGGTAACAATTTAATAAATAGTAGGTAACATTTTAATAAACAGAAGGTAACAATTTAATATATAGTAGGTAACAATTTAATAAATAGTAGGTAACAATTTAATAAATAGTAGGTAACAATTTAATAAATAGTATGTAACAATTTAATAAATAGTAGGTAACAATTTAATAAATAGTAGGTAACAATTTAATAAATAGTGGGTAACAATTTAATAAATAGTAAGTAACAATTTAATAAATAATAAGTAGCCATTTAATAAATAGTAAGTAGCAATTTAATCAATAGTAAGTAGCAATTTAATAAATAGTAAGTAGCAATTTAATAAATAGTAAGAAGCAATTTAATAAATAGTAAGTAGCAATTTAATAAATAGTAAGTAGCAATTTAATAAATAGTAAGTAGCAATTTAATAAATAGTAAGAAGCAATTTAATAAATAGTAAGTAACAATTTAATAAATAGTAAGTAGCCATTTAATAAATAGTAGGTTGCAATTTAATAAATAGTAGGCAGCAATTTAATAAATAGTAGGTAACAATTTAATAAAAAGTAGGTAACACTTTAATAAACAGAAGGTAACAATTTAACAAATAGTAGGTAGCAATTTAATAAATAGTAAGTAACAATTTAATAAATAGTAAGTAGCAATTTAATATATAGTGAGTAGCAATTTAATAAGTAGTAAGTAGCAATTTAATAAATAGTAATTAACAATTTAATGAATAGTAAGTAACAATTTAATAAATAGTAAGTAACAATTTAATAAATAGTAAGAAACAATTTAATAAATAGTAAGTAGCAATTTAATAAATAGTGAGTAGCAATTTAATAAATAGTAAGTAGCCATTTAATAAATAGTATGTAACAATTTAATAAATAGTAAGTAGCCATTTAATAAATAGTAAGTAGCAATTTAATAAATATTAAGTAGCAATTTAATAAATAGTAAGTAGCAATTTAATAAATAGTAAGCAGCAATTTATTAAATAGTAAGTAGCAATTTAATAAATAGTAAGTAAAAATTTAATAAATAGTAAGTAACAATTTAATAAATAGTAAGTAGCAATTTAATAAATAGTAAGTAACAATTTAATAAATAGTAAGAAGCCATTTAATAAATAGTAGGTAGCAATTTAATAAATAGTAGGTAGCAATTTAATAAATAGTAGGTAACAATTTAATAAATAGTAGGTAACATTTTAATAAACAGAAGGTAACAATTTAATATATAGTAGGTAACAATTTAATAAATAGTAGGTAACAATTTAATAAATAGTAGGTAACAATTTAATAAATAGTATGTAACAATTTAATAAATAGTAGGTAACAATTTAATAAATAGTAGGTAACAATTTAATAAATAGTGGGTAACAATTTAATAAATAGTAAGTAACAATTTAATAAATAATAAGTAGCCATTTAATAAATAGTAAGTAGCAATTTAATCAATAGTAAGTAGCAATTTAATAAATAGTAAGTAGCAATTTAATAAATAGTAAGAAGCAATTTAATAAATAGTAAGTAGCAATTTAATAAATAGTAAGTAGCAATTTAATAAATAGTAAGTAGCAATTTAATAAATAGTAAGAAGCAATTTAATAAATAGTAAGTAACAATTTAATAAATTGTATGCAACAATTTAATAAATAGTAGGTAACAATTTAATAAATAGTAGGTAACAATTTAATAAATAGTAGGTAACAATTTAATAAATACTAGGTAACAATTTAATAAATAATAGGTAACAATTTAATAAATAGTACGCAACAATTTAATAAATAGAAGGTAACAATTTAATAAATAGTTGGAAACAATTTAATAAACAGTAGGTAACAATTTAATAAATAGTAGGTAGCAATTTAATCAATAGTAGGTAGCAATTTAATAAATAGTAAGTAGCAATTTAATAAATAGTAAGTAGCATTTTAATAAATAGTCAGTAGCAATTTAATAAATAGTAAGAAGCAATTTAATAAATAGTAAGTAACAATTTAATAAATTGTATGCAACAATTTAATAAATAGTAGGTAACAATTTTATAAATAGTAGGTAACAATTTAATAAATAGTAGGTAACAATTTAATAAATAGTGGGTAACAATTTAATAAATAGTAAGTAACAATTTAATAAATAATAAGTAGCCATTTAATAAATAGTAAGTAGCAATTTAATCAATAGTAAGTAGCAATTTAATAAATAGTAAGTAGCAATTTAATAAATAGTAAGAAGCAATTTAATAAATAGTAAGTAGCAATTTAATAAATAGTAAGTAGCAATTTAATAAATAGTAAGTAGCAATTTAATAAATAGTAAGAAGCAATTTAATAAATAGTAAGTAACAATTTAATAAATAGTAAGTAGCCATTTAATAAATAGTAGGTTGCAATTTAATAAATAGTAGGCAGCAATTTAATAAATAGTAGGTAACAATTTAATAAAAAGTAGGTAACACTTTAATAAACAGAAGGTAACAATTTAACAAATAGTAGGTAGCAATTTAATAAATAGTAAGTAACAATTTAATAAATAGTAAGTAGCAATTTAATATATAGTGAGTAGCAATTTAATAAGTAGTAAGTAGCAATTTAATAAATAGTAATTAACAATTTAATGAATAGTAAGTAACAATTTAATAAATAGTAAGTAACAATTTAATAAATAGTAAGAAACAATTTAATAAATAGTAAGTAGCAATTTAATAAATAGTGAGTAGCAATTTAATAAATAGTAAGTAGCCATTTAATAAATAGTATGTAACAATTTAATAAATAGTAAGTAGCCATTTAATAAATAGTAAGTAGCAATTTAATAAATATTAAGTAGCAATTTAATAAATAGTAAGTAGCAATTTAATAAATAGTAAGCAGCAATTTATTAAATAGTAAGTAGCAATTTAATAAATAGTAAGTAAAAATTTAATAAATAGTAAGTAACAATTTAATAAATAGTAAGTAGCAATTTAATAAATAGTAAGTAACAATTTAATAAATAGTAAGAAGCCATTTAATAAATAGTAGGTAGCAATTTAATAAATAGTAGGTAGCAATTTAATAAATAGTAGGTAACAATTTAATAAATAGTAGGTAACATTTTAATAAACAGAAGGTAACAATTTAATATATAGTAGGTAACAATTTAATAAATAGTAGGTAACAATTTAATAAATAGTAGGTAACAATTTAATAAATAGTATGTAACAATTTAATAAATAGTAGGTAACAATTTAATAAATAGTAGGTAACAATTTAATAAATAGTATGTAACAATTTAATAAATAGTAGGTAACAATTTAATAAATAGTAGGTAACAATTTAATAAATAGTGGGTAACAATTTAATAAATAGTAAGTAACAATTTAATAAATAATAAGTAGCCATTTAATAAATAGTAAGTAGCAATTTAATCAATAGTAAGTAGCAATTTAATAAATAGTAAGTAGCAATTTAATAAATAGTAAGAAGCAATTTAATAAATAGTAAGTAGCAATTTAATAAATAGTAAGTAGCAATTTAATAAATAGTAAGTAGCAATTTAATAAATAGTAAGAAGCAATTTAATAAATAGTAAGTAACAATTTAATAAATAGTAAGTAGCCATTTAATAAATAGTAGGTTGCAATTTAATAAATAGTAGGCAGCAATTTAATAAATAGTAGGTAACAATTTAATAAAAAGTAGGTAACACTTTAATAAACAGAAGGTAACAATTTAACAAATAGTAGGTAGCAATTTAATAAATAGTAAGTAACAATTTAATAAATAGTAAGTAGCAATTTAATATATAGTGAGTAGCAATTTAATAAGTAGTAAGTAGCAATTTAATAAATAGTAATTAACAATTTAATGAATAGTAAGTAACAATTTAATAAATAGTAAGTAACAATTTAATAAATAGTAAGAAACAATTTAATAAATAGTAAGTAGCAATTTAATAAATAGTGAGTAGCAATTTAATAAATAGTAAGTAGCCATTTAATAAATAGTATGTAACAATTTAATAAATAGTAAGTAGCCATTTAATAAATAGTAAGTAGCAATTTAATAAATATTAAGTAGCAATTTAATAAATAGTAAGTAGCAATTTAATAAATAGTAAGCAGCAATTTATTAAATAGTAAGTAGCAATTTAATAAATAGTAAGTAAAAATTTAATAAATAGTAAGTAACAATTTAATAAATAGTAAGTAGCAATTTAATAAATAGTAAGTAACAATTTAATAAATAGTAAGAAGCCATTTAATAAATAGTAGGTAGCAATTTAATAAATAGTAGGTAGCAATTTAATAAATAGTAGGTAACAATTTAATAAATAGTAGGTAACATTTTAATAAACAGAAGGTAACAATTTAATATATAGTAGGTAACAATTTAATAAATAGTAGGTAACAATTTAATAAATAGTAGGTAACAATTTAATAAATAGTATGTAACAATTTAATAAATAGTAGGTAACAATTTAATAAATAGTAGGTAACAATTTAATAAATAGTGGGTAACAATTTAATAAATAGTAAGTAACAATTTAATAAATAATAAGTAGCCATTTAATAAATAGTAAGTAGCAATTTAATCAATAGTAAGTAGCAATTTAATAAATAGTAAGTAGCAATTTAATAAATAGTAAGAAGCAATTTAATAAATAGTAAGTAGCAATTTAATAAATAGTAAGTAGCAATTTAATAAATAGTAAGTAGCAATTTAATAAATAGTAAGAAGCAATTTAATAAATAGTAAGTAACAATTTAATAAATTGTATGCAACAATTTAATAAATAGTAGGTAACAATTTAATAAATAGTAGGTAACAATTTAATAAATAGTAGGTAACAATTTAATAAATACTAGGTAACAATTTAATAAATAATAGGTAACAATTTAATAAATAGTACGCAACAATTTAATAAATAGAAGGTAACAATTTAATAAATAGTTGGAAACAATTTAATAAACAGTAGGTAACAATTTAATAAATAGTAGGTAGCAATTTAATAAATAGTAGGTAGCAATTTAATAAATAGTAAGTAGCAATTTAATAAATAGTAAGTAGCATTTTAATAAATAGTCAGTAGCAATTTAATAAATAGTAAGAAGCAATTTAATAAATAGTAAGTAACAATTTAATAAATTGTATGCAACAATTTAATAAATAGTAGGTAACAATTTTATAAATAGTAGGTAACAATTTAATAAATAGTAGGTAACAATTTAATAAATACTAGGTAACAATTTAATAAATAGTAGGTAACAATTTAATAAATAGTACGTAACAATTTAATAAATAGAAGGTAACAATTTAATAAATAGTTGGAAACAATTTAATAAATAGTAGGTAACAATTTAATAAATAGTAGGTAGCAATTTAATAAATAGTAGGTAGCAATTTAATAAATAGTAAGTAGCAATTTAATAAATAGTAAGTAGCAATTTAATAAATAGTAAGTAGCAATTTAATAAATAGTAAGTAGCAATTTAATAAATTGTAAGTAGCAATTTAATAAATAGTAAGTAGCAATTTAATAAATTGTAAGTAACAATTTAATAAATAGTAATTAACAATTTAATAAATAGTAATAAACAATTTAATAAATAGAAAGTAACAATTTCATAAATAGTAGGTAGCAATTTAATAAATAGTAAGTAACAATTTAATAAATAGTAAGTAACAATTTAATAAATAGTAAGTAGCAATTTAATAAATTGTATGCAACAATTTAATAAATAGTAGGTAACAATTTAATAAATAGTAGGTAACAATTTAATAAATAGTAGGTAACAATTTAATAAATACTAGGTAACAATTTAATAAATAGTAGGTAACAATTTAATAAATAGTACGTAACAATTTAATAAATAGTAGGTAACAATTTAATAAATAGTTGGAAACAATTTAATAAATAGTAGGTAACAATTTAATAAATAGTAGGTAGCAATTTAATAAATAGTAGGTAGCAATTTAATAAATAGTGAGTAGCAATTTAATAAATAGTAAGTAGCAATTTAATATATAGTAAGTAGCAATTTAATAAATAGTAAGTAGCAATTTAATAAATAGTGAGTAGCAATTTAATAAATAGTAAGTAGCAATTTAATAAATTGTAAATAACAATTTAATAAATAGTAATTAACAATTTAATAAATAGTAATTAACAATTTAATAAATAGAAAGTAACAATTTCATAAATAGTAGGTAGCAATTTAATAAATAGTAAGTAACAATTTAATAAATAGTAAGTAACAATTTAATAAATAGTAAGTAACAATTTAATAAATTGTATGTAACAATTTAATAAATTGTAGGTAAAAATTTAATAAATAGTAGGTAACAATTTAATAAATAGTAGGTAACAATTTAATAAATAGTAATTAACAATTTAATAAATAGTAAGTAACAATTTAATAAATAGAAAGTAACAATTTCATAAATAGTAGGTAGAAATTTAATAAATAGTAAGTAACAATTTAAGAAATAGTAAGTAACAATTTAATAAATAGTAAGTAACAATTTAATAAATAGTAAGTAACAATTTAACAAATAGTAAGTAACAATTTAATAAATAGTAAGTAGCCATTTAATAAATAGTAGGTTGCAATTTAATAAATAGTAGGCAGCAATTTAATAAATAGTAGGTAACAATTTAATAAATAGTAGGTAACATTTTAATAAACAGAAGGTAACAATTTAATAAATAGTAGGTAGCAATTTAATAAATAGTAAGTAACAATTTAATAAATAGTAAGTAGCAATTTAATATATAGTGAGTAGCAATTTAATAAGTAGTAAGTAGCAATTTAATAAATAGTAATTAACAATTTAATGAATAGTAAGTAACAATTTAATAAATAGTAAGTAACAATTTAATAAATAGTAAGTAACAATTTAATAAATAGTAAGTAGCAATTTAATAAATAGTGAGTAGCAATTTAATAAATAGTAAGTAGCCATTTAATAAATAGTATGTAACAATTTAATAAATAGTAAGTAGCCATTTAATAAATAGTAAGTAGCAATTTAATAAATATTAAGTAGCAATTTAATAAATAGTAAGTAGCAATTTAATAAATAGTAAGCAGCAATTTAATAAATAGTAAGTAGCAATTTAATAAATAGTAGGTAGCAATTTAATAAATAGTAAGTAACAATTTAATAAATTGTATGTAACAATTTAATAAATTGTAGGTAACAATTTAATAAATAGTAGGTAACAATTTAATAAATAGTAATTAACAATTTAATGAATAGTAAGTAACAATTTAATAAATAGTAAGTAACAATTTAATAAATAGTAAGAAACAATTTAATAAATAGTAAGTAGCAATTTAATAAATAGTGAGTAGCAATTTAATAAATAGTAAGTAGCCATTTAATAAATAGTATGTAACAATTTAATAAATAGTAAGTAGCCATTTAATAAATAGTAAGTAGCAATTTAATAAATATTAAGTAGCAATTTAATAAATAGTAAGTAGCAATTTAATAAATAGTAAGCAGCAATTTATTAAATAGTAAGTAGCAATTTAATAAATAGTAAGTAAAAATTTAATAAATAGTAAGTAACAATTTAATAAATAGTAAGTAGCAATTTAATAAATAGTAAGTAACAATTTAATAAATAGTAAGAAGCCATTTAATAAATAGTAGGTAGCAATTTAATAAATAGTAGGTAGCAATTTAATAAATAGTAGGTAACAATTTAATAAATAGTAGGTAACAATTTAATAAATAGTAGGTAACAATTTAATAAATAGTATGTAACAATTTAATAAATAGTAGGTAACAATTTAATAAATAGTAGGTAACAATTTAATAAATAGTGGGTAACAATTTAATAAATAGTAAGTAACAATTTAATAAATAATAAGTAGCCATTTAATAAGTAGTAAGTAGCAATTTAATAAATAGTAATTAACAATTTAATGAATAGTAAGTAACAATTTAATAAATAGTAAGTAACAATTTAATAAATAGTAAGAAACAATTTAATAAATAGTAAGTAGCAATTTAATAAATAGTGAGTAGCAATTTAATAAATAGTAAGTAGCCATTTAATAAATAGTATGTAACAATTTAATAAATAGTAAGTAGCCATTTAATAAATAGTAAGTAGCAATTTAATAAATATTAAGTAGCAATTTAATAAATAGTAAGTAGCAATTTAATAAATAGTAAGCAGCAATTTATTAAATAGTAAGTAGCAATTTAATAAATAGTAAGTAAAAATTTAATAAATAGTAAGTAACAATTTAATAAATAGTAAGTAGCAATTTAATAAATAGTAAGTAACAATTTAATAAATAGTAAGAAGCCATTTAATAAATAGTAGGTAGCAATTTAATAAATAGTAGGTAGCAATTTAATAAATAGTAGGTAACAATTTAATAAATAGTAGGTAACATTTTAATAAACAGAAGGTAACAATTTAATATATAGTAGGTAACAATTTAATAAATAGTAGGTAACAATTTAATAAATAGTAGGTAACAATTTAATAAATAGTATGTAACAATTTAATAAATAGTAGGTAACAATTTAATAAATAGTAGGTAACAATTTAATAAATAGTGGGTAACAATTTAATAAATAGTAAGTAACAATTTAATAAATAATAAGTAGCCATTTAATAAATAGTAAGTAGCAATTTAATCAATAGTAAGTAGCAATTTAATAAATAGTAAGTAGCAATTTAATAAATAGTAAGAAGCAATTTAATAAATAGTAAGTAGCAATTTAATAAATAGTAAGTAGCAATTTAATAAATAGTAAGTAGCAATTTAATAAATAGTAAGAAGCAATTTAATAAATAGTAAGTAACAATTTAATAAATTGTATGCAACAATTTAATAAATAGTAGGTAACAATTTAATAAATAGTAGGTAACAATTTAATAAATAGTAGGTAACAATTTAATAAATACTAGGTAACAATTTAATAAATAATAGGTAACAATTTAATAAATAGTACGCAACAATTTAATAAATAGAAGGTAACAATTTAATAAATAGTTGGAAACAATTTAATAAACAGTAGGTAACAATTTAATAAATAGTAGGTAGCAATTTAATAAATAGTAGGTAGCAATTTAATAAATAGTAAGTAGCAATTTAATAAATAGTAAGTAGCATTTTAATAAATAGTCAGTAGCAATTTAATAAATAGTAAGAAGCAATTTAATAAATAGTAAGTAACAATTTAATAAATTGTATGCAACAATTTAATAAATAGTAGGTAACAATTTTATAAATAGTAGGTAACAATTTAATAAATAGTAGGTAACAATTTAATAAATACTAGGTAACAATTTAATAAATAGTAGGTAACAATTTAATAAATAGTACGTAACAATTTAATAAATAGAAGGTAACAATTTAATAAATAGTTGGAAACAATTTAATAAATAGTAGGTAACAATTTAATAAATAGTAGGTAGCAATTTAATAAATAGTAGGTAGCAATTTAATAAATAGTAAGTAGCAATTTAATAAATAGTAAGTAGCAATTTAATAAATAGTAAGTAGCAATTTAATAAATAGTAAGTAGCAATTTAATAAATTGTAAGTAGCAATTTAATAAATAGTAAGTAGCAATTTAATAAATTGTAAGTAACAATTTAATAAATAGTAATTAACAATTTAATAAATAGTAATAAACAATTTAATAAATAGAAAGTAACAATTTCATAAATAGTAGGTAGCAATTTAATAAATAGTAAGTAACAATTTAATAAATAGTAAGTAACAATTTAATAAATAGTAAGTAGCAATTTAATAAATTGTATGCAACAATTTAATAAATAGTAGGTAACAATTTAATAAATAGTAGGTAACAATTTAATAAATAGTAGGTAACAATTTAATAAATACTAGGTAACAATTTAATAAATAGTAGGTAACAATTTAATAAATAGTACGTAACAATTTAATAAATAGTAGGTAACAATTTAATAAATAGTTGGAAACAATTTAATAAATAGTAGGTAACAATTTAATAAATAGTAGGTAGCAATTTAATAAATAGTAGGTAGCAATTTAATAAATAGTGAGTAGCAATTTAATAAATAGTAAGTAGCAATTTAATATATAGTAAGTAGCAATTTAATAAATAGTAAGTAGCAATTTAATAAATAGTGAGTAGCAATTTAATAAATAGTAAGTAGCAATTTAATAAATTGTAAGTAACAATTTAATAAATAGTAATTAACAATTTAATAAATAGTAATTAACAATTTAATAAATAGAAAGTAACAATTTCATAAATAGTAGGTAGCAATTTAATAAATAGTAAGTAACAATTTAATAAATAGTAAGTAACAATTTAATAAATAGTAAGTAACAATTTAATAAATTGTATGTAACAATTTAATAAATTGTAGGTAAAAATTTAATAAATAGTAGGTAACAATTTAATAAATAGTAGGTAACAATTTAATAAATAGTAATTAACAATTTAATAAATAGTAAGTAACAATTTAATAAATAGAAAGTAACAATTTCATAAATAGTAGGTAGAAATTTAATAAATAGTAAGTAACAATTTAAGAAATAGTAAGTAACAATTTAATAAATAGTAAGTAACAATTTAATAAATAGTAAGTAACAATTTAACAAATAGTAAGTAACAATTTAATAAATAGTAAGTAGCCATTTAATAAATAGTAGGTTGCAATTTAATAAATAGTAGGCAGCAATTTAATAAATAGTAGGTAACAATTTAATAAATAGTAGGTAACATTTTAATAAACAGAAGGTAACAATTTAATAAATAGTAGGTAGCAATTTAATAAATAGTAAGTAACAATTTAATAAATAGTAAGTAGCAATTTAATATATAGTGAGTAGCAATTTAATAAGTAGTAAGTAGCAATTTAATAAATAGTAATTAACAATTTAATGAATAGTAAGTAACAATTTAATAAATAGTAAGTAACAATTTAATAAATAGTAAGTAACAATTTAATAAATAGTAAGTAGCAATTTAATAAATAGTGAGTAGCAATTTAATAAATAGTAAGTAGCCATTTAATAAATAGTATGTAACAATTTAATAAATAGTAAGTAGCCATTTAATAAATAGTAAGTAGCAATTTAATAAATATTAAGTAGCAATTTAATAAATAGTAAGTAGCAATTTAATAAATAGTAAGCAGCAATTTAATAAATAGTAAGTAGCAATTTAATAAATAGTAGGTAGCAATTTAATAAATAGTAAGTAACAATTTAATAAATTGTATGTAACAATTTAATAAATTGTAGGTAACAATTTAATAAATAGTAGGTAACAATTTAATAAATAGTAATTAACAATTTAATGAATAGTAAGTAACAATTTAATAAATAGTAAGTAACAATTTAATAAATAGTAAGAAACAATTTAATAAATAGTAAGTAGCAATTTAATAAATAGTGAGTAGCAATTTAATAAATAGTAAGTAGCCATTTAATAAATAGTATGTAACAATTTAATAAATAGTAAGTAGCCATTTAATAAATAGTAAGTAGCAATTTAATAAATATTAAGTAGCAATTTAATAAATAGTAAGTAGCAATTTAATAAATAGTAAGCAGCAATTTATTAAATAGTAAGTAGCAATTTAATAAATAGTAAGTAAAAATTTAATAAATAGTAAGTAACAATTTAATAAATAGTAAGTAGCAATTTAATAAATAGTAAGTAACAATTTAATAAATAGTAAGAAGCCATTTAATAAATAGTAGGTAGCAATTTAATAAATAGTAGGTAGCAATTTAATAAATAGTAGGTAACAATTTAATAAATAGTAGGTAACAATTTAATAAATAGTAGGTAACAATTTAATAAATAGTATGTAACAATTTAATAAATAGTAGGTAACAATTTAATAAATAGTAGGTAACAATTTAATAAATAGTGGGTAACAATTTAATAAATAGTAAGTAACAATTTAATAAATAATAAGTAGCCATTTAATAAATAGTAAGTAGCAATTTAATCAATAGTAAGTAGCAATTTAATAAATAGTAAGAAGCAATTTAATAAATAGTCAGTAGCAATTTAATAAATAGTAAGAAGCAATTTAATAAATAGTAGGTAACAATTTAATAAATAGTAATTAACAATTTAATGAATAGTAAGTAACAATTTAATAAATAGTAAGTAACAATTTAATAAATAGTAAGAAACAATTTAATAAATAGTAAGTAGCAATTTAATAAATAGTGAGTAGCAATTTAATAAATAGTAAGTAGCCATTTAATAAATAGTATGTAACAATTTAATAAATAGTAAGTAGCCATTTAATAAATAGTAAGTAGCAATTTAATAAATATTAAGTAGCAATTTAATAAATAGTAAGTAGCAATTTAATAAATAGTAAGAAGCAATTTAATAAATAGTAAGTAGCAATTTAATAAATAGTAAGTAGCAATTTAATAAATAGTAAGTAGCAATTTAATAAACAGTAAGAAGCAATTTAATAAATAGTAAGTAACAATTTAATAAATTGTATGCAACAATTTAATAAATAGTAGGTAACAATTTAATAAATAGTAGGTAACAATTTAATAAATAGTAGGTAACAATTTAATAAATACTAGGTAACAATTTAATAAATAATAGGTAACAATTTAATAAATAGTACGCAACAATTTAATAAATAGAAGGTAACAATTTAATAAATAGTTGGAAACAATTTAATAAATAGTAGGTAACAATTTAATAAATAGTAGGTAGCAATTTAATAAATAGTAGGTAGCAATTTAATAAATAGTAAGTAGCAATTTAATAAATAGTAAGTAGCAATTTAATAAATAGTCAGTAGCAATTTAATAAATAGTACGAAGCAATTTAATAAATAGTAAGTAACAATTTAATAAATTGTATGCAACAATTTAATAAATAGTAGGTAACAATTTTATAAATAGTAGGTAACAATTTAATAAATAGTAGGTAACAATTTAATAAATACTAGGTAACCATTTAATAAATAGTAGGTAACAATTTAATAAATAGTACGTAACAATTTAATAAATAGAAGGTAACAATTTAATAAATAGTTGGAAACAATTTAATAAATAGTAGGTAACAATTTAATAAATAGTAGGTAGCAATTTAATAAATAGTAGGTAGCAATTTAATAAATAGTAAGTAGCAATTTAATAAATAGTAAGTAGCAATTTAATAAATAGTAAGTAGCAATTTAATAAATAGTAAGTAGCAATTTAATAAATTGTAAGTAGCAATTTAATAAATAGTGAGTAGCAATTTAATAAATAGTAAGTAGCAATTTAATAAATTGTAAGTAACTATTTAATAAATAGTAATTAACAATTTAATAAATAGTAATTAACAATTTAATAAATAGAAAGTAACAATTTCATAAATAGTAGGTAGCAATTTAATAAATAGTAAGTAACAATTTAATAAATAGTAATTAACAATTTAATAAATAGTAAGTAACAATTTAATAAATAGAAAGTAACAATTTCATAAATAGTAGGTAGAAATTTAATAAATAGTAAGTAACAATTTAAGAAATAGTAAGTAACAATTTAATAAATAGTAAGTAACAATTTAATAAATAGTAAGTAACAATTTAATAAATAGTAAGTAACAATTTAATAAATAGTAAGTAGCCATTTAATAAATAGTAGGTTGCGATTTAATAAATAGTAGGCAGCAATTTAATAAATAGTAGGTAACAATTTAATAAATAGTAGGTAACATTTTAATAAACAGAAGGTAACAATTTAATAAATAGTAGGTAGCAATTTAATAAATAGTAAGTAACAATTTAATAAATAGTAAGTAGCAATTTAATATATAGTGAGTAGCAATTTAATAAGTAGTAAGTAGCAATTTAATAAATAGTAATTAACAATTTAATGAATAGTAAGTAACAATTTAATAAATAGTAAGTAACAATTTAATAAATAGTAAGTAACAATTTAATAAATAGTAAGTAGCAATTTAATAAATAGTGAGTAGCAATTTAATAAATAGTAAGTAGCCATTTAATAAATAGTATGTAACAATTTAATAAATAGTAAGTAGCCATTTAATAAATAGTAAGTAGCAATTTAATAAATATTAAGTAGCAATTTAATAAATAGTAAGTAGCAATTTAATAAATAGTAAGCAGCAATTTAATAAATAGTAAGTAGCAATTTAATAAATAGTAGGTAGCAATTTAATAAATAGTAGGTAAAAATTTAATAAATAGTAGGTAACAATTTAATAAATAGTAGGTAACAATTTAATAAATAGTAGGTAACATTTTAATAAACAGAAGGTAACAATTTAATATATAGTAGGTAACAATTTAATAAATAGTAGGTAACAATTTAATAAATAGTAGGTAACAATTTAATAAATAGTATGTAACAATTTAATAAATAGTAGGTAACAATTTAATAAATAGTAGGTAACAATTTAATAAATAGTGGGTAACAATTTAATAAATAGTAAGTTCCAATTTAATAAATAATAAGTAGCCATTTAATAAATAGTAAGTAGCAATTTAATCAATAGTAAGTAGCAATTTAATAAATAGTAAGTAGCAATTTAATGAATAGTAAGTAGCAATTTAATAAATAGTAAGTAGCAATTTAATAAATAGTAAGTAGCAATTTAATAAATAGTAAGAAGCAATTTAATAAATAGTAAGTAACAATTTAATAAATTGTATGCAACAATTTAATAAATAGTAGGTAACAATTTAATAAATAGTAGGTAACAATTTAATAAATAGTAGGTAACAATTTAATAAATACTAGGTAACAATTTAATAAATAATAGGTAACAATTTAATAAATAGTACGTAACAATTTAATAAATAGAAGGTAACAATTTAATAAATAGTTGGAAACAATTTAATAAATAGTAGGTAACAATTTAATAAATAGTGGGTAACAATTTAATAAATAGTAAGTAACAATTTAATAAATAATAAGTAGCAATTTAATAAATAGTAAGTAGCAATTTAATCAATAGTAAGTAGCAATTTAATAAATAGTAAGTAGCAATTTAATAAATAGTAAGAAGCAATTTAATAAATAGTAAGTAGCAATTTAATAAATAGTAAGTAGCAATTTAATAAATAGTAAGTAGCAATTTAATAAATAGTAAGAAGCAATTTAATAAATAGTAAGTAACAATTTAATAAATTGTATGCAACAATTTAATAAATAGTAGGTAACAATTTAATAAATAGTAGGTAACAATTTAATAAATAGTAGGTAACAATTTAATAAATACTAGGTAACAATTTAATAAATAATAGGTAACAATTTAATAAATAGTACGCAACAATTTAATAAATAGAAGGTAACAATTTAATAAATAGTTGGAAACAATTTAATAAATAGTAGGTAACAATTTAATAAATAGTAGGTAGCAATTTAATAAATAGTAGGTAGCAATTTAATAAATAGTAAGTAGCAATTTAATAAATAGTAAGTAGCAATTTAATAAATAGTCAGTAGCAATTTAATAAATAGTAAGAAGCAATTTAATAAATAGTAAGTAACAATTTAATAAATTGTATGCAACAATTTAATAAATAGTAGGTAACAATTTAATAAATAGTAGGTAACAATTTAATAAATAGTGGGTAACAATTTAATAAATAGTAAGTACCAATTTAATAAATAATAAGTAGCCATTTAATAAATAGTAAGTAGCAATTTAATCAATAGTAAGTAGCAATTTAATAAATAGAAAGTAGCAATTTAATGAATAGTAAGTAGCAATTTAATAAATAGTAAGTAGCAATTTAATAAATAGTAAGTAGCAATTTAATAAATAGTAAGAAGCAATTTAATAAATAG
Organism: Andrena chrysosceles; assembly: GCA_963855975.1. Taxonomy (NCBI): domain Eukaryota; kingdom Metazoa; phylum Arthropoda; class Insecta; order Hymenoptera; family Andrenidae; genus Andrena; species Andrena chrysosceles. Next base: position 579,238 of record CAWLCU010000486.1, read on the forward strand.
TAGGTAACAATTTAATAAATAGTAGGTAACAATTTAATAAATACTAGGTAACAATTTAATAAATAGTAGGTAACAATTTAATAAATAGTACGTAACGATTTAATAAATAGTAGGTAACATTTTAATAAACAGAAGGTAACAATTTAATAAATAGTAGGTAGCAATTTAATAAATAGTAAGTAACAATTTAATAAATAGTAAGTAGCAATTTAATATATAGTGAGTAGCAATTTAATAAGTAGTAAGTAGCAATTTAATAAATAGTAATTAACAATTTAATGAATAGTAAGTAGCAATTTAATAAATAGTAAGAAGCAATTTAATAAATAGTAAGTAGCAATTTAATAAATAGTAAGTAGCAATTTAATAAATAGTAAGTAGCAATTTAATAAATAGTAAGAAGCAATTTAATAAATAGTAAGTAACAATTTAATAAATTGTATGCAACAATTTAATAAATAGTAGGTAACAATTTAATAAATAGTAGGTAACAATTTAATAAATAGTAGGTAACAATTTAATAAATACTAGGTAACAATTTAATAAATAATAGGTAACAATTTAATAAATAGTACGCAACAATTTAATAAATAGAAGGTAACAATTTAATAAATAGTTGGAAACAATTTAATAAATAGTAGGTAACAATTTAATAAATAGTAGGTAGCAATTTAATAAATAGTAGGTAGCAATTTAATAAATAGTAAGTAGCAATTTAATAAATAGTAAGTAGCAATTTAATAAATAGTCAGTAGCAATTTAATAAATAGTAAGAAGCAATTTAATAAATAGTAAGTAACAATTTAATAAATTGTATGCAACAATTTAATAAATAGTAGGTAACAATTTAATAAATAGTAGGTAACAATTTAATAAATAGTGGGTAACAATTTAATAAATAGTAAGTACCAATTTAATAAATAATAAGTAGCCATTTAATAAATAGTAAGTAGCAATTTAATCAATAGTAAGTAGCAATTTAATAAATAGAAAGTAGCAATTTAATGAATAGTAAGTAGCAATTTAATAAATAGTAAGTAGCAATTTAATAAATAGTAAGTAGCAATTTAATAAATAGTAAGAAGCAATTTAATAAATAGTAGGTAACAATTTAATAAATAGTAGGTAACAATTTAATAAATACTAGGTAACAATTTAATAAATAGTAGGTAACAATTTAATAAATAGTACGTAACAATTTAATAAATAGAAGGTAACAATTTAATAAATAGTTGGAAACAATTTAATAAATAGTAGGTAACAATTTAATAAATAGTAGGTAGCAATTTAATAAATAGTAGGTAGCAATTTAATAAACAGTAAGTAGCAATTTAATAAATAGTAAGTAGCAATTTAATAAATAGTAAGTAGCAATTTAATAAATAGTAAGTAGCAATTTAATAAATTGTAAGTAGCAATTTAATAAATAGTGAGTAGCAATTTAATAAATAGTAAGTAGCAATTTAATAAATTGTAAGTAACAATTTAATAAATAGTAATTAACAATTTAATAAATAGTAATTAACAATTTAATAAATAGAAAGTAACAATTTCATAAATAGTAGGTAGCAATTTAATAAATAGTAAGTAACAATTTAATAAATAGTAATTAACAATTTAATAAATAGTAAGTAACAATTTAATAAATAGAAAGTAACAATTTCATAAATAGTAGGTAGAAATTTAATAAATAGTAAGTAACAATTTAAGAAATAGTAAGTAACAATTTAATAAATAGTAAGTAACAATTTAATAAATAGTAAGTAACAATTTAATAAATAGTAAGTAACAATTTAATAAATAGTAAGTAGCCATTTAATAAATAGTAGGTTGCAATTTAATAAATAGTAGGCAGCAATTTAATAAATAGTAGGTAACAATTTAATAAATAGTAGGTAACATTTTAATAAACAGAAGGTAACAATTTAATAAATAGTAGGTAGCAATTTAATAAATAGTAAGTAACAATTTAATAAATAGTAAGTAGCAATTTAATATATAGTGAGTAGCAATTTAATAAGTAGTAAGTAGCAATTTAATAAATAGTAATTAACAATTTAATGAATAGTAAGTAACAATTTAATAAATAGTAAGTAACAATTTAATAAATAGTAAGTAACAATTTAATAAATAGTAAGTAGCAATTTAATAAATAGTGAGTAGCAATTTAATAAATAGTAAGTAGCCATTTAATAAATAGTATGTAACAATTTAATAAATAGTAAGTAGCCATTTAATAAATAGTAAGTAGCAATTTAATAAATATTAAGTAGCAATTTAATAAATAGTAAGTAGCAATTTAATAAATAGTAAGCAGCAATTTATTAAATAGTAAGTAGCAATTTAATAAATAGTAAGTAAAAATTTAATAAATAGTAAGTAACAATTTAATAAATAGTAAGTAGCAATTTAATAAATAGTAAGTAACAATTTAATAAATAGTAAGAAGCCATTTAATAAATAGTAGGTAGCAATTTAATAAATAGTAGGTAGCAATTTAATAAATAGTAGGTAACAATTTAATAAATAGTAGGTAACATTTTAATAAACAGAAGGTAACAATTTAATATATAGTAGGTAACAATTTAATAAATAGTAGGTAACAATTTAATAAATAGTAGGTAACAATTTAATAAATAGTATGTAACAATTTAATAAATAGTAGGTAACAATTTAATAAATAGTAGGTAACAATTTAATAAATAGTGGGTAACAATTTAATAAATAGTAAGTAACAATTTAATAAATAATAAGTAGCCATTTAATAAATAGTAAGTAGCAATTTAATCAATAGTAAGTAGCAATTTAATAAATAGTAAGTAGCAATTTAATAAATAGTAAGAAGCAATTTAATAAATAGTAAGTAGCAATTTAATAAATAGTAAGTAGCAATTTAATAAATAGTAAGTAGCAATTTAATAAATAGTAAGAAGCAATTTAATAAATAGTAAGTAACAATTTAATAAATTGTATGCAACAATTTAATAAATAGTAGGTAACAATTTAATAAATAGTAGGTAACAATTTAATAAATAGTAGGTAACAATTTAATAAATACTAGGTAACAATTTAATAAATAATAGGTAACAATTTAATAAATAGTACGCAACAATTTAATAAATAGAAGGTAACAATTTAATAAATAGTTGGAAACAATTTAATAAACAGTAGGTAACAATTTAATAAATAGTAGGTAGCAATTTAATAAATAGTAGGTAGCAATTTAATAAATAGTAAGTAGCAATTTAATAAATAGTAAGTAGCATTTTAATAAATAGTCAGTAGCAATTTAATAAATAGTAAGAAGCAATTTAATAAATAGTAAGTAACAATTTAATAAATTGTATGCAACAATTTAATAAATAGTAGGTAACAATTTTATAAATAGTAGGTAACAATTTAATAAATAGTAGGTAACAATTTAATAAATACTAGGTAACAATTTAATAAATAGTAGGTAACAATTTAATAAATAGTACGTAACAATTTAATAAATAGAAGGTAACAATTTAATAAATAGTTGGAAACAATTTAATAAATAGTAGGTAACAATTTAATAAATAGTAGGTAGCAATTTAATAAATAGTAGGTAGCAATTTAATAAATAGTAAGTAGCAATTTAATAAATAGTAAGTAGCAATTTAATAAATAGTAAGTAGCAATTTAATAAATAGTAAGTAGCAATTTAATAAATTGTAAGTAGCAATTTAATAAATAGTAAGTAGCAATTTAATAAATTGTAAGTAACAATTTAATAAATAGTAATTAACAATTTAATAAATAGTAATAAACAATTTAATAAATAGAAAGTAACAATTTCATAAATAGTAGGTAGCAATTTAATAAATAGTAAGTAACAATTTAATAAATAGTAAGTAACAATTTAATAAATAGTAAGTAGCAATTTAATAAATTGTATGCAACAATTTAATAAATAGTAGGTAACAATTTAATAAATAGTAGGTAACAATTTAATAAATAGTAGGTAACAATTTAATAAATACTAGGTAACAATTTAATAAATAGTAGGTAACAATTTAATAAATAGTACGTAACAATTTAATAAATAGTAGGTAACAATTTAATAAATAGTTGGAAACAATTTAATAAATAGTAGGTAACAATTTAATAAATAGTAGGTAGCAATTTAATAAATAGTAGGTAGCAATTTAATAAATAGTGAGTAGCAATTTAATAAATAGTAAGTAGCAATTTAATATATAGTAAGTAGCAATTTAATAAATAGTAAGTAGCAATTTAATAAATAGTGAGTAGCAATTTAATAAATAGTAAGTAGCAATTTAATAAATTGTAAGTAACAATTTAATAAATAGTAATTAACAATTTAATAAATAGTAATTAACAATTTAATAAATAGAAAGTAACAATTTCATAAATAGTAGGTAGCAATTTAATAAATAGTAAGTAACAATTTAATAAATAGTAAGTAACAATTTAATAAATAGTAAGTAACAATTTAATAAATTGTATGTAACAATTTAATAAATTGTAGGTAAAAATTTAATAAATAGTAGGTAACAATTTAATAAATAGTAGGTAACAATTTAATAAATAGTAATTAACAATTTAATAAATAGTAAGTAACAATTTAATAAATAGAAAGTAACAATTTCATAAATAGTAGGTAGAAATTTAATAAATAGTAAGTAACAATTTAAGAAATAGTAAGTAACAATTTAATAAATAGTAAGTAACAATTTAATAAATAGTAAGTAACAATTTAACAAATAGTAAGTAACAATTTAATAAATAGTAAGTAGCCATTTAATAAATAGTAGGTTGCAATTTAATAAATAGTAGGCAGCAATTTAATAAATAGTAGGTAACAATTTAATAAATAGTAGGTAACATTTTAATAAACAGAAGGTAACAATTTAATAAATAGTAGGTAGCAATTTAATAAATAGTAAGTAACAATTTAATAAATAGTAAGTAGCAATTTAATATATAGTGAGTAGCAATTTAATAAGTAGTAAGTAGCAATTTAATAAATAGTAATTAACAATTTAATGAATAGTAAGTAACAATTTAATAAATAGTAAGTAACAATTTAATAAATAGTAAGTAACAATTTAATAAATAGTAAGTAGCAATTTAATAAATAGTGAGTAGCAATTTAATAAATAGTAAGTAGCCATTTAATAAATAGTATGTAACAATTTAATAAATAGTAAGTAGCCATTTAATAAATAGTAAGTAGCAATTTAATAAATATTAAGTAGCAATTTAATAAATAGTAAGTAGCAATTTAATAAATAGTAAGCAGCAATTTAATAAATAGTAAGTAGCAATTTAATAAATAGTAGGTAGCAATTTAATAAATAGTAAGTAACAATTTAATAAATTGTATGTAACAATTTAATAAATTGTAGGTAACAATTTAATAAATAGTAGGTAACAATTTAATAAATAGTAATTAACAATTTAATGAATAGTAAGTAACAATTTAATAAATAGTAAGTAACAATTTAATAAATAGTAAGAAACAATTTAATAAATAGTAAGTAGCAATTTAATAAATAGTGAGTAGCAATTTAATAAATAGTAAGTAGCCATTTAATAAATAGTATGTAACAATTTAATAAATAGTAAGTAGCCATTTAATAAATAGTAAGTAGCAATTTAATAAATATTAAGTAGCAATTTAATAAATAGTAAGTAGCAATTTAATAAATAGTAAGCAGCAATTTATTAAATAGTAAGTAGCAATTTAATAAATAGTAAGTAAAAATTTAATAAATAGTAAGTAACAATTTAATAAATAGTAAGTAGCAATTTAATAAATAGTAAGTAACAATTTAATAAATAGTAAGAAGCCATTTAATAAATAGTAGGTAGCAATTTAATAAATAGTAGGTAGCAATTTAATAAATAGTAGGTAACAATTTAATAAATAGTAGGTAACAATTTAATAAATAGTAGGTAACAATTTAATAAATAGTATGTAACAATTTAATAAATAGTAGGTAACAATTTAATAAATAGTAGGTAACAATTTAATAAATAGTGGGTAACAATTTAATAAATAGTAAGTAACAATTTAATAAATAATAAGTAGCCATTTAATAAATAGTAAGTAGCAATTTAATCAATAGTAAGTAGCAATTTAATAAATAGTAAGAAGCAATTTAATAAATAGTCAGTAGCAATTTAATAAATAGTAGGTAACAATTTAATAAATAGTAATTAACAATTTAATGAATAGTAAGTAACAATTTAATAAATAGTAAGTAACAATTTAATAAATAGTAAGAAACAATTTAATAAATAGTAAGTAGCAATTTAATAAATAGTGAGTAGCAATTTAATAAATAGTAAGTAGCCATTTAATAAATAGTATGTAACAATTTAATAAATAGTAAGTAGCCATTTAATAAATAGTAAGTAGCAATTTAATAAATATTAAGTAGCAATTTAATAAATAGTAAGTAGCAATTTAATAAATAGTAAGAAGCAATTTAATAAATAGTAAGTAGCAATTTAATAAATAGTAAGTAGCAATTTAATAAATAGTAAGTAGCAATTTAATAAATAGTAAGAAGCAATTTAATAAATAGTAAGTAACAATTTAATAAATTGTATGCAACAATTTAATAAATAGTAGGTAACAATTTAATAAATAGTAGGTAACAATTTAATAAATAGTAGGTAACAATTTAATAAATACTAGGTAACAATTTAATAAATAATAGGTAACAATTTAATAAATAGTACGCAACAATTTAATAAATAGAAGGTAACAATTTAATAAATAGTTGGAAACAATTTAATAAATAGTAGGTAACAATTTAATAAATAGTAGGTAGCAATTTAATAAATAGTAGGTAGCAATTTAATAAATAGTAAGTAGCAATTTAATAAATAGTAAGTAGCAATTTAATAAATAGTCAGTAGCAATTTAATAAATAGTACGAAGCAATTTAATAAATAGTAAGTAACAATTTAATAAATTGTATGCAACAATTTAATAAATAGTAGGTAACAATTTTATAAATAGTAGGTAACAATTTAATAAATAGTAGGTAACAATTTAATAAATACTAGGTAACCATTTAATAAATAGTAGGTAACAATTTAATAAATAGTACGTAACAATTTAATAAATAGAAGGTAACAATTTAATAAATAGTTGGAAACAATTTAATAAATAGTAGGTAACAATTTAATAAATAGTAGGTAGCAATTTAATAAATAGTAGGTAGCAATTTAATAAATAGTAAGTAGCAATTTAATAAATAGTAAGTAGCAATTTAATAAATAGTAAGTAGCAATTTAATAAATAGTAAGTAGCAATTTAATAAATTGTAAGTAGCAATTTAATAAATAGTGAGTAGCAATTTAATAAATAGTAAGTAGCAATTTAATAAATTGTAAGTAACTATTTAATAAATAGTAATTAACAATTTAATAAATAGTAATTAACAATTTAATAAATAGAAAGTAACAATTTCATAAATAGTAGGTAGCAATTTAATAAATAGTAAGTAACAATTTAATAAATAGTAATTAACAATTTAATAAATAGTAAGTAACAATTTAATAAATAGAAAGTAACAATTTCATAAATAGTAGGTAGAAATTTAATAAATAGTAAGTAACAATTTAAGAAATAGTAAGTAACAATTTAATAAATAGTAAGTAACAATTTAATAAATAGTAAGTAACAATTTAATAAATAGTAAGTAACAATTTAATAAATAGTAAGTAGCCATTTAATAAATAGTAGGTTGCAATTTAATAAATAGTAGGCAGCAATTTAATAAATAGTAGGTAACAATTTAATAAATAGTAGGTAACATTTTAATAAACAGAAGGTAACAATTTAATAAATAGTAGGTAGCAATTTAATAAATAGTAAGTAACAATTTAATAAATAGTAAGTAGCAATTTAATATATAGTGAGTAGCAATTTAATAAGTAGTAAGTAGCAATTTAATAAATAGTAATTAACAATTTAATGAATAGTAAGTAACAATTTAATAAATAGTAAGTAACAATTTAATAAATAGTAAGTAACAATTTAATAAATAGTAAGTAGCAATTTAATAAATAGTGAGTAGCAATTTAATAAATAGTAAGTAGCCATTTAATAAATAGTATGTAACAATTTAATAAATAGTAAGTAGCCATTTAATAAATAGTAAGTAGCAATTTAATAAATATTAAGTAGCAATTTAATAAATAGTAAGTAGCAATTTAATAAATAGTAAGCAGCAATTTAATAAATAGTAAGTAGCAATTTAATAAATAGTAGGTAGCAATTTAATAAATAGTAGGTAAAAATTTAATAAATAGTAGGTAACAATTTAATAAATAGTAGGTAACAATTTAATAAATAGTAGGTAACATTTTAATAAACAGAAGGTAACAATTTAATATATAGTAGGTAACAATTTAATAAATAGTAGGTAACAATTTAATAAATAGTAGGTAACAATTTAATAAATAGTGGGTAACAATTTAATAAATAGTAAGTACCAATTTAATAAATAATAAGTAGCCATTTAATAAATAGTAAGTAGCAATTTAATCAATAGTAAGTAGCAATTTAATAAATAGTAAGTAGCAATTTAATGAATAGTAAGTAGCAATTTAATAAATAGTAAGTAGCAATTTAATAAATAGTAAGTAGCAATTTAATAAATAGTAAGAAGCAATTTAATAAATAGTAAGTAACAATTTAATAAATTGTATGCAACAATTTAATAAATAGTAGGTAACAATTTAATAAATAGTAGGTAACAATTTAATAAATAGTAGGTAACAATTTAATAAATACTAGGTAACAATTTAATAAATAATAGGTAACAATTTAATAAATAGTACGTAACAATTTAATAAATAGAAGGTAACAATTTAATAAATAGTTGGAAACAATTTAATAAATAGTAGGTAACAATTTAATAAATAGTGGGTAACAATTTAATAAATAGTAAGTAACAATTTAATAAATAATAAGTAGCAATTTAATAAATAGTAAGTAGCAATTTAATCAATAGTAAGTAGCAATTTAATAAATAGTAAGTAGCAATTTAATAAATAGTAAGAAGCAATTTAATAAATAGTAAGTAGCAATTTAATAAATAGTAAGTAGCAATTTAATAAATAGTAAGTAGCAATTTAATAAATAGTAAGAAGCAATTTAATAAATAGTAAGTAACAATTTAATAAATTGTATGCAACAATTTAATAAATAGTAGGTAACAATTTAATAAATAGTAGGTAACAATTTAATAAATAGTAGGTAACAATTTAATAAATACTAGGTAACAATTTAATAAATAATAGGTAACAATTTAATAAATAGTACGCAACAATTTAATAAATAGAAGGTAACAATTTAATAAATAGTTGGAAACAATTTAATAAATAGTAGGTAACAATTTAATAAATAGTAGGTAGCAATTTAATAAATAGTAGGTAGCAATTTAATAAATAGTAAGTAGCAATTTAATAAATAGTAAGTAGCAATTTAATAAATAGTCAGTAGCAATTTAATAAATAGTAAGAAGCAATTTAATAAATAGTAAGTAACAATTTAATAAATTGTATGCAACAATTTAATAAATAGTAGGTAACAATTTAATAAATAGTAGGTAACAATTTAATAAATAGTGGGTAACAATTTAATAAATAGTAAGTACCAATTTAATAAATAATAAGTAGCCATTTAATAAATAGTAAGTAGCAATTTAATCAATAGTAAGTAGCAATTTAATAAATAGAAAGTAGCAATTTAATGAATAGTAAGTAGCAATTTAATAAATAGTAAGTAGCAATTTAATAAATAGTAAGTAGCAATTTAATAAATAGTAAGAAGCAATTTAATAAATAGTAGGTAACAATTTAATAAATAGTAGGTAACAATTTAATAAATACTAGGTAACAATTTAATAAATAGTAGGTAACAATTTAATAAATAGTACGTAACAATTTAATAAATAGAAGGTAACAATTTAATAAATAGTTGGAAACAATTTAATAAATAGTAGGTAACAATTTAATAAATAGTAGGTAGCAATTTAATAAATAGTAGGTAGCAATTTAATAAACAGTAAGTAGCAATTTAATAAATAGTAAGTAGCAATTTAATAAATAGTAAGTAGCAATTTAATAAATAGTAAGTAGCAATTTAATAAATTGTAAGTAGCAATTTAATAAATAGTGAGTAGCAATTTAATAAATAGTAAGTAGCAATTTAATAAATTGTAAGTAACAATTTAATAAATAGTAATTAACAATTTAATAAATAGTAATTAACAATTTAATAAATAGAAAGTAACAATTTCATAAATAGTAGGTAGCAATTTAATAAATAGTAAGTAACAATTTAATAAATAGTAATTAACAATTTAATAAATAGTAAGTAACAATTTAATAAATAGAAAGTAACAATTTCATAAATAGTAGGTAGAAATTTAATAAATAGTAAGTAACAATTTAAGAAATAGTAAGTAACAATTTAATAAATAGTAAGTAACAATTTAATAAATAGTAAGTAACAATTTAATAAATAGTAAGTAACAATTTAATAAATAGTAAGTAGCCATTTAATAAATAGTAGGTTGCAATTTAATAAATAGTAGGCAGCAATTTAATAAATAGTAGGTAACAATTTAATAAATAGTAGGTAACATTTTAATAAACAGAAGGTAACAATTTAATAAATAGTAGGTAGCAATTTAATAAATAGTAAGTAACAATTTAATAAATAGTAAGTAGCAATTTAATATATAGTGAGTAGCAATTTAATAAGTAGTAAGTAGCAATTTAATAAATAGTAATTAACAATTTAATGAATAGTAAGTAACAATTTAATAAATAGTAAGTAACAATTTAATAAATAGTAAGTAACAATTTAATAAATAGTAAGTAGCAATTTAATAAATAGTGAGTAGCAATTTAATAAATAGTAAGTAGCCATTTAATAAATAGTATGTAACAATTTAATAAATAGTAAGTAGCCATTTAATAAATAGTAAGTAGCAATTTAATAAATATTAAGTAGCAATTTAATAAATAGTAAGTAGCAATTTAATAAATAGTAAGCAGCAATTTAATAAATAGTAAGTAGCAATTTAATAAATAGTAGGTAGCAATTTAATAAATAGTAGGTAAAAATTTAATAAATAGTAGGTAACAATTTAATAAATAGTAGGTAACAATTTAATAAATAGTAGGTAACATTTTAATAAACAGAAGGTAACAATTTAATATATAGTAGGTAACAATTTAATAAATAGTAGGTAACAATTTAATAAATAGTAGGTAACAATTTAATAAATAGTATGTAACAATTTAATAAATAGTAGGTAACAATTTAATAAATAGTAGGTAACAATTTAATAAATAGTGGGTAACAATTTAATAAATAGTAAGTACCAATTTAATAAATAATAAGTAGCCATTTAATAAATAGTAAGTAGCAATTTAATCAATAGTAAGTAGCAATTTAATAAATAGAAAGTAGCAATTTAATGAATAGTAAGTAGCAATTTAATAAATAGTAAGTAGCAATTTAATAAATAGTAAGTAGCAATTTAATAAATAGTAAGAAGCAATTTAATAAATAGTAAGTAACAATTTAATAAATTGTATGCAACAATTTAATAAATAGTAGGTAACAATTTAATAAATAGTAGGTAACAATTTAATAAATAGTAGGTAACAATTTAATAAATACTAGGTAACAATTTAATAAATAATAGGTAACAATTTAATAAATAGTACGTAACAATTTAATAAATAGAAGGTAACAATTTAATAAATAGTTGGAAACAATTTAATAAATAGTAGGTAACAATTTAATAAATAGTAGGCAGCAATTTAATAAATAGTAGGTAGCAATTTAATAAATAGTAAGTAGCAATTTAATAAATAGTAAGTAGCAATTTAATAAATAGTCAGTAGCAATTTAATAAATAGTAAGTAGCAATTTAATAAATAGTAAGTAGCAATTTAATAAATAGTAAGAAGCAATTTAATAAATAGTAAGTAACAATTTAATAAATTGTATGCAACAATTTAATAAATAGTAGGTAACAATTTAATAAATAGTAGGTAACAATTTAATAAATAGTAATTAACAATTTAATAAATAGTAAGTAACAATTTAATAAATAGAAAGTAACAATTTCATAAATAGTAGGTAGAAATTTAATAAATAGTAAGTAACAATTTAAGTAATAGTAAGTAACAATTTAATAAATAGTAAGTAACAATTTAATAAATAGTAAGTAACAATTTAATAAATAGTAAGTAACAATTTAATAAATAGTAAGTAGCCATTTAATAAATAGTAGGTTGCAATTTAATAAATAGTAGGCAGCAATTTAATAAATAGTAGGTAACAATTTAATAAATAGTAGGTAGCATTTTAATAAACAGAAGGTAACAATTTAATAAATAGTAGGTAACAATTCAATAAATAGTAGGTAACAATTTAATAAATAGTAGGTAACATATTAATAAATAGTAGGTAACAATTTAATAAATAGTAGGTAACAATTTAATAAATAGTGAGTAGCAATTTAATAAATAGTAAGTAGCAATTTAATAAATTGTAAGTAACAATTTAATAAATAGTAATTAACAATTTAATAAATAGTAATTAACAATTTAATAAATAGTAAGTAACAATTTAATAAATAGTAAGTAACAATTTAATAAATATTAAGTAAAAACTTTTAATAAATAGTAAATAACTATTTAATAAATAGTAAGTAGCAATTTAATAAATTGTATGCAACAATTTAATAAATAGTAGGTAACAATTTAATAAATAGTAGGTAACAATTTAATAAATAGTAGGTAACAATTTAATAAATACTAGGTAACAATTTAATAAATAGTAGGTAACAATTTAATAAATAGTACGTAACAATTTAATAAATAGTAGGTAACAATTTAATAAATAGTTGGAAACAATTTAATAAATAGTAGGTAACAATTTAATAAATAGTAGGTAGCAATTTAATAAATAGTAGGTAGCAATTTAATAAATAGTGAGTAGCAATTTAATAAATAGTAAGTAGCAATTTAATATATAGTAAGTAGCAATTTAATAAATAGTAAGTAGCAATTTAATAAATAGTGAGTAGCAATTTAATAAATAGTAAGTAGCAATTTAATAAATTGTAAGTAACAATTTAATAAATAGTAATTAACAATTTAATAAATAGTAATTAACAATTTAATAAATAGAAAGTAACAATTTCATAAATAGTAAGTAGCCATTTAATAAATAGTAGGTTGCAATTTAATAAATAGTAGGCAGCAATTTAATAAATAGTAGGTAACAATTTAATAAATAGTAGGTAACATTTTAATAAACAGAAGGTAACAATTTAATAAATAGTAGGTAGCAATTTAATAAATAGTAAGTAGCAATTTAATATATAGTAAGTAGCAATTTAATAAATAGTAAGTAGCAATTTAATAAATAGTGAGTAGCAATTTAATAAATAGTATGTAGCAATTTAATAAATTGTAAGTAACAATTTAATAAATAGTAATTAACAATTTAATAAATAGTAATTAACAATTTAATAAATAGAAAGTAACAATTTCATAAATAGTAGGTAGCAATTTAATAAATAGTAAGTAACAATTTAATAAATAGTAAGTAACAATTTAATAAATAGTAAGTAACAATTTAATAAATTGTATGTAACAATTTAATAAATTGTAGGTAACAATTTAATAAATAGTAGGTAACAATTTAATAAATAGTAGGTAACAATTTAATAAATAGTAATTAACAATTTAATAAATAGTATGTAACAATTTAATAAATAGAAAGTAACAATTTCATAAATAGTAGGTAGAAATTTAATAAATAGTAAGTAACAATTTAAGAAATAGTAAGTAACAATTTAATAAATAGTAAGTAACAATTTAATAAATAGTAAGTAACAATTTAATAAATAGTAAGTAACAATTTAATAAATAGTAAGTAGCCATTTAATAAATAGTAGGTTGCAATTTAATAAATAGTAGGCAGCAATTTAATAAATAGTAGGTAACAATTTAATAAATAGTAGGTAACATTTTAATAAACAGTAGGTAACAATTTAATAAATAGTAGGTAGCAATTTAATAAATAGTAAGTAACAATTTAATAAATAGTAAGTAGCAATTTAATATAGAGTGAGTAGCAATTTAATAAGTAGTAAGTAGCAATTTAATAAATAGTAATTAACAATTTAATGAATAGTAAGTAACAAATTAATAAATAGTAAGTAACAATTTAATAAATAGTAAGTAACAATTTATTAAATAGTAAGTAACAATTTAATAAATAGTAAGTAGCCATTTAATAAATAGTAGGTTGCAATTTAATAAATAGTAGGCAGCAATTTAATAAATAGTAGGTAACAATTTAATAAATAGTAGGTAACATTTTAATAAACAGAAGGTAACAATTTAATAAATAGTAGGTAGCAATTTAATAAATAGTAAGTAACAATTTAATAAATAGTAAGTAGCAATTTAATATATAGTGAGTAGCAATTTAATAAGTAGTATGTAGCCATTTAATAAATAGTATGTAACAATTTAATAAATAGTAAGTAGCCATTTAATAAATAGTAAGAAGCAATTTAATAAATATTAAGTAGCAATTTAATAAATAGTAAGTAGCAATTTAATAAATAGTAAGCAGCAATTTATTAAATAGTAAGTAGCAATTTAATAAATAGTAAGTAAAAATTTAATAAATAGTAAGTAACAATTTAATAAATAGTAAGTAGCAATTTAATAAATAGTAAGTAACAATTTAATAAATAGTAAGAAGCCATTTAATAAATAGTAGGTAGCAATTTAATAAATAGTAGGTAGCAATTTAATAAATAGTAGGTAACAATTTAATAAATAGTAGGTAACATTTTAATAAACAGAAGGTAACAATTTAATATATAGTAGGTAACAATTTAATAAATAGTAGGTAACAATTTAATAAATAGTAGGTAACAATTTAATAAATAGTATGTAACAATTTAATAAATAGTAGGTAACAATTTAATAAATAGTAGGTAACAATTTAATAAATAGTGGGTAACAATTTAATAAATAGTAAGTAAAAATTTAATAAATAATAAGTAGCCATTTAATAAATAGTAAGTAGCAATTTAATCAATAGTATGTAGCAATTTAATAAATAGTAAGTAGCAATTTAATAAATAGTAAGAAGCAATTTAATAAATAGTAAGTAGCAATTTAATAAATAGTAAGTAGCAATTTAATAAATAGTAAGTAGCAATTTAATAAATAGTAAGAAGCAATTTAATAAATAGTAAGTAACAATTTAATAAATTGTATGCATCAATTTAATAAATAGTAGGTAACAATTTAATAAATAGTAGGTAACAATTTAATAAATAGTAGGTAACAATTTAATAAATACTAGGTAACAATTTAATAAATAATAGGTAACAATTTAATAAATAGTACGCAACAATTTAATAAATAGAAGGTAACAATTTAATAAATAGTTGGAAACAATTTAATAAATAGTAGGTAACAATTTAATAAATAGTAGGTAGCAATTTAATAAATAGTAGGTAGCAATTTAATAAATAGTAAGTAGCAATTTAATAAATAGTAAGTAGCAATTTAATAAATAGTCAGTAGCAATTTAATAAATAGTAAGAAGCAATTTAATAAATAGTAAGTAACAATTTAATAAATTGTATGCAACAATTTAATAAATAGTAGGTAACAATTTTATAAATAGTAGGTAACAATTTAATAAATAGTAGGTAACAATTTAATAAATACTAGGTAACAATTTAATAAATAGTAGGTAACAATTTAATAAATAGTACGTAACAATTTAATAAATAGAAGGTAACAATTTAATAAATAGTTGGAAACAATTTAATAAATAGTAGGTAACAATTTAATAAATAGTAGGTAGCAATTTAATAAATAGTAGGTAGCAATTTAATAAATAGTAAGTAGCAATTTAATAAATAGTAAGTAGCAATTTAATAAATAGTAAGTAGCAATTTAATAAATAGTAAGTAGCAATTTAATAAATTGTAAGTAGCAATTTAATAAATAGTAAGTAGCAATTTAATAAATTGTAAGTAACAATTTAATAAATAGTAATTAACAATTTAATAAATAGTAATAAACAATTTAATAAATAGAAAGTAACAATTTCATAAATAGTAGGTAGCAATTTAATAAATAGTAAGTAACAATTTAATAAATAGTAAGTAACAATTTAATAAATAGTAAGTAGCAATTTAATAAATTGTATGCAACAATTTAATAAATAGTAGGTAACAATTTAATAAATAGTAGGTAACAATTTAATAAATAGTAGGTAACAATTTAATAAATACTAGGTAACAATTTAATAAATAGTAGGTAACAATTTAATAAATAGTACGTAACAATTTAATAAATAGTAGGTAACAATTTAATAAATAGTTGGAAACAATTTAATAAATAGTAGGTAACAATTTAATAAATAGTAGGTAGCAATTTAATAAATAGTAGGTAGCAATTTAATAAATAGTGAGTAGCAATTTAATAAATAGTAAGTAGCAATTTAATATATAGTAAGTAGCAATTTAATAAATAGTAAGTAGCAATTTAATAAATAGTGAGTAGCAATTTAATAAATAGTAAGTAGCAATTTAATAAATTGTAAGTAACAATTTAATAAATAGTAATTAACAATTTAATAAATAGTAATTAACAATTTAATAAATAGAAAGTAACAATTTCATAAATAGTAGGTAGCAATTTAATAAATAGTAAGTAACAATTTAATAAATAGTAAGTAACAATTTAATAAATAGTAAGTAACAATTTAATAAATTGTATGTAACAATTTAATAAATTGTAGGTAAAAATTTACTAAATAGTAGGTAACAATTTAATAAATAGTAGGTAACAATTTAATAAATAGTAATTAACAATTTAATAAATAGTAAGTAACAATTTAATAAATAGAAAGTAACAATTTCATAAATAGTAGGTAGAAATTTAATAAATAGTAAGTAACAATTTAAGAAATAGTAAGTAACAATTTAATAAATAGTAAGTAACAATTTAATAAATAGTAAGTAACAATTTAATAAATAGTAAGTAACAATTTAATAAATAGTAAGTAGCCATTTAATAAATAGTAGGTTGCAATTTAATAAATAGTAGGCAGCAATTTAATAAATAGTAGGTAACAATTTAATAAATAGTAGGTAACATTTTAATAAACAGAAGGTAACAATTTAATAAATAGTAGGTAGCAATTTAATAAATAGTAAGTAACAATTTAATAAATAGTAAGTAGCAATTTAATATATAGTGAGTAGCAATTTAATAAGTAGTAAGTAGCAATTTAATAAATAGTAATTAACAATTTAATGAATAGTAAGTAACAATTTAATAAATAGTAAGTAACAATTTAATAAATAGTAAGTAACAATTTAATAAATAGTAAGTAGCAATTTAATAAATAGTGAGTAGCAATTTAATAAATAGTAAGTAGCCATTTAATAAATAGTATGTAACAATTTAATAAATAGTAAGTAGCCATTTAATAAATAGTAAGTAGCAATTTAATAAATATTAAGTAGCAATTTAATAAATAGTAAGTAGCAATTTAATAAATAGTAAGCAGCAATTTAATAAATAGTAAGTAGCAATTTAATAAATAGTAGGTAGCAATTTAATAAATAGTAGGTAAAAATTTAATAAATAGTAGGTAACAATTTAATAAATAGTAGGTAACAATTTAATAAATAGTAGGTAACATTTTAATAAACAGAAGGTAACAATTTAATATATAGTAGGTAACAATTTAATAAATAGTAGGTAACAATTTAATAAATAGTAGGTAACAATTTAATAAATAGTATGTAACAATTTAATAAATAGTAGGTAACAATTTAATAAATAGTAGGTAACAATTTAATAAATAGTGGGTAACAATTTAATAAATAGTAAGTACCAATTTAATAAATAATAAGTAGCCATATAATAAATAGTAAGTAGCAATTTAATCAATAGTAAGTAGCAATTTAATAAATAGTAAGTAGCAAATTAATGAATAGTAAGAAGCAATTTAATAAATAGTAAGTAGCAATTTAATAAATAGTAAGTAGCAATTTAATAAATAGTAAGTAGCAATTTAATAAATAGTAAGAAGCAATTTAATAAATAGTAAGTAGCAATTTAATAAATTGTATGCAACTATTTAATAAATAGTAGGTAACAATTTAATAAATAGTAGGTAACAATTTAATAAATAGTAGGTAACAATTTAATAAATACTAGGTAACAATTTAATAAATAATAGGCAACAATTTAATAAATAGTACGTAACAATTTAATAAATAGAAGGTAACAATTTAATAAATAGTTGGAAACAATTTAATAAATAGTAGGTAACAATTTAATAAATAGTAGGTAGCAATTTAATAAATAGTAGGTAGCAATTTAATAAATAGTAAGTAGCAATTTAATAAATAGTAAGTAGCAATTTAATAAATAGTCAGTAGCAATTTAATAAATAGTAAGTAGCAATTTAATAAATAGTAAGTAGCAATTTAATAAATAGTAAGAAGCAATTTAATAAATAGTAAGTAACAATTTAATAAATTGTATGCAACAATTTAATAAATAGTAGGTAACAATTTAATAAATAGTAGGTAACAATTTAATAAATAGTAATTAACAATTTAATAAATAGTAAGTAACAATTTAATAAATAGAAAGTAACAATTTCATAAATAGTAGGTAGAAATTTAATAAATAGTAAGTAACAATTAATGTAATAGTAAGTAACAATTTAATAAATAGTAAGTAACAATTTAATAAATAGTAAGTAACAATTTAATAAATAGTAAGTAACAATTTAATAAATAGTAAGTAGCCATTTAATAAATAGTAGGTTGCAATTTAATAAATAGTAGGCAGCAATTTAATAAATAGTAGGTAACAATTTAATAAATAGTAGGTAACAATTTAATAAACAGAAGGTAACAATTTAATAAATAGTAGGTAACAATTCAATAAATAGTAGGTAACAATTTAATAAATAGTAGGTAACATTTTAATAAATAGTAGGTAACAATTTAATAAATAGTAGGTAACAATTTAATAAATAGTGAGTAGCAATTTAATAAATAGTAAGTAGCAATTTAATAAATTGTAAGTAACAATTTAATAAATAGTAATTAACAATTTAATAAATAGTAATTAACAATTTAATAAATAGTAAGTAACAATTTAATAAATAGTAAGTAACAATTTATCAAATATTAAGTAAAAACTTTTAATAAATAGTAAATAACTATTTAATAAATAGTAAGTAGCAATTTAATAAATTGTATGCAACAATTTAATAAATAGTAGGTAACAATTTAATAAATAGTAGGTAACAATTTAATAAATAGTAGGTAACAATTTAATAAATACTAGGTAACAATTTAATAAATAGTAGGTAACAATTTAATAAATAGTACGTAACAATTTAATAAATAGTAGGTAACATTTTAATAAACAGAAGGTAACAATTTAATATATAGTAGGTAACAACTTAATAAATAGTAGGTAACAATTTAATAAATAGTAGGTAACAATTTAATAAATAGTATGTAACAATTTAATAAATAGTAGGTAACAATTTAATAAATAGTAGGTAACAATTTAATAAATAGTGGGTAACAATTTAATAAATAGTAAGTAACAATTTAATAAATAATAAGTAGCCATTTAATAAATAGTAAGTAGCAATTTAATCAATAGTAAGTAGCAATTTAATAAATAGTAAGTAGCAATTTAATAAATAGTAAGAAGCAATTTAATAAATAGTAAGTAGCAATTTAATAAATAGTAAGTAGCAATTTAATAAATAGTAAGTAGCAATTTAATAAATAGTAAGAAGCAATTTAATAAATAGTAAGTAACAATTTAATAAATTGTATGCAACAATTTAATAAATAGTAGGTAACAATTTAATAAATAGTAGGTAACAATTTAATAAATAGTAGGTAACAATTTAATAAATACTAGGTAACAATTTAATAAATAATAGGTAACAATTTAATAAATAGTACGTAACAATTTAATAAATAGAAGGTAACAATTTAATAAATAGTTGGAAACAATTTAATAAATAGTAGGTAACAATTTAATAAATAGTAGGTAGCATTTTAATAAACAGAAGGTAACAATTTAATAAATAGTAGGTAACAATTCAATAAATAGTAGGTAACAATTTAATAAATAGTAGGTAACATATTAATAAATAGTAGGTAACAATTTAATAAATAGTAGGTAACAATTTAATAAATAGTGAGTAGCAATTTAATAAATAGTAAGTAGCAATTTAATAAATTGTAAGTAACAATTTAATAAATAGTAATTAACAATTTAATAAATAGTAATTAACAATTTAATAAATAGTAAGTAACAATTTAATAAATAGTAAGTAACAATTTAATAAATATTAAGTAAAAACTTTTAATAAATAGTAAATAACTATTTAATAAATAGTAAGTAGCAATTTAATAAATTGTATGCAACAATTTAATAAATAGTAGGTAACAATTTAATAAATAGTAGGTAACAATTTAATAAATAGTAGGTAACAATTTAATAAATACTAGGTAACAATTTAATAAATAGTAGGTAACAATTTAATAAATAGTACGTAACAATTTAATAAATAGTAGGTAACAATTTAATAAATAGTTGGAAACAATTTAATAAATAGTAGGTAACAATTTAATAAATAGTAGGTAGCAATTTAATAAATAGTAGGTAGCAATTTAATAAATAGTGAGTAGCAATTTAATAAATAGTAAGTAGCAATTTAATATATAGTAAGTAGCAATTTAATAAATAGTAAGTAGCAATTTAATAAATAGTGAGTAGCAATTTAATAAATAGTAAGTAGCAATTTAATAAATTGTAAGTAACAATTTAATAAATAGTAATTAACAATTTAATAAATAGTAATTAACAATTTAATAAATAGAAAGTAACAATTTCATAAATAGTAAGTAGCCATTTAATAAATAGTAGGTTGCAATTTAATAAATAGTAGGCAGCAATTTAATAAATAGTAGGTAACAATTTAATAAATAGTAGGTAACATTTTAATAAACAGAAGGTAACAATTTAATAAATAGTAGGTAGCAATTTAATAAATAGTAAGTAGCAATTTAATATATAGTAAGTAGCAATTTAATAAATAGTAAGTAGCAATTTATTAAATAGTGAGTAGCAATTTAATAAATAGTATGTAGCAATTTAATAAATTGTAAGTAACAATTTAATAAATAGTAATTAACAATTTAATAAATAGTAATTAACAATTTAATAAATAGAAAGTAACAATTTCATAAATAGTAGGTAGCAATTTAATAAATAGTAAGTAACAATTTAATAAATAGTAAGTAACAATTTAATAAATAGTAAGTAACAATTTAATAAATTGTATGTAACAATTTAATAAATTGTAGGTAACAATTTAATAAATAGTAGGTAACAATTTAATAAATAGTAGGTAACAATTTAATAAATAGTAATTAACAATTTAATAAATAGTATGTAACAATTTAATAAATAGAAAGTAACAATTTCATAAATAGTAGGTAGAAATTTAATAAATAGTAAGTAACAATTTAAGAAATAGTAAGTAACAATTTAATAAATAGTAAGTAACAATTTAATAAATAGTAAGTAACAATTTAATAAATAGTAAGTAACAATTTAATAAATAGTAAGTAGCCATTTAATAAATAGTAGGTTGCAATTTAATAAATAGTAGGCAGCAATTTAATAAATAGTAGGTAACAATTTAATAAATAGTAGGTAACATTTTAATAAACAGTAGGTAACAATTTAATAAATAGTAGGTAGCAATTTAATAAATAGTAAGTAACAATTTAATAAATAGTAAGTAGCAATTTAATATAGAGTGAGTAGCAATTTAATAAGTAGTAAGTAGCAATTTAATAAATAGTAATTAACAATTTAATGAATAGTAAGTAACAAATTAATAAATAGTAAGTAACAATTTAATAAATAGTAAGTAACAATTTATTAAATAGTAAGTAACAATTTAATAAATAGTAAGTAGCCATTTAATAAATAGTAGGTTGCAATTTAATAAATAGTAGGCAGCAATTTAATAAATAGTAGGTAACAATTTAATAAATAGTAGGTAACATTTTAATAAACAGAAGGTAACAATTTAATAAATAGTAGGTAGCAATTTAATAAATAGTAAGTAACAATTTAATAAATAGTAAGTAGCAATTTAATATATAGTGAGTAGCAATTTAATAAGTAGTAAGTAGCCATTTAATAAATAGTATGTAACAATTTAATAAATAGTAAGTAGCCATTTAATAAATAGTAAGAAGCAATTTAATAAATATTAAGTAGCAATTTAATAAATAGTAAGTAGCAATTTAATAAATAGTAAGCAGCAATTTATTAAATAGTAAGTAGCAATTTAATAAATAGTAAGTAAAAATTTAATAAATAGTAAGTAACAATTTAATAAATAGTAAGTAGCAATTTAATAAATAGTAAGTAACAATTTAATAAATAGTAAGAAGCCATTTAATAAATAGTAGGTAGCAATTTAATAAATAGTAGGTAGCAATTTAATAAATAGTAGGTAACAATTTAATAAATAGTAGGTAACATTTTAATAAACAGAAGGTAACAATTTAATATATAGTAGGTAACAATTTAATAAATAGTAGGTAACAATTTAATAAATAGTAGGTAACAATTTAATAAATAGTATGTAACAATTTAATAAATAGTAGGTAACAATTTAATAAATAGTAGGTAACAATTTAATAAATAGTGGGTAACAATTTAATAAATAGTAAGTAAAAATTTAATAAATAATAAGTAGCCATTTAATAAATAGTAAGTAGCAATTTAATCAATAGTATGTAGCAATTTAATAAATAGTAAGTAGCAATTTAATAAATAGTAAGAAGCAATTTAATAAATAGTAAGTAGCAATTTAATAAATAGTAAGTAGCAATTTAATAAATAGTAAGTAGCAATTTAATAAATAGTAAGAAGCAATTTAATAAATAGTAAGTAACAATTTAATAAATTGTATGCATCAATTTAATAAATAGTAGGTAACAATTTAATAAATAGTAGGTAACAATTTAATAAATAGTAGGTAACAATTTAATAAATACTAGGTAACAATTTAATAAATAATAGGTAACAATTTAATAAATAGTACGCAACAATTTAATAAATAGAAGGTAACAATTTAATAAATAGTTGGAAACAATTTAATAAATAGTAGGTAACAATTTAATAAATAGTAGGTAGCAATTTAATAAATAGTAGGTAGCAATTTAATAAATAGTAAGTAGCAATTTAATAAATAGTAAGTAGCAATTTAATAAATAGTCAGTAGCAATTTAATAAATAGTAAGAAGCAATTTAATAAATAGTAAGTAACAATTTAATAAATTGTATGCAACAATTTAATAAATAGTAGGTAACAATTTTATAAATAGTAGGTAACAATTTAATAAATAGTAGGTAACAATTTAATAAATACTAGGTAACAATTTAATAAATAGTAGGTAACAATTTAATAAATAGTACGTAACAATTTAATAAATAGAAGGTAACAATTTAATAAATAGTTGGAAACAATTTAATAAATAGTAGGTAACAATTTAATAAATAGTAGGTAGCAATTTAATAAATAGTAGGTAGCAATTTAATAAATAGTAAGTAGCAATTTAATAAATAGTAAGTAGCAATTTAATAAATAGTAAGTAGCAATTTAATAAATAGTAAGTAGCAATTTAATAAATTGTAAGTAGCAATTTAATAAATAGTAAGTAGCAATTTAATAAATTGTAAGTAACAATTTAATAAATAGTAATTAACAATTTAATAAATAGTAATAAACAATTTAATAAATAGAAAGTAACAATTTCATAAATAGTAGGTAGCAATTTAATAAATAGTAAGTAACAATTTAATAAATAGTAAGTAACAATTTAATAAATAGTAAGTAGCAATTTAATAAATTGTATGCAACAATTTAATAAATAGTAGGTAACAATTTAATAAATAGTAGGTAACAATTTAATAAATAGTAGGTAACAATTTAATAAATACTAGGTAACAATTTAATAAATAGTAGGTAACAATTTAATAAATAGTACGTAACAATTTAATAAATAGTAGGTAACAATTTAATAAATAGTTGGAAACAATTTAATAAATAGTAGGTAACAATTTAATAAATAGTAGGTAGCAATTTAATAAATAGTAGGTAGCAATTTAATAAATAGTGAGTAGCAATTTAATAAATAGTAAGTAGCAATTTAATATATAGTAAGTAGCAATTTAATAAATAGTAAGTAGCAATTTAATAAATAGTGAGTAGCAATTTAATAAATAGTAAGTAGCAATTTAATAAATTGTAAGTAACAATTTAATAAATAGTAATTAACAATTTAATAAATAGTAATTAACAATTTAATAAATAGAAAGTAACAATTTCATAAATAGTAGGTAGCAATTTAATAAATAGTAAGTAACAATTTAATAAATAGTAAGTAACAATTTAATAAATAGTAAGTAACAATTTAATAAATTGTATGTAACAATTTAATAAATTGTAGGTAAAAATTTACTAAATAGTAGGTAACAATTTAATAAATAGTAGGTAACAATTTAATAAATAGTAATTAACAATTTAATAAATAGTAAGTAACAATTTAATAAATAGAAAGTAACAATTTCATAAATAGTAGGTAGAAATTTAATAAATAGTAAGTAACAATTTAAGAAATAGTAAGTAACAATTTAATAAATAGTAAGTAACAATTTAATAAATAGTAAGTAACAATTTAATAAATAGTAAGTAACAATTTAATAAATAGTAAGTAGCCATTTAATAAATAGTAGGTTGCAATTTAATAAATAGTAGGCAGCAATTTAATAAATAGTAGGTAACAATTTAATAAATAGTAGGTAACATTTTAATAAACAGAAGGTAACAATTTAATAAATAGTAGGTAGCAATTTAATAAATAGTAAGTAACAATTTAATAAATAGTAAGTAGCAATTTAATATATAGTGAGTAGCAATTTAATAAGTAGTAAGTAGCAATTTAATAAATAGTAATTAACAATTTAATGAATAGTAAGTAACAATTTAATAAATAGTAAGTAACAATTTAATAAATAGTAAGTAACAATTTAATAAATAGTAAGTAGCAATTTAATAAATAGTGAGTAGCAATTTAATAAATAGTAAGTAGCCATTTAATAAATAGTATGTAACAATTTAATAAATAGTAAGTAGCCATTTAATAAATAGTAAGTAGCAATTTAATAAATATTAAGTAGCAATTTAATAAATAGTAAGTAGCAATTTAATAAATAGTAAGCAGCAATTTAATAAATAGTAAGTAGCAATTTAATAAATAGTAGGTAGCAATTTAATAAATAGTAGGTAAAAATTTAATAAATAGTAGGTAACAATTTAATAAATAGTAGGTAACAATTTAATAAATAGTAGGTAACATTTTAATAAACAGAAGGTAACAATTTAATATATAGTAGGTAACAATTTAATAAATAGTAGGTAACAATTTAATAAATAGTAGGTAACAATTTAATAAATAGTATGTAACAATTTAATAAATAGTAGGTAACAATTTAATAAATAGTAGGTAACAATTTAATAAATAGTGGGTAACAATTTAATAAATAGTAAGTACCAATTTAATAAATAATAAGTAGCCATATAATAAATAGTAAGTAGCAATTTAATCAATAGTAAGTAGCAATTTAATAAATAGTAAGTAGCAAATTAATGAATAGTAAGAAGCAATTTAATAAATAGTAAGTAGCAATTTAATAAATAGTAAGTAGCAATTTAATAAATAGTAAGTAGCAATTTAATAAATAGTAAGAAGCAATTTAATAAATAGTAAGTAGCAATTTAATAAATTGTATGCAACTATTTAATAAATAGTAGGTAACAATTTAATAAATAGTAGGTAACAATTTAATAAATAGTAGGTAACAATTTAATAAATACTAGGTAACAATTTAATAAATAATAGGCAACAATTTAATAAATAGTACGTAACAATTTAATAAATAGAAGGTAACAATTTAATAAATAGTTGGAAACAATTTAATAAATAGTAGGTAACAATTTAATAAATAGTAGGTAGCAATTTAATAAATAGTAGGTAGCAATTTAATAAATAGTAAGTAGCAATTTAATAAATAGTAAGTAGCAATTTAATAAATAGTCAGTAGCAATTTAATAAATAGTAAGTAGCAATTTAATAAATAGTAAGTAGCAATTTAATAAATAGTAAGAAGCAATTTAATAAATAGTAAGTAACAATTTAATAAATTGTATGCAACAATTTAATAAATAGTAGGTAACAATTTAATAAATAGTAGGTAACAATTTAATAAATAGTAATTAACAATTTAATAAATAGTAAGTAACAATTTAATAAATAGAAAGTAACAATTTCATAAATAGTAGGTAGAAATTTAATAAATAGTAAGTAACAATTAATGTAATAGTAAGTAACAATTTAATAAATAGTAAGTAACAATTTAATAAATAGTAAGTAACAATTTAATAAATAGTAAGTAACAATTTAATAAATAGTAAGTAGCCATTTAATAAATAGTAGGTTGCAATTTAATAAATAGTAGGCAGCAATTTAATAAATAGTAGGTAACAATTTAATAAATAGTAGGTAACAATTTAATAAACAGAAGGTAACAATTTAATAAATAGTAGGTAACAATTCAATAAATAGTAGGTAACAATTTAATAAATAGTAGGTAACATTTTAATAAATAGTAGGTAACAATTTAATAAATAGTAGGTAACAATTTAATAAATAGTGAGTAGCAATTTAATAAATAGTAAGTAGCAATTTAATAAATTGTAAGTAACAATTTAATAAATAGTAATTAACAATTTAATAAATAGTAATTAACAATTTAATAAATAGTAAGTAACAATTTAATAAATAGTAAGTAACAATTTATCAAATATTAAGTAAAAACTTTTAATAAATAGTAAATAACTATTTAATAAATAGTAAGTAGCAATTTAATAAATTGTATGCAACAATTTAATAAATAGTAGGTAACAATTTAATAAATAGTAGGTAACAATTTAATAAATAGTAGGTAACAATTTAATAAATACTAGGTAACAATTTAATAAATAGTAGGTAACAATTTAATAAATAGTACGTAACAATTTAATAAATAGTAGGTAACATTTTAATAAACAGAAGGTAACAATTTAATATATAGTAGGTAACAACTTAATAAATAGTAGGTAACAATTTAATAAATAGTAGGTAACAATTTAATAAATAGTATGTAACAATTTAATAAATAGTAGGTAACAATTTAATAAATAGTAGGTAACAATTTAATAAATAGTGGGTAACAATTTAATAAATAGTAAGTAACAATTTAATAAATAATAAGTAGCCATTTAATAAATAGTAAGTAGCAATTTAATCAATAGTAAGTAGCAATTTAATAAATAGTAAGTAGCAATTTAATAAATAGTAAGAAGCAATTTAATAAATAGTAAGTAGCAATTTAATAAATAGTAAGTAGCAATTTAATAAATAGTAAGTAGCAATTTAATAAATAGTAAGAAGCAATTTAATAAATAGTAAGTAACAATTTAATAAATTGTATGCAACAATTTAATAAATAGTAGGTAACAATTTAATAAATAGTAGGTAACAATTTAATAAATAGTAGGTAACAATTTAATAAATACTAGGTAACAATTTAATAAATAATAGGTAACAATTTAATAAATAGTACGTAACAATTTAATAAATAGAAGGTAACAATTTAATAAATAGTTGGAAACAATTTAATAAATAGTAGGTAACAATTTAATAAATAGTAGGCAGCAATTTAATTAATAGTAGGTAGCAATTTAATAAATAGTAAGTAGCAATTTAATAAATAGTAAGTAGCAATTTAATAAATAGTCAGTAGCAATTTAATAAATAGTAAGTAGCAATTTAATAAATAGTAAGTAGCAATTTAATAAATAGTAAGAAGCAATTTAATAAATAGTAAGTAACAATTTAATAAATTGTATGCAACAATTTAATAAATAGTAGGTAACAATTTAATAAATAGTAGGTAACAATTTAATAAATAGTAATTAACAATTTAATAAATAGTAAGTAACAATTTAATAAATAGAAAGTAACAATTTCATAAATAGTAGGTAGAAATTTAATAAATAGTAAGTAACAATTTAAGTAATAGTAAGTAACAATTTAATAAATAGTAAGCAACAATTTAATAAATAGTAAGTAACAATTAAATAAATAGTAAGTAACAATTTAATAAATAGTAAGTAGCCATTTAATAAATAGTAAGTAGCAATTTAATAAATAGTAAGCAGCAATTTAATAAATAGTAAGTAGCAATTTAATAAATAGTAGGTAGCAATTTAATAAATAGTAGGTAAAAATTTAATAAATAGTAGGTAACAATTTAATAAATAGTAGGTAACAATTTAATAAATAGTAGGTAACATTTTAATAAACAGAAGGTAACAATTTAATATATAGTAGGTCACAATTTAATAAATAGTAGGTAACAATTTAATAAATAGTAGGTAACAATTTAATAAATAGTATGTAACAATTTAATAAATAGTAGGTAACAATTTAATAAATAGTAGGTAACAATTTAATAAATAGTGGGTAACAATTTAATAAATAGTAAGTAACAATTTAATAAATAATAAGTAGCCATTTAATAAATAGTAAGTAGCAATTTAATCAATAGTAAGTAGCAATTTAATAAATAGTAAGTAGCAATTTAATAAATAGTAAGAAGCAATTTAATAAATAGTAAGTAGCAATTTAATAAATAGTAAGTAGCAATTTAATAAATAGTAAGTAGCAATTTAATAAATAGTAAGAAGCAATTTAATAAATAGTAAGTAACAATTTAATAAATTGTATGCAACAATTTAATAAATAGTAGGTAACAATTTAATAAATAGTAGGTAACAATTTAATAAATAGTAGGTAACAATTTAATAAATACTAGGTAACAATTTAATAAATAATAGGTAACAATTTAATAAATAGTACGTAACAATTTAATAAATAGAAGGTAACAATTTAATAAATAGTTGGAAACAATTTAATAAATAGTAGGTAACAATTTAATAAATAGTAGGTAGCAATTTAATAAATAGTAGGTAGCAATTTAATAAATAGTAAGTAGCAATTTAATAAATAGTAAGTAGCAATTTAATAAATAGTCAGTAGCAATTTAATAAATAGTAAGTAGCAACTTAATAAATAGTAAGTAGCAATTTAATAAATAGTAAGAAGCAATTTAATAAATAGTAAGTAACAATTT
This sequence comes from Andrena chrysosceles, assembly GCA_963855975.1. Taxonomy (NCBI): domain Eukaryota; kingdom Metazoa; phylum Arthropoda; class Insecta; order Hymenoptera; family Andrenidae; genus Andrena; species Andrena chrysosceles. Next base: position 608,695 of record CAWLCU010000486.1, read on the forward strand.
AATAAATTGTATGCAACAATTTAATAAATAGTAGGTAACAATTTTATAAATAGTAGGTAACAATTTAATAAATAGTAGGTAACAATTTAATAAATACTAGGTAACAATTTAATAAATAGTAGGTAACAATTTAATAAATAGTACGTAACAATTTAATAAATAGAAGGTAACAATTTAATAAATAGTTGGAAACAATTTAATAAATAGTAGGTAACAATTTAATAAATAGTAGGTAGCAATTTAATAAATAGTAGGTAGCAATTCAATAAATAGTAAGTAGCAATTTAATAAATAGTAAGTAGCAATTTAATAAATAGTAAGTAGCAATTTAATAAATAGTAAGTAGCAATTTAATAAATTGTAAGTAGCAATTTAATAAATAGTAAGTAGCAATTTATTAAATAGTAAGTAACAATTTAATAAATAGTAAGTAACAATTTAATAAATAGTAAGTAACAATTTAATAAATTGTAGGTGACAATTTAATAAATAGTAGGTAACAATTTAATAAATAGTAGGTAACAATTTAATAAATAGTAGGTAACAATTTAATAAATAGTAGGTAACAATTTAATAAATAGTAGGTAACAATTTAATAAATAGTAGGTAACATTTTAATAAACAGAAGGTAACAATTTAATAAATAGTAGGTAACAATTCAATAAATAGTAGGTAACAATTTAATAAATAGTAGGTAACATTTTAATAAATAGTAGGTAACAATTTAATAAATAGTAGGTAACAATTTAATAAATAGTGAGTAGCAATTTAATAAATTGTAATTAACAATTTAATAAATAGTAATTAAAAATTTAATAAATTGTAAGTAACAATTTAATAAATAGAAAGTAACAATTTCATAAATAGTAGGTAGAAATTTAATAAATAGTAAGTAACAATTAAAGTAATAGTAAGTAACAATTTAATAAATAGTAAGTAACAATTTAATAAATAGTAAGTAACAATTTAATAAATAGTAAGTAACAATTTAATAAATAGTAAGTAGCCATTTAATAAATAGTAGGTTGCAATTTAATAAATAGTAGGCAGCAATTTAATAAATAGTAGGTAACAATTTAATAAATAGTAGGTAACATTTTAATAAACAGAAGGTAACAATTTAATAAATAGTAGGTAACAATTCAATAAATAGTAGGTAACAATTTAATAAATAGTAGGTAACATTTTAATAAATAGTAGGTAACAATTTAATAAATAGTAGGTAACAATTTAATAAATAGTGAGTAGCAATTTAATAAATAGTAAGTAGCAATTTAATAAATTGTAAGTAACAATTTAATAAATAGTAATTAACAATTTAATAAATAGTAATTAACAATTTAATAAATAGTAAGTAACAATTTAATAAATAGTAAGTAACAATTTATCAAATATTAAGAAAAACTTTTAATAAATAGTAAATAACTATTTAATAAATAGTAAGTAGCAATTTAATAAATTGTATGCAACAATTTAATAAATAGTAGGTAACAATTTAATAAATAGTAGGTAACAATTTAATAAATAGTAGGTAACAATTTAATAAATACTAGGTAACAATTTAATAAATAGTAGGTAACAATTTAATAAATAGTACGTAACAATTTAATAAATAGTAGGTAACATTTTAATAAACAGAAGGTAACAATTTAATATATAGTAGGTAACAATTTAATAAATAGTAGGTAACAATTTAATAAATAGTAGGTAACAATTTAATAAATAGTATGTAACAATTTAATAAATAGTAGGTAACAATTTAATAAATAGTAGGTAACAATTTAATAAATAGTGGGTAACAATTTAATAAATAGTAAGTAACAATTTAATAAATAATAAGTAGCCATTTAATAAATAGTAAGTAGCAATTTAATCAATAGTAAGTAGCAATTTAATAAATAGTAAGTAACAATTTAATAAATTGTATGCAACAATTTAATAAATAGTAGGTAACAATTTAATAAATAGTAGGTAACAATTTAATAAATAGTAATTAACAATTTAATAAATAGTAAGTAACAATTTAATAAATAGAAAGTAACAATTTCATAAATAGTAGGTAGAAATTTAATAAATAGTAAGTAACAATTTAAGTAATAGTAAGTAACAATTTAATAATTAGTAAGTAACAATTTAATAAATAGTAAGTAACAATTTAATAAATAGTAAGTAACAATTTAATAAATAGTAAGTAGCAATTTAATAAATAGTAGGTTGCAATTTAATAAATAGTAGGCAGCAATTTAATAAATAGTAGGTAACAATTTAATAAATAGTAGGTAACATTTTAATAAACAGAAGGTAACAATTTAATAAATAGTAGGTAACAATTCAATAAATAGTAGGTAACAATTTAATAAATAGTAGGTAACATTTTAATAAATAGTAGGTAACAATTTAATAAATAGTAGGTAACAATTTAATAAATAGTGAGTAGCAATTTAATAAATAGTAAGTAGCAATTTAATAAATTGTAAGTAACAATTTAATAAATAGTAATTAACAATTTAATAAATAGTAATTAACAATTTAATAAATAGTAAGTAACAATTTAATAAATAGTAAGTAACAATTTAATAAATATTAAGTAAAAACTTTTAATAAATAGTAAATAACTATTTAATAAATAGTAAGTAGCAATTTAATAAATTGTATGCAACAATTTAATAAATAGTAGGTAACAATTTAATAAACAGTAGGTAACAATTTAATAAATAGTAGGTAACAATTTAATAAATACTAGGTAACAATTTAATAAATAGTAGGTAACAATTTAATAAATAGTACGTAACAATTTAATAAATAGTAGGTAACAATTTAATAAATAGTTGGAAACAATTTTATAAATAGTAGGTAACAATTTAATAAATAGTAGGTAGCAATTTAATAAATAGTAGGTAGCAATTTAATAAATAGTGAGTAGCAATTTAATAAATAGTAAGTAGCAATTTAATATATAGTAAGTAGCAATTTAATAAATAGTAAGTAGCAATTTAATAAATAGTGAGTAGCAATTTAATAAATAGTAAGTAGCAATTTAATAAATTGTAAGTAACAATTTAATAAATAGTAATTAACAATTTAATAAATAGTAATTAACAATTTAATAAATAGAAAGTAACAATTTCATAAATAGTAGGTAGCAATTTAATAAATAGTAAGTAACAATTTAATAAATAGTAAGTAACAATTTAATAAATAGTAAGTAACAATTTAATAAATTGTATGTAACAATTTAATAAATTGTAGGTAGAAATTTAATAAATAGTAAGTAACAATTTAAGAAATAGTAAGTAACAATTTAATAAATAGTAAGTAACAATTTAATAAATAGTAAGTAACAATTTAATAAATAGTAAGTAACAATTTAATAAATAGTAAGTAGCCATTTAATAAATAGTAGGTTGCAATTTAATAAATAGTAGGCAGCAATTTAATAAATAGTAGGTAACAATTTAATAAATAGTAGGTAACATTTTAATAAACAGAAGGTAACAATTTAACAAATAGTAGGTAGCAATTTAATAAATAGAAAGTAACAATTTAATAAATAGTAAGTAGCAATTTAATATATAGTGAGTAGCAATTTAATAAGTAGTAAGTAGCAATTTAATAAATAGTAATTAACAATTTAATGAATAGTAAGTAACAAATTAATAAATAGTAAGTAACAATTTAATAAATAGTAAGTAACAATTTAATAAATATTAAGTAGCAATTTAATAAATAGTGAGTAGCAATTTAATAAATAGTAAGTAGCCATTTAATAAATAGTATGTAACAATTTAATAAATAGTAAGTAGCCATTTAATAAATAGTAAGTAGCAATTTAATAAATATTAAGTAGCAATTTAATAAATATTAAGTAGCAATTTAATAAATAGTAAGTAGCAATTTAATAAATAGTAAGCAGCAATTTAATAAATAGTAAGTAGCAATTTAATAAATAGTAGGTAGCAATTTAATAAATAGTAGGTAAAAATTTAATAAATAGTAGGTAACAATTTAATAAATAGTAGGTAACAATTTAATAAATAGTAGGTAACATTTTAATAAACAGAAGGTAACAATTTAATATATAGTAGGTAACAATTTAATAAATAGTAGGTAACAATTTAATAAATAGTAGGTAACAATTTAATAAATAGTATGTAAGAATTTAATAAATAGTAGGTAACAATTTAATAAATAGTAGGTAACAATTTAATAAATAGTGGGTAACAATTTAATAAATAGTAAGTAACAATTTAATAAATAATAAGTAGCCATTTAATAAATAGTAAGTAGCAATTTAATCAATAGTAAGTAGCAATTTAATAAATAGTAAGTAGCAATTTAATAAATAGTAAGAAGCAATTTAATAAATAGTAAGTAGCAATTTAATAAATAGTAAGTAGCAATTTAATAAATAGTAAGTAGCAATTTAATAAATAGTAAGAAGCAATTTAATAAATAGTAAGTAACAATTTAATAAATTGTATGCAACAATTTAATAAATAGTAGGTAACAATTTAATAAATAGTAGGTAACAATTTAATAAATAGTAGGTAACAATTTAATAAATACTAGGTAACAATTTAATAAATAATAGGTAACAATTTAATAAATAGTACGTAACAATTTAATAAATAGAAGGTAACAATTTAATAAATAGTTGGAAACAATTTAATAAATAGTAGGTAACAATTTAATAAATAGTAGGTAGCAATTTAATAAATAGTAGGTAGCAATTTAATAAATAGTAAGTAGCAATTTAATAAATAGTAAGTAGCAATTTAATAAATAGTCAGTAGCAATTTAATAAATAGTAAGTAGCAATTTAATAAATAGTAAGTAGCAATTTAATAAATAGTAAGAAGCAATTTAATAAATAGTAAGTAACAATTTAATAAATTGTATGTAACAATTTAATAAATAGTAGGTAACAATTTTATAAATAGTAGGTAACAATTTAATAAATAGTAGGTAACAATTTAATAAATACTAGGTAACAATTTAATAAATAGTAGGTAACAATTTAATAAATAGTACGTAACAATTTAATAAATAGAAGGTAACAATTTAATAAATAGTTGGAAACAATTTAATAAATAGTAGGTAACAATTTAATAAATAGTAGGTAGCAATTTAATAAATAGTAGGTAGCAATTCAATAAATAGTAAGTAGCAATTTAATAAATAGTAAGTAGCAATTTAATAAATAGTAAGTAGCAATTTAATAAATAGTAAGTAGCAATTTAATAAATTGTAAGTAGCAATTTAATAAATAGTAAGTAGCAATTTATTAAATAGTAAGTAACAATTTAATAAATAGTAAGTAACAATTTAATAAATAGTAAGTAACAATTTAATAAATTGTAGGTGACAATTTAATAAATAGTAGGTAACAATTTAATAAATAGTAGGTAACAATTTAATAAATAGTAGGTAACAATTTAATAAATAGTAGGTAACAATTTAATAAATAGTAGGTAACAATTTAATAAATAGTAGGTAACAATTTAATAAATAGTAGGTAACAATTTAATAAATAGTAGCTAACAATTTAATAAATAGTAGGTAGCAATTTAATAAATAGTAGGTAACAATTTAGTAAATAGTAGGCAACAATTTAAAAAATAGTAAGTAGCAATTTAATAAATAGTGAGTAGCAATTTAGTAAATAGTAAGTAGCAATTTAATAAATAGTAAGTAACAATTTAATAAATTGTAATTAACAATTTAATAAATAGTAATTAAAAATTTAATAAATTGTAAGTAACAATTTAATAAATAGAAAGTAACAATTTCATAAATAGTAGGTAGCAATTTAATAAATAGTAAGTAACAATTTAATAAATAGTAAGTAACAATTTAGTAAATAGTAGGCAACAATTTAAAAAATAGTAAGTAGCAATTTAATAAATAGTGAGTAGCAACTTAGTAAATAGTAAGTACCAATTTAATAAATAGTAAGTAACAATTTAATAAATTGTAATTAACAATTTAATAAATAGTAATTAACAATTTAATAAATAGTAAGTAACAATTTAATAAATAGAAAGTAACAATTTCATAAATAGTAGGTAGCAATTTAATAAATAGTAAGTAACAATTTAATAAATAGTAAGTAACAATTTAATAAATAGTAAGTAACAATTTAATAAATTGTATGTAACAATTTAATAAATTGTAGGTAACAATTTAATAAATAGTAGGTAACAATTTAATAAATAGTAGGTAACAATTTAATAAATAGTAATTAACAATTTAATAAATAGTAAGTAACAATTTAATAAATAGAAAGTAACAATTTCATAAATAGTAGGTAGAAATTTAATAAATAGTAAGTAACAATTTAAGAAATAGTAAGTAACAATTTAATAAATAGTAAGTAACAATTTAATAAATAGTAAGTAACAATTTAATAAATAGTAAGTAACAATTTAATAAATAGTAAGTAGCCATTTAATAAATAGTAGGTTGCAATTTAATAAATAGTAGGCAGCAATTTAATAAATAGTAGGTAACAATTTAATAAATAGTAGGTAACATTTTAATAAACAGAAGGTAACAATTTAATAAATAGTAGGTAACAATTCAATAAATAGTAGGTAACAATTTAATAAATAGTAGGTAACATTTTAATAAATAGTAGGTAACAATTTAATAAATAGTAGGTAACAATTTAATAAATAGTGAGTAGCAATTTAATAAATAGTAAGTAGCAATTTAATAAATTGTAAGTAACAATTTAATAAATAGTAATTAACAATTTAATAAATAGTAATTAACAATTTAATAAATAGTAAGTAACAATTTAATAAATAGTAAGTAACAATTTAATAAATATTAAGTAAAAACTTTTAATAAATAGTAAATAACTATTTAATAAATAGTATGTAACAATTTAATAAATTGTATGCAACAATTTAATAAATAGTAGGTAACAATTTAATAAATAGTAGGTAACAATTTAATAAATAGTAGGTAACAATTTAATAAATACTAGGTAACAATTTAATAAATAGTAGGTAACAGTTTAATAAATAGTACGTAACAATTTAATAAATAGTAGGTAACAATTTAATAAATAGTTGGAAACAATTTAATAAATAGTAGGTAACAATTTAATAAATAGTAGGTAGCAATTTAATAAATAGTAGGTAGCAATTTAATAAATAGTAAGTAGCAATTTAATAAATAGTAAGTAGCAATTTAATATATAGTAAGTAGCAATTTAATAAATAGTAAGTAGCAATTTAATAAATAGTGAGTAGCAATTTAATAAATAGTAAGTAACAATTTAATAAATAGTAAGTAACAATTTAATAAATAGTAAGTAACAATTTAATAAATAGTAAGTAACAATTTAATAAATAGTAAGTAGCCATTTAATAAATAGTTGGTTGCAATTTAATAAATAGTAGGCAGCAATTTAATAAATAGTAGGTAACAATTTAATAAATAGTAGGTAACATTTTAATAAACAGAAGGTAACAATTTAATAAATAGTAGGTAACAATTCAATAAATAGTAGGTAACAATTTAATAAATAGTAGGTAACATTTTAATAAATAGTAGGTAACAATTTAATAAATAGTAGGTAACAATTTAATAAATAGTGAGTAGCAATTTAATAAATAGTAAGTAGCAATTTAATAAATTGTAAGTAACAATTTAATAAATAGTAATTAACAATTTAATAAATAGTAATTAACAATTTAATAAATAGTAAGTAACAATTTAATAAATAGTAAGTAACAATTTAATAAATATTAAGTAAAAGCTTTTAATAAATAGTAAATAACTATTTAATAAATAGTAAGTAACAATTTAATAAATTGTATGCAACAATTTAATAAATAGTAGGTAACAATTTAATAAATAGTAGGTAACAATTTAATAAATAGTAGGTAACAATTTAATAAATACTAGGTAACAATTTAATAAATAGTAGGTAACAGTTTAATAAATAGTACGTAACAATTTAATAAATAGTAGGTAACAATTTAATAAATACTAGGTAAAAATTTAATAAACAGTAGGTACCAATTTAATAAATAGTAGGTAACAATTTAATAAATAGTAGGTAACAATTTAATAAATAGTAAGTAACAATTTAATAAATAGTAAGTAACAATTTAATAAATTGTATGTAACAATTTAATAAATTGTAGGTAACAATTTAATATATAGTAGGTAACAATTTAATAAATAGTAGGTAACAATTTAATAAATAGTAGGTAACAATTTAATAAATAGTAATTAACAATTTAATAAATATTAAGTAACAATTTAATAAATAGTAAGTAACAATTTAATAAATAGTAAGTAACAATTTAATAAATAGTAAGTAACAATTTAATAAATAGTAAGTAACAATTTAATAAATAGTAAGTAGCCATTTAATAAATAGTAGGTTGCAATTTAATAAATAGTAGGCAGCAATTTAATAAATAGTAGGTAACAATTTAATAAATAGTAGGTAACATTTTAATAAACAGAAGGTAACAATTTAATAAATAGTAGGTAACAATTTAATAAATAGTAGGTAACAATTTAATAAATAGTAGGTAACATTTTAATAAATAGTAGGTAACCATTTAATAAATAGTAGGTAACAATTTAATAAATAGTAGGTAACAATTTAATAAATAGTAGGTAACAATTTAATAAATAGTAGGTAACAATTTAATAAATAGTAGGTAACAATTTAATAAATAGTAGGTAACAATTTAATAAATAGTAGGTAACAATTTAATAAATAGTAGGTAACAATTTAGTAAATAGTAGGCAACAATTTAAAAAATAGTAAGTAGCAATTTAATAAATAGTGAGTAGCAATTTAGTAAATAGTAAGTAGCAATTTAATAAATAGTAAGTAATAATTTAATAAATTGTAATTAACAATTTAATAAATAGTAATTAACAATTTAATAAATAGTAAGTAACAATTTAATAAATAGAATGTAACAATTTCATAAATAGTAGGTAGCAATTTAATAAATAGTAAGTAGCAATTTAATAAATAGTAAGTAGCAATTTAATAAATAGTAAGTAGCAATTTAATAAATAGTAAGTAGCAATTTAATAAATTGTAAGTAGCAATTTAATAAATAGTAAGTAGCAATTTATTAAATAGTAAGTAACAATTTAATAAATAGTAAGTAACAATTTAATAAATAGTAAGTAACAATTTAATAAATAGTAAGTAACAATTTAATAAATAGTAAGTAACAATTTAATAAATAGTAGGTAACAATTTAATAAATAGTAGGTAACAATTTAATAAATAGTATGTAACAATTTAATAAATAGTAGGTAACAATTTAATAAATAGTAGGTAACAATTTAATAAATAGTGGGTAACAATTTAATAAATAGTAAGTAACAATTTAATAAATAATAAGTAGCCATTTAATAAATAGTAAGTAGCAATTTAATCAATAGTAAGTAGCAATTTAATAAATAGTAAGTAGCAATTTAATAAATGGTAAGAAGCAATTTAATAAATAGTAAGTAGCAATTTAATAAATAGTAAGTAGCAATTTAATAAATAGTAAGTAGCAATTTAATAAATAGTAAGAAGCAATTTAATAAATAGTAAGTAACAATTTAATAAATTGTATGCAACAATTTAATAAATAGTAGGTAACAATTTAATAAATAGTAGGTAACAATTTAATAAATAGTAGGTAACAATTTAATAAATACTAGGTAACAATTTAATAAATAATAGGTAACAATTTAATAAATAGTACGTAACAATTTAATAAATAGAAGGTAACAATTTAATAAATAGTTGGAAACAATTTAATAAATAGTAGGTAACAATTTAATAAATAGTAGGCAGCAGTTTAATAAATAGTAGGTAGCAATTTAATAAATAGTAAGTAGCAATTTAATAAATAGTAAGTAGCAATTTAATAAATAGTCAGTAGCAATTTAATAAATAGTAAGTAGCAATTTAATAAATAGTAAGTAGCAATTTAATAAATAGTAAGAAGCAATTTAATAAATAGTAAGTAACAATTTAATAAATTGTATGCAACAATTTAATAAATAGTAGGTAACAATTTAATAAATAGTAGGTAACAATTTAATAAATAGTAATTAACAATTTAATAAATAGTAAGTAACAATTTAATAAATAGAAAGTAACAATTTCATAAATAGTAGGTAGAAATTTAATAAATAGTAAGTAACAATTTAAGTAATAGTAAGTAACAATTTAATAAATAGTAAGTAACAATTTAATAAATAGTAAGTAACAATTTAATAAATAGTAAGTAACAATTTAATAAATAGTAAGTAGCCATTTAATAAATAGTAGGTTGCAATTTAATAAATAGTAGGCAGCAATTTAATAAATAGTAGGTAACAATTTAATAAATAGTAGGTAACATTTTAATAAACAGAAGGTAACAATTTAATAAATAGTAGGTAACAATTCAATAAATAGTAGGTAACAATTTAATAAATAGTAGGTAACATTTTAATAAATAGTAGGTAACAATTTAATAAATAGTAGGTAACAATTTAATAAATAGTGAGTAGCAATTTAATAAATAGTAAGTAGCAATTTAATAAATTGTAAGTAACAATTTAATAAATAGTAATTAACAATTTAATAAATAGTAATTAACAATTTAATAAATAGTAAGTAACAATTTAATAAATAGTAAGTAACAATTTAATAAATATTAAGTAAAAACTTTTAATAAATAGTAAATAACTATTTAATAAATAGTAAGTAGCAATTTAATAAATTGTATGCAACAATTTAATAAATAGTAGGTAACAATTTAATAAACAGTAGGTAACAATTTAATAAATAGTAGGTAACAATTTAATAAATACTAGGTAACAATTTAATAAATAGTAGGTAACAATTTAATAAATAGTACGTAACAATTTAATAAATAGTAGGTAACAATTTAATAAATAGTTGGAAACAATTTTATAAATAGTAGGTAACAATTTAATAAATAGTAGGTAGCAATTTAATAAATAGTAGGTAGCAATTTAATAAATAGTGAGTAGCAATTTAATAAATAGTAAGTAGCAATTTAATATATAGTAAGTAGCAATTTAATAAATAGTAAGTAGCAATTTAATAAATAGTGAGTAGCAATTTAATAAATAGTAAGTAGCAATTTAATAAATTGTAAGTAACAATTTAATAAATAGTAATTAACAATTTAATAAATAGTAATTAACAATTTAATAAATAGTAATTAACAATTTAATAAATAGAATGTAACAATTTCATAAATAGTAGGTAGCAATTTAATAAATAGTAAGTAACAATTTAATAAATAGTAAGTAACAATTTAATAAATAGTAAGTAACAATTTAATAAATTGTATGTAACAATTTAATAAATTGTAGGTAACAATTTAATAAATAGTAGGTAACAATTTAATAAATAGTAGGTAACAATTTAATAAATAGTAATTAACAATTTAATAAATAGTAAGTAACAATTTAATAAATAGAAAGTAACAATTTCATAAATAGTAGGTAGAAATTTAATAAATAGTAAGTAACAATTTAAGAAATAGTAAGTAACAATTTAATAAATAGTAAGTAACAATTTAATAAATAGTAAGTAACAATTTAATAAATAGTAAGTAACAATTTAATAAATAGTAAGTAGCCATTTAATAAATAGTAGGTTGCAATTTAATAAATAGTAGGCAGCAATTTAATAAATAGTAGGTAACAATTTAATAAATAGTAGGTAACATTTTAATAAACAGAAGGTAACAATTTAACAAATAGTAGGTAGCAATTTAATAAATAGAAAGTAACAATTTAATAAATAGTAAGTAGCAATTTAATATATAGTGAGTAGCAATTTAATAAGTAGTAAGTAGCAATTTAATAAATAGTAATTAACAATTTAATGAATAGTAAGTAACAAATTAATAAATAGTAAGTAACAATTTAATAAATAGTAAGTAACAATTTAATAAATATTAAGTAGCAATTTAATAAATAGTGAGTAGCAATTTAATAAATAGTAAGTAGCCATTTAATAAATAGTATGTAACAATTTAATAAATAGTAAGTAGCCATTTAATAAATAGTAAGTAGCAATTTAATAAATATTAAGTAGCAATTTAATAAATAGTAAGTAGCAATTTAATAAATAGTGAGTAGCAATTTAGTAAATAGTAAGTAGCAATTTAATAAATAGTAAGTAATAATTTAATAAATTGTAATTAACAATTTAATAAATAGTAATTAACAATTTAATAAATAGTAAGTAACAATTTAATAAATAGAATGTAACAATTTCATAAATAGTAGGTAGCAATTTAATAAATAGTAAGTAGCAATTTAATAAATAGTAAGTAGCAATTTAATAAATAGTAAGTAGCAATTTAATAAATAGTAAGTAGCAATTTAATAAATAGTAAGTAGCAATTTAATAAATTGTAAGTAGCAATTTAATAAATAGTAAGTAGCAATTTATTAAATAGTAAGTAACAATTTAATAAATAGTAAGTAACAATTTAATAAATAGTAAGTAACAATTTAATAAATAGTAAGTAACAATTTAATAAATAGTAAGTAACAATTTAATAAATAGTAGGTAACAATTTAATAAATAGTAGGTAACAATTTAATAAATAGTATGTAACAATTTAATAAATAGTAGGTAACAATTTAATAAATAGTAGGTAACAATTTAATAAATAGTGGGTAACAATTTAATAAATAGTAAGTAACAATTTAATAAATAATAAGTAGCCATTTAATAAATAGTAAGTAGCAATTTAATCAATAGTAAGTAGCAATTTAATAAATAGTAAGTAGCAATTTAATAAATAGTAAGAAGCAATTTAATAAATAGTAAGTAGCAATTTAATAAATTGTAAGTAGCAATTTAATAAATAGTAAGTAGCAATTTATTAAATAGTAAGTAACAATTTAATAAATAGTAAGTAACAATTTAATAAATAGTAAGTAACAATTTAATAAATAGTAAGTAACAATTTAATAAATAGTAAGTAACAATTTAATAAATAGTAAGTAACAATTTAATAAATAGTAAGTAACAATTTATTAAATAGTAGGTAACAATTTAATAAATAGTAGGTAACAATTTAATAAATAGTATGTAACAATTTAATAAATAGTAGGTAACAATTTAATAAATAGTAGGTAACAATTTAATAAATAGTGGGTAACAATTTAATAAATAGTAAGTAACAATTTAATAAATAATAAGTAGCCATTTAATAAATAGTAAGTAGCAATTTAATCAATAGTAAGTAGCAATTTAATAAATAGTAAGTAGCAATTTAATAAATAGTAAGAAGCAATTTAATAAATAGTAAGTAGCAATTTAATAAATAGTAAGTAGCAATTTAATAAATAGTAAGTAGCAATTTAATAAATAGTAAGTAGCAATTTAATAAATAGTAAGAAGCAATTTAATAAATAGTAAGTAACAATTTAATAAATTGTATGCAACAATTTAATAAATAGTAGGTAACAATTTAATAAATAGTAGGTAACAATTTAATAAATAGTAATTAACAATTTAATAAATAGTAAGTAACAATTTAATAAATAGAAAGTAACAATTTCATAAATAGTAGGTAGAAATTTAATAAATAGTAAGTAACAATTTAAGTAATAGTAAGTAACAATTTAATAAATAGTAAGTAACAATTTAATAAATAGTAAGTAACAATTTAATAAATAGTAAGTAACAATTTAATAAATAGTAAGTAGCCATTTAATAAATAGTAGGTTGCAATTTAATAAATAGTAGGCAGCAATTTAATAAATAGTAGGTAACAATTTAATAAATAGTAGGTAACATTTTAATAAACAGAAGGAAACAATTTAATAAATAGTAGGTAACAATTCAATAAATAGTAGGTAACAATTTAATAAATAGTAGGTAACATTTTAATAAATAGTAGGTAACAATTTAATAAATAGTAAGTAGCAATTTAATATATAGTAAGTAGCAATTTAATAAATAGTAAGTAGCAATTTAATAAATAGTGAGTAGCAATTTAATAAATAGTAAGTAACAATTTAATAAATAGTAAGTAACAATTTAATAAATAGTAAGTAACAATTTAATAAATAGTAAGTAACAATTTAATAAATAGTAAGTAACAATTTAATAAATAGTAAGTAGCCATTTAATAAATAGTTGGTTGCAATTTAATAAATAGTAGGCAGCAATTTAATAAATAGTAGGTAACAATTTAATAAATAGTAGGTAACATTTTAATAAACAGAAGGTAACAATTTAATAAATAGTAGGTAACAATTCAATAAATAGTAGGTAACAATTTAATAAATAGTAGGTAACATTTTAATAAATAGTAGGTAACAATTTAATAAATAGTAGGTAACAATTTAATAAATAGTGAGTAGCAATTTAATAAATAGTAAGTAGCAATTTAATAAATTGTAAGTAACAATTTAATAAATAGTAATTAACAATTTAATAAATAGTAATTAACAATTTAATAAATAGTAAGTAACAATTTAATAAATAGTAAGTAACAATTTAATAAATATTAAGTAAAAGCTTTTAATAAATAGTAAATAACTATTTAATAAATAGTAAGTAACAATTTAATAAATTGTATGCAACAATTTAATAAATAGTAGGTAACAATTTAATAAATAGTAGGTAACAATTTAATAAATAGTAGGTAACAATTTAATAAATACTAGGTAACAATTTAATAAATAGTAGGTAACAGTTTAATAAATAGTACGTAACAATTTAATAAATAGTAGGTAACAATTTAATAAATACTAGGTAAAAATTTAATAAACAGTAGGTACCAATTTAATAAATAGTAGGTAACAATTTAATAAATAGTAGGTAACAATTTAATAAATAGTAAGTAACAATTTAATAAATAGTAAGTAACAATTTAATAAATTGTATGTAACAATTTAATAAATTGTAGGTAACAATTTAATATATAGTAGGTAACAATTTAATAAATAGTAGGTAACAATTTAATAAATAGTAGGTAACAATTTAATAAATAGTAATTAACAATTTAATAAATATTAAGTAACAATTTAATAAATAGTAAGTAACAATTTAATAAATAGTAAGTAACAATTTAATAAATAGTAAGTAACAATTTAATAAATAGTAAGTAACAATTTAATAAATAGTAAGTAGCCATTTAATAAATAGTAGGTTGCAATTTAATAAATAGTAGGCAGCAATTTAATAAATAGTAGGTAACAATTTAATAAATAGTAGGTAACATTTTAATAAACAGAAGGTAACAATTTAATAAATAGTAGGTAACAATTTAATAAATAGTAGGTAACAATTTAATAAATAGTAGGTAACATTTTAATAAATAGTAGGTAACCATTTAATAAATAGTAGGTAACAATTTAATAAATAGTAGGTAACAATTTAATAAATAGTAGGTAACAATTTAATAAATAGTAGGTAACAATTTAATAAATAGTAGGTAACAATTTAATAAATAGTAGGTAACAATTTAATAAATAGTAGGTAACAATTTAATAAATAGTAGGTAACAATTTAGTAAATAGTAGGCAACAATTTAAAAAATAGTAAGTAGCAATTTAATAAATAGTGAGTAGCAATTTAGTAAATAGTAAGTAGCAATTTAATAAATAGTAAGTAATAATTTAATAAATTGTAATTAACAATTTAATAAATAGTAATTAACAATTTAATAAATAGTAAGTAACAATTTAATAAATAGAATGTAACAATTTCATAAATAGTAGGTAGCAATTTAATAAATAGTAAGTAGCAATTTAATAAATAGTAAGTAGCAATTTAATAAATAGTAAGTAGCAATTTAATAAATAGTAAGTAGCAATTTAATAAATTGTAAGTAGCAATTTAATAAATAGTAAGTAGCAATTTATTAAATAGTAAGTAACAATTTAATAAATAGTAAGTAACAATTTAATAAATAGTAAGTAACAATTTAATAAATAGTAAGTAACAATTTAATAAATAGTAAGTAACAATTTAATAAATAGTAGGTAACAATTTAATAAATAGTAGGTAACAATTTAATAAATAGTATGTAACAATTTAATAAATAGTAGGTAACAATTTAATAAATAGTAGGTAACAATTTAATAAATAGTGGGTAACAATTTAATAAATAGTAAGTAACAATTTAATAAATAATAAGTAGCCATTTAATAAATAGTAAGTAGCAATTTAATCAATAGTAAGTAGCAATTTAATAAATAGTAAGTAGCAATTTAATAAATAGTAAGAAGCAATTTAATAAATAGTAAGTAGCAATTTAATAAATAGTAAGTAGCAATTTAATAAATAGTAAGTAGCAATTTAATAAATAGTAAGAAGCAATTTAATAAATAGTAAGTAACAATTTAATAAATTGTATGCAACAATTTAATAAATAGTAGGTAACAATTTAATAAATAGTAGGTAACAATTTAATAAATAGTAGGTAACAATTTAATAAATACTAGGTAACAATTTAATAAATAATAGGTAACAATTTAATAAATAGTACGTAACAATTTAATAAATAGAAGGTAACAATTTAATAAATAGTTGGAAACAATTTAATAAATAGTAGGTAACAATTTAATAAATAGTAGGCAGCAGTTTAATAAATAGTAGGTAGCAATTTAATAAATAGTAAGTAGCAATTTAATAAATAGTAAGTAGCAATTTAATAAATAGTCAGTAGCAATTTAATAAATAGTAAGTAGCAATTTAATAAATAGTAAGTAGCAATTTAATAAATAGTAAGAAGCAATTTAATAAATAGTAAGTAACAATTTAATAAATTGTATGCAACAATTTAATAAATAGTAGGTAACAATTTAATAAATAGTAGGTAACAATTTAATAAATAGTAATTAACAATTTAATAAATAGTAAGTAACAATTTAATAAATAGAAAGTAACAATTTCATAAATAGTAGGTAGAAATTTAATAAATAGTAAGTAACAATTTAAGTAATAGTAAGTAACAATTTAATAAATAGTAAGTAACAATTTAATAAATAGTAAGTAACAATTTAATAAATAGTAAGTAACAATTTAATAAATAGTAAGTAGCCATTTAATAAATAGTAGGTTGCAATTTAATAAATAGTAGGCAGCAATTTAATAAATAGTAGGTAACAATTTAATAAATAGTAGGTAACATTTTAATAAACAGAAGGTAACAATTTAATAAATAGTAGGTAACAATTCAATAAATAGTAGGTAACAATTTAATAAATAGTAGGTAACATTTTAATAAATAGTAGGTAACAATTTAATAAATAGTAGGTAACAATTTAATAAATAGTGAGTAGCAATTTAATAAATAGTAAGTAGCAATTTAATAAATTGTAAGTAACAATTTAATAAATAGTAATTAACAATTTAATAAATAGTAATTAACAATTTAATAAATAGTAAGTAACAATTTAATAAATAGTAAGTAACAATTTAATAAATATTAAGTAAAAACTTTTAATAAATAGTAAATAACTATTTAATAAATAGTAAGTAGCAATTTAATAAATTGTATGCAACAATTTAATAAATAGTAGGTAACAATTTAATAAACAGTAGGTAACAATTTAATAAATAGTAGGTAACAATTTAATAAATACTAGGTAACAATTTAATAAATAGTAGGTAACAATTTAATAAATAGTACGTAACAATTTAATAAATAGTAGGTAACAATTTAATAAATAGTTGGAAACAATTTTATAAATAGTAGGTAACAATTTAATAAATAGTAGGTAGCAATATAATAAATAGTAGGTAGCAATTTAATAAATAGTGAGTAGCAATTTAATAAATAGTAAGTAGCAATTTAATATATAGTAAGTAGCAATTTAATAAATAGTAAGTAGCAATTTAATAAATAGTGAGTAGCAATTTAATAAATAGTAAGTAGCAATTTAATAAATTGTAAGTAACAATTTAATAAATAGTAATTAACAATTTAATAAATAGTAATTAACAATTTAATAAATAGTAATTAACAATTTAATAAATAGAATGTAACAATTTCATAAATAGTAGGTAGCAATTTAATAAATAGTAAGTAACAATTTAATAAATAGTAAGTAACAATTTAATAAATAGTAAGTAACAATTTAATAAATTGTATGTAACAATTTAATAAATTGTAGGTAACAATTTAATAAATAGTAGGTAACAATTTAATAAATAGTAGGTAACAATTTAATAAATAGTAATTAACAATTTAATAAATAGTAAGTAACAATTTAATAAATAGAAAGTAACAATTTCATAAATAGTAGGTAGAAATTTAATAAATAGTAAGTAACAATTTAAGAAATAGTAAGTAACAATTTAATAAATAGTAAGTAACAATTTAATAAATAGTAAGTAACAATTTAATAAATAGTAAGTAACAATTTAATAAATAGTAAGTAGCCATTTAATAAATAGTAGGTTGCAATTTAATAAATAGTAGGCAGCAATTTAATAAATAGTAGGTAACAATTTAATAAATAGTAGGTAACATTTTAATAAACAGAAGGTAACAATTTAACAAATAGTAGGTAGCAATTTAATAAATAGAAAGTAACAATTTAATAAATAGTAAGTAGCAATTTAATATATAGTGAGTAGCAATTTAATAAGTAGTAAGTAGCAATTTAATAAATAGTAATTAACAATTTAATGAATAGTAAGTAACAAATTAATAAATAGTAAGTAACAATTTAATAAATAGTAAGTAACAATTTAATAAATATTAAGTAGCAATTTAATAAATAGTGAGTAGCAATTTAATAAATAGTAAGTAGCCATTTAATAAATAGTATGTAACAATTTAATAAATAGTAAGTAGCCATTTAATAAATAGTAAGTAGCAATTTAATAAATATTAAGTAGCAATTTAATAAATAGTAAGTAGCAATTTAATAAATAGTGAGTAGCAATTTAGTAAATAGTAAGTAGCAATTTAATAAATAGTAAGTAATAATTTAATAAATTGTAATTAACAATTTAATAAATAGTAATTAACAATTTAATAAATAGTAAGTAACAATTTAATAAATAGAATGTAACAATTTCATAAATAGTAGGTAGCAATTTAATAAATAGTAAGTAGCAATTTAATAAATAGTAAGTAGCAATTTAATAAATAGTAAGTAGCAATTTAATAAATAGTAAGTAGCAATTTTATAAATTGTAAGTAGCAATTTAATAAATAGTAAGTAGCAATTTATTAAATAGTAAGTAACAATTTAATAAATAGTAAGTAACAATTTAATAAATAGTAAGTAACAATTTAATAAATAGTAAGTAACAATTTAATAAATAGTAAGTAACAATTTAATAAATAGTAGGTAACAATTTAATAAATAGTAGGTAACAATTTAATAAATAGTATGTAACAATTTAATAAATAGTAGGTAACAATTTAATAAATAGTAGGTAACAATTTAATAAATAGTGGGTAACAATTTAATAAATAGTAAGTAACAATTTAATAAATAATAAGTAGCCATTTAATAAATAGTAAGTAGCAATTTAATCAATAGTAAGTAGCAATTTAATAAATAGTAAGTAGCAATTTAATAAATAGTAAGAAGCAATTTAATAAATAGTAAGTAGCAATTTAATAAATTGTAAGTAGCAATTTAATAAATAGTAAGTAGCAATTTATTAAATAGTAAGTAACAATTTAATAAATAGTAAGTAACAATTTAATAAATAGTAAGTAACAATTTAATAAATAGTAAGTAACAATTTAATAAATAGTAAGTAACAATTTAATAAATAGTAAGTAACAATTTAATAAATAGTAAGTAACAATTTAATAAATAGTAGGTAACAATTTAATAAATAGTAGGTAACAATTTAATAAATAGTATGTAACAATTTAATAAATAGTAGGTAACAATTTAATAAATAGTAGGTAACAATTTAATAAATAGTGGGTAACAATTTAATAAATAGTAAGTAACAATTTAATAAATAATAAGTAGCCATTTAATAAATAGTAAGTAGCAATTTAATCAATAGTAAGTAGCAATTTAATAAATAGTAAGTAGCAATTTAATAAATAGTAAGAAGCAATTTAATAAATAGTAAGTAGCAATTTAATAAATAGGAAGTAGCAATTTAATAAATAGTAAGTAGCAATTTAATAAATAGTAAGAAGCAATTTAATAAATAGTAAGTAACAATTTAATAAATTGTATGCAACAATTTAATAAATAGTAGGTAACAATTTAATAAATAGTAGGTAACAATTTAATAAATAGTAGGTAACAATTTAATAAATACTAGGTAACAATTTAATAAATAATAGGTAACAATTTAATAAATAGTACGTAACAATTTAATAAATAGAAGGTAACAATTTAATAAATAGTTGGAAACAATTTAATAAATAGTAGGTAACAATTTAATAAATAGTAGGCAGCAGTTTAATAAATAGTAGGTAGCAATTTAATAAATAGTAAGTAGCAATTTAATAAATAGTAAGTAGCAATTTAATAAATAGTCAGTAGCAATTTAATAAATAGTAAGTAGCAATTTAATAAATAGTAAGTAGCAATTTAATAAATAGTAAGAAGCAATTTAATAAATAGTAAGTAACAATTTAATAAATTGTATGCAACAATTTAATAAATAGTAGGTAACAATTTAATAAATAGTAGGTAACAATTTAATAAATAGTAATTAACAATTTAATAAATAGTAAGTAACAATTTAATAAATAGAAAGTAACAATTTCATAAATAGTAGGTAGAAATTTAATAAATAGTAAGTAACAATTTAAGTAATAGTAAGTAACAATTTAATAAATAGTAAGTAACAATTTAATAAATAGTAAGTAACAATTTAATAAATAGTAAGTAACAATTTAATAAATAGTAAGTAGCCATTTAATAAATAGTAGGTTGCAATTTAATAAATAGTAGGCAGCAATTTAATAAATAGTAGGTAACAATTTAATAAATAGTAGGTAACATTTTAATAAACAGAAGGTAACAATTTAATAAATAGTAGGTAACAATTCAATAAATAGTAGGTAACAATTTAATAAATAGTAGGTAACATTTTAATAAATAGTAGGTAACAATTTAATAAATAGTAGGTAACAATTTAATAAATAGTGAGTAGCAATTTAATAAATAGTAAGTAGCAATTTAATAAATTGTAAGTAACAATTTAATAAATAGTAATTAACAATTTAATAAATAGTAATTAACAATTTAATAAATAGTAAGTAACAATTTAATAAATAGTAAGTAACAATTTAATAAATATTAAGTAAAAACTTTTAATAAATAGTAAATAACTATTTAATAAATAGTAAGTAGCAATTTAATAAATTGTATGCAACAATTTAATAAATAGTAGGTAACAATTTAATAAACAGTAGGTAACAATTTAATAAATAGTAGGTAACAATTTAATAAATACTAGGTAACAATTTAATAAATAGTAGGTAACAATTTAATAAATAGTACGTAACAATTTAATAAATAGTAGGTAACAATTTAATAAATAGTTGGAAACAATTTTATAAATAGTAGGTAACAATTTAATAAATAGTAGGTAGCAATTTAATAAATAGTAGGTAGCAATTTAATAAATAGTGAGTAGCAATTTAATAAATAGTAAGTAGCAATTTAATATATAGTAAGTAGCAATTTAATAAATAGTAAGTAGCAATTTAACAAATAGTGAGTAGCAATTTAATAAATAGTAAGTAGCAATTTAATAAATTGTAAGTAACAATTTAATAAATAGTAATTAACAATTTAATAAATAGTAATTAACAATTTAATAAATATTAATTAACAATTTAATAAATAGAATGTAACAATTTCATAAATAGTAGGTAGCAATTTAATAAATAGTAAGTAACAATTTAATAAATAGTAAGTAACAATTTAATAAATAGTAAGTAACAATTTAATAAATTGTATGTAACAATTTAATAAATTGTAGGTAACAATTTAATAAATAGTAGGTAACAATTTAATAAATAGTAGGTAACAATTTAATAAATAGTAATTAACAATTTAATAAATAGTAAGTAACAATTTAATAAATAGAAAGTAACAATTTCATAAATAGTAGGTAGAAATTTAATAAATAGTAAGTAACAATTTAAGAAATAGTAAGTAACAATTTAATAAATAGTAAGTAACAATTTAATAAATAGTAAGTAACAATTTAATAAATAGTAAGTAACAATTTAATAAATAGTAAGTAGCCATTTAATAAATAGTAGGTTGCAATTTAATAAATAGTAGGCAGCAATTTAATAAATAGTAGGTAACAATTTAATAAATAGTAGGTAACATTTTAATAAACAGAAGGTAACAATTTAACAAATAGTAGGTAGCAATTTAATAAATAGAAAGTAACAATTTAATAAATAGTAAGTAGCAATTTAATATATAGTGAGTAGCAATTTAATAAGTAGTAAGTAGCAATTTAATAAATAGTAATTAACAATTTAATGAATAGTAAGTAACAAATTAATAAATAGTAAGTAACAATTTAATAAATAGTAAGTAACAATTTAATAAATATTAAGTAACAATTTAATAAATAGTGAGTAGCAATTTAATAAATAGTAAGTAGCCATTTAATAAATAGTATGTAACAATTTAATAAATAGTAAGTAGCCATTTAATAAATAGTAAGTAGCAATTTAATAAATATTAAGTAGCAATTTAATAAATAGTAAGTAGCAATTTAATAAATAGTGAGTAGCAATTTAGTAAATAGTAAGTAGCAATTTAATAAATAGTAAGTAATAATTTAATAAATTGTAATTAACAATTTAATAAATAGTAATTAACAATTTAATAAATAGTAAGTAACAATTTAATAAATAGAATGTAACAATTTCATAAATAGTAGGTAGCAATTTAATAAATAGTAAGTAGCAATTTAATAAATAGTAAGTAGCAATTTAATAAATAGTAAGTAGCAATTTAATAAATAGTAAGTAGCAATTTAATAAATTGTAAGTAGCAATTTAATAAATAGTAAGTAGCAATTTATTAAATAGTAAGTAACAATTTAATAAATAGTAAGTAACAATTTAATAAATAGTAAGTAACAATTTAATAAATAGTAAGTAACAATTTAATAAATAGTAAGTAACAATTTAATAAATAGTAGGTAACAATTTAATAAATAGTAGGTAACAATTTAATAAATAGTATGTAACAATTTAATAAATAGTAGGTAACAATTTAATAAATAGTAGGTAACAATTTAATAAATAGTGGGTAACAATTTAATAAATAGTAAGTAACAATTTAATAAATAATAAGTAGCCATTTAATAAATAGTAAGTAGCAATTTAATCAATAGTAAGTAGCAATTTAATAAATAGTAAGTAGCAATTTAATAAATAGTAAGAAGCAATTTAATAAATAGTAAGTAGCAATTTAATAAATAGTAAGTAGCAATTTAATAAATAGTAAGTAGCAATTTAATAAATAGTAAGAAGCAATTTAATAAATAGTAAGTAACAATTTAATAAATTGTATGCAACAATTTAATAAATAGTAGGTAACAATTTAATAAATAGTAGGTAACAATTTAATAAATAGTAGGTAACAATTTAATAAATACTAGGTAACAATTTAATAAATAATAGGTAACAATTTAATAAATAGTACGTAACAATTTAATAAATAGAAGGTAACAATTTAATAAATAGTTGGAAACAATTTAATAAATAGTAGGTAACAATTTAATAAATAGTAGGCAGCAGTTTAATAAATAGTAGGTAGCAATTTAATAAATAGTAAGTAGCAATTTAATAAATAGTAAGTAGCAATTTAATAAATAGTCAGTAGCAATTTAATAAATAGTAAGTAGCAATTTAATAAATAGTAAGTAGCAATTTAATAAATAGTAAGAAGCAATTTAATAAATAGTAAGTAACAATTTAATAAATTGTATGCAACAATTTAATAAATAGTAGGTAACAATTTAATAAATAGTAGGTAACAATTTAATAAATAGTAATTAACAATTTAATAAATAGTAAGTAACAATTTAATAAATAGAAAGTAACAATTTCATAAATAGTAGGTAGAAATTTAATAAATAGTAAGTAACAATTTAAGTAATAGTAAGTAACAATTTAATAAATAGTAAGTAACAATTTAATAAATAGTAAGTAACAATTTAATAAATAGTAAGTAACAATTTAATAAATAGTAAGTAGCCATTTAATAAATAGTAGGTTGCAATTTAATAAATAGTAGGCAGCAATTTAATAAATAGTAGGTAACAATTTAATAAATAGTAGGTAACATTTTAATAAACAGAAGGTAACAATTTAATAAATAGTAGGTAACAATTCAATAAATAGTAGGTAACAATTTAATAAATAGTAGGTAACATTTTAATAAATAGTAGGTAACAATTTAATAAATAGTAGGTAACAATTTAATAAATAGTGAGTAGCAATTTAATAAATAGTAAGTAGCAATTTAATAAATTGTAAGTAACAATTTAATAAATAGTAATTAACAATTTAATAAATAGTAATTAACAATTTAATAAATAGTAAGTAACAATTTAATAAATAGTAAGTAACAATTTAATAAATATTAAGTAAAAACTTTTAATAAATAGTAAATAACTATTTAATAAATAGTAAGTAGCAATTTAATAAATTGTATGCAACAATTTAATAAATAGTAGGTAACAATTTAATAAACAGTAGGTAACAATTTAATAAATAGTAGGTAACAATTTAATAAATACTAGGTAACAATTTAATAAATAGTAGGTAACAATTTAATAAATAGTACGTAACAATTTAATAAATAGTAGGTAACAATTTAATAAATAGTTGGAAACAATTTTATAAATAGTAGGTAACAATTTAATAAATAGTAGGTAGCAATTTAATAAATAGTAGGTAGCAATTTAATAAATAGTGAGTAGCAATTTAATAAATAGTAAGTAGCAATTTAATATATAGTAAGTAGCAATTTAATAAATAGTAAGTAGCAATTTAATAAATAGTGAGTAGCAATTTAATAAATAGTAAGTAGCAATTTAATAAATTGTAAGTAACAATTTAATAAATAGTAATTAACAATTTAATAAATAGTAATTAACAATTTAATAAATAGAAAGTAACAATTTCATAAATAGTAGGTAGCAATTTAATAAATAGTAAGTAACAATTTAATAAATAGTAAGTAACAATTTAATAAATAGTAAGTAACAATTTAATAAATTGTATGTAACAATTTAATAAATTGTAGGTAACAATTTAATAAATAGTAGGTAACAATTTAATAAATAGTAGGTAACAATTTAATAAATAGTAATTAACAATTTAATAAATAGTAAGTAACAATTTAATAAATAGAAAGTAACAATTTCATAAATAGTAGGTAGAAATTTAATAAATAGTAAGTAACAATTTAAGAAATAGTAAGTAACAATTTAATAAATAGTAAGTAACAATTTAATAAATAGTAAGTAACAATTTAATAAATAGTAAGTAACAATTTAATAAATAGTAAGTAGCCATTTAATAAATAGTAGGTTGCAATTTAATAAATAGTAGGCAGCAATTTAATAAATAGTAGGTAACAATTTAATAAATAGTAGGTAACATTTTAATAAACAGAAGGTAACAATTTAACAAATAGTAGGTAGCAATTTAATAAATAGAAAGTAACAATTTAATAAATAGTAAGTAGCAATTTAATATATAGTGAGTAGCAATTTAATAAGTAGTAAGTAGCAATTTAATAAATAGTAATTAACAATTTAATGAATAGTAAGTAACAAATTAATAAATAGTAAGTAACAATTTAATAAATAGTAAGTAACAATTTAATAAATATTAAGTAGCAATTTAATAAATAGTGAGTAGCAATTTAATAAATAGTAAGTAGCCATTTAATAAATAGTATGTAACAATTTAATAAATAGTAAGTAGCCATTTAATAAATAGTAAGTAGCAATTTAATAAATATTAAGTAGCAATTTAATAAATAGTAAGTAGCAATTTAATAAATAGTAAGCAGCAATTTAATAAATAGTAAGTAGCAATTTAATAAATAGTAGGTAGCAATTTAATAAATAGTAGGTAAAAATTTAATAAATAGTAGGTAACAATTTAATAAATAGTAGGTAACAATTTAATAAATAGTAGGTAACATTTTAATAAACAGAAGGTAACAATTTAATATATAGTAGGTAACAATTTAATAAATAGTAGGTAACAATTTAATAAATAGTAGGTAACAATTTAATAAATAGTATGTAACAATTTAATAAATAGTAGGTAACAATTTAATAAATAGTAGGTAACAATTTAATAAATAGTGGGTAACAATTTAATAAATAGTAAGTAACAATTTAATAAATAATAAGTAGCCATTTAATAAATAGTAAGTAGCAATTTAATCAATAGTAAGTAGCAATTTAATAAATAGTAAGTAGCAATTTAATAAATAGTAAGAAGCAATTTAATAAATAGTAAGTAGCAATTTAATAAATAGTAAGTAGCAATTTAATAAATAGTAAGTAGCAATTTAATAAATAGTAAGAAGCAATTTAATAAATAGTAAGTAACAATTAAATAAATTGTATGCAACAATTTAATAAATAGTAGGTAACAATTTAATAAATAGTAGGTAACAATTTAATAAATAGTAGGTAACAATTTAATAAATACTAGGTAACAATTTAATAAATAATAGGTAACAATTTAATAAATAGTACGTAACAATTTAATAAATAGAAGGTAACAATTTAATAAATAGTTGGAAACAATTTAATAAATAGTAGGTAACAATTTAATAAATAGTAGGTAGCAATTTAATAAATAGTAGGTAGCAATTTAATAAATAGTAAGTAGCAATTTAATAAATAGTAAGTAGCAATTTAATAAATAGTCAGTAGCAATTTAATAAATAGTAAGTAGCAATTTAATAAATAGTAAGTAGCAATTTAATAAATAGTAAGAAGCAATTTAATAAATAGTAAGTAACAATTTAATAAATTGTATGTAACAATTTAATAAATAGTAGGTAACAATTTTATAAATAGTAGGTAACAATTTAATAAATAGTAGGTAACAATTTAATAAATACTAGGTAACAATTTAATAAATAGTAGGTAACAATTTAATAAATAGTACGTAACAATTTAATAAATAGAAGGTAACAATTTAATAAATAGTTGGAAACAATTTAATAAATAGTAGGTAACAATTTAATAAATAGTAGGTAGCAATTTAATAAATAGTAGGTAGCAATTCAATAAATAGTAAGTAGCAATTTAATAAATAGTGAGTAGCAATTTAATAAATAGTAAGTAGCAATTTAATAAATTGTAAGTAACAATTTAATAAATAGTAATTAACAATTTAATAAATAGTAATTAACAATTTAATAAATAGAAAGTAACAATTTCATAAATAGTAGGTAGCAATTTAATAAATAGTAAGTAACAATTTAATAAATAGTAAGTAACAATTTAATAAATAGTAAGTAACAATTTAATAAATTGTATGTAACAATTTAATAAATTGTAGGTAACAATTTAATAAATAGTAGGTAACAATTTAATAAATAGTAGGTAACAATTTAATAAATAGTAATTAACAATTTAATAAATAGTAAGTAACAATTTAATAAATAGAAAGTAACAATTTCATAAATAGTAGGTAGAAATTTAATAAATAGTAAGTAACAATTTAAGAAATAGTAAGTAACAATTTAATAAATAGTAAGTAACAATTTAATAAATAGTAAGTAACAATTTAATAAATAGTAAGTAACAATTTAATAAATAGTAAGTAGCCATTTAATAAATAGTAGGTTGCAATTTAATAAATAGTAGGCAGCAATTTAATAAATAGTAGGTAACAATTTAATAAATAGTAGGTAACATTTTAATAAACAGAAGGTAACAATTTAACAAATAGTAGGTAGCAATTTAATAAATAGAAAGTAACAATTTAATAAATAGTAAGTAGCAATTTAATATATAGTGAGTAGCAATTTAATAAGTAGTAAGTAGCAATTTAATAAATAGTAATTAACAATTTAATGAATAGTAAGTAACAAATTAATAAATAGTAAGTAACAATTTAATAAATAGTAAGTAACAATTTAATAAATATTAAGTAGCAATTTAATAAATAGTGAGTAGCAATTTAATAAATAGTAAGTAGCCATTTAATAAATAGTATGTAACAATTTAATAAATAGTAAGTAGCCATTTAATAAATAGTAAGTAGCAATTTAATAAATATTAAGTAGCAATTTAATAAATAGTAAGTAGCAATTTAATAAATAGTAAGCAGCAATTTAATAAATAGTAAGTAGCAATTTAATAAATAGTAGGTAGCAATTTAATAAATAGTAGGTAAAAATTTAATAAATAGTAGGTAACAATTTAATAAATAGTAGGTAACAATTTAATAAATAGTAGGTAACATTTTAATAAACAGAAGGTAACAATTTAATATATAGTAGGTAACAATTTAATAAATAGTAGGTAACAATTTAATAAATAGTAGGTAACAATTTAATAAATAGTATGTAACAATTTAATAAATAGTAGGTAACAATTTAATAAATAGTAGGTAACAATTTAATAAATAGTGGGTAACAATTTAATAAATAGTAAGTAACAATTTAATAAATAATAAGTAGCCATTTAATAAATAGTAAGTAGCAATTTAATCAATAGTAAGTAGCAATTTAATAAATAGTAAGTAGCAATTTAATAAATAGTAAGAAGCAATTTAATAAATAGTAAGTAGCAATTTAATAAATAGTAAGTAGCAATTTAATAAATAGTAAGTAGCAATTTAATAAATAGTAAGAAGCAATTTAATAAATAGTAAGTAACAATTTAATAAATTGTATGCAACAATTTAATAAATAGTAAGTAACAATTTAATAAATAGTAAGTAACAATTTAATAAATATTAAGTAGCAATTTAATAAATAGTGAGTAGCAATTTAATAAATAGTAAGTAGCCATTTAATAAATAGTATGTAACAATTTAATAAATAGTAAGTAGCCATTTAATAAATAGTAAGTAGCAATTTAATAAATATTAAGTAGCAATTTAATAAATAGTAAGTAGCAATTTAATAAATAGTAAGCAGCAATTTAATAAATAGTAAGTAGCAATTTAATAAATAGTAGGTAGCAATTTAATAAATAGTAGGTAAAAATTTAATAAATAGTAGGTAACAATTTAATAAATAGTAGGTAACAATTTAATAAATAGTAGGTAACATTTTAATAAACAGAAGGTAACAATTTAATATATAGTAGGTAACAATTTAATAAATAGTAGGTAACAATTTAATAAATAGTAGGTAACAATTTAATAAATTGTATGTAACAATTTAATAAATAGTAGGTAACAATTTTATAAATAGTAGGTAACAATTTAATAAATAGTAGGTAACAATTTAATAAATACTAGGTAACAATTTAATAAATAGTAGGTAACAATTTAATAAATAGTACGTAACAATTTAATAAATAGAAGGTAACAATTTAATAAATAGTTGGAAACAATTTAATAAATAGTAGGTAACAATTTAATAAATAGTAGGTAGCAATTTAATAAATAGTAGGTAGCAATTCAATAAATAGTAAGTAGCAATTTAATAAATAGTGAGTAGCAATTTAATAAATAGTAAGTAGCAATTTAATAAATTGTAAGTAACAATTTAATAAATAGTAATTAACAATTTAATAAATAGTAATTAACAATTTAATAAATAGAAAGTAACAATTTCATAAATAGTAGGTAGCAATTTAATAAATAGTAAGTAACAATTTAATAAATAGTAAGTAACAATTTAATAAATAGTAAGTAACAATTTAATAAATTGTATGTAACAATTTAATAAATTGTAGGTAACAATTTAATAAATAGTAGGTAACAATTTAATAAATAGTAGGTAACAATTTAATAAATAGTAATTAACAATTTAATAAATAGTAAGTAACAATTTAATAAATAGAAAGTAACAATTTCATAAATAGTAGGTAGAAATTTAATAAATAGTAAGTAACAATTTAAGAAATAGTAAGTAACAATTTAATAAATAGTAAGTAACAATTTAATAAATAGTAAGTAACAATTTAATAAATAGTAAGTAACAATTTAATAAATAGTAAGTAGCCATTTAATAAATAGTAGGTTGCAATTTAATAAATAGTAGGCAGCAATTTAATAAATAGTAGGTAACAATTTAATAAATAGTAGGTAACATTTTAATAAACAGAAGGTAACAATTTAACAAATAGTAGGTAGCAATTTAATAAATAGAAAGTAACAATTTAATAAATAGTAAGTAGCAATTTAATATATAGTGAGTAGCAATTTAATAAGTAGTAAGTAGCAATTTAATAAATAGTAATTAACAATTTAATGAATAGTAAGTAACAAATTAATAAATAGTAAGTAACAATTTAATAAATAGTAAGTAACAATTTAATAAATATTAAGTAGCAATTTAATAAATAGTGAGTAGCAATTTAATAAATAGTAAGTAGCCATTTAATAAATAGTATGTAACAATTTAATAAATAGTAAGTAGCCATTTAATAAATAGTAAGTAGCAATTTAATAAATATTAAGTAGCAATTTAATAAATAGTAAGTAGCAATTTAATAAATAGTAAGCAGCAATTTAATAAATAGTAAGTAGCAATTTAATAAATAGTAGGTAGCAATTTAATAAATAGTAGGTAAAAATTTAATAAATAGTAGGTAACAATTTAATAAATAGTAGGTAACAATTTAATAAATAGTAGGTAACATTTTAATAAACAGAAGGTAACAATTTAATATATAGTAGGTAACAATTTAATAAATAGTAGGTAACAATTTAATAAATAGTAGGTAACAATTTAATAAATAGTATGTAACAATTTAATAAATAGTAGGTAACAATTTAATAAATAGTAGGTAACAATTTAATAAATAGTGGGTAACAATTTAATAAATAGTAAGTAACAATTTAATAAATAATAAGTAGCCATTTAATAAATAGTAAGTAGCAATTTAATCAATAGTAAGTAGCAATTTAATAAATAGTAAGTAGCAATTTAATAAATAGTAAGAAGCAATTTAATAAATAGTAAGTAGCAATTTAATAAATAGTAAGTAGCAATTTAATAAATAGTAAGTAGCAATTTAATAAATAGTAAGAAGCAATTTAATAAATAGTAAGTAACAATTTAATAAATTGTATGCAACAATTTAATAAATAGTAGGTAACAATTTAATAAATAGTAGGTAACAATTTAATAAATAGTAGGTAACAATTTAATAAATACTAGGTAACAATTTAATAAATAATAGGTAACAATTTAATAAATAGTACGTAACAATTTAATAAATAGAAGGTAACAATTTAATAAATAGTTGGAAACAATTTAATAAATAGTAGGTAACAATTTAATAAATAGTAGGTAGCAATTTAATAAATAGTAGGTAGCAATTTAATAAATAGTAAGTAGCAATTTAATAAATAGTAAGTAGCAATTTAATAAATAGTCAGTAGCAATTTAATAAATAGTAAGTTGCAATTTAATAAATAGTAAGTAGCAATTTAATAAATAGTAAGAAGCAATTTAATAAATAGTAAGTAACAATTTAATAAATTGTATGTAACAATTTAATAAATAGTAGGTAACAATTTAATAAATAGTAGGTAACAATTTAATAAATAGTAATTAACAATTTAATAAATAGTAAGTAACAATTTTATAAATTGAAAGTAACAATTTCATAAATAGTAGGTAGCAATTTAATAAATAGTAAGTAACAATTTAATAAATAGTAAGTAACAATTTAGTAAATAGTAGGCAACAATTTAAAAAATAGTAGGTAGCAATTTAATAAATAGTAGGTAGCAATTCAATAAATAGTAAGTAGCAATTTAATAAATAGTAAGTAGCAATTTAATAAATAGTAAGTAGCAATTTAATAAATAGTAAGTAGCAATTTAATAAATTGTAAGTAGCAATTTAATAAATAGTAAGTAGCAATTTATTAAATAGTAAGTAACAATTTAATAAATAGTAAGTAACAATTTAATAAATAGTAAGTAACAATTTAATAAATTGTAGGTGACAATTTAATAAATAGTAGGTAACAATTTAATAAATAGTAGGTAACAATTTAATAAATAGTAGGTAACAATTTAATAAATAGTAGGTAACAATTTAATAAATAGTAGGTAACAATTTAATAAATAGTAGGTAACAATTTAATAAATAGTAGGTAACAATTTAATAAATAGTAGCTAACAATTTAATAAATAGTAGGTAGCAATTTAATAAATAGTAGGTAACAATTTAGTAAATAGTAGGCAACAATTTAAAAAATAGTAAGTAGCAATTTAATAAATAGTGAGTAGCAATTTAGTAAATAGTAAGTAGCAATTTAATAAATAGTAAGTAACAATTTAATAAATTGTAATTAACAATTTAATAAATAGTAATTAAAAATTTAATAAATTGTAAGTAACAATTTAATAAATAGAAAGTAACAATTTCATAAATAGTAGGTAGCAATTTAATAAATAGTAAGTAACAATTTAATAAATAGTAAGTAACAATTTAGTAAATAGTAGGCAACAATTTAAAAAATAGTAAGTAGCAATTTAATAAATAGTGAGTAGCAACTTAGTAAATAGTAAGTACCAATTTAATAAATAGTAAGTAACAATTTAATAAATTGTAATTAACAATTTAATAAATAGTAATTAACAATTTAATAAATAGTATGTAACAATTTAATAAATAGAAAGTAACAATTTCATAAATAGTAGGTAGCAATTTAATAAATAGTAAGTAACAATTTAATAAATAGTAAGTAACAATTTAATAAATAGTAAGTAACAATTTAATAAATTGTATGTAACAATTTAATAAATTGTAGGTAACAATTTAATAAATAGTAGGTAACAATTTAATAAATAGTAGGTAACAATTTAATAAATAGTAGGTAACAATTTAATAAATAGTAGGTAACAATTTAATAAATAGTAAGTAACAATTTAGTAAATAGTAGGCAACAATTTAAAAAATAGTAGGTAGCAATTTAATAAATAGTAGGTAGCAATTCAATAAATAGTAAGTAGCAATTTAATAAATAGTAAGTAGCAATTTAATAAATAGTAAGTAGCAATTTAATAAATAGTAAGTAGCAATTTAATAAATTGTAAGTAGCAATTTAATAAATAGTAAGTAGCAATTTATTAAATAGTAAGTAACAATTTAATAAATAGTAAGTAACAATTTAATAAATAGTAAGTAACAATTTAATAAATTGTAGGTGACAATTTAATAAATAGTAGGTAACAATTTAATAAATAGTAGGTAACAATTTAATAAATAGTAGGTAACAATTTAATAAATAGTAGGTAACAATTTAATAAATAGTAGGTAACAATTTAATAAATAGTAGGTAACAATTTAATAAATAGTAGGTAACAATTTAATAAATAGTAGCTAACAATTTAATAAATAGTAGGTAGCAATTTAATAAATAGTAGGTAACAATTTAGTAAATAGTAGGCAACAATTTAAAAAATAGTAAGTAGCAATTTAATAAATAGTGAGTAGCAATTTAGTAAATAGTAAGTAGCAATTTAATAAATAGTAAGTAACAATTTAATAAATTGTAATTAACAATTTAATAAATAGTAATTAAAAATTTAATAAATTGTAAGTAACAATTTAATAAATAGAAAGTAACAATTTCATAAATAGTAGGTAGCAATTTAATAAATAGTAAGTAACAATTTAATAAATAGTAAGTAACAATTTAGTAAATAGTAGGCAACAATTTAAAAAATAGTAAGTAGCAATTTAATAAATAGTGAGTAGCAATTTAATAAATTGTATGTAACAATTTAATAAATTGTAGGTAACAATTTAATAAATAGTAGGTAACAATTTAATAAATAGTAGGTAACAATTTAATAAATAGTAATTAACAATTTAATAAATAGTAAGTAACAATTTAATAAATAGAAAGTAACAATTTCATAAATAGTAGGTAGAAATTTAATAAATAGTAAGTAACAATTTAAGAAATAGTAAGTAACAATTTAATAAATAGTAAGTAACAATTTAATAAATAGTAAGTAACAATTTAATAAATAGTAAGTAACAATTTAATAAATAGTAAGTAGCCATTTAATAAATAGTAGGTTGCAATTTAATAAATAGTAGGCAGCAATTTAATAAATAGTAGGTAACAATTTAATAAATAGTAGGTAACATTTTAATAAACAGAAGGTAACAATTTAATAAATAGTAGGTAACAATTCAATAAATAGTAGGTAACAATTTAATAAATAGTAGGTAACATTTTAATAAATAGTAGGTAACAATTTAATAAATAGTAGGTAACAATTTAATAAATAGTGAGTAGCAATTTAATAAATAGTAAGTAGCAATTTAATAAATTGTAAGTAACAATTTAATAAATAGTAATTAACAATTTAATAAATAGTAATTAACAATTTAATAAATAGTAAGTAACAATTTAATAAATAGTAAGTAACAATTTAATAAATATTAAGTAAAAACTTTTAATAAATAGTAAATAACTATTTAATAAATAGTAAGTAACAATTTAATAAATTGTATGCAACAATTTAATAAATAGTAGGTAACAATTTAATAAATAGTAGGTAACAATTTAATAAATAGTAGGTAACAATTTAATAAATACTAGGTAACAATTTAATAAATAGTAGGTAACAGTTTAATAAATAGTACGTAACAATTTAATAAATAGTAGGTAACAATTTAATAAATAGTTGGAAACAATTTAATAAATAGTAGGTAACAATTTAATAAATAGTAGGTAGCAATTTAATAAATAGTAGGTAGCAATTTAATAAATAGTAAGTAGCAATTTAATAAATAGTAAGTAGCAATTTAATATATAGTAAGTAGCAATTTAATAAATAGTAAGTAGCAATTTAATAAATAGTGAGTAGCAATTTAATAAATAGTAAGTAACAATTTAATAAATAGTAAGTAACAATTTAATAAATAGTAAGTAACAATTTAATAAATAGTAAGTAACAATTTAATAAATAGTAAGTAGCCATTTAATAAATAGTTGGTTGCAATTTAATAAATAGTAGGCAGCAATTTAATAAATAGTAGGTAACAATTTAATAAATAGTAGGTAACATTTTAATAAACAGAAGGTAACAATTTAATAAATAGTAGGTAACAATTCAATAAATAGTAGGTAACAATTTAATAAATAGTAGGTAACATTTTAATAAATAGTAGGTAACAATTTAATAAATAGTAGGTAACAATTTAATAAATAGTAGGTAACAATTTAGTAAATAGTAGGCAACAATTTAAAAAATAGTAAGTAGCAATTTAATAAATAGTGAGTAGCAATTTAGTAAATAGTAAGTAGCAATTTAATAAATAGTAAGTAATAATTTAATAAATTGTAATTAACAATTTAATAAATAGTAATTAACAATTTAATAAATAGTAAGTAACAATTTAATAAATAGAATGTAACAATTTCATAAATAGTAGGTAGCAATTTAATAAATAGTAAGTAGCAATTTAATAAATAGTAAGTAGCAATTTAATAAATAGTAAGTAGCAATTTAATAAATAGTAAGTAGCAATTTAATAAATTGTAAGTAGCAATTTAATGAATAGTAAGTAACAATTTAATAAATAGTAAGTAACAATTTAATAAATAGTAAGTAACAATTTAATAAATAGTAAGTAGCAATTTAATAAATAGTGAGTAGCAATTTAATAAATAGTAAGTAGCCATTTAATAAATAGTATGTAACAATTTAATAAATAGTAAGTAGCCATTTAATAAATAGTAAGTAGCAATTTAATAAATATTAAGTAGCAATTTAATAAATAGTAAGTAGCAATTTAATAAATAGTAAGCAGCAATTTATTAAATAGTAAGTAACAATTTAATAAATAGTAAGTAAAAATTTAATAAATAGTAAGTAACAATTTAATAAATAGTAAGTAGCAATTTAATAAATAGTAAGTAACAATTTAATAAATAGTAAGAAGCCATTTAATAAATAGTAGGTAGCAATTTAATAAATAGTAGGTAGCAATTTAATAAATAGTAGGTAAAAATTTAATAAATAGTAGGTAACAATTTAATAAATAGTAGGTAACAATTTAATAAATAGTAGGTAACATTTTAATAAACAGAAGGTAACAATTTAATATATAGTAGGTAACAATTTAATAAATAGTAGGTAACAATTTAATAAATAGTAGGTAACAATTTAATAAATAGTATGTAACAATTTAATAAATAGTAGGTAACAATTTAATAAATAGTAGGTAACAATTTAATAAATAGTGGGTAACAATTTAATAAATAGTAAGTAACAATTTAATAAATTGTAATTAACAATTTAATAAATAGTAATTAACAATTTAATAAATAGTAAGTAACAATTTAATAAATAGAAAGTAACAATTTCATAAATAGTAGGTAGCAATTTAATAAATAGTAAGTAACAATTTAATAAATAGTAAGTAACAATTTAATAAATAGTAAGTAACAATTTAATAAATTGTATGTAACAATTTAATAAATTGTAGGTAACAATTTAATAAATAGTAGGTAACAATTTAATAAATAGTAGGTAACAATTTAATAAATAGTAATTAACAATTTAATAAATAGTAAGTAACAATTTAATAAATAGAAAGTAACAATTTCATAAATAGTAGGGAGCAATTTAATAAATAGTAAGTAACAATTTAATAAATAGTAAGTAACAATTTAATAAATAGTAAGTAACAATTTAATAAATAGTAAGTAACAATTTAGTAAATAGTAAGTAACAATTTAATAAATAGTAAGTAGCCATTTAATAAATAGTAGGTTGCAATTTAATAAATAGTAGGCAGCAATTTAATAAATAGTAGGTAACAATTTAATAAATAGTAGGTAACATTTTAATAAACAGAAGGTAACAATTTAATAAATAGTAGGTAACAATTTAATAAATAGTAGGTAACAATTTAATAAATAGTAGGTAACATTTTAATAAATAGTAGGTAACCATTTAATAAATAGTAGGTAACAATTTAATAAATAGTAGGTAACAATTTAATAAATAGTAGGTAACAATTTAATAAATAGTAGGTAACAATTTAATAAATAGTAGGTAACAATTTAATAAATAGTAGGTAACAATTTAATAAATAGTAGGTAACAATTTAATAAATAGTAGGTAACAATTTAGTAAATAGTAGGCAACAATTTAAAAAATAGTAAGTAGCAATTTAATAAATAGTGAGTAGCAATTTAGTAAATAGTAAGTAGCAATTTAATAAATAGTAAGTAATAATTTAATAAATTGTAATTAACAATTTAATAAATAGTAATTAACAATTTAATAAATAGTAAGTAACAATTTAATAAATAGAATGTAACAATTTCATAAATAGTAGGTAGCAATTTAATAAATAGTAAGTAACAATTTAATAAATAGTAAGTAACAATTTAATAAATAGTAAGTAACAATTTAATAAATTGTATGTAACAATTTAATAAATTGTAGGTAACAATTTAATAAATAGTAGGTAACAATTTAATAAATAGTAGGTAACAATTTAATAAATAGTAATTAACAATTTAATAAATAGTAAGTAACAATTTTATAAATAGAAAGTAACAATTTCATAAATAGTAGGTAGCAATTTAATAAATAGTAAGTAACAATTTAATAAATAGTAAGTAACAATTTAGTAAATAGTAGGCAACAATTTAAAAAATAGTAAGTAGCAATTTAATAAATAGTGAGTAGCAACTTAGTAAATAGTAAGTAGCAATTTAATAAATAGTAAGTAACAATTTAATAAATTGTAATTAACAATTTAATAAATAGTAATTAACAATTTAATAAATAGTAAGTAACAATTTAATAAATAGAAAGTAACAATTTCATAAATAGTAGGTAGCAATTTAATAAATAGTAAGTAACAATTTAATAAATAGTAAGTAACAATTTAATAAATAGTAAGTAACAATTTAATAAATTGTATGTAACAATTTAATAAATTGTAGGTAACAATTTAATAAATAGTAGGTAACAATTTAATAAATAGTAGGTAACAATTTAATAAATAGTAATTAACAATTTAATAAATAGTAAGTAACAATTTAATAAATAGAAAGTAACAATTTCATAAATAGTAGGTAGAAATTTAATAAATAGTAAGTAACAATTTAAGTAATAGTAAGTAACAATTTAATAAATAGTAAGTAACAATTTAATAAATAGTAAGTAACAATTTAATAAATAGTAAGTAACAATTTAATAAATAGTAAGTAGCCATTTAATAAATAGTAGGTTGCAATTTAATAAATAGTAGGCAGCAATTTAATAAATAGTAGGTAACAATTTAATAAATAGTAGGTAACATTTTAATAAACAGAAGGTAACAATTTAATAAATAGTAGGTAACAATTCAATAAATAGTAGGTAACAATTTAATAAATAGTAGGTAAGATTTTAATAAATAGTAGGTAACAATTTAATAAATAGTAGGTAACAATTTAATAAATAGTGAGTAGCAATTTAATAAATAGTAAGTAGCAATTTAATAAATTGTAAGTAACAATTTAATAAATAGTAATTAACAATTTAATAAATAGTAATTAACAATTTAATAAATAGTAAGTAACAATTTAATAAATAGTAAGT
Organism: Andrena chrysosceles; assembly: GCA_963855975.1. NCBI lineage: Eukaryota > Metazoa > Arthropoda > Insecta > Hymenoptera > Andrenidae > Andrena > Andrena chrysosceles. The sequence goes on from CAWLCU010000486.1 coordinate 647,448, forward strand.
AACAATTTAATAAATATTAAGTAAAAACTTTTAATAAATAGTAAATAACTATTTAATAAATAGTAAGTAGCAATTTAATAAATTGTATGCAACAATTTAATAAATAGTAGGTAACAATTTAATAAATAGTAGGTAACAATTTAATAAATAGTAGGTAACAATTTAATAAATAGTAGGTAGCAATTTAATAAATAGTAGGTAGCAATTCAATAAATAGTAAGTAGCAATTTAATAAATAGTAAGTAGCAATTTAATAAATAGTAAGTAGCAATTTAATAAATAGTAAGTAGCAATTTAATAAATTGTAAGTAGCTATTTAATAAATAGTAAGTAGCAATTTAATAAATTGTAAGTAGCTATTTAATAAATAGTAAGTAGCAATTTATTAAATAGTAAGTAACAATTTAATAAATAGTAAGTAACAATTTAATAAATAGTAAGTAACAATTTAATAAATTGTAGGTGACAATTTAATAAATAGTAGGTAACAATTTAATAAATAGTAGGTAACAATTTAATAAATAGTAGGTAACAATTTAATAAATAGTAGGTAACAATTTAATAAATAGTAGGTAACAATTTAATAAATAGTAGGTAACAATTTAATAAATAGTAGGTAACAATTTAATAAATAGTAATTAACATTTTAATAAATAGTAAGTAACAATTTAATAAATAGAAAGTAACAATTTCATAAATAGTATGGAGCAATTTAATAAATAGTAAGTAACAATTTAATAAATAGTAAGTAACAATTTAATAAATAGTAAGTAACAATTTAATAAATAGTAAGTAACAATTTAATAAATAGTAAGTAACAATTTAATAAATAGTAAGTAGCCATTTAATAAATAGTAGGTTGCAATTTTAAATAGTAGGCAGCAATTTAATAAATAGTAGGTAACAATTTAATAAATAGTAGGTAACAATTTAATAAATAGTAAGTAACAATTTAATAAATAGAAAGTAACAATTTCATAAATAGTAGGTAGCAATTTAATAAATAGTAAGTAACAATTTAATAAATAGTAAGTAACAATTTAATAAATAGTAAGTAACAATTTAATAAATTGTATGTAACAATTTAATAAATTGTAGGTAACAATTTAATAAATAGTAGGTAACAATTTAATAAATAGTAGGTAACAATTTAATAAATAGTAATTAACAATTTAATAAATAGTAAGTAACAATTTAATAAATAGAAAGTAACAATTTCATAAATAGTATGGAGCAATTTAATAAATAGTAAGTAACAATTTAATAAATAGTAAGTAACAATTTAATAAATAGTAAGTAACAATTTAATAAATAGTAAGTAACAATTTAAAAAATAGTAAGTAGCCATTTAATAAATAGTAGGTTGCAATTTAATAAATAGTAGGCAGCAATTTAATAAATAGTAGGTAACAATTTAATAAATAGTAGGTAACATTTTAATAAACAGAAGGTAACAATTTAATAAATAGTAGGTAACAATTTAATAAATAGTAGGTAACAATTTAATAAATAGTAGGTAACATTTTAATAAATAGTAGGTAACCATTTACTAAATAGTAGGTAACAATTTAATAAATAGTAGGTAACAATTTAATAAATAGTAGGTAACAATTTAATAAATAGTAGGTAACAATTTAATAAATAGTAGGTAACAATTTAATAAATAGTAGGTAACAATTTAATAAATAGTAGGTAACAATTTAATAAATAGTAGGTAACAATTTAGTAAATAGTAGGCAACAATTTAAAAAATAGTAAGTAGCAATTTAATAAATAGTGAGTAGCAATTTAGTAAATAGTAAGTAGCAATTTAATAAATAGTAAGTAATAATTTAATAAATAGTAAGTAATAATTTAATAAATTGTAATTAACAATTTAATAAATAGTAATTAACAATTTAATAAATAGTAAGTAACAATTTAATAAATAGAATGTAACAATTTCATAAATAGTAGGTAGCAATTTAATAAATAGTAAGTAACAATTTAATAAATAGTAAGTAACAATTTAGTAAATAGTAGGCAACAATTTAAAAAATAGTAAGTAGCAATTTAATAAATAGTGAGTAGCAACTTAGTAAATAGTAAGTAGCAATTTAATAAATAGTAAGTAACAATTTAATAAATTGTAATTAACAATTTAATAAATAGTAATTAACAATTTAATAAATAGTAAGTAACAATTTAATAAATAGAAAGTAACAATTTCATAAATAGTAGGTAGCAATTTAATAAATAGTAAGTAACAATTTAATAAATAGTAAGTAACAATTTAATAAATAGTAAGTAACAATTTAATAAATTGTATGTAACAATTTAATAAATTGTAGGTAACAATTTAATAAATAGTAGGTAACAATTTAATAAATAGTAGGTAACAATTTAATAAATAGTAATTAACAATTTAATAAATAGTAAGTAACAATTTAATAAATAGAAAGTAACAATTTCATAAATAGTAGGTAGAAATTTAATAAATAGTAAGTAACAATTTAAGAAATACTAAGTAACAATTTAATAAATAGTAAGTAACAATTTAATAAATAGTAAGTAACAATTTAATAAATAGTAAGTAACAATTTAATAAATAGTAAGTAGCCATTCAATAAATAGTAGGTTGCAATTTAATAAATAGTAGGCAGCAATTTAATAAATAGTAGGTAACAATTTAATAAATAGTAGGTAACATTTTAATAAACAGAAGGTAACAATTTAATAAATAGTAGGTAACAATTCAATAAATAGTAGGTAACAATTTAATAAATAGTAGGTAACATTTTAATAAATAGTAGGTAACAATTTAATAAATAGTAGGTAACAATTTAATAAATAGTGAGTAGCAATTTAATAAATAGTAAGTAGCAATTTAATAAATTGTAAGTAACAATTTAATAAATAGTAATTAACAATTTAATAAATAGTAATTAACAATTTAATAAATAGTAAGTAACAATTTAATAAATAGTAAGTAACAATTTAATAAATATTAAGTAAAAACTTTTAATAAATAGTAAATAACTATTTAATAAATAGTAAGTAACAATTTAATAAATTGTATGCAACAATTTAATAAATAGTAGGTAACAATTTAATAAATAGTAGGTAACAATTTAATAAATAGTAGGTAACAATTTAATAAATACTAGGTAACAATTTAATAAATAGTAGGTAACAATTTAATAAATAGTACGTAACAATTTAATAAATTGTATGTAACAATTTAATAAATTGTAGGTAACAATTTAATATATAGTAGGTAACAATTTAATAAATAGTAGGTAACAATTTAATAAATAGTAATTAACAATTTAATAAATATTAAGTAACAATTTAATAAATAGTAAGTAACAATTTAATAAATAGTAAGTAGCAATTTAATAATTAGTAAGTAACAATTTAATAAATTGTAATTAACAATTTAATAAATAGTAATTAACAATTTAATAAATAGTAAGTAACAATTTAATAAATAGAAAGTAACAATTTCATAAATAGTAGGTAGCAATTTAATAAATAGTAAGTAACAATTTAATAAATAGTAAGTAACAATTTAATAAATAGTAAGTAACAATTTAATAAATTGTATGTAACAATTTAATAAATTGTAGGTAACAATTTAATAAATAGTAGGTAACAATTTAATAAATAGTAGGTAACAATTTAATAAATAGTAATTAACAATTTAATAAATAGTAAGTAACAATTTTATAAATAGAAAGTAACAATTTCATAAATAGTAGGTAGCAATTTAATAAATAGTAAGTAACAATTTAATAAATAGTAAGTAACAATTTAATAAATAGTAATTAACAATTTAATAAATATTAAGTAACAATTTAATAAATAGTAAGTAACAATTTAATAAATAGTAAGTAACAATTTAATAAATAGTAAGTAACAATTTAATAAATAGTAAGTAGCCATTTAATAAATAGTAGGTTGCAATTTAATAAATAGTAGGCAGCAATTTAATAAATAGTTGGTAACAATTTAATAAATAGTAGGTAACATTTTAATAAACAGAAGGTAACAATTTAATAAATAGTAGGTAACAATTTAATAAATAGTAGGTAACAATTTAATAAATAGTAATTAACAATTTAATAAATAGTAAGTAACAATTTAATAAATAGAAAGTAACAATTTCATAAATAGTAGGTAGAAATTTAATAAATAGTAAGTAACAATTTAAGAAATAGTAAGTAACAATTTAATAAATAGTAAGTAACAATTTAATAAATAGTAAGTAACAATTTAATAAATAGTAAGTAACAATTTAATAAATAGTAAGTAGCCATTTAATAAATAGTAGGTTGCAATTTAATAAATAGTAGGCAGCAATTTAATAAATAGTAGGTAACAATTTAATAAATAGTAGGTAACATTTTAATAAACAGAAGGTAACAATTTAATAAATAGTAGGTAACAATTCAATAAATAGTAGGTAACAATTTAATAAATAGTAGGTAACATTTTAATAAATAGTAGGTAACAATTTAATAAACAGTAGGTAACAATTTAATAAATAGTAGGTAACAATTTAATAAATAGTAGGTAACAATTTAATAAATAGTAGGTAACAATTTAATAAATAGTAGGTAACAATTTAGTAAATAGTAGGCAACAATTTAAAAAATAGTAAGTAGCAATTTAATAAATAGTGAGTAGCAATTTAGTAAATAGTAAGTAGCAATTTAATAATTAGTAAGTAACAATTTAATAAATTGTAATTAACAATTTAATAAATAGTAATTAACAATTTAATAAATAGTAAGTAACAATTTAATAAATAGAAAGTAACAATTTCATAAATAGTAGGTAGCAATTTAATAAATAGTAAGTAACAATTTAATAAATAGTAAGTAACAATTTAATAAATAGTAAGTAACAATTTAATAAATTGTATGTAACAATTTAATAAATTGTAGGTAACAATTTAATAAATAGTAGGTAACAATTTAATAAATAGTAGGTAACAATTTAATAAATAGTAATTAACAATTTAATAAATAGTAAGTAACAATTTTATAAATAGAAAGTAACAATTTCATAAATAGTAGGTAGCAATTTAATAAATAGTAAGTAACAATTTAATAAATAGTAAGTAACAATTTAATAAATAGAAAGTAACAATTTCATAAATAGTAGGGAGCAATTTAATAAATAGTAAGTAACAATTTAATAAATAGTAAGTAACTATTTAATAAATAGTAAGTAACAATTTAATAAATAGTAAGTAACAATTTAATAAATAGTAAGTAACAATTTAATAAATAGTAAGTAACAATTTTATAAATAGTAAGTGGCCATTTAATAAATAGTAGGTTGCAATTTAATAAATAGTAGGCAGCAATTTAATAAATAGTAGGTAACAATTTAATAAATAGGAGGTAACATTTTAATAAAGAGAAGGTAACAATTTAATAAATAGTAGGTAACAATTTAATAAATAGTAGGTAACAATTTAATAAATAGTAGGTAACAATTTAATAAATTGTATGTAACAATTTAATAAATTGTAGGTAACAATTTAATAAATAGTAGGTAACAATTTAATAAATACTAGGTAAAAATTTAATAAACAGTAGGTAACAATTTAATAAATAGTAGGTAACAATTTAATAAATAGTAGGTAACAATTTAATAAATAGTAAGTAACAATTTAATAAATAGTAAGTAACAATTTAATAAATTGTATGTAACAATTTAATAAATTGTAGGTAACAATTTAATATATAGTAGGTAACAATTTAATAAATAGTAGGTAACAATTTAATAAATAGTAATTAACAATTTAATAAATATTAAGTAACAATTTAATAAATAGTAAGTAACAATTTAATAAATAGTAAGTAACAATTTAATAAATAGTAAGTAACAATTTAATAAATAGTAAGTAACAATTTAATAAATAGTAAGTAGCCATTTAATAAATAGTAGGTTGCAATTTAATAAATAGTAGGCAGCAATTTAATAAATAGTTGGTAACAATTTAATAAATAGTAGGTAACATTTTAATAAACAGAAGGTAACAATTTAATAAATAGTAGGTAACAATTTAATAAATAGTAGGTAACAATTTAATAAATAGTAATTAACAATTTAATAAATAGTAAGTAACAATTTAATAAATAGAAAGTAACAATTTCATAAATAGTAGGTAGAAATTTAATAAATAGTAAGTAACAATTTAAGAAATAGTAAGTAACAATTTAATAAATAGTAAGTAACAATTTAATAAATAGTAAGTAACAATTTAATAAATAGTAAGTAACAATTTAATAAATAGTAAGTAGCCATTTAATAAATAGTAGGTTGCAATTTAATAAATAGTAGGCAGCAATTTAATAAATAGTAGGTAACAATTTAATAAATAGTAGGTAACATTTTAATAAACAGAAGGTAACAATTTAATAAATAGTAGGTAACAATTCAATAAATAGTAGGTAACAATTTAATAAATAGTAGGTAACATTTTAATAAATAGTAGGTAACAATTTAATAAACAGTAGGTAACAATTTAATAAATAGTAGGTAACAATTTAATAAATAGTAGGTAACAATTTAATAAATAGTAGGTAACAATTTAATAAATAGTAGGTAACAATTTAGTAAATAGTAGGCAACAATTTAAAAAATAGTAAGTAGCAATTTAATAAATAGTGAGTAGCAATTTAGTAAATAGTAAGTAGCAATTTAATAATTAGTAAGTAACAATTTAATAAATTGTAATTAACAATTTAATAAATAGTAATTAACAATTTAATAAATAGTAAGTAACAATTTAATAAATAGAAAGTAACAATTTCATAAATAGTAGGTAGCAATTTAATAAATAGTAAGTAACAATTTAATAAATAGTAAGTAACAATTTAATAAATAGTAAGTAACAATTTAATAAATTGTATGTAACAATTTAATAAATTGTAGGTAACAATTTAATAAATAGTAGGTAACAATTTAATAAATAGTAGGTAACAATTTAATAAATAGTAATTAACAATTTAATAAATAGTAAGTAACAATTTTATAAATAGAAAGTAACAATTTCATAAATAGTAGGTAGCAATTTAATAAATAGTAAGTAACAATTTAATAAATAGTAAGTAACAATTTAATAAATAGAAAGTAACAATTTCATAAATAGTAGGGAGCAATTTAATAAATAGTAAGTAACAATTTAATAAATAGTAAGTAACTATTTAATAAATAGTAAGTAACAATTTAATAAATAGTAAGTAACAATTTAATAAATAGTAAGTAACAATTTAATAAATAGTAAGTAACAATTTTATAAATAGTAAGTGGCCATTTAATAAATAGTAGGTTGCAATTTAATAAATAGTAGGCAGCAATTTAATAAATAGTAGGTAACAATTTAATAAATAGTAGGTAACATTTTAATAAAGAGAAGGTAACAATTTAATAAATAGTAGGTAACAATTTAATAAATAGTAGGTAACAATTTAATAAATAGTAGGTAACAATTTAATAAATTGTATGTAACAATTTAATAAATTGTAGGTAACAATTTAATAAATAGTAGGTAACAATTTAATAAATAGTAATTAACAATTTAATAAATAGTAAGTAACAATTTAATAAATAGAAAGTAACAATTTCATAAATAGTAGGGAGCAATTTAATAAATAGGAAGTAACAATTTAATAAATAGTAAGTAACAATTTAATAAATAGTAAGTAACAATTTAATAAATAGTAAGTAACAATTTAATAAATAGTAAGTAACAATTTAATAAATAGTAAGTAGCCATTTAATAAATAGTAGGTTGCAATTTAATAAATAGTAGGCAGCAATTTAATAAATAGTAGGTAACAATTTAATAAATAGTAGGTAACATTTTAATAAACAGAAGGTAACAATTTAATAAATAGTAGGTAACAATTTAATAAATAGTAGGTAACAATTTAATAAATAGTAGGTAACATTTTAATAAATAGTAGGTAACCATTTAATAAATAGTAGGTAACAATTTAATAAATAGTAGGTAACAATTTAATAAATAGTAGGTAACAATTTAATAAATAGTAGGTAACAATTTAATAAATAGTAGGTAACAATTTAATAAATAGTAGGTAACAATTTAATAAATAGTAGGTAACAATTTAATAAATAGTAATTAACAATTCAATAAATAGTAAGTAACAATTTTATAAATAGAAAGTAACAATTTCATAAATATTAGGTAGCAATTTAATAAATAGTAAGTAACAATTTAATAAATAGTAAGTAACAATTTAGTAAATAGTAGGCAACAATTTAAAAAATAGTAAGTAGCAATTTATTAAATAGTGAGTAGCAACTTAGTAAATAGTAAGTAGCAATTTAATAAATAGTAAGTAACAATTTAATAAATTGTAATTAACAATTTAATAAATAGTAATTAACAATTTAATAAATAGTAAGTAACAATTTAATAAATAGAAAGTAACAATTTCATAAATAGTAGGTAGCAATTTAATAAATAGTAAGTAACAATTTAATAAATAGTAAGTAACAATTTAATAAATAGTAAGTAACAATTTAATAAATTGTATGTAACAATTTAATAAATTGTAGGTAACAATTTAATAAATAGTAGGTAACAATTTAATAAATAGTAGGTAACAATTTAATAAATAGTAATTAACAATTTAATAAATAGTAAGTAACAATTTAATAAATAGAAAGTAACAATTTCATAAATAGTAGGTAGAAATTTAATAAATAGTAAGTAACAATTTAAGAAATAGTAAGTAACAATTTAATAAATAGTAAGTAACAATTTAATAAATAGTAAGTAACAATTTAATAAATAGTAAGTAACAATTTAATAAATAGTAAGTAGCCATTTAATAAATAGTAGGTTGCAATTTAATAAATAGTAGGCAGCAATTTAATAAATAGTAGGTAACAATTTAATAAATAGTAGGTAACATTTTAATAAACAGAAGGTAACAATTTAATAAATAGTAGGTAACAATTCAATAAATAGTAGGTAACAATTTAATAAATAGTAGGTAACATTTTAATAAATAGTAGGTAACAATTTAATAAATAGTAGGTAACAATTTAATAAATAGTGAGTAGCAATGTAATAAATAGTAAGTAGCAATTTAATAAATTGTAAGTAACAATTTAATAAATAGTAATTAACAATTTAATAAATAGTAATTAACAATTTAATAAATAGTAAGTAACAATTTAATAAATAGTAAGTAACAATTTAATAAATAGTAAGTAACAATTTAATAAATATTAAGTAAAAACTTTTAATAAATAGTAAATAACTATTTAATAAATAGTAAGTAACAATTTAATAAATTGTATGCAACAATTTAATAAATAGTAGGTAACAATTTAATAAATAGTAGGTAACAATTTAATAAATAGTAGGTAACAATTTAATAAATACTAGGTAACAATTTAATAAATAGTAGGTAACAATTTAATAAATAGTACGTAACATTTTAATAAATAGTAGGTAACAATTTAATAAATAGTTGGAAACAATTTAATAAATAGTAGGTAACAATTTAATAAATAGTAGGTAGCAATTTAATAAATAGTAGGTAGCAATTTAATAAATAGTAAGTAGCAATTTAATAAATAGTAAGTAGCAATTTAATATATAGTAAGTAGCAATTTAATAAATAGTAAGTAGCAATTTAATAAATAGTGAGTAGCAATTTAATAAATAGTAAGTAGCAATTTAATAAATCGTAAGTAACAATTTAATAAATAGTAATTAACAATTTAATAAATAGTAATTAACAATTTAATAAATAGTAAGAAACAATTTAATAAATAGTAAGTAACAATTTAAAAAATATTAAGTAACAATTTAATAAATAGTAAGTAACAATTTAATAAATTGTAAGTAACAATTTAATAAATTGTATGTAACAATTTAATAAATAGTAGGTAACAATTTAATAAATAGTAGGTAACAATTTAATAAATAGTAGGTAACAATTTAATAAATACCAGGTAAAAATTTAATAAACAGTAGGTAACAATTTAATAAATAGTAGGTAACAATTTAATAAATAGTAGGTAACAATTTAATAAATAGTAAGTAACAATTTAATAAATAGTAAGTAACAATTTAATAAATTGTATGTAACAATTTAATAAATTGTAGGTAACAATTTAATATATAGTAGGTAACAATTTAATAAATAGTAGGTAACAATTTAATAAATAGTAATTAACAATTTAATAAATATTAAGTAACAATTTAATAAATAGTAAGTAACAATTTAATAAATAGTAAGTAACAATTTAATAAATAGTAAGTAACAATTTAATAAATAGTAAGTAACAATTTAATAAATAGTAAGTAGCCATTTAATAAATAGTAGGTTGCAATTTAATAAATAGTAGGCAGCAATTTAATAAATAGTTGGTAACAATTTAATAAATAGTAGGTAACATTTTAATAAACAGAAGGTAACAATTTAATAAATAGTAGGTAACAATTTAATAAATAGTAGGTAACAATTTAATAAATAGTAATTAACAATTTAATAAATAGTAAGTAACAATTTAATAAATAGAAAGTAACAATTTCATAAATAGTAGGTAGAAATTTAATAAATAGTAAGTAACAATTTAAGAAATAGTAAGTAACAATTTAATAAATAGTAAGTAACAATTTAATAAATAGTAAGTAACAATTTAATAAATAGTAAGTAACAATTTAATAAATAGTAAGTAGCCATTTAATAAATAGTAGGTTGCAATTTAATAAATAGTAGGCAGCAATTGAATAAATAGTAGGTAACAATTTAATAAATAGTAGGTAACATTTTAATAAACAGAAGGTAACAATTTAATAAATAGTAGGTAACAATTCTATAAATAGTAGGTAACAATTTAATAAATAGTAGGTAACATTTTAATAAATAGTAGGTAACAATTTAATAAACAGTAGGTAACAATTTAATAAATAGTAGGTAACAATTTAATAAATAGTAGGTAACAATTTAATAAATAGTAGGTAACAATTTAATAAATAGTAGGTAACAATTTAGTAAATAGTAGGCAACAATTTAAAAAATAGTAAGTAGCAATTTAATAAATAGTGAGTAGCAATTTAGTAAATAGCAAGTAGCAATTTAATAAATAGTAAGTAACAATTTAATAAATTGTAATTAACAATTTAATAAATAGTAATTAACAATTTAATAAATAGTAAGTAACAATTTAATAAATAGAAAGTAACAATTTCATAAATAGTAGGTAGCAATTTAATAAATAGTAAGTAACAATTTAATAAATAGTAAGTAGCCATTTAATAAATAGTAGGTTGCAATTTAATAAATAGTAGGCAGCAATTTAATAAATAGTAGGTAACAATTTAATAAATAGTAGGTAACATTTTAATAAACAGAAGGTAACAATTTAATAAATAGTAGGTAACAATTTAATAAATAGTAGGTAACAATTTAATAAATAGTAGGTAACATTTTAATAAATAGTAGGTAACCATTTAATAAATAGTAGGTAACAATTTAATAAATAGTAGGTAACAATTTAATAAATAGTAGGTAACAATTTAATAAATAGTAGGTAACAATTTAATAAATAGTAGGTAACAATTTAATAAATAGTAGGTAACAATTTAATAAATAGTAGGTAACAATTTAATAAATAGTAGGTAACAATTTAATAAATAGTAGGTAACAATTTAGTAAATAGTAGGCAACAATTTAAAAAATAGTAAGTAGCAATTTAATAAATAGTGAGTAGCAATTTAGTAAATAGTAAGTAGCAATTTAATAAATAGTAAGTAACAATTTAATAAATTGTAATTAACAATTTAATAAATAGTAATTAACAATTTAATAAATAGTAAGTAACAATTTAATAAATAGAAAGTAACAATTTCATAAATAGTAAGTAACAATTTAATAAATTGTAAGTAACAATTTAATAAATTGTATGTAACAATTTAATAAATAGTAGGTAACAATTTAATAAATAGTAGGTAACAATTTAATAAATAGTAGGTAACAATTTAATAAATACTAGGTAACAATTTAATAAACAGTAGGTAACAATTTAATAAATAGTAGGTAACAATTTAATAAATAGTAGGTAACAATTTAATAAATAGTAAGTAACAATTTAATAAATAGTAAGTAACAATTTAATAAATTGTATGTAACAATTTAATAAATTGTAGGTAACAATTTAATATATAGTAGGTAACAATTTAATAAATAGTAGGTAACAATTTAATAAATAGTAATTAACAATTTAATAAATATTAAGTAACAATTTAATAAATAGAAAGTAACAATTTCATAAATAGTAGGTAGCAATTTAATAAATAGTAAGTAACAATTTAATAAATAGTAAGTAACAATTTAATAAATAGTAAGTAACAATTTAATAAATAGTAAGTAACAATTTAATAAATAGTAAGTAACAATTTAATAAATAGTAAGTAACAATTTAATAAATAGTAAGTAGCCATTTAATAAATAGTAGGTTGCAATTTAATAAATAGTAGGCAGCAATTTAATAAATAGTTGGTAACAATTTAATAAATAGTAGGTAACATTTTAATAAACAGAAGGTAACAATTTAATAAATAGTAGGTAACAATTTAATAAATAGTAGGTAACAATTTAATAAATAGTAATTAACAATTTAATAAATAGTAAGTAACAATTTAATAAATAGAAAGTAACAATTTCATAAATAGTAGGTAGAAATTTAATAAATAGTAAGTAACAATTTAAGAAATAGTAAGTAACAATTTAATAAATAGTAAGTAACAATTTAATAAATAGTAAGTAACAATTTAATAAATAGTAAGTAGCCATTTAATAAATAGTAGGTTGCAATTTAATAAATAGTAGGCAGCAATTTAATAAATAGTAGGTAACAATTTAATAAATAGTAGGTAACATTTTAATAAACAGAAGGTAACAATTTAATAAATAGTAGGTAACAATTCAATAAATAGTAGGTAACAATTTAATAAATAGTAGGTAACATTTTAATAAATAGTAGGTAACAATTTAATAAATAGTAGGTAACAATTTAATAAATAGTGAGTAGCAATTTAATAAATAGTAATTAACAATTTAATAAATTGTAAGTAACAATTTAATAAATAGTAATTAACAATTTAATAAATATTAAGTAAAAACTTTTAATAAATAGTAAATAACAATTTAATAAATAGTAAGTAACAATTTAATAAATTGTATGCAACAATTTAATAAATAGTAGGTAACAATTTAATAAATAGTAGGTAACAATTTAATAAATAGTAGGTAACAATTTAATAAATACTAGGTAACAATTTAATAAATAGTAGGTAACAATTTAATAAATAGTGAGTAGCAATTTAATAAATAGTAAGTAGCAATTTAATAAATTTTAAGTAACAATTTAATAAATAGTAATTAACAATTTAATAAATAGTAATTAACAATTTAATAAATAGTAAGTAACAATTTAATAAATAGTAAGTAACAATTTAATAAATATTAAGTAAAAACTTTTAATAAATAGTAAATAACAATTTAATAAATAGTAAGTAACAATTTAATAAATTGTATGCAACAATTTAATAAATAGTAGGTAACAATTTAATAAATAGTAGGTAACAATTTAATAAATAGTAGGTAACAATTTAATAAATACTAGGTAACAATTTAATAAATAGTAGGTAACAATTTAATAAATAGTACGTAACAATTTAATAAATAGTAGGTAACAATTTAATAAATAGTTGGAAACAATTTAATAAATAGTAGGTAACAATTTAATAAATAGTAGGTAGCAATTTAATAAATAGTAGGTAGCAATTTAATAAATAGTAAGTAGCAATTTAATAAATAGTAAGTAGCAATTTAATAAATAGTAAGTAGCAATTTAATAAATAGTAAGTAGCAATTTAATAAATAGTGAGTAGCAATTTAATAAATAGTAAGTAGCAATTTAATAAATTGTAAGTAACAATTTAATAAATAGTAATTAACAATTTAATAAATAGTAATTAACAATTTAATAAATAGTAAGAAACAATTTAATAAATAGTAAGTAACAATTTAAAAAATATTAAGTAACAATTTAATAAATAGTAAGTAACAATTTAATAAATTGTAAGTAACAATTTAATAAATAGTAAGTAACAATTTAATAAATTGTAAGTAACAATTTAATAAATTGTATGTAACAATTTAATAAATAGTAGGTAACAATTTAATAAATAGTAGGTAACAATTTAATAAATAGTAGGTAACAATTTAATAAATACTAGGTAACAATTTAATAAATACTAGGTAACAATTTAATAAACAGTAGGTAACAATTTAATAAATAGTAGGTAAGAATTTAATAAATAGTAGGTAACAATTTAATAGATAGGAAGTAACAATTTAATAAATAGTAAGTAACAATTTAATAAATTGTATGTAACAATTTAATAAATTGTAGGTAACAATTTAATATATAGTAGGTAACAATTTAATAAATAGTAAGTAACAATTTAATAAATAGTAAGTAACAATTTAATAAATAGTAAGTAACAATTTAATAAATAGTAAGTAACAATTTAATAAATAGTAAGTAGCCATTTAATAAATAGTAGGTTGCAATTTAATAAATAGTAGGCAGCAATTTAATAAATAGTTGTTAACAATTTAATAAATAGTAGGTAACATTTTAATAAACAGAAGGAAACAATTTAATAAATAGTAGGTAACAATTTAATAAATAGTGAGTAGCAATTTAATAAATAGTAAGTAGCAATTTAATAAATTTTAAGTAACAATTTAATAAATAGTAATTAACAATTTAATAAATAGTAATTAACAATTTAATAAATAGTAAGTAACAATTTAATAAATAGTAAGTAACAATTTAATAAATATTAAGTAAAAACTTTTATTAAATAGTAAATAACAATTTAATAAATAGTAAGTAACAATTTAATAAATTGTATGCAACAATTTAATAAATAGTAGGTAACAATTTAATAAATAGTAGGTAACAATTTAATAAATAGTAGGTAACAATTTAATAAATACTAGGTAACAATTTAATAAATAGTAGGTAACAATTTAATAAATAGTACGTAACAATTTAATAAATAGTAGGTAACAATTTAATAAATAGTTGGAAACAATTTAATAAATAGTAGGTAACAATTTAATAAATAGTAGGTAGCAATTTAATAAATAGTAGGTAGCAATTTAATAAATAGTAAGTAGCAATTTAATAAATAGTAAGTAGCAATTTAATAAATAGTAAGTAGCAATTTAATAAATAGTAAGTAACAATTTAATAAATAGTAAGTAGCCATTTAATAAATAGTAGGTTGCAATTTAATAAATAGTAGGCAGCAATTTAATAAATAGTAGGTAACAATTTAATAAATAGTAGGTAACATTTTAATAAACAGAAGGTAACAATTTAATAAATAGTAGGTAACAATTCAATAAATAGTAGGTAACAATTTAATAAATAGTAGGTAACATTTTAATAAATAGTAGGTAACAATTTAATAAATAGTAGGTAACAATTTAATAAATAGTGAGTAGCAATTTAATAAATAGTAATTAACAATTTAATAAATTGTAAGTAACAATTTAATAAATAGTAATTAACAATTTAATAAATATTAAGTAAAAACTTTTAATAAATAGTAAATAACAATTTAATAAATAGTAAGTAACAATTTAATAAATTGTATGCAACAATTTAATAAATAGTAGGTAACAATTTAATAAATAGTAGGTAACAATTTAATAAATAGTAGGTAACAATTTAATAAATACTAGGTAACAATTTAATAAATAGTAGGTAACAATTTAATAAATAGTGAGTAGCAATTTAATAAATAGTAAGTAGCAATTTAATAAATTTTAAGTAACAATTTAATAAATAGTAATTAACAATTTAATAAATAGTAATTAACAATTTAATAAATAGTAAGTAACAATTTAATAAATAGTAAGTAACAATTTAATAAATATTAAGTAAAAACTTTTAATAAATAGTAAATAACAATTTAATAAATAGTAAGTAACAATTTAATAAATTGTATGCAACAATTTAATAAATAGTAGGTAACAATTTAATAAATAGTAGGTAACAATTTAATAAATAGTAGGTAACAATTTAATAAATACTAGGTAACAATTTAATAAATAGTAGGTAACAATTTAATAAATAGTACGTAACAATTTAATAAATAGTAGGTAGCAATTTAATAAATAGTAAGTAGCAATTTAATAAATAGTAAGTAGCAATTTAATAAATAGTAAGTAGCAATTTAATAAATAGTAAGTAGCAATTTAATAAATAGTGAGTAGCAATTTAATAAATAGTAAGTAGCAATTTAATAAATTGTAAGTAACAATTTAATAAATAGTAATTAACAATTTAATAAATAGTAATTAACAATTTAATAAATAGTAAGAAACAATTTAATAAATAGTAAGTAACAATTTAAAAAATATTAAGTAACAATTTAATAAATAGTAAGTAACAATTTAATAAATTGTAAGTAACAATTTAATAAATAGTAAGTAACAATTTAATAAATTGTAAGTAACAATTTAATAAATTGTATGTAACAATTTAATAAATAGTAGGTAACAATTTAATAAATAGTAGGTAACAATTTAATAAATAGTAGGTAACAATTTAATAAATACTAGGTAACAATTTAATAAACAGTAGGTAACAATTTAATAAATAGTAGGTAAGAATTTAATAAATAGTAGGTAACAATTTAATAGATAGGAAGTAACAATTTAATAAATAGTAAGTAACAATTTAATAAATTGTATGTAACAATTTAATAAATTGTAGGTAACAATTTAATATATAGTAGGTAACAATTTAATAAATAGTAAGTAACAATTTAATAAATAGTAAGTAACAATTTAATAAATAGTAAGTAACAATTTAATAAATAGTAAGTAACAATTTAATAAATAGTAAGTAGCCATTTAATAAATAGTAGGTTGCAATTTAATAAATAGTAGGCAGCAATTTAATAAATAGTTGTTAACAATTTAATAAATAGTAGGTAACATTTTAATAAACAGAAGGTAACAATTTAATAAATAGTAGGTAACAATTTAATAAATAGTAGGTAACAATTTAATAAATAGTAATTAACAATTTAATAAATAGTAAGTAACAATTTAATAAATAGAAAGTAACAATTTCATAAATAGTAGGTAGAAATTTAATAAATAGTAAGTAACAATTTAAGAAATAGTAAGTAACAATTTAATAAATAGTAAGTAACAATTTAATAAATAGTAAGTAACAATTTAATAAATAGTAAGTAACAATTTAATAAATAGTAAGTAGCCATTTAATAAATAGTAGGTTGCAATTTAATAAATAGTAGGCAGCAATTTAATAAATAGTAGGTAACAATTTAATAAATAGTAGGTAACATTTTAATAAACAGAAGGTAACAATTTAATAAATAGTAGGTAACAATTCAATAAATAGTAGGTAACAATTTAATAAATAGTAGGTAACATTTTAATAAATAGTAGGTAACAATTTAATAAACAGTAGGTAACAATTTAATAAAGAGTAGGTAACAATTTAATAAATAGTAGGTAACAATTTAATAAATAGTAGGTAACAATTTAATAAATAGTAGGTAACAATTTAGTAAATAGTAGGCAACAATTTAAAAAATAGTAAGTAGCAATTTAATAAATAGTGAGTAGCAATTTAGTAAATAGTAAGTAGCAATTTAATAAATAGTAAGTAACAATTTAATAAATTGTAATTAACAATTTAATAAATAGTAATTAACAATTTAATAAATAGTAAGTAACAATTTAATAAATAGAAAGTAACAATTTCATAAATAGTAGGTAGCAATTTAATAAATAGTAAGTAACAATTTAATAAATAGTAAGTAACAATTTAATAAATAGTAAGTAACAATTTAATAAATTGTATGTAACAATTTAATAAATTGTAGGTAACAATTTAATAAATAGTAGGTAACAATTTAATAAATAGTAGGTAACAATTTAATAAATAGTAATTAACAATTTAATAAATAGTAAGTAACAATTTTATAAATAGAAAGTAACAATTTCATAAATAGTAGGTAGCAATTTAATAAATAGTAAGTAACAATTTAATAAATAGTAAGTAACAATTTAGTATATAGTAGGCAACAATTTAAAAAATAGTAAGTAGCAATTTAATAAATAGTGAGTAGCAATTTAGTAAATAGTAAGTAGCAATTTAATAAATAGTAAGTAACAATTTAATAAATTGTAATTAACAATTTAATAAATAGTAATTAACAATTTAATAAATAGTAAGTAACAATTTAATAAATAGAAAGTAACAATTTCATAAATAGTAGGTAGCAATTTAATAAATAGTAAGTAACAATTTAATAAATAGTAAGTAACAATTTAATAAATAGTAAGTAACAATTTAATAAATTGTATGTAACAATTTAATAAATTGTATGTAACAATTTACTAAATAGTAGGTAACAATTTAATAAATAGTAGGTAACAATTTAATAAATAGTATGTAACAATTTAATAAATAGTAGGTAACAATTTAATAAATAGTAGGTAACAATTTAATAAATAGTGGGTAACAATTTAATAAATAGTAAGTAACAATTTAATAAGTAATAAGTAGCCATTTAATAAATAGTAAGTAGCAATTTAATCAATAGTAAGTAGCAATTTAATAAATAGTAAGTAGCAATTTAATAAATAGTAAGTAGCAATTTAATAAATAGTAAGTAGCTATTTAATAAATTGTAAGTAGCAATTTAATAAATAGTAAGTAGCAATTTAGTAAATAGTAAGTAACAATTTAATGAATAGTAATTAACAATTTAATAAATAGTAAGTAAAAATTTAATAAATAGTAAGTAACAATTTAATAAATAGTAAGTAACAATTTAATAATTAGTAAGTAACAATTTAATAAATAGTAAGAAGCCATTTAATAAATAGTAGGTGGCAATTTAATAAATAGTAGGTAGCAATTTAATAAATAGTAGGTAACAATTTAATAAATAGTAGGTAACAATTTAATAAATAGTAGGTAACAATTTAATAAATAGTAGGTAACGTTTTAATAAACAGAAGGTAACAATTTAATATATAGTAGGTAACAATTTAATAAATAGTAGGTAACAATTTAATAAATAGTAATTAACAATTTAATAAATATTAAGTAACAATTTAATAAATAGAAAGTAACAATTTCATAAATAGTAGGTAGCAATTTAATAAATAGTAAGTAACAATTTAATAAATAGTAAGTAACAATTTAATAAATAGTAAGTAACAATTTAATAAATAGTAAGTAACAATTTAATAAATAGTAAGTAACAATTTAATAAATAGTAAGTAGCCATTTAATAAATAGTAGGTTGCAATTTAATAAATAGTAGGCAGCAATTTAATAAATAGTTGGTAACAATTTAATAAATAGTACGTAACATTTTAATAAACAGAAGGTAACAATTTAATAAATAGTAGGTAACAATTTAATAAATAGTAGGTAACAATTTAATAAATAGTAGGTAACATTTTAATAAATAGTAGGTAACAATTTAATAAACAGTAGGTAACAATTTAATAAAGAGTAGGTAACAATTTAATAAATAGTAGGTAACAATTTAATAAATAGTAGGTAACAATTTAATAAATAGTAGGTAACAATTTAGTAAATAGTAGGCAACAATTTAAAAAATAGTAAGTAGCAATTTAATAAATAGTGAGTAGCAATTTAGTAAATAGTAAGTAGCAATTTAATAAATAGTAAGTAACAATTTAATAAATTGTAATTAACAATTTAATAAATAGTAATTAACAATTTAATAAATAGTAAGTAACAATTTAATAAATAGAAAGTAACAATTTCATAAATAGTAGGTAGCAATTTAATAAATAGTAAGTAACAATTTAATAAATAGTAAGTAACAATTTAATAAACAGTAAGTAACAATTTAATAAATTGTATGTAACAATTTAATAAATTGTAGGTAACAATTTAATAAATTGTAGGTAACAATTTAATAAATAGTAGGTAACAATTTAATAAATAGTAGGTAACAATTTAATAAATAGTAATTAACAATTTAATAAATAGTAAGTAACAATTTTATAAATAGAAAGTAACAATTTCATAAATAGTAGGTAGCAATTTAATAAATAGTAAGTAACAATTTAATAAATAGTAAGTAACAATTTAGTAAATAGTAGGCAACAATTTAAAAAATAGTAAGTAGCAATTTAATAAATAGTGAGTAGCAATTAAGTAAATAGTAAGTAGCAATTTAATAAATAGTAAGTAACAATTTAATAAATTGTAATTAACAATTTAATAAATAGTAATTAACAATTTAATAAATAGTAAGTAACAATTTAATAAATAGAAAGAAACAATTTCATAAATAGTAGGTAGCAATTTAATAAATAGTAAGTAACAATTTAATAAATAGTAAGTAACAATTTAATAAATAGTAAGTAACAATTTAATAAATTGTATGTAACAATTTAATAAATTGTAGGTAACAATTTACTAAATAGTAGGTAACAATTTAATAAATAGTAGGTAACAATTTAATAAATAGTAGGTAACAATTTAATAAATAGTAATTAGCAATTTAATAAATAGTAAGTAACAATTTTATAAATAGAAAGTAACAATTTCATAAATAGTAGGTAGCAATTTAATAAATAGTAAGTAACAATTTAATAAATAGTAAGTAACAATTTAGTAAATAGTAGGCAACAATTTAAAAAATAGTAAGTAGCAATTTAATAAATAGTGAGTAGCAACTTAGTAAATAGTAAGTAGCAATTTAATAAATAGTAAGTAACAATTTAATAAATTGTAAGTAACAATTTAATAAATTGTATGTAACAATTTAATAAATAGTAGGTAACAATTTAATAAATAGTAGGTAACAATTTAATAAATAGTAGGTAACAATTTAATAAATACTAGGTAAAAATTTAATAAACAGTAGGTAACAATTTAATAAATAGTAATTAACAATTTAATAAATAGTAAGAAACAATTTAATAAATAGTAAGTAACAATTTAAAAAATATTAAGTAACAATTTAATAAATTGTATGTAACAATTTAATAAATTGTAGGTAACAATTTAATATATAGTAGGTAACAATTTAATAAATAGTAGCTAACAATTTAATAAATAGTAATTAACAATTTAATAAATATTAAGTAACAATTTAATAAATAGTAAGTAACAATTTAATAAATAGTAAGTAACAATTTAATAAATAGTAAGTAACAATTTAATAAATAGTAAGTAACAATTTAATAAATAGTAAGTAGCCATTTAATAAATAGTAGGTTGCAATTTAATAAATAGTAGGCAGCAATTTAATAAATAGTTGGTAACAATTTAATAAATAGTAGGTAACATTTTAATAAACAGAATGTAACAATTTAATAAATAGTAGGTAACAATTTAATAAATAGTAGGTAACAATTTAATAAATAGTAATTAACAATTTAATAAATAGTAAGTAACAATTTAATAAATAGAAAGTAACAATTTCATAAATAGTAGGTAGAAATTTAATAAATAGTAAGTAACAATTTAATAAATTGTAAGTAACAATTTAATAAATTGTATGTAACAATTTAATAAATAGTAGGTAACAATTTAATAAATAGTAGGTAACAATTTAATAAATAGTAGGTAACAATTTAATAAATACTAGGTAACAATTTAATAAACAGTAGGTAACAATTTAATAAATAGTAGGTAACAATTTAATAAATAGTAGGTAACAATTTAATAAATAGTAAGTAACAATTTAATAAATAGTAAGTAACAATTTAATAAATTGTATGTAACAATTTAATAAATTGTAGGTAACAATTTAATATATAGTAGGTAACAATTTAATAAATAGTAGGTAACAATTTAATAAATAGTAATTAACAATTTAATAAATATTAAGTAACAATTTAATAAATAGAAAGTAACAATTTCATAAATAGTAGGTAGCAATTTAATAAATAGTAAGTAACAATTTAATAAATAGTAAGTAACAATTTAATAAATAGTAAGTAACAATTTAATAAATAGTAAGTAACAATTTAATAAATAGTAAGTAACAATTTAATAAATAGTAAGTAGCCATTTAATAAATAGTAGGTTGCAATTTAATAAATATTAGGCAGCAATTTAATAAATAGTTGGTAACAATTTAATAAATAGTAGGTTACATTTTAATAAACAGAAGGTAACAATTTAATAAATAGTAGGTAACAATTTAATAAATAGTAGGTAACAATTTAATAAATAGTAATTAACAATTTAATAAATAGTAAGTAACAATTTAATAAATAGAAAGTAACAATTTCATAAATAGTAGGTAGAAATTTAATAAATAGTATGTAACAATTTAAGAAATAGTAAGTAACAATTTAATAAATAGTAAGTAACCATTTAATAAATAGTAAGTAACAATTTAATAAATAGTAAGTAACAATTTAATAAATAGTAAGTAGCCATTTAATAAATAGTAGGTTGCAATTTAATAAATAGTAGGCAGCAATTTAATAAATAGTAGGTAACAATTTAATAAATAGTAGGTAACATTTTAATAAACAGAAGGTAACAATTTAATAAATAGTAGGTAACAATTCAATAAATAGTAGGTAACAATTTAATAAATAGTAGGTAACATTTTAATAAATAGTAGGTAACAATTTAATAAATAGTAGGTAACAATTTAATAAATAGTGAGTAGCAATTTAATAAATAGTAAGTAGCAATTTAATAAATTGTAAGTAACAATTTAATAAATAGTAATTAACAATTTAATAAATAGTAATTAACAATTTAATAAATAGTAAGTAACAATTTAATAAATAGTAAGTAACAATTTAATAAATATTAAGTAAAAACTTTTAATAAATAGTAAATAACAATTTAATAAATAGTAAGTAACAATTTAATAAATAGTAAGTAGCCATTTAATAAATAGTAGGTTGCAATTTAATAAATAGTAGGTAACAATTTAATAAATAGTAGGTAACAATTTAATAAATAGTAGGTAACAATTTAGTAAATAGTAGGCAACAATTTAAAAAATAGTAAGTAGCAATTTAATACATAGTGAGTAGCAATTTAGTAAATAGTAAGTAGCAGTTTAATAAATAGTAAGTAATAATTTAATAAATAATAAGTAATAATTTAATAAATTGTAATTAACAATTTAATAAATAGTAATTAACAATTTAATAAATAGTAAGTAACAATTTAATAAATAGAATGTAACAATTTCATAAATAGTAGGTAGCAATTTAATAAATAGTAAGTAACAATTTAATAAATAGTAAGTAACAATTTAATAAATAGTAAGTAACAATTTAATAATTTGTATGTATCAATTTAATAAATTGTAGGTAACAATTTAATAAATAGTAGGTAACAATTTAATAAATAGTAGGTAACAATTTAATAAATAGTAATTAACAATTCAATAAATAGTAAGTAACAATTTTATAAATAGAAAGTAACAATTTAATAAATAGTAAGTAGCCATTTAATAAATAGTAGGTTGCAATTTAATAAATAGTAGGCAGCAATTTAATAAATAGTTGGTAACAATTTAATAAATAGTAGGTTACATTTTAATAAACAGAAGGTAACAATTTAATAAATAGTAGGTAACAATTTAATAAATAGTAGGTAACAATTTAATAAATAGTAATTAACAATTTAATAAATAGTAAGTAACAATTTAATAAATAGAAAGTAACAATTTCATAAATAGTAGGTAGAAATTTAATAAATAGTATGTAACAATTTAAGAAATAGTAAGTAACAATTTAATAAATAGTAAGTAACAATTTAATAAATAGTAAGTAACAATTTAATAAATAGTAAGTAACAATTTAATAAATAGTAAGTAGCCATTTAATAAATAGTAGGTTGCAATTTAATAAATAGTAGGCAGCAATTTAATAAATAGTAGGTAACAATTTAATAAATAGTAGGTAACATTTTAATAAACAGAAGGTAACAATTTAATAAATAGTAGGTAACAATTCAATAAATATTAGGTAACAATTTAATAAATAGTAGGTAACATTTTAATAAATAGTAGGTAACAATTTAATAAATAGTAGGTAACAATTTAATAAATAGTAGGTAACAATTTAATAAATAGTAAGTAGCCATTTAATAAATAGTAGGTTGCAATTTAATAAATAGTAGGCAGCAATTTAATAAATAGTAGGTAACAATTTAATAAATAGTAGGTAACATTTTAATAAACAGAAGGTAACAATTTAATAAATAGTAGGTAACAATTCAATAAATAGTAGGTAACAATTTAATAAATAGTAGGTAACATTTTAATAAATAGTAGGTAACAATTTAATAAATAGTAGGTAACAATTTAATAAATAGTGAGTAGCAATTTAATAAATAGTAAGTAGCAATTTAATAAATTGTAAGTAACAATTTAATAAATAGTAATTAACAATTTAATAAATAGTAATTAACAATTTAATAAATAGTAAGTAACAATTTAATAAATAGTAAGTAACAATTTAATAAATATTAAGTAAAAACTTTTAATAAATAGTAAATAACAATTTAATAAATAGTATGTAACAATTTAATAAATAGTAAGTAGCCATTTAATAAATAGTAGGTTGCAATTTAATAAATAGTAGGTAACAATTTAATAAATAGTAGGTAACAATTTAATAAATAGTAGGTAACAATTTAGTAAATAGTAGGCAACAATTTAAAAAATAGTAAGTAGCAATTTAATAAATAGTGAGTAGCAATTTAGTAAATAGTAAGTAGCAATTTAATAAATAGTAAGTAATAATTTAATAAATAGTAAGTAATAATTTAATAAATTGTAATTAACAATTTAATAAATAGTAATTAACAATTTAATAAATAGTAAGTAACAATTTAATAAATAGAATGTAACAATTTCATAAATAGTAGGTAGCAATTTAATAAATAGTAAGTAACAATTTAATAAATAGTAAGTAACAATTTAATAAATAGTAAGTAACAATTTAATAAATTGTATGTATCAATTTAATAAATTGTAGGTAACAATTTAATAAATAGTAGGTAACAATTTAATAAATAGTAGGTAACAATTTAATAAATATTAATTAACAATTCAATAAATAGTAAGTAACAATTTTATAAATAGAAAGTAACAATTTCATAAATAGTAGGTAGCAATTTAATAAATAGTAAGTAACAATTTAATAAATAGTAAGTAACAATTTAGTAAATAGTAGGCAACAATTTAAAAAATAGTAAGTAGCAATTTAATAAATAGTGAGTAGCAACTTAGTAAATAGTAAGTAGCAATTTAATAAATAGTAAGTAACAATTTAATAAATTGTAATTAACAATTTAATAAATTGTAATTAACAATTTAATAAATAGTAAGTAACAATTTAATAAATAGAAAGTAACAATTTCATAAATAGTAGGTAGCAATTTAATAAATAGTAAGTAACAATTTAATAAATAGTAAGTAACAATTTTATAAATAGAAAGTAACAATTTCATAAATAGTAGGTAGCAATTTAATAAATAGTAAGTAACAATTTAATAAATAGTAAGTAACAATTTAGTAAATAGTAGGCAACAATTTAAAAAATAGTAAGTAGCAATTTAATAAATAGTGAGTAGCAACTTAGTAAATAGTAAGTAGCAATTTAATAAATAGTAAGTAACAATTTAATAAATTGTAAGTAACAATTTAATAAATTGTATGTAACAATTTAATAAATAGTAGGTAACAATTTAATAAATAGTAGGTAACAATTTAATAAATAGTAGGTAACAATTTAATAAATACTAGGTAAAAATTTAATAAACAGTAGGTAACAATTTAATAAATAGTAATTAACAATTTAATAAATAGTAAGAAACAATTTAATAAATAGTAAGTAACAATTTAAAAAATATTAAGTAACAATTTAATAAATTGTATGTAACAATTTAATAAATTGTAGGTAACAATTTAATATATAGTAGGTAACAATTTAATAAATAGTAGCTAACAATTTAATAAATAGTAATTAACAATTTAATAAATATTAAGTAACAATTTAATAAATAGTAAGTAACAATTTAATAAATAGTAAGTAACAATTTAATAAATAGTAAGTAACAATTTAATAAATAGTAAGTAACAATTTAATAAATAGTAAGTAGCCATTTAATAAATAGTAGGTTGCAATTTAATAAATAGTAGGCAGCAATTTAATAAATAGTTGGTAACAATTTAATAAATAGTAGGTAACATTTTAATAAACAGAAGGTAACAATTTAATAAATAGTAGGTAACAATTTAATAAATAGTAGGTAACAATTTAATAAATAGTAATTAACAATTTAATAAATAGTAAGTAACAATTTAATAAATAGAAAGTAACAATTTCATAAATAGTAGGTAGAAATTTAATAAATAGTAAGTAACAATTTAATAAATTGTAAGTAACAATTTAATAAATTGTATGTAACAATTTAATAAATAGTAGGTAACAATTTAATAAATAGTAGGTAACAATTTAATAAATAGTAGGTAACAATTTAATAAATACTAGGTAACAATTTAATAAACAGTAGGTAACAATTTAATAAATAGTAGGTAACAATTTAATAAATAGTAGGTAACAATTTAATAAATAGTAAGTAACAATTTAATAAATAGTAAGTAACAATTTAATAAATTGTATGTAACAATTTAATAAATTGTAGGTAACAATTTAATATATAGTAGGTAACAATTTAATAAATAGTAGGTAACAATTTAATAAATAGTAATTAACAATTTAATAAATATTAAGTAACAATTTAATAAATAGAAAGTAACAATTTCATAAATAGTAGGTAGCAATTTAATAAATAGTAAGTAACAATTTAATAAATAGTAAGTAACAATTTAATAAATAGTAAGTAACAATTTAATAAATAGTAAGTAACAATTTAATAAATAGTAAGTAACAATTTAATAAATAGTAAGTAGCCATTTAATAAATAGTAGGTTGCAATTTAATAAATATTAGGCAGCAATTTAATAAATAGTTGGTAACAATTTAATAAATAGTAGGTTACATTTTAATAAACAGAAGGTAACAATTTAATAAATAGTAGGTAACAATTTAATAAATAGTAGGTAACAATTTAATAAATAGTAATTAACAATTTAATAAATAGTAAGTAACAATTTAATAAATAGAAAGTAACAATTTCATAAATAGTAGGTAGAAATTTAATAAATAGTATGTAACAATTTAAGAAATAGTAAGTAACAATTTAATAAATAGTAAGTAACCATTTAATAAATAGTAAGTAACAATTTAATAAATAGTAAGTAACAATTTAATAAATAGTAAGTAGCCATTTAATAAATAGTAGGTTGCAATTTAATAAATATTAGGCAGCAATTTAATAAATAGTAGGTAACAATTTAATAAATAGTAGGTAACATTTTAATAAACAGAAGGTAACAATTTAATAAATAGTAGGTAACAATTCAATAAATAGTAGGTAACAATTTAATAAATAGTAGGTAACATTTTAATAAATAGTAGGTAACAATTTAATAAATAGTAGGTAACAATTTAATAAATAGTGAGTAGCAATTTAATAAATAGTAAGTAGCAATTTAATAAATTGTAAGTAACAATTTAATAAATAGTAATTAACAATTTAATAAATAGTAATTAACAATTTAATAAATAGTAAGTAACAATTTAATAAATAGTAAGTAACAATTTAATAAATATTAAGTAAAAACTTTTAATAAATAGTAAATAACAATTTAATAAATAGTAAGTAACAATTTAATAAATAGTAAGTAGCCATTTAATAAATAGTAGGTTGCAATTTAATAAATAGTAGGTAACAATTTAATAAATAGTAGGTAACAATTTAATAAATAGTAGGTAACAATTTAGTAAATAGTAGGCAACAATATAAAAAATAGTAAGTAGCAATTTAATACATAGTGAGTAGCAATTTAGTAAATAGTAAGTAGCAATTTAATAAATAGTAAGTAATAATTTAATAAATAATAAGTAATAATTTAATAAATTGTAATTAACAATTTAATAAATAGTAATTAACAATTTAATAAATAGTAAGTAACAATTTAATAAATAGAATGTAACAATTTCATAAATAGTAGGTAGCAATTTAATAAATAGTAAGTAACAATTTAATAAATAGTAAGTAACAATTTAATAAATAGTAAGTAACAATTTAATAAATTGTATGTATCAATTTAATAAATTGTAGGTAACAATTTAATAAATAGTAGGTAACAATTTAATAAATAGTAGGTAACAATTTAATAAATAGTAATTAACAATTCAATAAATAGTAAGTAACAATTTTATAAATAGAAAGTAACAATTTAATAAATAGTAAGTAGCCATTTAATAAATAGTAGGTTGCAATTTAATAAATAGTAGGCAGCAATTTAATAAATAGTTGGTAACAATTTAATAAATAGTAGGTTACATTTTAATAAACAGAAGGTAACAATTTAATAAATAGTAGGTAACAATTTAATAAATAGTAGGTAACAATTTAATAAATAGTAATTAACAATTTAATAAATAGTAAGTAACAATTTAATAAATAGAAAGTAACAATTTCATAAATAGTAGGTAGAAATTTAATAAATAGTATGTAACAATTTAAGAAATAGTAAGTAACAATTTAATAAATAGTAAGTAACAATTTAATAAATAGTAAGTAACAATTTAATAAATAGTAAGTAACAATTTAATAAATAGTAAGTAGCCATTTAATAAATAGTAGGTTGCAATTTAATAAATAGTAGGCAGCAATTTAATAAATAGTAGGTAACAATTTAATAAATAGTAGGTAACATTTTAATAAACAGAAGGTAACAATTTAATAAATAGTAGGTAACAATTCAATAAATAGTAGGTAACAATTTAATAAATAGTAGGTAACATTTTAATAAATAGTAGGTAACAATTTAATAAATAGTAGGTAACAATTTAATAAATAGTGAGTAGCAATTTAATAAATAGTAAGTAGCAATTTAATAAATTGTAAGTAACAATTTAATAAATAGTAATTAACAATTTAATAAATAGTAATTAACAATTTAATAAATAGTAAGTAACAATTTAATAAATAGTAAGTAACAATTTAATAAATATTAAGTAAAAACTTTTAATAAATAGTAAATAACAATTTAATAAATAGTAAGTAACAATTTAATAAATAGTAAGTAGCCATTTAATAAATAGTAGGTTGCAATTTAATAAATAGTAGGTAACAATTTAATAAATAGTAGGTAACAATTTAATAAATAGTAGGTAACAATTTAGTAAATAGTAGGCAACAATTTAAAAAATAGTAAGTAGCAATTTAATAAATAGTGAGTAGCAATTTAGTAAATAGTAAGTAGCAATTTAATAAATAGTAAGTAATAATTTAATAAATAGTAAGTAATAATTTAATAAATTGTAATTAACAATTTAATAAATAGTAATTAACAATTTAATAAATAGTAAGTAACAATTTAATAAATAGAATGTAACAATTTCATAAATAGTAGGTAGCAATTTAATAAATAGTAAGTAACAATTTAATAAATAGTAAGTAACAATTTAATAAATAGTAAGTAACAATTTAATAAATTGTATGTATCAATTTAATAAATTGTAGGTAACAATTTAATAAATAGTAGGTAACAATTTAATAAATAGTAGGTAACAATTTAATAAATATTAATTAACAATTCAATAAATAGTAAGTAACAATTTTATAAATAGAAAGTAACAATTTCATAAATAGTAGGTAGCAATTTAATAAATAGTAAGTAACAATTTAATAAATAGTAAGTAACAATTTAGTAAATAGTAGGCAACAATTTAAAAAATAGTAAGTAGCAATTTAATAAATAGTGAGTAGCAACTTAGTAAATAGTAAGTAGCAATTTAATAAATAGTAAGTAACAATTTAATAAATTGTAATTAACAATTTAATAAATTGTAATTAACAATTTAATAAATAGTAAGTAACAATTTAATAAATAGAAAGTAACAATTTCATAAATAGTAGGTAGCAATTTAATAAATAGTAAGTAACAATTTAATAAATAGTAAGTAACAATTTAATAAATAGTAAGTAACAATTTAATAAATTGTATGTAACAATTTAATAAATTGCAGGTAACAATTTAATAAATAGTAGGTAACAATTTAATAAATAGTAGGTAACAATTTAATAAATAGTAATTAACAATTTAATAAATAGTAAGTAACAATTTAATAAATAGAAAGTAACAATTTCATAAATAGTAGGTAGAAATTTAATAAATAGTAAGTAACAATTTTAGAAATAGTAAGTAACAATTTAATAAATAGTAAGTAACAATTTAATAAATAGTAAGTAACAATTTAATAAATAGTAAGTAACAATTTAATAAATAGTAAGTAGCCATTTAATAAATAGTAGGTTGCAATTTAATAAATAGTAGGCAGCAATTTAATAAATAGTAGGTAACAATTTAATAAATAGTAGGTAACATTTTAATAAACAGAAGGTAACAATTTAATAAATAGTAGGTAACAATTCAATAAATAGTAGGTAACAATTTAATAAATAGTAGGTAACATTTTAATAAATAGTAGGTAACAATTTAATAAATAGTAGGTAACAATTTAATAAATAGTGAGTAGCAATTTAATAAATAGTAAGTAGCAATTTAATAAATTGTAAGTAACAATTTAATAAATAGTAATTAACAATTTAATAAATAGTAATTAACAATTTAATAAATAGTAAGTAACAATTTAATAAATAGTAAGTAACAATTTAATAAATAGTAAGTAACAATTTAATAAATATTAAGTAAAAACTTTTAATAAATAGTAAATAACTATTTAATAAATAGTAAGTAACAATTTAATAAATTGTATGCAACAATTTAATAAATAGTAGGTAACAATTTAATAAATAGTAGGTAACAATTTAATAAATAATAGGTAACAATTTAATAAATACTAGGTAACAATTTAATAAATAGTAGGTAACAATTTAATAAATAGTACGTAACAATTTAATAAATAGTAGGTAACAATTTAATAAATAGTTGGAAACAATTTAATAAATAGTAGGTAACAATTTAATAAATAGTAGGTAGCAATTTAATAAATAGTAGGTAGCAATTTAATAAATAGTAAGTAGCAATTTAATAAATAGTAAGTAGCAATTTAATATATAGTAAGTAGCAATTTAATAAATAGTAAGTAGCAATTTAATAAATAGTGAGTAGCAATTTAATAAATAGTAAGTAGCAATTTAATAAATCGTAAGTAACAATTTAATAAATAGTAATTAACAATTTAATAAATATTAATTAACAATTTAATAAATAGTAAGAAACAATTTAATAAATAGTAAGTAACAATTTAAAAAATATTAAGTAACAATTTAATAAATAGTAAGTAACAATTTAATAAATTGTAAGTAACAATTTAATAAATTGTATGTAACAATTTAATAAATAGTAGGTAACAATTTAATAAATAGTAGGTAACAATTTAATAAATAGTAGGTAACAATTTAATAAATACTAGGTAAAAATTTAATAAACAGTAGGTAACAATTTAATAAATAGTAGGTAACAATTTAATAAATAGTAGGTAACAATTTAATAAATAGTAAGTAACAATTTAATAAATAGTAAGTAACAATTTAATAAATAGTAAGTAACAATTTAATAAATAGTAAGTAGCCATTTAATAAATAGTAGGTTGCAATTTAATAAATAGTAGGCAGCAATTTAATAAATAGTTGGTAACAATTTAATAAATAGTAGGTAACATTTTAATAAACAGAAGGTAACAATTTAATAAATAGTAGGTAACAATTTAATAAATAGTAGGTAACAATTTAATAAATAGTAATTAACAATTTAATAAATAGTAAGTAACAATTTAATAAATAGAAAGTAACAATTTCATAAATAGTAGGTAGAAATTTAATAAATAGTAAGTAACAATTTAAGAAATAGTAAGTAACAATTTAATAAATAGTAAGTAACAATTTAATAAATAGTAAGTAACAATTTAATAAATAGTAAGTAACAATTTAATAAATAGTAAGTAGCCATTTAATAAATAGTAGGTTGCAATTTAATAAATAGTAGGCAGCAATTTAATAAATAGTAGGTAACAATTTAATAAATAGTAGGTAACATTTTAATAAACAGAAGGTAACAATTTAATAAATAGTAGGTAACAATTCAATAAATAGTAGGTAACAATTTAATAAATAGTAGGTAACATTTTAATAAATAGTAGGTAACAATTTAATAAACAGTAGGTAACAATTTAATAAATAGTAGGTAACAATTTAATAAATAGTAGGTAACAATTTAATAAAGAGTAGGTAACAATTTAATAAATAGTAGGTAACAATTTAGTAAATAGTAGGCAACAATTTAAAAAATAGTAAGTAGCAATTTAATAAATAGTGAGTAGCAATTTAGTAAATAGTAAGTAGCAATTTAATAAATAGTAAGTAACAATTTAATAAATTGTAATTAACAATTTAATAAATAGTAATTAACAATTTATTAAATAGTAAGTAACAATTTAATAAATAGAAAGTAACAATTTCATAAATAGTAGGTAGCAATTTAATAAATAGTAAGTAACAATTTAATAAATAGTAAGTAACAATTTAATAAATAGTAAGTAACAATTTAATAAATTGTATGTAACAATTTAATAAATTGTAGGTAACAATTTAATAAATAGTAGGTAACAATTTAATAAATAGTAGGTAACAATTTAATAAATAGTAATTAACAATTTAATAAATAGTAAGTAACAATTTTATAAATAGAAAGTAACAATTTCATAAATAGTAGGTAGCAATTTAATAAATAGTAAGTAACAATTTAATAAATAGTAAGTAACAATTTAATAAATAGAAAGAACCAATTTCATAAATAGTAGGGAGCAATTTAATAAATAGTAAGTAACAATTTAATAAATAGTAAGTAACAATTTAATAAATAGTAAGTAACAATTTAATAAATAGTAAGTAACAATTTAATAAATAGTAGGTAACAATTTAATAAATAGTAGGTAACAATTTAATAAATAGTAATTAACAATTTAATAAATAGTAAGTAACAATTTAATAAATAGAAAGTAACAATTACATAAATAGTAGGTAGAAATTTAATAAATAGTAAGTAACAATTTTAGAAATAGTAAGTAACAATTTAATAAATAGTAAGTAACAATTTAATAAATAGTAAGTAACAATTTAATAAATAGTAAGTAACAATTTAATAAATAGTAAGTAGCCATTTAATAAATTGTAGGTTGCAATTTAATAAATAGTAGGCAGCAATTTAATAAATAGTAGGTAACAATTTAATAAATAGTAGGTAACATTTTAATAAACAGAAGGTAACAATTTAATAAATAGTAGGTAACAATTCAATAAATAGTAGGTAACAATTTAATAAATAGTAGGTAACATTTTAATAAATAGTAGGTAACAATTTAATAAATAGTAGGTAACAATTTAATAAATAGTGAGTAGCAATTTAATAAATAGTAAGTAGCAATTTAATAAATTGTAAGTAACAATTTAATAAATAGTCATTAACAATTTAATAAATAGTAATTAACAATTTAATAAATAGTAAGTAACAATTTAATAAATAGTAAGTAACAATTTAATAAATAGTAAGTAACAATTTAATAAATATTAAGTAAAAACTTTTAATAAATAGTAAATAACTATTTAATAAATAGTAAGTAACAATTTAATAAATTGTATGCAACAATTTAATAAATAGTAGGTAACAATTTAATAAATAGTAGGTAACAATTTAATAAATAGTAGGTAACAATTTAATAAATACTAGGTAACAATTTAATAAATAGTAGGTAACAATTTAATAAATAGTACGTAACAATTTAATAAATAGTAGGTAACAATTTAATAAATAGTTGGAAACAATTTAATAAATAGTAGGTAACAATTTAATAAATAGTAGGTAGCAATTTAATAAATAGTAGGTAGCAATTTAATAAATAGTAAGTAGCAATTTAATAAATAGTAAGTAGCAATTTAATATATAGTAAGTAGCAATTTAATAAATAGTAAGTAGCAATTTAATAAATAGTGAGTAGCAATTTAATAAATAGTAAGTAGCAATTTAATAAATCGTAAGTAACAATTTAATAAATAGTAATTAACAATTTAATAAATATTAATTAACAATTTAATAAATAGTAAGAAACAATTTAATAAATAGTAAGTAACAATTTAAAAAATATTAAGTAACAATTTAATAAATAGTAAGTAACAATTTAATAAATTGTAAGTAACAATTTAATAAATTGTATGTAACAATTTAATAAATAGTAGGTAACAATTTAATAAATAGTAGGTAACAATTTAATAAATAGTAGGTAACAATTTAATAAATACTAGGTAAAAATTTAATAAACAGTAGGTAACAATTTAATAAATAGTAGGTAACAATTTAATAAATAGTAGGTAACAATTTAATAAATAGTAAGTAACAATTTAATAAATAGTAAGTAACAATTTAATAAATAGTAAGTAACAATTTAATAAATAGTAAGTAGCCATTTAATAAATAGTAGGTTGCAATTTAATAAATAGTAGGCAGCAATTTAATAAATAGTTGGTAACAATTTAATAAATAGTAGGTAACATTTTAATAAACAGAAGGTAACAATTTAATAAATAGTAGGTAACAATTTAATAAATAGTAGGTAACAATTTAATAAATAGTAATTAACAATTTAATAAATAGTAAGTAACAATTTAATAAATAGAAAGTAACAATTTCATAAATAGTAGGTAGAAATTTAATAAATAGTAAGTAACAATTTAAGAAATAGTAAGTAACAATTTAATAAATAGTAAGTAACAATTTAATAAATAGTAAGTAACAATTTAATAAATAGTAAGTAACAATTTAATAAATAGTAAGTAGCCATTTAATAAATAGTAGGTTGCAATTTAATAAATAGTATGCAGCAATTTAATAAATAGTAGGTAACAATTTAATAAATAGTAGGTAACATTTTAATAAACAGAAGGTAACAATTTAATAAATAGTAGGTAACAATTCAATAAATAGTAGGTAACAATTTAATAAATAGTAGGTAACATTTTAATAAATAGTAGGTAACAATTTAATAAACAGTAGGTAACAATTTAATAAATAGTAGGTAACAATTTAATAAATAGTAGGTAACAATTTAATAAAGAGTAGGTAACAATTTAATAAATAGTAGGTAACAATTTAGTAAATAGTAGGCAACAATTTAAAAAATAGTAAGTAGCAATTTAATAAATAGTGAGTAGCAATTTAGTAAATAGTAAGTAGCAATTTAATAAATAGTAAGTAACAATTTAATAAATTGTAATTAACAATTTAATAAATAGTAATTAACAATTTAATAAATAGTAAGTAACAATTTAATAAATAGAAAGTAACAATTTCATAAATAGTAGGTAGCAATTTAATAAATAGTAAGTAACAATTTAATAAATAGTAAGTAACAATTTAATAAATAGTAAGTAACAATTTAATAAATTGTATGTAACAATTTAATAAATTGTAGGTAACAATTTAATAAATAGTAGGTAACAATTTAATAAATAGTAGGTAACAATTTAATAAATAGTAATTAACAATTTAATAAATAGTAAGTAACAATTTTATAAATAGAAAGTAACAATTTCATAAATAGTAGGTAGCAATTTAATAAATAGTAAGTAACAATTTAATAAATAGTAAGTAACAATTTAATAAATAGAAAGAACCAATTTCATAAATAGTAGGGAGCAATTTAATAAATAGTAAGTAACAATTTAATAAATAGTAAGTAACAATTTAATAAATAGTAAGTAACAATTTAATAAATAGTAAGTAACAATTTAATAAATAGTAGGTAACAATTTAATAAATAGTAGGTAACAATTTAATAAATAGTAGGTAACATTTTAATAAATAGTAGGTAACCATTTAATAAATAGTAGGTAACAATTTATTAAATAGTAGGTAACAATTTAATAAATAGTAGGTAACAATTTAATAAATAGTAGGTAACAATTTAATAAATTGTATGTAACAATTTAATAAATAGTAGGTAACAATTTAATAAATAGTAATTAGCAATTTAATAAATAGTAAGTAACAATTTTATAAATAGAAAGTAACAATTTCATAAATAGTAGGTAGCAATTTAATAAATAGTAAGTAACAATTTAATAAATAGTAAGTAACAATTTAGTAAATAGTAGGCAACAATTTAATAAATAGTTGGTAACAATTTAATAAATAGTAGGTAACATTTTAATAAACAGAAGGTAACAATTTAATAAATAGTAGGCAACAATTTAAAAAATAGTAAGTAGCAATTTAATAAATAGTGAGTAGCAACTTAGTAAATAGTAAGTAGCAATTTAATAAATAGTAAGTAACAATTTAATAAATTGTAATTAACAATTTAATAAATAGTAATTAACAATTTAATAAATAGTAAGTAACAATTTAATAAATAGAAAGTAACAATTTCATAAATAGTAGGTAGCAATTTAATAAATAGTAAGTAACAATTTAATAAATAGTAAGTAGCCATTTAATAAATAGTAGGTTGCAATTTAATAAATAGTAGGCAGCAATTTAATAAATAGTAGGTAACAATTTAATAAATAGTAGGTAACATTTTAATAAACAGAAGGTAACAATTTAATAAATAGTAGGTAACAATTTAATAAATAGTAGCTAACAATTTAATAAATAGTAGGTAACATTTTAATAAATAGTAGGTAACCATTTAATAA
Organism: Andrena chrysosceles; assembly: GCA_963855975.1. Classification (NCBI taxonomy): domain Eukaryota; kingdom Metazoa; phylum Arthropoda; class Insecta; order Hymenoptera; family Andrenidae; genus Andrena; species Andrena chrysosceles. Next base: position 684,381 of record CAWLCU010000486.1, read on the forward strand.
ATAGTAGGTAACAATTTAATAAATAGTAGGTAACAATTTAATAAATAGTAGGTAACAATTTAATAAATAGTAGGTAACAATTTAATAAATAGTAGGTAACAATTTAATAAATAGTAGGTAACAATTTAATAAATAGTATGTAACAATTTAATAAATAGTAGGTAACAATTTAGTAAATAGTTGGCAACAATTTAAAAAATAGTAAGTAGCAATTTAATAAATAGTGAGTAGCAATTTAGTAAATAGTAAGTAGCAATTTAATAAATAGTAAGTAATAATTCAATAAATAGTAAGTAATAATTTAATAAATTGTAATTAACAATTTAATAAATAGTAATTAACAATTTAATAAATAGTAAGTAACAATTTAATAAATAGAATGTAACAATTTCATAAATAGTAGGTAGCAATTTAATGAATAGTAAGTAACAATTTAATAAATAGTAAGTAACAATTTAATAAATAGTAAGTAACAATTTAATAAATTGTATGTATCAATTTAATAAATTGTAGGTAACAATTTAATAAATAGTAGGTAACAATTTAATAAATAGTAGGTAACAATTTAATAAATAGTAATTAACAATTCAATAAATAGTAAGTAACAATTTTATAAATAGAAAGTAACAATTTCATAAATAGTAGGTAGCAATTTAATAAATAGTAAGTAACAATTTAATAAATAGTAAGTAACAATTTAGTAAATAGTAGGCAACAATTTAAAAAATAGTAAGTAGCAATTTAATAAATAGTGAGTAGCAACTTAGTAAATAGTAAGTAGCAATTTAATAAATAGTAAGTAACAATTTAATAAATTGTAATTAACAATTTAATAAATAGTAATTAACAATTTAATAAATAGTAAGTAACAATATAATAAATAGAAAGTAACAATTTCATAAATAGTAGGTAGCAATTTAATAAATAGTAAGTAACAATTTAATAAATAGTAAGTAACAATTTAATAAATAGTAAGTAACAATTTAATAAATTGTATGTAACAATTTAATAAATTGTAGGTAACAATTTAATAAATAGTAGGTAACAATTTAATAAATAGTAGGTAACAATTTAATAAATAGTAATTAACAATTTAATAAATAGTAAGTAACAATTTAATAAATAGAAAGTAACAATTTCATAAATAGTAGGTAGAAATTTAATAAATAGTAAGAAACAATTTAAGAAATAGTAAGTAACAATTTAATAAATAGTAAGTAACAATTTAATAAATAGTAAGTAACAATTTAATAAATAGTAAGTAACAATTTAATAAATAGTAAGTAGCCATTTAATAAATAGTAGGTTGCAATTTAATAAATAGTAGGCAGCAATTTAATAAATAGTAGGTAACAATTTAATAAATAGTAGGTAACATTTTAATAAACAGAAGGTAACAATTTAATAAATAGTAGGTAACAATTCAATAAATAGTAGGTAACAATTTAATAAATAGTAGGTAACATTTTAATAAATAGTAGGTAACAATTTAATAAATAGTAGGTAACAATTTAATAAATAGTGAGTAGCAATTTAATAAATAGTAAGTAGCAATTTAATAAATTGTAAGTAACAATTTAATAAATAGTAATTAACAATTTAATAAATAGTAATTAACAATTTCATAAATAGTAAGTAACAATTTAATAAATAGTAAGTAACAATTTAATAAATAGTAAGTAACAATTTAATAAATATTATGTAAAAACTTTTAATAAATAGTAAATAACTATTTAATAAATAGTAAGTAACAATTTAATAAATTGTATGCAACAATTTAATAAATAGTAGGTAACAATTTAATAAATAGTAGGTAACAATTTAATAAATAGTAGGTAACAATTTAATAAATACTAGGTAACAATTTAATAAATAGTAGGTAACAATTTAATAAATAGTACGTAACAATTTAATAAATAGTAGGTAACAATTTAATAAATAGTTGGAAACAATTTAATAAATAGTAGGTAACAATTTAATAAATAGTAGGTAGCAATTTAATAAATAGTAGGTAGCAATTTAATAAATAGTAAGTAGCAATTTAATAAATAGTAAGTAGCAATTTAATATATAGTAAGTAGCAATTTAATAAATAGTAAGTAGCAATTTAATAAATAGTGAGTAGCAATTTAATAAATAATAAGTAGCAATTTAATAAATCGTAAGTAACAATTTAATAAATAGTAATTAACAATTTAATAAATAGTAATTAACAATTTAATAAATAGTAAGAAACAATTTAATAAATAGTAAGTAACAATTTAAAAAATATTAAGTAACAATTTAATAAATAGTAAGTAACAATTTAATAAATTGTAAGTAACAATTTAATAAATTGTATGTAACAATTTAATAAATAGTAGGTAACAATTTAATAAATAGTAGGTAACAATTTAATAAATAGTAGGTAACAATTTAATAAATACTAGGTAAAAATTTAATAAACAGTAGGTAACAATTTAATAAATAGTAGGTAACAATTTAATAAATAGTAGGTAACAATTTAATAAATAGTAAGTAACAATTTAATAAATAGTAAGTAACAATTCAATAAATTGTATGTAACAATTTAATAAATTGTAGGTAACAATTTAATATATAGTAGGTAACAATTTAATAAATAGTAGGTAACAATTTAATAAATAGTAATTAACAATTTAATAAATAGTAATTAACAATTTAATAAATAGTAAGTAACAATTTAATAAATAGAATGTAACAATTTCATAAATAGTAGGTAGCAATTTAATAAATAGTAAGTAACAATTTAATAAATAGTAAGTAACAATTTAATAAATAGTAAGTAACAATTTAATAAATTGTATGTATCAATTTAATAAATTGTAGGTAACAATTTAATAAATAGTAGGTAACAATTTAATAAATAGTAGGTAACAATTTAATAAATAGTAATTAACAATTCAATAAATAGTAAGTAACAATTTTATAAATAGAAAGTAACAATTTCATAAATAGTAGGTAGCAATTTAATAAATAGTAAGTAACAATTTAATAAATAGTAAGTAACAATTTAGTAAATAGTAGGCAACAATTTAAAAAATAGTAAGTAGCAATTTAATAAATAGTGAGTAGCAACTTAGTAAATAGTAAGTAGCAATTTAATAAATAGTAAGTAACAATTTAATAAATTGTAATTAACAATTTAATAAATAGTAATTAACAATTTAATAAATAGTAAGTAACAATATAATAAATAGAAAGTAACAATTTCATAAATAGTAGGTAGCAATTTAATAAATAGTAAGTAACAATTTAATAAATAGTAAGTAACAATTTAATAAATAGTAAGTAACAATTTAATAAATTGTATGTAACAATTTAATAAATTGTAGGTAACAATTTAATAAATAGTAGGTAACAATTTAATAAATAGTAGGTAACAATTTAATAAATAGTAATTAACAATTTAATAAATAGTAAGTAACAATTTAATAAATAGAAAGTAACAATTTCATAAATAGTAGGTAGAAATTTAATAAATAGTAAGAAACAATTTAAGAAATAGTAAGTAACAATTTAATAAATAGTAAGTAACAATTTAATAAATAGTAAGTAACAATTTAATAAATAGTAAGTAACAATTTAATAAATAGTAAGTAGCCATTTAATAAATAGTAGGTTGCAATTTAATAAATAGTAGGCAGCAATTTAATAAATAGTAGGTAACAATTTAATAAATAGTAGGTAACATTTTAATAAACAGACGGTAACAATTTAATAAATAGTAGGTAACAATTCAATAAATAGTAGGTAACAATTTAATAAATAGTAGGTAACATTTTAATAAATAGTAGGTAACAATTTAATAAATAGTAGGTAACAATTTAATAAATAGTGAGTAGCAATTTAATAAATAGTAAGTAGCAATTTAATAAATTGTAAGTAACAATTTAATAAATAGTAATTAACAATTTAATAAATAGTAATTAACAATTTCATAAATAGTAAGTAACAATTTAATAAATAGTAAGTAACAATTTAATAAATAGTAAGTAACAATTTAATAAATTGTATGTATCAATTTAATAAATTGTAGGTAACAATTTAATAAATAGTAGGTAACAATTTAATAAATAGTAGGTAACAATTTAATAAATAGTAATTAACAATTCAATAAATAGTAAGTAACAATTTTATAAATAGAAAGTAACAATTTCATAAATAGTAGGTAGCAATTTAATAAATAGTAAGTAACAATTTAATAAATAGTAAGTAACAATTTAGTAAATAGTAGGCAACAATTTAAAAAATAGTAAGTAGCAATTTAATAAATAGTGAGTAGCAACTTAGTAAATAGTAAGTAGCAATTTAATAAATAGTAAGTAACAATTTAATAAATTGTAATTAACAATTTAATAAATAGTAATTAACAATTTAATAAATAGTAAGTAACAATATAATAAATAGAAAGTAACAATTTCATAAATAGTAGGTAGCAATTTAATAAATAGTAAGTAACAATTTAATAAATAGTAAGTAACAATTTAATAAATAGTAAGTAACAATTTAATAAATTGTATGTAACAATTTAATAAATTGTAGGTAACAATTTAATAAATAGTAGGTAACAATTTAATAAATAGTAGGTAACAATTTAATAAATAGTAATTAACAATTTAATAAATAGTAAGTAACAATTTAATAAATAGAAAGTAACAATTTCATAAATAGTAGGTAGAAATTTAATAAATAGTAAGAAACAATTTAAGAAATAGTAAGTAACAATTTAATAAATAGTAAGTAACAATTTAATAAATAGTAAGTAACAATTTAATAAATAGTAAGTAACAATTTAATAAATAGTAAGTAGCCATTTAATAAATAGTAGGTTGCAATTTAATAAATAGTAGGCAGCAATTTAATAAATAGTAGGTAACAATTTAATAAATAGTAGGTAACATTTTAATAAACAGACGGTAACAATTTAATAAATAGTAGGTAACAATTCAATAAATAGTAGGTAACAATTTAATAAATAGTAGGTAACATTTTAATAAATAGTAGGTAACAATTTAATAAATAGTAGGTAACAATTTAATAAATAGTGAGTAGCAATTTAATAAATAGTAAGTAGCAATTTAATAAATTGTAAGTAACAATTTAATAAATAGTAATTAACAATTTAATAAATAGTAATTAACAATTTCATAAATAGTAAGTAACAATTTAATAAATAGTAAGTAACAATTTAATAAATAGTAAGTAACAATTTAATAAATATTATGTAAAAACTTTTAATAAATAGTAAATAACTATTTAATAAATAGTAAGTAACAATTTAATAAATTGTATGCAACAATTTAATAAATAGTAGGTAACAATTTAATAAATAGTAGGTAACAATTTAATAAATAGTAGGTAACAATTTAATAAATACTAGGTAACAATTTAATAAATAGTAGGTAACAATTTAATAAATAGTACGTAACAATTTAATAAATAGTAGGTAACAATTTAATAAATAGTTGGAAACAATTTAATAAATAGTAGGTAACAATTTAATAAATAGTAGGTAGCAATTTAATAAATAGTAGGTAGCAATTTAATAAATAGTAAGTAGCAATTTAATAAATAGTAAGTAGCAATTTAATATATAGTAAGTAGCAATTTAATAAATAGTAAGTAGCAATTTAATAAATAGTGAGTAGCAATTTAATAAATAATAAGTAGCAATTTAATAAATCGTAAGTAACAATTTAATAAATAGTAATTAACAATTTAATAAATAGTAATTAACAATTTAATAAATAGTAAGAAACAATTTAATAAATAGTAAGTAACAATTTAAAAAATATTAAGTAACAATTTAATAAATAGTAAGTAACAATTTAATAAATTGTAAGTAACAATTTAATAAATTGTATGTAACAATTTAATAAATAGTAGGTAACAATTTAATAAATAGTAGGTAACAATTTAATAAATAGTAGGTAACAATTTAATAAATACTAGGTAAAAATTTAATAAACAGTAGGTAACAATTTAATAAATAGTAGGTAACAATTTAATAAATAGTAGGTAACAATTTAATAAATTGTATGTAACAATTTAATAAATTGTAGGTAACAATTTACTAAATAGTAGGTAACAATTTAATAAATAGTAGGTAACAATTTAATAAATAGTATGTAACAATTTAATAAATAGTAGGTAACAATTTAATAAATAGTAGGTAACAATTTAATAAATAGTGGGTAACAATTTAATAAATAGTAAGTAACAATTTAATAAATAATAAGTAGCCATTTAATAAATAGTAAGTAGCAATTTAATCAATAGTAAGTAGCAATTTAATAAATAGTAAGTAGCAATTTAATAAATAGTAAGTAGCAATTTAATAAATAGTAAGTAGCTATTTAATAAATTGTAAGTAGCAATTTAATAAATAGTAAGTAGAAATTTAGTAAATAGTAAGTAACAATTTAATGAATAGTAATTAACAATTTAATAAATAGTAAGTAAAAATTTAATAAATAGTAAGTAACAATTTAATAAATAGTAAGTAACAATTTAATAATTAGTAAGTAACAATTTAATAAATAGTAAGAAGCCATTTAATAAATAGTAGGTGGCAATTTAATAAATAGTAGGTAGCAATTTAATAAATAGTAGGTAACAATTTAATAAATAGTAGGTAACAATTTAATAAATAGTAGGTAACAATTTAATAAATAGTAGGTAACATTTTAATAAACAGAAGGTAACAATTTAATATATAGTAGGTAACAATTTAATAAATAGTAGGTAACAATTTAATAAATAGTAATTAACAATTTAATAAATATTAAGTAACAATTTAATAAATAGAAAGTAACAATTTCATAAATAGTAGGTAGCAATTTAATAAATAGTAAGTAACAATTTAATAAATAGTAAGTAACAATTTAATAAATAGTAAGTAACAATTTAATAAATAGTAAGTAACAATTTAATAAATAGTACGTAACAATTTAATAAATAGTAAGTAGCCATTTAATAAATAGTAGGTTGCAATTTAATAAATAGTAGGCAGCAATTTAATAAATAGTTGGTAACAATTTAATAAATAGTAGGTAACATTTTAATAAACAGAAGGTAACAATTTAATAAATAGTAGGTAACAATTTAATAAATAGTAGGTAACAATTTAATAAATAGTAATTAACAATTTAATAAATAGTAAGTAACAATTTAATAAATAGAAAGTAACAATTTCATAAATAGTAGGTAGAAATTTAATAAATAGTAAGTAACAATTTAAGAAATAGTAAGTAACAATTTAATAAATAGTAAGTAACAATTTAATAAATAGTAAGTAACAATTTAATAAATAGTAAGTAACAATTTAATAAATAGTAAGTAGCCATTTAATAAATAGTAGGTTGCAATTTAATAAATAGTAGGCAGCAATTTAATAAATAGTAGGTAACAATTTAATAAATAGTAGGTAACATTTTAATCAACAGAAGGTAACAATTTAATAAATAGTAGGTAACAATTCAATAAATAGTAGGTAACAATTTAATAAATAGTAGGTAACATTTTAATAAATAGTAGGTAACAATTTAATAAACAGTAGGTAACAATTTAATAAAGAGTAGGTAACAATTTAATAAATAGTAGGTAACAATTTAATAAATAGTAGGTAACAATTTAATAAATAGTAGGTAACAATTTAGTAAATAGTAGGCAACAATTTAAAAAATAGTAAGTAGCAATTTAATAAATAGTGAGTAGCAATTTAGTAAATAGTAAGTAGCAATTTAATAAATAGTAAGTAACAATTTAATAAATTGTAATTAACCATTTAATAAATAGTAATTAACTATTTAATAAATAGTAAGTAACAATTTAATAAATAGAAAGTAACAATTTCATAAATAGTAGGTAGCAATTTAATAAATAGTAAGTAACAATTTAATAAATAGTAAGTAACAATTTAATAAATAGTAAGTAACAATTTAATAAATTGTATGTAACAATTTAATAAATTGTAGGTAACAATTTAATAAATAGTAGGTAACAATTTAATAAATAGTAGGTAACAATTTAATAAATAGTAATTAACAATTTTATAAATAGAAAGTAACAATTTCATAAATAGTAGGTAGCAATTTAATAAATAGTAAGTAACAATTTAATAAATAGTAAGTAACAATTTAGTAAATAGTAGGCAACAATTTAAAAAATAGTAAGTAGCAATTTAATAAATAGTGAGTAGCAATTTAGTAAATAGTAAGTAGCAATTTAATAAATAGTAAGTAACAATTTAATAAATTGTAATTAACAATTTAATAAATAGTAATTAACAATTTAATAAATAGTAAGTAACAATTTAATAAATAGTAAGTAACAATTTAATAAATTGTATGTAACAATTTAATAAATTGTAGGTAACAATTTAATAAATTGTAGGTAACAATTTACTAAATAGTAGGTAACAATTTAATAAATAGTAGGTAACAATTTTATAAATAGTATGTAACAATTTAATAAATAGTAGGTAACAATTTAATAAATAGTAGGTAACAATTTAATAAATAGTGGGTAACAATTTAATAAATAGTAAGTAACAATTTAATAAATAATAAGTAGCCATTTAATAAATAGTAAGTAGCAATTTAATCAATAGTAAGTAGCAATTTAATAAATAGTAAGTAGCAATTTAATAAATAGTAAGTAGCAATTTAATAAATATTAAGTAGCAATTTAATAAATAGTAAGTAGCAATTTAATAAATAGTAAGAAGCAATTAATAAATAGTAAGTAGCAATTTAATAAATAGTAAGTAGCAATTTAATAAATAGTAAGTAGCAATTTAATAAATAGTAAGTAGCTATTTAATAAATTGTAAGTAGCAATTTAATAAATAGTAAGTAGCAATTTAGTAAATAGTAAGTAACAATTTAATGAATAGTAATTAACAATTTAATAAATAGTAAGTAACAATTTAATAAATAGTAAGTAACAATTTAATAATTAGTAAGTAACAATTTAATAAATAGTAAGAAGCCATTTAATAAATAGTAGGTGGCAATTTAATAAATAGTAGGTAGCAATTTAATAAATAGTAGGTAACAATTTAATAAATAGTACGTAACAATTTAATAAATAGTAGGTAACAATTTAATAAATAGTAGGTAACATTTTAATAAACAGAAGGTAACAATTTAATATATAGTAGGTAACAATTTAATAAATAGTAGGTAACAATTTAATAAATAGTAGGTAACAATTTAATAAATAGTAGGTAACAATTTAATAAATAGTGGGTAACAATTTAATAAATAGTAAGTAACAATTTAATAAATAATAAGTAGCCATTTAATAAATAGTAAGTAGCAATTTAATCAATAGTAAGTAGCAATTTAATAAATAGTAAGTAGCAATTTAATAAATAGTAAGAAGCAATTTAATAAATAGTAAGTAGCAATTTAATAAATAGTAAGTAGCAATTTAATAAATAGTAAGTAGCAATTTAATAAATAGTAAGAAGCAATTTAATAAATAGTAAGTAACAATTTAATAAATTGTATGCAACAATTTAATAAATAGTAGGTAACAATTTAATAAATAGTAGGTAACAATTTAATAAATAGTAGGTAACAATTTAATAAATACTAGGTAACAATTTAATAAATAGTAGGTAACAATTTAATAAATAGTACGTAACAATTTAATAAATAGAAGGTAACAATTTAATAAATAGTTGGAAACAATTTAATAAATAGTAGGTAACAATTTAATAAATAGTAGGTAGCAATTTAATAAATAGTAGGTAGCAATTTAATAAATAGTAAGTAGCAATTTAATAAATAGTAAGTAGCAATTTAATAAATAGTAAGTAGCAATTTAATAAATATTAAGTAGCAATTTAATAAATAGTAAGTAGCAATTTAATAAATAGTAAGAAGCAATTAATAAATAGTAAGTAGCAATTTAATAAATAGTAAGTAGCAATTTAATAAATAGTAAGTAGCAATTTAATAAATAGTAAGTAGCTATTTAATAAATTGTAAGTAGCAATTTAATAAATAGTAAGTAGCAATTTAGTAAATAGTAAGTAACAATTTAATGAATAGTAATTAACAATTTAATAAATAGTAAGTAAAAATTTAATAAATAGTAAGTAACAATTTAATAAATAGTAGGTAACATTTTAATAAACAGAAGGTAACAATTTAATATATAGTAGGTAACAATTTAATAAATAGTAGGTAACAATTTAATAAATAGTAGGTAACAATTTAATAAATAGTAGGTAACAATTTAATAAATAGTGGGTAACAATTTAATAAATAGTAAGTAACAATTTAATAAATAATAAGTAGCCATTTAATAAATAGTAAGTAGCAATTTAATCAATAGTAAGTAGCAATTTAATAAATAGTAAGTAGCAATTTAATAAATAGTAAGAAGCAATTTAATAAATAGTAAGTAGCAATTTAATAAATAGTAAGTAGCAATTTAATAAATAGTAAGTAGCAATTTAATAAATAGTAAGAAGCAATTTAATAAATAGTAAGTAACAATTTAATAAATTGTATGCAACAATTTAATAAATAGTAGGTAACAATTTAATAAATAGTAGGTAACAATTTAATAAATAGTAGGTAACAATTTAATAAATACTAGGTAACAATTTAATAAATAGTAGGTAACAATTTAATAAATAGTACGTAACAATTTAATAAATAGAAGGTAACAATTTAATAAATAGTTGGAAACAATTTAATAAATAGTAGGTAACAATTTAATAAATAGTAGGTAGCAATTTAATAAATAGTAGGTAGCAATTTAATAAATAGTAAGTAGCAATTTAATAAATAGTAAGTAGCAATTTAATAAATAGTAAGTAGCAATTTAATAAATATTAAGTAGCAATTTAATAAATAGTAAGTAGCAATTTAATAAATAGTAAGAAGCAATTAATAAATAGTAAGTAGCAATTTAATAAATAGTAAGTAGCAATTTAATAAATAGTAAGTAGCAATTTAATAAATAGTAAGTAGCTATTTAATAAATTGTACGTAGCAATTTAATAAATAGTAAGTAGCAATTTAGTAAATAGTAAGTAACAATTTAATGAATAGTAATTAACAATTTAATAAATAGTAAGTAAAAATTTAATAAATAGTAAGTAACAATTTAATAAATAGTAAGTAACAATTTTATAATTAGTAAGTAACAATTTAATAAATAGTAAGAAGCCATTTAATAAATAGTAGGTGGCAATTTAATAAATAGTAGGTAGCAATTTAATAAATAGTAGGTAACAATTTAATAAATAGTACGTAACAATTTAATAAATAGTAGGTATCAATTTAATAAATAGTAGGTAACATTTTAATAAACAGAAGGTAACAATTTAATATATAGTAGGTAACAATTTAATAAATAGTAGGTAACAATTTAATAAATAGTAGGTAACAATTTAATAAATAGTAGGTAACAATTTAATAAATAGTGGGTAACAATTTAATAAATAGTAAGTAACAATTTAATAAATAATAAGTAGCCATTTAATAAATAGTAAGTAGCAATTTAATCAATAGTAAGTAGCAATTTAATAAATAGTAAGTAGCAATTTAATAAATAGTAAGAAGCAATTTAATAAATAGTAACTAGCAATTTAATAAATAGTAAGTAGCAATTTAATAAATAGTAAGTAGCAATTTAATAAATAGTAAGAAGCAATTTAATAAATAGTAAGTAACAATTTAATAAATTGTATGCAACAATTTAATAAATAGTAGGTAACAATTTAATAAATAGTAGGTAACAATTTAATAAATAGTAGGTAACAATTTAATAAATACTAGGAAACAATTTAATAAATAGTAGGTAACAATTTAATAAATAGTACGTAACAATTTAATAAATAGAAGGTAACAATTTAATAAATAGTTGGAAACAATTTAATAAATAGTAGGTAACAATTTAATAAATAGTAGGTAGCAATTTAATAAATAGTAGGTAGCAATTTAATAAATAGTAAGTAGCAATTTAATAAATAGTAAGTAGCAATTTAATAAATAGTAAGTAGCAATTTAATAAATAGTAAGTAGCAATTTAATAAATTGTAAGTAGCAATTTAATAAATAGTAAGTAGCAATTTATTAAATAGTAAGTAACAATTTAATAAATAGTAAGTAACAATTTAATAAATAGTAAGTAACAATTTAATAAATTGTAGGTGACAATTTAATAAATAGTAGGTAACAATTTAATAAATAGTAGGTAACAATTTAATAAATAGTAGGTAACAATTTAATAAATAGTAGGTAACAATTTAATAAATAGTAGGTAACAATTTAATAAATAGTAGGTAACAATTTAATAAATAGTAGGTAACAATTTAATAAATAGTAGGTAACAATTTAATAAATAGTAGGTAACAATTTAGTAAATAGTAGGCAACAATTTAAAAAATAGTAAGTAGCAATTTAATAAATAGTGAGTAGCAATTTAGTAAATAGTAAGTAGCAATTTAATAAATAGTAAGTAACAATTTAATAAATTGTAATTAACAATTTAATAAATAGTAATTAACAATTTAATAAATAGTAAGTAACAATTTAATAAATAGAAAGTAACAATATCATAAATAGTAGGTAGCAATTTAATAAATAGTAAGTAACAATTTAATTAATAGTAAGTAACAATTTAATAAATAGTAAGTAACAATGTAATAAATTGTATGTAACAATTTAATAAATTGTAGGTAACAATTTAATAAATAGTAGGTAACAATTTAATAAATAGTAGGTAACAATTTAATAAATAGTAAGTAACAATTTAATAAATAGAAAGTAACAATTTCATAAATAGTAGGTAGCAATTTAATAAATAGTAAGTAACAATTTAATAAATAGTAAGTAACAATTTAATAAATAGTAAGTATCAATTTAATAAATTGTATGTAACAATTTAATAAATTGTAGATAACTATTTAATAAATAGTAGGTAACAATTTAATAAATAGTAGGTAACAATTTAATAAATAGTAATTAACAATTTAATAAATAGTAAGTAACAATTTAATAAATAGAAAGTAACAATTACATAAATAGTAGGTAGCAATTTAATAAATAGTAAGTAACAATTTAATAAATAGTAAGTAACAATTTAATAAATAGTAAGTAACAATTTAATAAATAGTAAGTAACAATTTAATAAATAGTAAGTAACAATTTAATAAATAGTAAGTAACAATTTAATAAACAGTAAGTAGCCATTTAATAAATAGTAGGTTGCAATTTAATAAATAGTAGGCAGCAATTTAATAAATAGTAGGTAACAATTTAATAAATAGTAGGTAACATTTTAATAAACAGAAGGTAACAATTTAATAAATAGTAGGTAACAATTTAATAAATAGTAGGTAACAATTTAATAAATAGTAGGTAACATTTTAATAAATAGTAGGTAACCATTTAATAAATAGTAGGTAACAATTTAATAAATAGTAGGTAACAATTTAATAAATAGTAGGTAACAATTTAATAAATAGTAGGTAACAATTTAATAAATAGTAGGTAACAATTTAATAAATAGTAGGTAACAATTTAATAAATAGTAGGTAACAATTTAATAAATAGTAGGTAACAATTTAGTAAATAGTAGGCAACAATTTAAAAAATAGTAAGTAGCAATTTAATAAATAGTGAGTAGCAATTTAGTAAATAGTAAGTAGCAATTTAATAAATAGTAAGTAACAATTTAATAAATTGTAATTAACAATTTAATAAATAGTAAGTAACAATTTAATAAATAGAAAGTAACAATTTCATAAATAGTAGGTAGCAATTTAATAAATAGTAAGTAACAATTTAATAAATAGTAAGTAACAATTTAATAAATAGTAAGTAACAATTTAATAAATTGTATGTAACAATTTAATAAATTGTAGGTAATAATTTAATAAATAGTAGGTAACAATTTAATAAATAGTAGGTAACAATTTAATAAATAGTAATTAACAATTTAATAAATAGTAAGTAACAATTTTATAAATAGAAAGTAACAATTTCATAAATAGTGGGTAGCAATTTAATAAATAGTAAGTAACAATTTAATAAATAGTATGTAACAATTTAATAAATAGTAGGTAACAATTTAATAAATAGTAGGTAACAATTTAGTAAATAGTAGGCAACAATTTAAAAAATAGTAAGTAGCAATTTAATAAATAGTGAGTAGCAATTTAGTAAATAGTAAGTAGCAATTTAATAAATAGTAAGTAACAATTTAATAAATTGTAATTAACAATTTAATAAATAGTAATTAACAATTTAATAAATAGTAAGTAACAATTTAATAAATAGAAAGTAACAATTTCATAAATAGTAGGTAGCAATTTAATAAATAGTAAGTAACAATTTAATAAATAGTAAGTAACAATTTAATAAATAGTAAGTAACAATTTAATAAATTGTATGTAACAATTTAATAAATTGTAGGTAACAATTTACTAAATAGTAGGTAACAATTTAATAAATAGTAGGTAACAATTTAATAAATAGTATGTAACAATTTAATAAATAGTAGGTAACAATTTAATAAATAGTAGGTAACAATTTAATAAATAGTGGGTAACAATTTAATAAATAGTAAGTAACAATTTAATAAATAATAAGTAGCCATTTAATAAATAGTAAGTAGCAATTTAATCAATAGTAAGTAGCAATTTAATAAATAGTAAGTAGCAATTTAATAAATAGTAAGTAGCAATTTAATAAATAGTAAGTAGCAATTTAATAAATAGTAAGTAGCTATTAAATAAATTGTAAGTAGCAATTTAATAAATAGTAAGTAGCAATTTAGTAAATAGTAAGTAACAATTTAATGAATAGTAATTAACAATTTAATAAATAGTAAGTAAAAATTTAATAAATAGTAAGTAACAATTTAATAAATAGTAAGTAACAATTTAATAATTAGTAAGTAACAATTTAATAAATAGTAAGAAGCCATTTAATAAATAGTAGGTGGCAATTTAATAAATAGTAGGTAGCAATTTAATAAATAGTAGGTAACAATTTAATAAATAGTACGTAACAATTTAATAAATAGTAGGTAACAATTTAATAAATAGTAGGTAACATTTTAATAAACAGAAGGTAACAATTTAATATATAGTAGGTAACAATTTAATAAATAGTAGGTAACAATTTAATAAATAGTAGGTAACAATTTAATAAATAGTAGGTAACAATTTAATAAATAGTGGGTAACAATTTAATAAATAGTAAGTAACAATTTAATAAATAATAAGTAGCCATTTAATAAATAGTAAGTAGCAATTTAATCAATAGTAAGTAGCAATTTAATAAATAGTAAGTAGCAATTTAATAAATAGTAAGAAGCAATTTAATAAATAGTAAGTAGCAATTTAATAAACAGTAAGTAGCAATTTAATAAATAGTAAGTAGCAATTTAATAAATAGTAAGAAGCAATTTAATAAATAGTAAGTAACAATTTAATAAATTGTATGCAACAATTTAATAAATAGTAGGTAACAATTTAATAAATAGTAGGTAACAATTTAATAAATAGTAGGTAACAATTTAATAAATACTAGGTAACAATTTAATAAATAGTAGGTAACAATTTAATAAATAGTACGTAACAATTTAATAAATAGAAGGTAACAATTTAATAAATAGTTGGAAACAATTTAATAAATAGTAGGTAACAATTTAATAAATAGTAGGTAGCAATTTAATAAATAGTAGGTAGCAATTTAATAAATAGTAAGTAGCAATTTAATAAATAGTAATTAACAATTTAATAAATAGTAAGTAACAATTTTATAAATAGAATGTAACAATTTCATAAATAGTGGGTAGCAATTTAATAAATAGTAAGTAGCAATTTAATAAATAGTAACTAACAATTTAGTAAATAGTAGGCAACAATTTAAAAAATAGTAAGTAGCAATTTAATAAATAGTGAGTAGCAATTTAGTAAATAGTAAGTAGCAATTTAATAAATAGTAAGTAACAATTTAATAAATTGTAATTAACAATTTAATAAATAGTAATTAACAATTTAATAAATAGTAAGTAACAATTTAATAAATAGAAAGTAACAATTTCATAAATAGTAGGTAGCAATTTAATAAATAGTAAGTAACAATTTAATAAATAGTAAGTAACAATTTAATAAATAGTAAGTAACAATTTAATAAATTGTATGTAACAATTTAATAAATTGTAGGTAACAATTTAATAAATAGTAGGTAGCAATTTAATAAATAGTAAGTAACAATTTAATAAATAGTAAGTAACAATTTAATAAATAGTAAGTAACAATTTAATAAATTGTATGTAACAATTTAATAAATTGTAGGTAACAATTTAATAAATAGTAGGTAACAATTTAATAAATAGTAGGTAACAATTTAATAAATAGTAATTAACAATTTAATAAATAGTAAGTAACAATTTTATAAAAAGAAAGTAACAATTTCATAAATAGTAGGTAGCAATTTAATAAATAGTAAGTAACAATTTAATAAATAGTAAGTAACAATTTAGTAAATAGTAGGCAACAATTTAAAAAATAGTAAGTAGCAATTTAATAAATAGTGAGTAGCAATTTAGTAAATAGTAAGTAGCAATTTAATAAATAGTAAGTAACAATTTAATAAATTGTAATTAACAATTTAATAAATAGTAATTAACAATTTAATAAATAGTAAGTAACAATTTAATAAATAGAAAGTAACAATTTCATAAATAGTAGGTAGCAATTTAATAAATAGTATGTAACAATTTAATAAATAGTATGTAACCATTTAATAAATAGTAAGTAACAATTTAATAAATAGTATGTAACAATTTAATAAATTGTAGGTAACAATTTAATAAATAGTAGGTAACAATTTAATAAATAGTAGGTAACAATTTAATAAATAGTAGGTAACAATTTAATAAATACTAGGTAACAATTTAATAAACAGTAGGTAACAATTTAATAAATAGTACGTAACAATTTAATAAATAGTAGGTAACAATTTAATAAATAGTTGGAAACAATTTAATAAATAGTAGGTAACAATTTAATAAATAGTAGGTAGCAATTTAATAAATAGTAAGTAACAATTTAATAAATAGTAAGTAGCAATTTAATAAATAGTGAGTAGCAATTTAAAAAATAGTAAGTAGCAATTTAATGAATAGTAATTAACAATTTAATGAATAGTAAGTAACAATTTAATAAATAGTATGTAACCATTTAATAAATAGTAAGTAACAATTTAATAAATAGTAAGTAGCAATTTAATAAATAGTGAGTAGCAATTTAATAAATAGTAAGTAGCCATTTAATAAATAGTATGTAACAATTTAATAAATAGTAAGTAGCCATTTAATAAATAGTAAGTAGCAATTTAATAAATATTAAGTAGCAATTTAATAAATAGTAAGTAGCAATTTAATAAATAGTAAGCAGCAATTTAATAAATAGTAAGTAGCAATTTAATAAATAGTAAGTAGCAATTTAATAAATAGTAAGTAGCAATTTAATAAATAGTAAGTAGCTATTTAATAAATTGTAAGTAGCAATTTAATAAATAGTAAGTAGCAATTTAGTAAATAGTAAGTAACAATTTAATGAATAGTAATTAACAATTTAATGAATAGTAATTAACAATTTAATAAATAGTAAGTAAAAATTTAATAAATAGTAAGTAACAATTTAATAAATAGTAAGTAGCAATTTAATAAATAGTAAGTAACAATTTAATAAATAGTAAGAAGCCATTTAATAAATAGTAGGTAGCAATTTAATAAATAGTAGGTAGCAATTTAATAAATAGTAGGTAACAATTTAATAAATAGTAGGTAACAATTTAATAAATAGTAGGTAACAATTTAATAAATAGTAGGTAACAATTTAATAAATAGTAGGTAACAATTTAATAAATAGTAGGTAACAATTTAGTAAATAGTAGGCAACAATTTAAAAAATAGTAAGTAGCAATTTAATAAATAGTGAGTAGCAATTTAGTAAATAGTAAGTAGCAATTTAATAAATAGTAAGTAACAATTTAATAAATTGTAATTAACAATTTAATAAATAGTAATTAACAATTTAATAAATAGTAAGTAACAATTTAATAAATAGAAAGTAACAATATCATAAATAGTAGGTAGCAATTTAATAAATAGTAAGTAACAATTTAATAAATAGTAAGTAACAATTTAATAAATAGTAAGTAACAATGTAATAAATTGTATGTAACAATTTAATAAATAGTAAGTAACAATTTAATAAATTGTATGTAACAATTTAATAAATTGTAGGTAACAATTTAATAAATAGTAGGTAACAATTTAATAAATAGTAGGTAACAATTTAATAAATAGTAATTAACAATTTAATAAATAGTAAGTAACAATTTAATAAAAAGAAAGTAACAATTACATAAATAGTAGGTAGCAATTTAATAAATAGTAAGTAACAATTTAATAAATAGTAAGTAACAATTTAATAAATAGTAAGTAACAATTTAATAAATAGTAAGTAACAATTTAATAAATAGTAAGTAACAATTTAATAAATAGTAAGTAACAATTTAATAAACAGTAAGTAGCCATTTAATAAATAGGACGTTGCAATTTAATGAATAGTAGGCAGCAATTTAATAAATAGTAGGTAACAATTTAATAAATAGTAGGTAACATTTTAATAAACAGAAGGTAACAATTTAATAAATAGTAGGTAACAATTTAATAAATAGTAGGTAACAATTTAATAAATAGTAGGTAACATTTTAATAAATAGTAGGTAACCATTTAATAAATAGTAGGTAACAATTTAATAAAGAGTAGGTAACAATTTAATAAATAGTAGGTAACAATTTAATAAATAGTTGGTAACAATTTAATAAATAGTAGGTAACAATTTAATAAATAGTAGGTAACAATTTAATAAATAGTAGGTAACAATTTAATAAATAGTAGGTAACAATTTAATAAATAGTAGGTAACAATTTAATAAATAGTAATTAACAATTTAATAAATAGTAAGTAACAATTTAATAAATAGAAAGTAACAGTTTCATAAATAGTAGGTAGCAATTTAATAAATAGTAAGTAACAATTTAATAAATAGTAAGTAACAATTTAATAAATAGTAAGTAACAATTTAATAAATTGTATGTAACAATTTAATAAATTGTAGGTAACAATTTAATAAATAGTAGGTAGCAATTTAATAAATAGTAAGTAACAATTTAATAAATAGTAAGTAACAATTTAATAAATAGTAAGTAACAATTTAATAAATTGTAGGTAACAATTTAATAAATAGTAGGTAACAATTTAATAAATAGTAGGTAACATTTTAATAAATAGTAGGTAACAATTTAATAAACAGTAGGTAACAATTTAATAAAGAGTAGGTAACAATTTAATAAATAGTAGGTAACAATTTAATAAATAGTAGGTAACAATTTAATAAATAGTAGGTAACAATTTAGTAAATAGTAGGCAACAATTTAAAAAATAGTAAGTAGCAATTTAATAAATAGTGAGTAGCAATTTAGTAAATAGTAAGTAGCAATTTAATAAATAGTAAGTAACAATTTAATAAATTGTAATTAACAATTTAATAAATAGTAATTAACAATTTAATAAATAGTAAGTAACAATTTAATAAATAGAAAGTAACAATTTCATAAATAGTAGGTAGCAATTTAATAAATAGTAAGTAGCAATTTAATAAATAGTAATTAACAATTTAATAAATAGTAAGTAACAATTTTATAAATAGAAAGTAACAATTTCATAAATAGTAGGTAGCAATTTAATAAATAGTAAGTAACAATTTAATAAATAGTAAGTAACAATTTAGTAAATAGTAGGCAACAATTTAAAAAATAGTAAGTACCAATTTAATAAATAGTGAGTAGCAATTTAGTAAATAGTAAGTAGCAATTTAATAAATAGTAAGTAACAATTTAATAAATTGTAATTAACAATTTAATAAATAGTAATTAACAATTTAATAAATAGTAAGTAACAATTTAATAAATAGAAAGTAACAATTTCATAAATAGTAGGTAGCAATTTAATAAATAGTAAGTAACAATTTAATAAATAGTAAGTAACAATTTAATAAATAGTAAGTAACAATTTAATAAATTGTATGTAACAATTTAATAAATTGTAGGTAACAATTTACTAAATAGTAGGTAACAATTTAATAAATAGTAGGTAACAATTTAATAAGTAGTATGTAACAATTTAATAAATAGTAGGTAACAATTTAATAAATAGTAGGTAACAATTTAATAAATAGTGGGTAACAATTTAATAAATAGTAAGTAACAATTTAATAAATAATAAGTAGCCATTTAATAAATAGTAAGTAGCAATTTAATAAATAGTAAGTAGCCACTTAATAAATAGTAAGTAGCAATTTAATAAATATTAAGTAGCAATTTAATAAATAGTAAGTAGCAATTTAATAAATAGTAAGCAGCAATTTAATAAATAGTAAGTAGCAATTTAATAAATAGTAAGTAGCAATTTAATAAATAGTAAGTAGCAATTTAATAAATAGTAAGTAGCTATTTAATAAATTGTAAGTAGCAATTTAATAAATAGTAAGTAGCAATTTAGTAAATAGTAAGTAACAATTTAATGAATAGTAATTAACAATTTAATAAATAGTAAGTAAAAATTTAATAAATAGTAAGTAACCATTTAATAAAAAGTAAGTAGCAATTTAATAAATAGTAAGTAACAATTTAATAAATAGTAAGAAGCCATTTAATAAGTAGTAGGTAGCAATTTAATAAATAGTAGGTAGCAATTTAATAAATAGTAGGTAACAATTTAATAAATAGTAGGTAACAATTTAATAAATAGTAGGTAACAATTTAATAAATAGTAGGTAACAATTTAATAAATAGTAGGTAACAATTTAATAAATAGTAGGTAACAATTTAATAAATAGTGGGTAACAATTTAATAAATAGTAAGTAACAATTTAATAAATAATAAGTAGCCATTTAATAAATAGTAAGTAGCAATTTAATCAATAGTAAGTAGCAATTTAATAAATAGTAAGTAGCAATTTAATAAATAGTAAGTAGCAATTTAATAAATATTATGTAGCAATTTAATAAATAGTAAGTAGCAATTTAATAAATAGTAAGAAGCAATTAATAAATAGTAAGTAGCAATTTAATAAATAGTAAGTAGCAATTTAATAAATAGTAAGTAGCAATTTAATAAATAGTAAGTAGCAATTTAATAAATAGTAAGTAACAATTTAATAAATAGTAAGAAGCCATTTAATAAATAGTAGGTAGCAATTTAATAAATAGTAGGTAGCAATTTAATAAATAGTAGGTAACAATTTAATAAATAGTAGGTAACAATTTAATAAATAGTAGGTAACAATTTAATAAATAGTAGGTAACAATTTAATAAATAGTAGGTAACAATTTAATAAATAGTAGGTAACAATTTAGTAAATAGTAGGCAACAATTTAAAAAATAGTAAGTAGCAATTTAATAAATAGTGAGTAGCAATTTAGTAAATAGTAAGTAGCAATTTAATAAATAGTAAGTAACAATTTAATAAATTGTAATTAACAATTTAATAAATAGTAATTAACAATTTAATAAATAGTAAGTAACAATTTAATAAATAGAAAGTAACAATATCATAAATAGTAGGTAGCAATTTAATAAATAGTAAGTAACAATTTAATAAATAGTAAGTAACAATTTAATAAATAGTAAGTAACAATGTAATAAATTGTATGTAACAATTTAATAAATAGTAAGTAACAATTTAATAAATTGTATGTAACAATTTAATAAATTGTAGGTAACAATTTAATAAATAGTAGGTAACAATTTAATAAATAGTAGGTAACAATTTAATAAATAGTAATTAACAATTTAATAAATAGTAAGTAACAATTTAATAAAAAGAAAGTAACAATTACATAAATAGTAGGTAGCAATTTAATAAATAGTAAGTAACAATTTAATAAATAGTAAGTAACAATTTAATAAATAGTAAGTAACAATTTAATAAATAGTAAGTAACAATTTAATAAATAGTAAGTAACAATTTAATAAATAGTAAGTAACAATTTAATAAACAGTAAGTAGCCATTTAATAAATAGGACGTTGCAATTTAATGAATAGTAGGCAGCAATTTAATAAATAGTAGGTAACAATTTAATAAATAGTAGGTAACATTTTAATAAACAGAAGGTAACAATTTAATAAATAGTAGGTAACAATTTAATAAATAGTAGGTAACAATTTAATAAATAGTAGGTAACATTTTAATAAATAGTAGGTAACCATTTAATAAATAGTAGGTAACAATTTAATAAAGAGTAGGTAACAATTTAATAAATAGTAGGTAACAATTTAATAAATAGTTGGTAACAATTTAATAAATAGTAGGTAACAATTTAATAAATAGTAGGTAACAATTTAATAAATAGTAGGTAACAATTTAATAAATAGTAGGTAACAATTTAATAAATAGTAGGTAACAATTTAATAAATAGTAATTAACAATTTAATAAATAGTAAGTAACAATTTAATAAATAGAAAGTAACAGTTTCATAAATAGTAGGTAGCAATTTAATAAATAGTAAGTAACAATTTAATAAATAGTAAGTAACAATTTAATAAATAGTAAGTAACAATTTAATAAATTGTATGTAACAATTTAATAAATTGTAGGTAACAATTTAATAAATAGTAGGTAGCAATTTAATAAATAGTAAGTAACAATTTAATAAATAGTAAGTAACAATTTAATAAATAGTAAGTAACAATTTAATAAATTGTAGGTAACAATTTAATAAATAGTAGGTAACAATTTAATAAATAGTAGGTAACATTTTAATAAATAGTAGGTAACAATTTAATAAACAGTAGGTAACAATTTAATAAAGAGTAGGTAACAATTTAATAAATAGTAGGTAACAATTTAATAAATAGTAGGTAACAATTTAATAAATAGTAGGTAACAATTTAGTAAATAGTAGGCAACAATTTAAAAAATAGTAAGTAGCAATTTAATAAATAGTGAGTAGCAATTTAGTAAATAGTAAGTAGCAATTTAATAAATAGTAAGTAACAATTTAATAAATTGTAATTAACAATTTAATAAATAGTAATTAACAATTTAATAAATAGTAAGTAACAATTTAATAAATAGAAAGTAACAATTTCATAAATAGTAGGTAGCAATTTAATAAATAGTAAGTAGCAATTTAATAAATAGTAATTAACAATTTAATAAATAGTAAGTAACAATTTTATAAATAGAAAGTAACAATTTCATAAATAGTAGGTAGCAATTTAATAAATAGTAAGTAACAATTTAATAAATAGTAAGTAACAATTTAGTAAATAGTAGGCAACAATTTAAAAAATAGTAAGTACCAATTTAATAAATAGTGAGTAGCAATTTAGTAAATAGTAAGTAGCAATTTAATAAATAGTAAGTAACAATTTAATAAATTGTAATTAACAATTTAATAAATAGTAATTAACAATTTAATAAATAGTAAGTAACAATTTAATAAATAGAAAGTAACAATTTCATAAATAGTAGGTAGCAATTTAATAAATAGTAAGTAACAATTTAATAAATAGTAAGTAACAATTTAATAAATAGTAAGTAACAATTTAATAAATTGTATGTAACAATTTAATAAATTGTAGGTAACAATTTACTAAATAGTAGGTAACAATTTAATAAATAGTAGGTAACAATTTAATAAGTAGTATGTAACAATTTAATAAATAGTAGGTAACAATTTAATAAATAGTAGGTAACAATTTAATAAATAGTGGGTAACAATTTAATAAATAGTAAGTAACAATTTAATAAATAATAAGTAGCCATTTAATAAATAGTAAGTAGCAATTTAATAAATAGTAAGTAGCCACTTAATAAATAGTAAGTAGCAATTTAATAAATATTAAGTAGCAATTTAATAAATAGTAAGTAGCAATTTAATAAATAGTAAGCAGCAATTTAATAAATAGTAAGTAGCAATTTAATAAATAGTAAGTAGCAATTTAATAAATAGTAAGTAGCAATTTAATAAATAGTAAGTAGCTATTTAATAAATTGTAAGTAGCAATTTAATAAATAGTAAGTAGCAATTTAGTAAATAGTAAGTAACAATTTAATGAATAGTAATTAACAATTTAATAAATAGTAAGTAAAAATTTAATAAATAGTAAGTAACCATTTAATAAAAAGTAAGTAGCAATTTAATAAATAGTAAGTAACAATTTAATAAATAGTAAGAAGCCATTTAATAAGTAGTAGGTAGCAATTTAATAAATAGTAGGTAGCAATTTAATAAATAGTAGGTAACAATTTAATAAATAGTAGGTAACAATTTAATAAATAGTAGGTAACAATTTAATAAATAGTAGGTAACAATTTAATAAATAGTAGGTAACAATTTAATAAATAGTAGGTAACAATTTAATAAATAGTGGGTAACAATTTAATAAATAGTAAGTAACAATTTAATAAATAATAAGTAGCCATTTAATAAATAGTAAGTAGCAATTTAATCAATAGTAAGTAGCAATTTAATAAATAGTAAGTAGCAATTTAATAAATAGTAAGTAGCAATTTAATAAATATTATGTAGCAATTTAATAAATAGTAAGTAGCAATTTAATAAATAGTAAGAAGCAATTAATAAATAGTAAGTAGCAATTTAATAAATAGTAAGTAGCAATTTAATAAATAGTAAGTAGCAATTTAATAAATAGTAAGTAGCTATTTAATAAATTGTAAGTAGCAATTTAATAAATAGTAAGTAGCAATTTAGTAAATAGTAAGTAACAATTTAATGAATAGTAATTAACAATTTAATAAATAGTAAGTAAAAATTTAATAAATAGTATGTAACAATTTAATAAATAGTAAGTAACAATTTAATAATTAGTAAGTAACAATTTAATAAATAGTAAGAAGCCATTTAATAAATAGTAGGTGGCAATTTAATAAATACTAGGTAGCAATTTAATAAATAGTAGGTAACAATTTAATAAATAGTAGGTAACAATTTAATAAATAGTAGGTAACAATTTAATAAATAGTAGGTAACATTTTAATAAACAGAAGGTAACAATTTAATATATAGTAGGTAACAATTTAATAAATAGTAGGTAACAATTTAATAAATAGTAGGTAACAATTTAATAAATAGTAGTTAACAATTTAATAAATAGTGGGTAACAATTTAATAAATAGTAAGTAACAATTTAATAAATAATAAGTATCCATTTAATAAATAGTAAGTAGCAATTTAATCAATAGTAAGTAGCAATTTAATAAATAGTAAGTAGCAATTTAATAAATAGTAAGAAGCAATTTAATAAATAGTAAGTAGCAATTTAATAAATAGTAAGTAGCAATTTAATAAATAATAAGTAGCAATTTAATAAATAGTAAGAAGCAATTTAATAAATAGTAAGTAACAATTTAATAAATTGTATGCAACAATTTAATAAATAGTAGGTAACAATTTAATAAATACTAGGTAACAATTTAATAAATAGTAGGTAACAATTTAATAAATACTAGGTAACAATTTAATAAATAGTAGGTAACAATTTAATAAATAGTACGTAACAATTTAATAAATAGAAGGTAACAATTTAATAAATAGTTGGAAACAATTTAATAAATAGTAGGTAACAATTTAATAAATAGTAGGTAGCAATTTAATAAATAGTAGGTAGCAATTTAATAAATAGTAAGTAGCAATTTAATAAATAGTAAGTAGCAATTTAATAAATTGTAAGTAGCAATTTAATAAATAGTAAGTAACAATTTAATAAATAGTAGGTAACAATTTAGTAAATAGTAGGCAACAATTTAAAAAATAGTAAGTAGCAATTTAATAAATAGTGAGTAGCAATTTAGTAAATAGTAAGTAGCAATTTAATAAATAGTAAGTAACAATTTAATAAATTGTAATTAACAATTTAATAAATAGTAATTAACAATTTAATAAATAGTAAGTAACAATTTAATAAATAGAAAGTAACAATTTCATAAATAGTAGGTAGCAATTTAATAAATAGTAAGTAACAATTTAATAAATAGTAAGTAACAATTTAATAAATAGTAAGTAACAATTTAATAAATTGTATGTAACAATTTAATAAATTGTAGGTAACAATTTAATAAATAGTAGGTAACAATTTAATAAATAGTAGGTAACAATTTAATAAATAGTAATTAACAATTTAATAAATAGTAAGTAACAATTTTATAAATAGAAAGTAACAATTTCATAAATAGTAGGTAGCAATTTAATAAATAGTAAGTAACAATTTAATAAATAGTAAGTAACAATTTAGTAAATAGTAGGCAACAATTTAAAAAATAGTAAGTAGCAATTTAATAAATAGTGAGTAGCAATTTTGTAAATAGTAAGTAGCAATTTAATAAATAGTAAGTAACAATTTAATAAATTGTAATTAACAATTTAATAAATAGTAATTAACAATTTAATAAATAGTAAGTAACAATTTAATAAATAGAAAGTAACAATTTCATAAATAGTAGGTAGCAATTTAATAAATAGTAAGTAACAATTTAATAAATAGTAAGTAACAATTTAATAAATAGTAAGTAACAATTTAATAAATTGTATGTAACAATTTAATAAATTGTAGGTAACAATTTACTAAATAGTAGGTAACAATTTAATAAATAGTAGGTAACAATTTAATAAATAGTATGTAACAATTTAATAAATAGTAGGTAACAATTTAATAAATAGTAGGTAACAATTTAATAAATAGTGGGTAACAATTTAATAAATAGTATGTAACAATTTAATAAATAATAAGTAGCCATTTAATAAATAGTAAGTAGCAATTTAATCAATAGTAAGTAGCAATTTAATAAATAGTAAGTAGCAATTTAATAAATAGTAAGTAGCAATTTAATAAATATTAAGTAGCAATTTAATAAATAGTAAGTAGCAATTTAATAAATAGTAAGAAGCAATTAATAAATAGTAAGTAGCAGTTTAATAAATAGTAAGTAGCAATTTAATAAATAGTAAGTAGCAATTTAATAAATAGTAAGAAGCAATTTAATAAATAGTAAGTAACAATTTAATAAATTGTATGCAACAATTTAATAAATAGTAGGTAACAATTTAATAAATAGAAGGTAACAATTTAATAAATAGTAGGTAACAATTTAATAAATACTAGGTAACAATTTAATAAATAGTAGGTAACAATTTAATAAATAGTACGTAACAATTTAATAAATAGAAGGTAACAATTTAATAAATAGTTGGAAACAATTTAATAAATAGTAGGTAACAATTTAATAAATAGTAGGTAGCAATTTAATAAATAGTAGGTAGCAATTTAATAAATAGTAAGTAGCAATTTAATAAATAGTAAGTAGCAATTTAATAAATAGTAAGTAGCAATTTAATAAATAGTAAGTAGCAATTTAATAAATTGTAAGTAGCAATTTAATAAATAGTAAGTAGCAATTTATTAAATAGTAAGTAACAATTTAATAAAGAGTAAGTAACAATTTAATAAATAGTAAGTAACAATTTAATAAATTGTAGGTGACAATTTAATAAATAGTAGGTAACAATTTAATAAATAGTAGGTAACAATTTAGTAAATAGTAGGCAACAATTTAAAAAATAGTAAGTAGCAATTTAATAAATAGTGAGTAGCAATTTAGTAAATAGTAAGTAGCAATTTAATAAATAGTAAGTAACAATTTAATAAATTGTAATTAACAATTTAATAAATAGTAATTAACAATTTAATAAATAGTAAGTAACAATTTAATAAATAGAAAGTAACAATTTCATAAATAGTAGGTAGCAATTTAATAAATAGTAAGTAACAATTTAATAAATAGTAAGTAACAATTTAATAAATAGTAAGTAACAATTTAATAAATTGTATGTAACAATTTAATAAATTGTAGGTAACAATTTAATAAATAGTAGGTAACAATTTAATAAATAGTAGGTAACAATTTAATAAATAGTAATTAACAATTTAATAAATAGTAAGTAACAATTTTATAAATAGAAAGTAACAATTTCATAAATAGTAGGTAGCAATTTAATAAATAGTAAGTAACAATTTAATAAATAGTAAGTAACAATTTAGTAAATAGTAGGCAACAATTTAAAAAATAGTAAGTAGCAATTTAATAAATAGTGAGTAGCAATTTAGTAAATAGTAAGTAGCAATTTAATAAATAGTAAGTAACAATTTAATAAATTGTAATTAACAATTTAATAAATAGTAATTAACAATTTAATAAATAGTAAGTAACAATTTAATAAATAGTAAGTAACAATTTAATAAATAGAAAGTAACAATTTCATAAATAGTAGGTAGCAATTTAATAAATAGTAAGTAACAATTTAATAAATAGTAAGTAACAATTTAATAAATAGTAAGTAACAATTTAATAAATTGTATGTAACAATTTAATAAATTGTAGGTAACAATTTACTAAATAGTAGGTAACAATTTAATAAATAGTAGGTAACAATTTAATAAATAGTATGTAACAATTTAATAAATAGTAGGTAACAATTTAATAAATAGTAGGTAACAATTTAATAAATAGTGGGTAACAATTTAATAAATAGTAAGTAACAATTTAATAAATAATAAGTAGCCACTTAATAAATAGTAAGTAGCAATTTAATCAATAGTAAGTAGCAATTTAATAAATAGTAAGTAGCAATTTAATAAATAGTAAGTAGCAATTTAATAAATATTAAGTAGCAATTTAATAAATAGTAAGTAGCAATTTAATAAATAGTAAGAAGCAATTAATAAATAGTAAGTAGCAATTTAATAAATAGTAAGTAGCAATTTAATAAATAGTAAGTAGCAATTTAATAAATAGTAAGTAGCTATTAAATAAATTGTAAGTAGCAATTTAATAAATAGTAAGTAGCAATTTAGTAAATAGTAAGTAACAATTTAATGAATAGTAATTAACAATTTAATAAATAGTAAGTAAAAATTTAATAAATAGTAAGTAACAATTTAATAAATAGTAAGTAACAATTTAATAATTAGTAAGTAACAATTTAATAAATAGTAAGAAGCCATTTAATAAATAGTAGGTGGCAATTTAATAAATAGTAGGTAGCAATTTAATAAATAGTAGGTAACAATTTAATAAATAGTACGTAACAATTTAATAAATAGTAGGTAACAATTTAATAAATAGTAGGTAACATTTTAATAAACAGAAGGTAACAATTTAATATATAGTAGGTAACAATTTAATAAATAGTAGGTAACAATTTAATAAATAGTAGGTAACAATTTAATAAATAGTAGGTAACAATTTAATAAATAGTGGGTAACAATTTAATAAATAGTAAGTAACAATTTAATAAATAATAAGTAGCCATTTAATAAATAGTAAGTAGCAATTTAATCAATAGTAAGTAGCAATTTAATAAATAGTAAGTAGCAATTTAATAAATAGTAAGAAGCAATTTAATAAATAGTAAGTAGCAATTTAATAAACAGTAAGTAGCAATTTAATAAATAGTAAGTAGCAATTTAATAAATAGTAAGAAGCAATTTAATAAATAGTAAGTAACAATTTAATAAATTGTATGCAACAATTTAATAAATAGTAGGTAACAATTTAATAAATAGTAGGTAACAATTTAATAAATAGTAGGTAACAATTTAATAAATACTAGGTAACAATTTAATAAATAGTAGGTAACAATTTAATAAATAGTACGTAACAATTTAATAAATAGAAGGTAACAATTTAATAAATAGTTGGAAACAATTTAATAAATAGTAGGTAACAATTTAATAAATAGTAGGTAGCAATTTAATAAATAGTAGGTAGCAATTTAATAAATAGTAAGTAGCAATTTAATAAATAGTAATTAACAATTTAATAAATAGTAAGTAACAATTTTATAAATAGAATGTAACAATTTCATAAATAGTGGGTAGCAATTTAATAAATAGTAAGTAGCAATTTAATAAATAGTAACTAACAATTTAGTAAATAGTAGGCAACAATTTAAAAAATAGTAAGTAGCAATTTAATAAATAGTGAGTAGCAATTTAGTAAATAGTAAGTAGCAATTTAATAAATAGTAAGTAACAATTTAATAAATTGTAATTAACAATTTAATAAATAGTAATTAACAATTTAATAAATAGTAAGTAACAATTTAATAAATAGAAAGTAACAATTTCATAAATAGTAGGTAGCAATTTAATAAATAGTATGTAACAATTTAATAAATAGTATGTAACCATTTAATAAATAGTAAGTAACAATTTAATAAATAGTATGTAACAATTTAATAAATTGTAGGTAACAATTTAATAAATAGTAGGTAACAATTTAATAAATAGTAGGTAACAATTTAATAAATAGTAGGTAACAATTTAATAAATACTAGGTAACAATTTAATAAACAGTAGGTAACAATTTAATAAATAGTACGTAACAATTTAATAAATAGTAGGTAACAATTTAATAAATAGTTGGAAACAATTTAATAAATAGTAGGTAACAATTTAATAAATAGTAGGTAGCAATTTAATAAATAGTAAGTAACAATTTAATAAATAGTAAGTAGCAATTTAATAAATAGTGAGTAGCAATTTAAAAAATAGTAAGTAGCAATTTAATGAATAGTAATTAACAATTTAATAAATTGTAATTAACAATTTAATAAATAGTAATTAACAATTTAATAAATAGTAAGTAACAATTTAATAAATAGAAAGTAACAATTTCATAAATAGTAGGTAGCAATTTAATAAATAGTAAGTAACAATTTAATAAATAGTAAGTAACAATTTAATAAATAGTAAGTAACAATTTAATAAATTGTATGTAACAATTTAATAAATTGTAGGTAACAATTTAATAAATAGTAGGTAGCAATTTAATAAATAGTAAGTAACAATTTAATAAATAGTAAGTAACAATTTAATAAATAGTAAGTAACAATTTAATAAATTGTATGTAACAATTTAATAAATTGTAGGTAACAATTTAATAAATAGTAGGTAACAATTTAATAAATAGTAGGTAACAATTTAATAAATAGTAATTAACAATTTAATAAATAGTAAGTAACAATTTTATAAAAAGAAAGTAACAATTTCATAAATAGTAGGTAGCAATTTAATAAATAGTAAGTAACAATTTAATAAATAGTAAGTAACAATTTAGTAAATAGTAGGCAACAATTTAAAAAATAGTAAGTAGCAATTTAATAAATAGTGAGTAGCAATTTAGTAAATAGTAAGTAGCAATTTAATAAATAGTAAGTAACAATTTAATAAATTGTAATTAACAATTTAATAAATAGTAATTAACAATTTAATAAATAGTAAGTAACAATTTAATAAATAGAAAGTAACAATTTCATAAATAGTAGGTAGCAATTTAATAAATAGTATGTAACAATTTAATAAATAGTATGTAACCATTTAATAAATAGTAAGTAACAATTTAATAAATAGTATGTAACAATTTAATAAATTGTAGGTAACAATTTAATAAATAGTAGGTAACAATTTAATAAATAGTAGGTAACAATTTAATAAATAGTAGGTAACAATTTAATAAATACTAGGTAACAATTTAATAAACAGTAGGTAACAATTTAATAAATAGTACGTAACAATTTAATAAATAGTAGGTAACAATTTAATAAATAGTTGGAAACAATTTAATAAATAGTAGGTAACAATTTAATAAATAGTAGGTAGCAATTTAATAAATAGTAAGTAACAATTTAATAAATAGTAAGTAGCAATTTAATAAATAGTGAGTAGCAATTTAAAAAATAGTAAGTAGCAATTTAATGAATAGTAATTAACAATTTAATGAATAGTAAGTAACAATTTAATAAATAGTATGTAACCATTTAATAAATAGTAAGTAACAATTTAATAAATAGTAAGTAGCAATTTAATAAATAGTGAGTAGCAATTTAATATATAGTAAGTAGCCATTTAATAAATAGTATGTAACAATTTAATAAATAGTAAGTAGCCATTTAATAAATAGTAAGTAGCAATTTAATAAATATTAAGTAGCAATTTAATAAATAGTAAGTAGCAATTTAATAAATAGTAAGCAGCAATTTAATAAATAGTAAGTAGCAATTTAATAAATAGTAAGTAGCAATTTAATAAATAGTAAGTAGCAATTTAATAAATAGTAAGTAGCTATTTAATAAATTGTAAGTAGCAATTTAATAAATAGTAAGTAGCAATTTAGTAAATAGTAAGTAACAATTTAATGAATAGTAATTAACAATTTAATGAATAGTAATTAACAATTTAATAAATAGTAAGTAAAAATTTAATAAATAGTAAGTAACAATTTAATAAATAGTAAGTAGCAATTTAATAAATAGTAAGTAACAATTTAATAAATAGTAAGAAGCCATTTAATAAATAGTAGGTAGCAATTTAATAAATAGTAGGTAGCAATTTAATAAATAGTAGGTAACAATTTAATAAATAGTAGGTAACAATTTAATAAATAGTAGGTAACAATTTAATAAATAGTAGGTAACAATTTAATAAATAGTAGGTAACAATTTAATAAATAGTAGGTAACAATTTAGTAAATAGTAGGCAACAATTTAAAAAATAGTAAGTAGCAATTTAATAAATAGTGAGTAGCAATTTAGTAAATAGTAAGTAGCAATTTAATAAATAGTAAGTAACAATTTAATAAATTGTAATTAACAATTTAATAAATAGTAATTAACAATTTAATAAATAGTAAGTAACAATTTAATAAATAGAAAGTAACAATATCATAAATAGTAGGTAGCAATTTAATAAATAGTAAGTAACAATTTAATAAATAGTAAGTAACAATTTAATAAATAGTAAGTAACAATGTAATAAATTGTATGTAACAATTTAATAAATAGTAAGTAACAATTTAATAAATTGTATGTAACAATTTAATAAATTGTAGGTAACAATTTAATAAATAGTAGGTAACAATTTAATAAATAGTAGGTAACAATTTAATAAATAGTAATTAACAATTTAATAAATAGTAAGTAACAATTTAATAAAAAGAAAGTAACAATTACATAAATAGTAGGTAGCAATTTAATAAATAGTAAGTAACAATTTAATAAATAGTAAGTAACAATTTAATAAATAGTAAGTAACAATTTAATAAATAGTAAGTAACAATTTAATAAATAGTAAGTAACAATTTAATAAATAGTAAGTAACAATTTAATAAACAGTAAGTAGCCATTTAATAAATAGGACGTTGCAATTTAATGAATAGTAGGCAGCAATTTAATAAATAGTAGGTAACAATTTAATAAATAGTAGGTAACATTTTAATAAACAGAAGGTAACAATTTAATAAATAGTAGGTAACAATTTAATAAATAGTAGGTAACAATTTAATAAATAGTAGGTAACATTTTAATAAATAGTAGGTAACCATTTAATAAATAGTAGGTAACAATTTAATAAAGAGTAGGTAACAATTTAATAAATAGTAGGTAACAATTTAATAAATAGTTGGTAACAATTTAATAAATAGTAGGTAACAATTTAATAAATAGTAGGTAACAATTTAATAAATAGTAGGTAACAATTTAATAAATAGTAGGTAACAATTTAATAAATAGTAGGTAACAATTTAATAAATAGTAATTAACAATTTAATAAATAGTAAGTAACAATTTAATAAATAGAAAGTAACAGTTTCATAAATAGTAGGTAGCAATTTAATAAATAGTAAGTAACAATTTAATAAATAGTAAGTAACAATTTAATAAATAGTAAGTAACAATTTAATAAATTGTATGTAACAATTTAATAAATTGTAGGTAACAATTTAATAAATAGTAGGTAGCAATTTAATAAATAGTAAGTAACAATTTAATAAATAGTAAGTAACAATTTAATAAATAGTAAGTAACAATTT
The DNA here is from genome assembly GCA_963855975.1 of Andrena chrysosceles. NCBI lineage: Eukaryota > Metazoa > Arthropoda > Insecta > Hymenoptera > Andrenidae > Andrena > Andrena chrysosceles. The sequence continues at coordinate 718,407 of CAWLCU010000486.1, forward strand.
AATAAATTGTAGGTAACAATTTAATAAATAGTAGGTAACAATTTAATAAATAGTAGGTAACATTTTAATAAATAGTAGGTAACAATTTAATAAACAGTAGGTAACAATTTAATAAAGAGTAGGTAACAATTTAATAAATAGTAGGTAACAATTTAATAAATAGTAGGTAACAATTTAATAAATAGTAGGTAACAATTTAGTAAATAGTAGGCAACAATTTAAAAAATAGTAAGTAGCAATTTAATAAATAGTGAGTAGCAATTTAGTAAATAGTAAGTAGCAATTTAATAAATAGTAAGTAACAATTTAATAAATTGTAATTAACAATTTAATAAATAGTAATTAACAATTTAATAAATAGTAAGTAACAATTTAATAAATAGAAAGTAACAATTTCATAAATAGTAGGTAGCAATTTAATAAATAGTAAGTAGCAATTTAATAAATAGTAATTAACAATTTAATAAATAGTAAGTAACAATTTTATAAATAGAAAGTAACAATTTCATAAATAGTAGGTAGCAATTTAATAAATAGTAAGTAACAATTTAATAAATAGTAAGTAACAATTTAGTAAATAGTAGGCAACAATTTAAAAAATAGTAAGTACCAATTTAATAAATAGTGAGTAGCAATTTAGTAAATAGTAAGTAGCAATTTAATAAATAGTAAGTAACAATTTAATAAATTGTAATTAACAATTTAATAAATAGTAATTAACAATTTAATAAATAGTAAGTAACAATTTAATAAATAGAAAGTAACAATTTCATAAATAGTAGGTAGCAATTTAATAAATAGTAAGTAACAATTTAATAAATAGTAAGTAACAATTTAATAAATAGTAAGTAACAATTTAATAAATTGTATGTAACAATTTAATAAATTGTAGGTAACAATTTACTAAATAGTAGGTAACAATTTAATAAATAGTAGGTAACAATTTAATAAGTAGTATGTAACAATTTAATAAATAGTAGGTAACAATTTAATAAATAGTAGGTAACAATTTAATAAATAGTGGGTAACAATTTAATAAATAGTAAGTAACAATTTAATAAATAATAAGTAGCCATTTAATAAATAGTAAGTAGCAATTTAATAAATAGTAAGTAGCCATTTAATAAATAGTAAGTAGCAATTTAATAAATATTAAGTAGCAATTTAATAAATAGTAAGTAGCAATTTAATAAATAGTAAGCAGCAATTTAATAAATAGTAAGTAGCAATTTAATAAATAGTAAGTAGCAATTTAATAAATAGTAAGTAGCAATTTAATAAATAGTAAGTAGCTATTTAATAAATTGTAAGTAGCAATTTAATAAATAGTAAGTAGCAATTTAGTAAATAGTAAGTAACAATTTAATGAATAGTAATTAACAATTTAATAAATAGTAAGTAAAAATTTAATAAATAGTAAGTAACAATTTAATAAAAAGTAAGTAGCAATTTAATAAATAGTAAGTAACAATTTAATAAATAGTAAGAAGCCATTTAATAAGTAGTAGGTAGCAATTTAATAAATAGTAGGTAGCAATTTAATAAATAGTAGGTAACAATTTAATAAATAGTAGGTAACAATTTAATAAATAGTAGGTAACAATTTAATAAATAGTAGGTAACAATTTAATAAATAGTAGGTAACAATTTAATAAATAGTAGGTAACAATTTAATAAATAGTGGGTAACAATTTAATAAATAGTAAGTAACAATTTAATAAATAATAAGTAGCCATTTAATAAATAGTAAGTAGCAATTTAATCAATAGTAAGTAGCAATTTAATAAATAGTAAGTAGCAATTTAATAAATAGTAAGTAGCAATTTAATAAATATTATGTAGCAATTTAATAAATAGTAAGTAGCAATTTAATAAATAGTAAGAAGCAATTAATAAATAGTAAGTAGCAATTTAATAAATAGTAAGTAGCAATTTAATAAATAGTAAGTAGCAATTTAATAAATAGTAAGTAGCTATTTAATAAATTGTAAGTAGCAATTTAATAAATAGTAAGTAGCAATTTAGTAAATAGTAAGTAACAATTTAATGAATAGTAATTAACAATTTAATAAATAGTAAGTAAAAATTTAATAAATAGTATGTAACAATTTAATAAATAGTAAGTAACAATTTAATAATTAGTAAGTAACAATTTAATAAATAGTAAGAAGCCATTTAATAAATAGTAGGTGGCAATTTAATAAATACTAGGTAGCAATTTAATAAATAGTAGGTAACAATTTAATAAATAGTAGGTAACAATTTAATAAATAGTAGGTAACAATTTAATAAATAGTAGGTAACATTTTAATAAACAGAAGGTAACAATTTAATATATAGTAGGTAACAATTTAATAAATAGTAGGTAACAATTTAATAAATAGTAGGTAACAATTTAATAAATAGTAGTTAACAATTTAATAAATAGTGGGTAACAATTTAATAAATAGTAAGTAACAATTTAATAAATAATAAGTATCCATTTAATAAATAGTAAGTAGCAATTTAATCAATAGTAAGTAGCAATTTAATAAATAGTAAGTAGCAATTTAATAAATAGTAAGAAGCAATTTAATAAATAGTAAGTAGCAATTTAATAAATAGTAAGTAGCAATTTAATAAATAATAAGTAGCAATTTAATAAATAGTAAGAAGCAATTTAATAAATAGTAAGTAACAATTTAATAAATTGTATGCAACAATTTAATAAATAGTAGGTAACAATTTAATAAATACTAGGTAACAATTTAATAAATAGTAGGTAACAATTTAATAAATACTAGGTAACAATTTAATAAATAGTAGGTAACAATTTAATAAATAGTACGTAACAATTTAATAAATAGAAGGTAACAATTTAATAAATAGTTGGAAACAATTTAATAAATAGTAGGTAACAATTTAATAAATAGTAGGTAGCAATTTAATAAATAGTAGGTAGCAATTTAATAAATAGTAAGTAGCAATTTAATAAATAGTAAGTAGCAATTTAATAAATAGTAAGTAGCAATTTAATAAATAGTAAGTAGCAATTTAATAAATTGTAAGTAGCAATTTAATAAATAGTAAGTAACAATTTAATAAATAGTAGGTAACAATTTAGTAAATAGTAGGCAACAATTTAAAAAATAGTAAGTAGCAATTTAATAAATAGTGAGTAGCAATTTAGTAAATAGTAAGTAGCAATTTAATAAATAGTAAGTAACAATTTAATAAATTGTAATTAACAATTTAATAAATAGTAATTAACAATTTAATAAATAGTAAGTAACAATTTAATAAATAGAAAGTAACAATTTCATAAATAGTAGGTAGCAATTTAATAAATAGTAAGTAACAATTTAATAAATAGTAAGTAACAATTTAATAAATAGTAAGTAACAATTTAATAAATTGTATGTAACAATTTAATAAATTGTAGGTAACAATTTAATAAATAGTAGGTAACAATTTAATAAATAGTAGGTAACAATTTAATAAATAGTAATTAACAATTTAATAAATAGTAAGTAACAATTTTATAAATAGAAAGTAACAATTTCATAAATAGTAGGTAGCAATTTAATAAATAGTAAGTAACAATTTAATAAATAGTAAGTAACAATTTAGTAAATAGTAGGCAACAATTTAAAAAATAGTAAGTAGCAATTTAATAAATAGTGAGTAGCAATTTTGTAAATAGTAAGTAGCAATTTAATAAATAGTAAGTAACAATTTAATAAATTGTAATTAACAATTTAATAAATAGTAATTAACAATTTAATAAATAGTAAGTAACAATTTAATAAATAGAAAGTAACAATTTCATAAATAGTAGGTAGCAATTTAATAAATAGTAAGTAACAATTTAATAAATAGTAAGTAACAATTTAATAAATAGTAAGTAACAATTTAATAAATTGTATGTAACAATTTAATAAATTGTAGGTAACAATTTACTAAATAGTAGGTAACAATTTAATAAATAGTAGGTAACAATTTAATAAATAGTATGTAACAATTTAATAAATAGTAGGTAACAATTTAATAAATAGTAGGTAACAATTTAATAAATAGTGGGTAACAATTTAATAAATAGTATGTAACAATTTAATAAATAATAAGTAGCCATTTAATAAATAGTAAGTAGCAATTTAATCAATAGTAAGTAGCAATTTAATAAATAGTAAGTAGCAATTTAATAAATAGTGAGTAGCAATTTAGTAAATAGTAAGTAGCAATTTAATAAATAGTAAGTAACAATTTAATAAATTGTAATTAACAATTTAATAAATAGTAATTAACAATTTAATAAATAGTAAGTAACAATTTAATAAATAGAAAGTAACAATTTCATAAATAGTAGGTAGCAATTTAATAAATAGTAAGTAACAATTTAATAAATAGTAAGTAACAATTTAATAAATAGTAAGTAACCATTTAATAAATTGTATGTAACAATTTAATAAATTGTAGGTAACAATTTACTAAATAGTAGGTAACAATTTAATAAATAGTAGGTAACAATTTAATAAGTAGTATGTAACAATTTAATAAATAGTAGGTAACAATTTAATAAATAGTAGGTAACAATTTAATAAATAGTGGGTAACAATTTAATAAATAGTAAGTAACAATTTAATAAATAATAAGTAGCCATTTAATAAATAGTAAGTAGCAATTTAATAAATAGTAAGTAGCCATTTAATAAATAGTAAGTAGCAATTTAATAAATATTAAGTAGCAATTTAATAAATAGTAAGTAGCAATTTAATAAATAGTAAGCAGCAATTTAATAAATAGTAAGTAGCAATTTAATAAATAGTAAGTAGCAATTTAATAAATAGTAAGTAGCAATTTAATAAATAGTAAGTAGCTATTTAATAAATTGTAAGTAGCAATTTAATAAATAGTAAGTAGCAATTTAGTAAATAGTAAGTAACAATTTAATGAATAGTAATTAACAATTTAATAAATAGTAAGTAAAAATTTAATAAATAGTAAGTAACAATTTAATAAAAAGTAAGTAGCAATTTAATAAATAGTAAGTAACAATTTAATAAATAGTAAGAAGCCATTTAATAAGTAGTAGGTAGCAATTTAATAAATAGTAGGTAGCAATTTAATAAATAGTAGGTAACAATTTAATAAATAGTAGGTAACAATTTAATAAATAGTAGGTAACAATTTAATAAATAGTAGGTAACAATTTAATAAATAGTAGGTAACAATTTAATAAATAGTAGGTAACAATTTAATAAATAGTGGGTAACAATTTAATAAATAGTAAGTAACAATTTAATAAATAATAAGTAGCCATTTAATAAATAGTAAGTAGCAATTTAATCAATAGTAAGTAGCAATTTAATAAATAGTAAGTAGCAATTTAATAAATAGTAAGTAGCAATTTAATAAATATTATGTAGCAATTTAATAAATAGTAAGTAGCAATTTAATAAATAGTAAGAAGCAATTAATAAATAGTAAGTAGCAATTTAATAAATAGTAAGTAGCAATTTAATAAATAGTAAGTAGCAATTTAATAAATAGTAAGTAGCTATTTAATAAATTGTAAGTAGCAATTTAATAAATAGTAAGTAGCAATTTAGTAAATAGTAAGTAACAATTTAATGAATAGTAATTAACAATTTAATAAATAGTAAGTAAAAATTTAATAAATAGTATGTAACAATTTAATAAATAGTAAGTAACAATTTAATAATTAGTAAGTAACAATTTAATAAATAGTAAGAAGCCATTTAATAAATAGTAGGTGGCAATTTAATAAATACTAGGTAGCAATTTAATAAATAGTAGGTAACAATTTAATAAATAGTAGGTAACAATTTAATAAATAGTAGGTAACAATTTAATAAATAGTAGGTAACATTTTAATAAACAGAAGGTAACAATTTAATATATAGTAGGTAACAATTTAATAAATAGTAGGTAACAATTTAATAAATAGTAGGTAACAATTTAATAAATAGTAGTTAACAATTTAATAAATAGTGGGTAACAATTTAATAAATAGTAAGTAACAATTTAATAAATAATAAGTATCCATTTAATAAATAGTAAGTAGCAATTTAATCAATAGTAAGTAGCAATTTAATAAATAGTAAGTAGCAATTTAATAAATAGTAAGAAGCAATTTAATAAATAGTAAGTAGCAATTTAATAAATAGTAAGTAGCAATTTAATAAATAATAAGTAGCAATTTAATAAATAGTAAGAAGCAATTTAATAAATAGTAAGTAACAATTTAATAAATTGTATGCAACAATTTAATAAATAGTAGGTAACAATTTAATAAATACTAGGTAACAATTTAATAAATAGTAGGTAACAATTTAATAAATACTAGGTAACAATTTAATAAATAGTAGGTAACAATTTAATAAATAGTACGTAACAATTTAATAAATAGAAGGTAACAATTTAATAAATAGTTGGAAACAATTTAATAAATAGTAGGTAACAATTTAATAAATAGTAGGTAGCAATTTAATAAATAGTAGGTAGCAATTTAATAAATAGTAAGTAGCAATTTAATAAATAGTAAGTAGCAATTTAATAAATAGTAAGTAGCAATTTAATAAATAGTAAGTAGCAATTTAATAAATTGTAAGTAGCAATTTAATAAATAGTAAGTAACAATTTAATAAATAGTAGGTAACAATTTAGTAAATAGTAGGCAACAATTTAAAAAATAGTAAGTAGCAATTTAATAAATAGTGAGTAGCAATTTAGTAAATAGTAAGTAGCAATTTAATAAATAGTAAGTAACAATTTAATAAATTGTAATTAACAATTTAATAAATAGTAATTAACAATTTAATAAATAGTAAGTAACAATTTAATAAATAGAAAGTAACAATTTCATAAATAGTAGGTAGCAATTTAATAAATAGTAAGTAACAATTTAATAAATAGTAAGTAACAATTTAATAAATAGTAAGTAACAATTTAATAAATTGTATGTAACAATTTAATAAATTGTAGGTAACAATTTAATAAATAGTAGGTAACAATTTAATAAATAGTAGGTAACAATTTAATAAATAGTAATTAACAATTTAATAAATAGTAAGTAACAATTTTATAAATAGAAAGTAACAATTTCATAAATAGTAGGTAGCAATTTAATAAATAGTAAGTAACAATTTAATAAATAGTAAGTAACAATTTAGTAAATAGTAGGCAACAATTTAAAAAATAGTAAGTAGCAATTTAATAAATAGTGAGTAGCAATTTTGTAAATAGTAAGTAGCAATTTAATAAATAGTAAGTAACAATTTAATAAATTGTAATTAACAATTTAATAAATAGTAATTAACAATTTAATAAATAGTAAGTAACAATTTAATAAATAGAAAGTAACAATTTCATAAATAGTAGGTAGCAATTTAATAAATAGTAAGTAACAATTTAATAAATAGTAAGTAACAATTTAATAAATAGTAAGTAACAATTTAATAAATTGTATGTAACAATTTAATAAATTGTAGGTAACAATTTACTAAATAGTAGGTAACAATTTAATAAATAGTAGGTAACAATTTAATAAATAGTATGTAACAATTTAATAAATAGTAGGTAACAATTTAATAAATAGTAGGTAACAATTTAATAAATAGTGGGTAACAATTTAATAAATAGTATGTAACAATTTAATAAATAATAAGTAGCCATTTAATAAATAGTAAGTAGCAATTTAATCAATAGTAAGTAGCAATTTAATAAATAGTAAGTAGCAATTTAATAAATAGTAAGTAGCAATTTAATAAATATTAAGTAGCAATTTAATAAATAGTAAGTAGCAATTTAATAAATAGTAAGAAGCAATTAATAAATAGTAAGTAGCAGTTTAATAAATAGTAAGTAGCAATTTAATAAATAGTAAGTAGCAATTTAATAAATAGTAAGAAGCAATTTAATAAATAGTAAGTAACAATTTAATAAATTGTATGCAACAATTTAATAAATAGTAGGTAACAATTTAATAAATAGAAGGTAACAATTTAATAAATAGTAGGTAACAATTTAATAAATACTAGGTAACAATTTAATAAATAGTAGGTAACAATTTAATAAATAGTACGTAACAATTTAATAAATAGAAGGTAACAATTTAATAAATAGTTGGAAACAATTTAATAAATAGTAGGTAACAATTTAATAAATAGTAGGTAGCAATTTAATAAATAGTAGGTAGCAATTTAATAAATAGTAAGTAGCAATTTAAAAAATAGTAAGTAGCAATTTAATAAATAGTAAGTAGCAATTTAATAAATAGTAAGTAGCAATTTAATAAATTGTAAGTAGCAATTTAATAAATAGTAAGTAGCAATTTATTAAATAGTAAGTAACAATTTAATAAAGAGTAAGTAACAATTTAATAAATAGTAAGTAACAATTTAATAAATTGTAGGTGACAATTTAATAAATAGTAGGTAACAATTTAATAAATAGTAGGTAACAATTTAGTAAATAGTAGGCAACAATTTAAAAAATAGTAAGTAGCAATTTAATAAATAGTGAGTAGCAATTTAGTAAATAGTAAGTAGCAATTTAATAAATAGTAAGTAACAATTTAATAAATTGTAATTAACAATTTAATAAATAGTAATTAACAATTTAATAAATAGTAAGTAACAATTTAATAAATAGAAAGTAACAATTTCATAAATAGTAGGTAGCAATTTAATAAATAGTAAGTAACAATTTAATAAATAGTAAGTAACAATTTAATAAATAGTAAGTAACAATTTAATAAATTGTATGTAACAATTTAATAAATTGTAGGTAACAATTTAATAAATAGTAGGTAACAATTTAATAAATAGTAGGTAACAATTTAATAAATAGTAATTAACAATTTAATAAATAGTAAGTAACAATTTTATAAATAGAAAGTAACAATTTCATAAATAGTAGGTAGCAATTTAATAAATAGTAAGTAACAATTTAATAAATAGTAAGTAACAATTTAGTAAATAGTAGGCAACAATTTAAAAAATAGTAAGTAGCAATTTAATAAATAGTGAGTAGCAATTTAGTAAATAGTAAGTAGCAATTTAATAAATAGTAAGTAACAATTTAATAAATTGTAATTAACAATTTAATAAATAGTAATTAACAATTTAATAAATAGTAAGTAACAATTTAATAAATAGAAAGTAACAATTTCATAAATAGTAGGTAGCAATTTAATAAATAGTAAGTAACAATTTAATAAATAGTAAGTAACAATTTAGTAAATAGTAGGCAACAATTTAAAAAATAGTAAGTAGCAATTTAATAAATAGTGAGTAGCAATTTAGTAAATAGTAAGTAGCAATTTAATAAATAGTAAGTAACAATTTAATAAATTGTAATTAACAATTTAATAAATAGTAATTAACAATTTAATAAATAGTAAGTAACAATTTAATAAATAGAAAGTAACAATTTCATAAATAGTAGGTAGCAATTTAATAAATAGTAAGTAACAATTTAATAAATAGTAAGTAACAATTTAATAAATAGTAAGTAACAATTTAATAAATTGTATGTAACAATTTAATAAATTGTAGGTAACAATTTACTAAATAGTAGGTAACAATTTAATAAATAGTAGGTAACAATTTAATAAATAGTATGTAACAATTTAATAAATAGTAGGTAACAATTTAATAAATAGTAGGTAACAATTTAATAAATAGTGGGTAACAATTTAATAAATAGTAAGTAACAATTTAATAAATAATAAGTAGCCATTTAATAAATAGTAAGTAGCAATTTAATCAATAGTAAGTAGCAATTTAATAAATAGTAAGTAGCAATTTAATAAATAGTAAGTAGCAATTTAATAAATATTAAGTAGCAATTTAATAAATAGTAAGTAGCAATTTAATAAATAGTAAGAAGCAATTAATAAATAGTAAGTAGCAGTTTAATAAATAGTAAGTAGCAATTTAATAAATAGTAAGTAGCAATTTAATAAATATTAAGTAGCTATTTAATAAATTGTAAGTAGCAATTTAATAAATAGTAAGTAGCAATTTAGTAAATAGTAAGTAACAATTTAATGAATAGTAATTAACAATTTAATAAATAGTATGTAAAAATTTAATAAATAGTAAGTAACAATTTAATAAATAGTAAGTAACAATTTAATAATTAGTAAGTAACAATTTAATAAATAGTAAGAAGCCATTTAATAAATAGTAGGTGGCAATTTAATAAATAGTAGGTAGCAATTTAATAAATAGTAAGTAACAATTTAATAAATAGTAAGTAACAATTTAATAAATAGTAAGTAACAATTTAATAAATTGTATGCAACAATTTAATAAATTGTAGGTAACTATTTAATAAATAGTAGGTAACAATTTAATAAATAGTAGGTAACAATTTAATAAATAGTAATTAACAATTTAATAAATAGTAAGTAACAATTTAATAATTAGAAAGTAACAATTACATAAATAGTAGGTAGCAATTTAATAAATAGTAAGTAACAATTTAATAAATAGTAAGTAACAATTTAATAAATAGTAAGTTACAATTTAATAAATAGTAAGTAACAATTTAATAAATAGTAAGTAACAATTTAATAAATAGTAAGTAACAATTTAATAAACAGTAAGTAGCCATTTAATAAATAGTAGGTTGCAATTTAATAAATAGTAGGCAGCAATTTAATAAATAGTAGGTAACAATTTAATAAATAGTAGGTAACATTTTAATACACAGAAGGTAACAATTTAATAAATAGTAGGTAACAATTTAATAAATAGTAGGTAACAATTTAATAAATAGTAGGTAACATTTTAATAAATAGTAGGTAACCATTTAATAAATAGTAGGTAACAATTTAATAAATAGTAGGTAACAATTTAATAAATAGTAGGTAACAATTTAATAAATAGTAGGTAACAATTTAATAAATAGTAGGTAACAATTTAATAAATAGTAGGTAACAATTTAATAAATAGTAGGTAACAATTTAATAAATAGTAGGTAACAATTTAGTAAATAGTAGGCAACAATTTAAAAAATAGTAAGTAGCAATTTAATAAATAGTGAGTAGCAATTTAGTAAAGAGTAAGTAGCAATTTAATAAATAGTAAGTAACAATTTAATAAATTGTAATTAACAATTTAATAAATAGTAATTAACAATTTAATAAATAGTAAGTAACAATTTAATAAATAGAAAGTAACAATTTCATAAATAGTAGGTAGCAATTTAATAAATAGTAAGTAACAATTTAATAAATAGTAAGTAACAATTTAATAAATAGTAAGTAACAATTTAATAAATAGTAAGTAACAATTTAATAAATTGTATGTAACAATTTAATAAATTGTAGGTAACAATTTAATAAATAGTAGGTAACAATTTAATAAATAGTAGGTAACAATTTAATAAATAGTAATTAACAATTTAATAAATAGTAAGTAACAATTTTATAAATAGAAAGTAACAATTTCATAAATAGTGGGTAGCAATTTATTAAATAGTAAGTAACAATTTAATAAATAGTAACTAACAATTTAGTAAATAGTAGGCAACAATTTAAAAAATAGTAAGTAGCAATTTAATAAATAGTGAGTAGCAATTTAGTAAATAGTAAGTAGCAATTTAATAAATAGTAAGTAACAATTTAATAAATTGTAATTAACAATTTAATAAATAGTAATTAACAATTTAATAAATAGTAAGTAACAATTTAATAAATAGAAAGTAACAATTTCATAAATAGTAGGTAGCAATTTAATAAATAGTAAGTAACAATTTAATAAATAGTAAGTAACAATTTAATAAATAGTAAGTAACAATTTAATAAATTGTATGTAACAATTTAATAAATTGTAGGTAACAATTTAATAAATAGTAGGTAACAATTTAATAAATAGTAGGTAACAATTTAATAAATAGTAATTAACAATTTAATAAATAGTAAGTAACAATTTTATAAATAGAAAGTAACAATTTCATAAATAGTGGGTAGCAATTTAATAAATAGTAAGTAACAATTTAATAAATAGTAACTAACAATTTAGTAAATAGTAGGCAACAATTTAAAAAATAGTAAGTAGCTATTTAATAAATAGTGAGTAGCAATTTAGTAAATAGTAAGTAGCAATTTAATAAATAGTAAGTAACAATTTAATAAATTGTAATTAACAATTTAATAAATAGTAATTAACAATTTAATAAATAGTAAGTAACAATTTAATAAATAGAAAGTACCAATTTCATAAATAGTAGGTAGCAATTTAATAAATAGTAGGTAGCAATTTAATAAATAGTAAGTAGCAATTTAATAAATAGTAAGTAGCAATTTAATAAATAGTAAGTAGCAATTTAATAAATAGTAAGTAGCAATTTAATAAATTGTAAGTAGCAATTTAATAAATAGTAAGTAGCAATTTATTAAATAGTAAGTAACAATTTAATAAATAGTAAGTAACAATTTAATAAATAGTAAGTAACAATTTAATAAATTGTAGATGACAATTTAATAAATAGTAGGTAACAATTTAATTAATAGTAGGTAACAATTTAATAAATAGTAGGTAACATTTTAATAAATAGTAGGTAACAATTTAATAAATAGTAGGTAACAATTTAATAAATAGTAGGTAACAATTTAATAAATAGTAGGTAACAATTTAATAAATAGTAGGTAACAATTTAGTAAATAGTAGGCAACAATTTAAAAAATAGTAAGTAGCAATTTAATAAATAGTGAGTAGCAATTTAGTAAATAGTAAGTAGCAATTTAATAAATAGTAAGTAACAATTTAATAAATTGTAATTAACAATTTAATAAATAGTAATTAACAATTTAATAAATAGTAAGTAACAATTTAATAAATAGAAAGTAACAATATCATAAATAGTAGGTAGCAATTTAATAAATAGTAAGTAACAATTTAATTAATAGTAAGTAACAATTTAATAAATAGTAAGTAACAATGTAATAAATTGTATGTAAAAATTTAATAAATTGTAGGTAACAATTTAATAAATAGTAGGTAACAATTTAATAAATAGTAGGTAACAATTTAATAAATAGTAAGTAACAATTTAATAAATAGAAAGTAACAATTTCATAAATAGTAGGTAGCAATTTAATAAATAGTAAGTAACAATTTAATAAATAGTAAGTAACAATTTAATAAACAGTAAGTAGCCATTTAATAAATAGTAGGTTCCAATTTAATAAATAGTAGGCAGCAATTTAATAAATAGTAGGTAACAATTTAATAAATAGTAGGTACCATTTTAATAAACAGAAGGTAACAATTTAATAAATAGTAGGTAACAATTTAATAAATAGTAGGTAACAATTTAATAAATAGTAGGTAACATTTTAATAAATAGTAGGTAACCATTTAATAAATAGTAGGTAACAATTTAATAAATAGTAGGTAACAATTTAATAAATAGTAGGTAACAATTTAATAAATAGTAGGTAACAATTTAATAAATAGTGGGTAACAATTTAATAAATAGTAGGTAACAATTTAATAAATAGTAGGTAACAATTTAATAAATAGTAGGTAACAATTTAGTAAATAGTAGGCAACAATTTAAAAAATAGTAAGTAGCAATTTAATAAATAGTGAGTAGCAATTTAGTAAATAGTAAGTAGCAATTTAATAAATAGTAAGTAACAATTTAATAAATTGTAATTAACAATTTAATAAATAGTAATTAACAATTTAATAAATAGTAAGTAACAATTTAATAAATAGAAAGTAACAATTTCATAAATAGTAGGTAGCAATTTAATAAATAGTAAGTAACAATTTAATAAATAGTAAGTAACAATTTAATAAATAGTAAGTAACAATTTAATAAATTGTATGTAACAATTTAATAAATTGTAGGTAACAATTTAATAAATAGTAATTAACAATTTAATAAATAGTAAGTAACAATTTTATAAATAGAAAGTAACAATTTCATAAATAGTGGGTAGCAATTTAATAAATAGTAAGTAACAATTTAATAAATAGTAACTAACAATTTAGTAAATAGTAAGCAACAATTTAAAAAATAGTAAGTAGCAATTTAATAAATATTAAGTAGCAATTTAATAAATAGTAAGTAGCAATTTAATAAATAGTAAGTAACAATTTAATAAATTGTAATTAACAATTTAATAAATAGTAATTAACAATTTAATAAATAGTAAGTAACAATTTAATAAATAGAAAGTAACAATTTCATAAATAGTAGGTAGCAATTTAATAAATAGTAGGTAGCAATTTAATAAATAGTAAGTAGCAATTTAATAAATAGTAAGTAGCAATTTAATAAATAGTAAGTAGCAATTTAATAAATAGTAAGTAGCAATTTAATAAATAGTAAGTAGCAATTTAATAAATTCTAAGTAGCAATTTAATAAATAGTAAGTAGCAATTTATTAAATAGTAAGTAACAATTTAATAAATAGTAAGTAACAATTTAATAAATAGTAAGTAACAATTTAATAAATTGTAGGTGACAATTTAATAAATAGTAGGTAACAATTTAATAAATAGTAGGTAACAATTTAATAAATAGTAAGTAACAATTTAATAAATAGTAAGTAACAATTTAATAAATTGTATGTAACAATTTAATAAATTGTAGGTAACAATTTAATAAATAGTAGGTAACAATTTAATAAATAGTAGGTAACAATTTAATAAATAGTAATTAACAATTTAATAAATAGTAAGTAACAATTTTATAAATAGAAAGTAACAATTTCATAAATAGTAGGTAGCAATTTAATAAATAGTAAGTAACAATTTAATAAATAGTAAGTAACAATTTAGTAAATAGTAGGCAACAATTTAAAAAATAGTAAGTAGCAATTTAATAAATAGTGAGTAGCAATTTAGTAAATAGTAAGTAGCAATTTAATAAATAGTAAGTAACAATTTAATAAATTGTAATTAACAATTTAATAAATAGTAATTAACAATTTAATAAATAGTAAGTAACAATTTAATAAATAGAAAGTAACAATTTCATAAATAGTAGGTAGCAATTTAATAAATAGTAAGTAACAATTTAATAAATAGTAAGTAACAATTTAGTAAATAGTAGGCAACAATTTAAAAAATAGTAAGTAGCAATTTAATAAATAGTGAGTAGCAATTTAGTAAATAGTAAGTAGCAATTTAATAAATAGTAAGTAACAATTTAATAAATTGTAATTAACAATTTAATAAATAGTAATTAACAATTTAATAAATAGTAAGTAACAATTTAATAAATAGAAAGTAACAATTTCATAAATAGTAGGTAGCAATTTAATAAATAGTAAGTAACAATTTAATAAATAGTAAGTAACAATTTAGTAAAGAGTAGGCAACAATTTAAAAAATAGTAAGTAGCAATTTAATAAATAGTGAGTAGCAATTTAGTAAATAGTAAGTAGCAATTTAATAAATAGTAAGTAACAATTTAATAAATTGTAATTAACAATTTAATAAATAGTAATTAACAATTTAATAAATAGTAAGTAACAATTTAATAAATAGAAAGTAACAATTTCATAAATAGTAGGTAGCAATTTAATAAATAGTAAGTAACAATTTAATAAATAGTAAGTAACAATTTAATAAATAGTAAGTAACAATTTAATAAATTGTATGTAACAATTTAATAAATTGTAGGTAACAATTTACTAAATAGTAGGTAACAATTTAATAAATAGTAGGTAACAATTTAATAAATAGTATGTAACAATTTAATAAATAGTAGGTAACAATTTAATAAATAGTAGGTAACAATTTAATAAATAGTGGGTAACAATTTAATAAATAGTAAGTAACAATTTAATAAATAATAAGTAGCCATTTAATAAATAGTAAGTAGCAATTTAATCAATAGTAAGTAGCAATTTAATAAATAGTAAGTAGCAATTTAATAAATAGTAAGTAGCAATTTAATAAATATTAAGTAGCAATTTAATAAATAGTAAGTAGCAATTTAATAAATAGTAAGAAGCAATTAATAAATAGTAAGTAGCAGTTTAATAAATAGTAAGTAGCAATTTAATAAATAGTAAGTAGCAATTTAATAAATATTAAGTAGCTATTTAATAAATTGTAAGTAGCAATTTAATAAATAGTAAGTAGCAATTTAGTAAATAGTAAGTAACAATTTAATGAATAGTAATTAACAATTTAATAAATAGTATGTAAAAATTTAATAAATAGTAAGTAACAATTTAATAAATAGTAAGTAACAATTTAATAATTAGTAAGTAACAATTTAATAAATAGTAAGAAGCCATTTAATAAATAGTAGGTGGCAATTTAATAAATAGTAGGTAGCAATTTAATAAATAGTAAGTAACAATTTAATAAATAGTAAGTAACAATTTAATAAATAGTAAGTAACAATTTAATAAATTGTATGCAACAATTTAATAAATTGTAGGTAACTATTTAATAAATAGTAGGTAACAATTTAATAAATAGTAGGTAACAATTTAATAAATAGTAATTAACAATTTAATAAATAGTAAGTAACAATTTAATAATTAGAAAGTAACAATTACATAAATAGTAGGTAGCAATTTAATAAATAGTAAGTAACAATTTAATAAATAGTAAGTAACAATTTAATAAATAGTAAGTTACAATTTAATAAATAGTAAGTAACAATTTAATAAATAGTAAGTAACAATTTAATAAATAGTAAGTAACAATTTAATAAACAGTAAGTAGCCATTTAATAAATAGTAGGTTGCAATTTAATAAATAGTAGGCAGCAATTTAATAAATAGTAGGTAACAATTTAATAAATAGTAGGTAACATTTTAATAAACAGAAGGTAACAATTTAATAAATAGTAGGTAACAATTTAATAAATAGTAGGTAACAATTTAATAAATAGTAGGTAACATTTTAATAAATAGTAGGTAACCATTTAATAAATAGTAGGTAACAATTTAATAAATAGTAGGTAACAATTTAATAAATAGTAGGTAACAATTTAATAAATAGTAGGTAACAATTTAATAAATAGTAGGTAACAATTTAATAAATAGTAGGTAGCAATTTAATAAATAGTAGGTAACAATTTAATAAATAGTAGGTAACAATTTAGTAAATAGTAGGCAACAATTTAAAAAATAGTAAGTAGCAATTTAATAAATAGTGAGTAGCAATTTAGTAAAGAGTAAGTAGCAATTTAATAAATAGTAAGTAACAATTTAATAAATTGTAATTAACAATTTAATAAATAGTAATTAACAATTTAATAAATAGTAAGTAACAATTTAATAAATAGAAAGTAACAATTTCATAAATAGTAGGTAGCAATTTAATAAATAGTAAGTAACAATTTAATAAATAGTAAGTAACAATTTAATAAATAGTAAGTAACAATTTAATAAATAGTAAGTAACAATTTAATAAATTGTATGTAACAATTTAATAAATTGTAGGTAACAATTTAATAAATAGTAGGTAACAATTTAATAAATAGTAGGTAACAATTTAATAAATAGTAATTAACAATTTAATAAATAGTAAGTAACAATTTTATAAATAGAAAGTAACAATTTCATAAATAGTGGGTAGCAATTTATTAAATAGTAAGTAACAATTTAATAAATAGTAACTAACAATTTAGTAAATAGTAGGCAACAATTTAAAAAATAGTAAGTAGCAATTTAATAAATAGTGAGTAGCAATTTAGTAAATAGTAAGTAGCAATTTAATAAATAGTAAGTAACTATTTAATAAATTGTAATTAACAATTTAATAAATAGTAATTAACAATTTAATAAATAGTAAGTAACAATTTAATAAATAGAAAGTAACAATTTCATAAATAGTAGGTAGCAATTTAATAAATAGTAAGTAACAATTTAATAAATAGTAAGTAACAATTTAATAAATAGTAAGTAACAATTTAATAAATTGTATGTAACAATTTAATAAATTGTAGGTAACAATTTAATAAATAGTAGGTAACAATTTAATAAATAGTAGGTAACAATTTAATAAATAGTAATTAACAATTTAATAAATAGTAAGTAACAATTTTATAAATAGAAAGTAACAATTTCATAAATAGTGGGTAGCAATTTAATAAATAGTAAGTAACAATTTAATAAATAGTAACTAACAATTTAGTAAATAGTAGGCAACAATTTAAAAAATAGTAAGTAGCTATTTAATAAATAGTGAGTAGCAATTTAGTAAATAGTAAGTAGCAATTTAATAAATAGTAAGTAACAATTTAATAAATTGTAATTAACAATTTAATAAATAGTAATTAACAATTTAATAAATAGTAAGTAACAATTTAATAAATAGAAAGTACCAATTTCATAAATAGTAGGTAGCAATTTAATAAATAGTAGGTAGCAATTTAATAAATAGTAAGTAGCAATTTAATAAATAGTAAGTAGCAATTTAATAAATAGTAAGTAGCAATTTAATAAATAGTAAGTAGCAATTTAATAAATTGTAAGTAGCAATTTAATAAATAGTAAGTAGCAATTTATTAAATAGTAAGTAACAATTTAATAAATAGTAAGTAACAATTTAATAAATAGTAAGTAACAATTTAATAAATTGTAGGTGACAATTTAATAAATAGTAGGTAACAATTTAATTAATAGTAGGTAACAATTTAATAAATAGTAGGTAACATTTTAATAAATAGTAGGTAACAATTTAATAAATAGTAGGTAACAATTTAATAAATAGTAGGTAACAATTTAATAAATAGTAGGTAACAATTTAATAAATAGTAGGTAACAATTTAATAAATAGTAGGTAACAATTTAGTAAATAGTAGGCAACAATTTAAAAAATAGTAAGTAGCAATTTAATAAATAGTGAGTAGCAATTTAGTAAATAGTAAGTAGCAATTTAATAAATAGTAAGTAACAATTTAATAAATTGTAATTAACAATTTAATAAATAGTAATTAACAATTTAATAAATAGTAAGTAACAATTTAATAAATAGAAAGTAACAATATCATAAATAGTAGGTAGCAATTTAATAAATAGTAAGTAACAATTTAATTAATAGTAAGTAACAATTTAATAAATAGTAAGTAACAATGTAATAAATTGTATGTAAAAATTTAATAAATTGTAGGTAACAATTTAATAAATAGTAGGTAACAATTTAATAAATAGTAGGTAACAATTTAATAAATAGTAAGTAACAATTTAATAAATAGAAAGTAACAATTTCATAAATAGTAGGTAGCAATTTAATAAATAGTAAGTAACAATTTAATAAATAGTAAGTAACAATTTAATAAACAGTAAGTAGCCATTTAATAAATAGTAGGTTCCAATTTAATAAATAGTAGGCAGCAATTTAATAAATAGTAGGTAACAATTTAATAAATAGTAGGTACCATTTTAATAAACAGAAGGTAACAATTTAATAAATAGTAGGTAACAATTTAATAAATAGTAGGTAACAATTTAATAAATAGTAGGTAACATTTTAATAAATAGTAGGTAACCATTTAATAAATAGTAGGTAACAATTTAATAAATAGTAGGTAACAATTTAATAAATAGTAGGTAACAATTTAATAAATAGTAGGTAACAATTTAATAAATAGTGGGTAACAATTTAATAAATAGTAGGTAACAATTTAATAAATAGTAGGTAACAATTTAATAAATAGTAGGTAACAATTTAGTAAATAGTAGGCAACAATTTAAAAAATAGTAAGTAGCAATTTAATAAATAGTGAGTAGCAATTTAGTAAATAGTAAGTAGCAATTTAATAAATAGTAAGTAACAATTTAATAAATTGTAATTAACAATTTAATAAATAGTAATTAACAATTTAATAAATAGTAAGTAACAATTTAATAAATAGAAAGTAACAATTTCATAAATAGTAGGTAGCAATTTAATAAATAGTAAGTAACAATTTAATAAATAGTAAGTAACAATTTAATAAATAGTAAGTAACAATTTAATAAATTGTATGTAACAATTTAATAAATTGTAGGTAACAATTTAATAAATAGTAATTAACAATTTAATAAATAGTAAGTAACAATTTTATAAATAGAAAGTAACAATTTCATAAATAGTGGGTAGCAATTTAATAAATAGTAAGTAACAATTTAATAAATAGTAACTAACAATTTAGTAAATAGTAAGCAACAATTTAAAAAATAGTAAGTAGCAATTTAATAAATATTAAGTAGCAATTTAATAAATAGTAAGTAGCAATTTAATAAATAGTAAGTAACAATTTAATAAATTGTAATTAACAATTTAATAAATAGTAATTAACAATTTAATAAATAGTAAGTAACAATTTAATAAATAGAAAGTAACAATTTCATAAATAGTAGGTAGCAATTTAATAAATAGTAGGTAGCAATTTAATAAATAGTAAGTAGCAATTTAATAAATAGTAAGTAGCAATTTAATAAATAGTAAGTAGCAATTTAATAAATAGTAAGTAGCAATTTAATAAATAGTAAGTAGCAATTTAATAAATTCTAAGTAGCAATTTAATAAATAGTAAGTAGCAATTTATTAAATAGTAAGTAACAATTTAATAAATAGTAAGTAACAATTTAATAAATAGTAAGTAACAATTTAATAAATTGTAGGTGACAATTTAATAAATAGTAGGTAACAATTTAATAAATAGTAGGTAACAATTTAATAAATAGTAGGTAACAATTTAATAAATAGTAGGTAACAATTTAATAAATAGTAGGTAACAATTTAATAAATAGTAGGTAACAATTTAATAAATAGTAGGTAACAATTTAATAAATAGTAGGTAACAATTTAATAAATAGTAGGTAACAATTTAGTAAATAGTAGGCAACAATTTAAAAAATAGTAAGTAGCAATTTAATAAATAGTGAGTAGCAATTTAGTAAATAGTAAGTAGCAATTTAATAAATAGTAAGTAACAATTTAATAAATTGTAATTAACAATTTAATAAATAGTAATTAACAATTTAATAAATAGTAAGTAACAATTTAATAAATAGAAAGTAACAATATCATAAATAGTAGGTAGCAATTTAATAAATAGTAAGTAACAATTTAATTAATAGTAAGTAACAATTTAATAAATAGTAAGTAACAATGTAATAAATTGTATGTAACAATTTAATAAATTGTAGGTAACAATTTAATAAATAGTAGGTAACAATTTAATAAATAGTAGGTAACAATTTAATAAATAGTAAGTAACAATTTAATAAATAGAAAGTAACAATTTCATAAATAGTAGGTAGCAATTTAATAAATAGTAAGTAACAATTTAATAACTAGTAAGTAACAATTTAATAAATAGTAAGTAACAATTTAATAAATTGTATGTAACAATTTAATAAATTGTAGGTAACTATTTAATAAATAGTAGGTAACAATTTAATAAATAGTAGGTAACAATTTAATAAATAGTAATTAACAATTTAATAAATAGTAAGTAACAATTTAATAATTAGAAAGTAACAATTACATAAATAGTAGGTAGCAATTTAATAAATAGTAAGTAACAATTTAATAAATAGTAAGTAACAATTTAATAAATTGTAGGTAACAATTTAATAAATAGTAGGTAACAATTTAATAAATAGTAGGTAACAATTTAATAAATAGTAGGTAACAATTTAATAAATACTAGGTAACAATTTAATAAACAGTAGGTAACAATTTAATAAATAGTACGTAACAATTTAATAAATAGTAGGTAACAATTTAATAAATAGTTGGAAACAATTTAATAAATAGTAGGTAACAATTTAATAAATAGTAGGTAGCAATTTAATAAATAGTAAGTAACAATATAATAAATAGTAAGTAGCAATTTAATAAATAGTGAGTAGCAATTTAAAAAATAGTAAGTAGCAATTTAATAAATAGTAATTAACAATTTAATGAATAGTAAGTAACAATTTAATAAATAGTAAGTAACAATTTAATAAATAGTAAGTAACAATTTAATAAATAGTAAGTAGCAATTTAATAAATAGTGAGTAGCAATTTAATAAATAGTAAGTAGCAATTTAATAAATAGTAAGTAGCTATTTAATAAATTGTAAGTAGCAATTTAATAAATAGTAAGTAGCAATTTAGTAAATAGTAAGTAACAATTTAATGAATAGTAATTAACAATTTAATAAATAGTAAGTAAAAATTTAATAAATAGTAAGTAACAATTTAATAAAAAGTAAGTAGCAATTTAATAAATAGTAAGTAACAATTTAATAAATAGTAAGAAGCCATTTAATAAATAGTAGGTAGCAATTTAATAAATAGTAGGTAGCAATTTAATAAATAGTAGGTAACAATTTAATAAATAGTAGGTAACAATTTAATAAATAGTAGGTAACAATTTAATAAATAGTAGGTAACATTTTAATAAACAGAAGGTAACAATTTAATATATAGTAGGTAACAATTTAATAAATAGTAGGTAACAATTTAATAAATAGTAGGTAACAATTTAATAAATAGTAGTTAACAATTTAATAAATAGTGGGTAACAATTTAATAAATAGTAAGTAACAATTTAATAAATAATAAGTAGCCATTTAATAAATAGTAAGTAGCAATTTAATCAATAGTAAGTAGCAATTTAATAAATAGTAAGTAGCAATTTAATAAATAGTAAGAAGCAATTTAATAAATAGTAAGTAGCAATTTAATAAATAGTAAGTAGCAATTTAATAAATAGTAAGTAGCAATTTAATAAATAGTAAGAAGCAATTTAATAAATAGTAAGTAACAATTTAATAAATTGTATGCAACAATTTAATAAATAGTAGGTAACAATTTAATAAA
This sequence comes from Andrena chrysosceles, assembly GCA_963855975.1. NCBI lineage: Eukaryota > Metazoa > Arthropoda > Insecta > Hymenoptera > Andrenidae > Andrena > Andrena chrysosceles. The sequence goes on from CAWLCU010000486.1 coordinate 741,200, forward strand.
TACTAGGTAACAATTTAATAAATAGTAGGTAACAATTTAATAAATACTAGGTAACAATTTAATAAATAGTAGGTAACAATTTAATAAATAGTACGTAACAATTTAATAAATAGAAGGTAACAATTTAATAAATAGTTGGAAACAATTTAATAAATAGTAGGTAACAATTTAATAAATAGTAGGTAGCAATTTAATAAATAGTAGGTAGCAATTTAATAAATAGTAAGTAGCAATTTAATAAATAGTAAGTAGCAATTTAATAAATAGTAAGTAGCAATTTAATAAATAGTAAGTAGCAATTTAATAAATTGTAAGTAGCAATTTAATAAATAGTAAGTAGCAATTTATTAAATAGTAAGTAACAATTTAATTAATAGTAAGTAACAATTTAATAAATAGTATGTAGCAATTTAATAAATTGTAGGTGACAATTTAATAAATAGTAGGTAACAATTTAATAAATAGTAGGTAACAATTTAATAAATAGTAGGTAACAATTTAATAAATAGTAGGTAACAATTTAATAAATAGTAGGTAACAATTTAATAAATAGTAGGTAACAATTTAATAAATAGTAGGTAACAATTTAATAAATAGTAGGTAACAATTTAATAAATAGTAGGTAACAATTTAGTAAATAGTAGGCAACAATTTAAAAAATAGTAAGTAGCAATTTAATAAATAGTGAGTAGCAATTTAGTAAATAGTAAGTAGCAATTTAATAAATAGTAAGTAACAATTTAATAAATTGTAATTAACAATTTAATAAATAGTAATTAACAATTTAATAAATAGTAAGTAACAATTTAATAAATAGAAAGTAACAATATCATAAATAGTAGGTAGCAATTTAATAAATAGTAAGTAACAATTTAATAAATAGTAAGTAACAATTTAATAAATAGTAAGTAACAATGTAATAAATTGTATGTAACAATTTAATAAATTGTAGGTAACAATTTAATAAATAGTAGGTAACAATTTAATAAATAGTAGGTAACAATTTAATAAATAGTAAGTAACAATTTAATAAATAGAAAGTAACAATTTCATAAATAGTAGGTAGCAATTTAATAAATAGTAAGTAACAATTTAATAAATAGTAAGTAACAATTTAATAAATAGTAAGTAACAATTTAATAAATTGTATGTAACAATTTAATAAATTGTAGGTAACAATTTAATAAATAGTAGGTAACAATTTAATAAATAGTAGGTAACAATTTAATAAATAGTAATTAGCAATTTAATAAATAGTAAGTAACAATTTAATAAAAAGAAAGTAACAATTTAATAATTAGAAAGTAACAATTACATAAATAGTAGGTAGCAATTTAATAAATAGTAAGTAACAATTTAATAAATAGTAAGTAACAATTTAATAAATAGTAAGTAACAATTTAATAAATAGTAAGTAACAATTTAATAAATAGTAAGTAACAATTTAATAAATAGTAAGTAACAATTTAATAAACAGTAAGTAGCCATTTAAAAAATAGTAGGTTGCAATTTAATAAATAGTAGGCAGCAATTTAATAAATAGTAGGTAACAATTTAATAAATAGTAGGTAACATTTTAATAAACAGAAGGTAACAATTTAATAAATAGTAGGTAACAATTTAATAAATAGTAGGTAACAATTTAATAAATAGTAGGTAACATTTTAATAAATAGTAGGTAACCATTTAATAAATAGTAGGTAACAATTTAATAAATAGTAGGTAACAATTTAATAAATAGTAGGTAACCATTTAATTAATAGTAGGTAACAATTTAATAAATAGTAGGTAACAATTTAATAAATAGTAGGTAACAATTTAATAAATAGTAGGTAACAATTTAATAAATAGTAGGTAACAAATTAGTAAATAGTAGGCAACAATTTAAAAAATAGTAAGTAGCAATTTAATAAATAGTGAGTAGCAATTTAGTAAAGAGTAAGTAGCAATTTAATAAATAGTAAGTAACAATTTAATAAATTGTAATTAACAATTTAATAAATAGTAATTAACAATTTAATAAATAGTAAGTAACAATTTAATAAATAGAAAGTAACAATTTCATAAATAGTAGGTAGCAATTTAATAAATAGTAAGTAACAATTTAATAAATAGTAAGTAACAATTTAATAAATAGTAAGTAACAATTTAATAAATAGTAAGTAACAATTTAATAAATTGTATGTAACAATTTAATAAATTGTAGGTAACAATTTAATAAATAGTAGGTAACAATTTAATAAATAGTAGGTAACAATTTAATAAATAGTAATTAACAATTTAATAAATAGTAAGTAACAATTTTATAAATAGAAAGTAACAATTTCATAAATAGTGGGTAGCAATTTAATAAATAGTAAGTAACAATTTAATAAATAGTAACTAACAATTTAGTAAATAGTAGGCAACAATTTAAAAAATAGTAAGTAGCAATTTAATAAATAGTGAGTAGCAATTTAGTAAATAGTAAGTAGCAATTTAATAAATAGTAAGTAACAATTTAATAAATTGTAATTAACAATTTAATAAATAGTAATTAACAATTTAATAAATAGTAAGTAACAATTTAATAAATAGAAAGTAACAATTTCATAAATAGTAGGTAGCAATTTAATAAATAGTATGTAACAATTTAATAAATAGTAAGTAACAATTTAATAAATAGTAAGTAACAATTTAATAAATAGTATGTAACAATTTAATAAATTGTAGGTAACAATTTAATAAATAGTAGGTAACAATTTAATAAATAGTAGGTAACAATTTAATAAATAGTAGGTAACAATTTAATAAATACTAGGTAACAATTTAATAAACAGTAGGTAACAATTTAATAAATAGTACGTAACAATTTAATAAATAGTAGGTAACAATTTAATAAATAGTTGGAAACAATTTAATAAATAGTAGGTAACAATTTAATAAATAGTAGGTAGCAATTTAATAAATAGTAAGTAACAATATAATAAATAGTAAGTAGCAATTTAATAAATAGTGAGTAGCAATTTAAAAAATAGTAAGTAGCAATTTAATAAATAGTAATTAACAATTTAATGAATAGTAAGTAACAATTTAATAAATAGTAAGTAACAATTTAATAAATAGTAAGTAACAATTTAATAAATAGTAAGTAGCAATTTAATAAATAGTGAGTAGCAATTTAATAAATAGTAAGTAGCCATTTAATAAATAGTATGTAACAATTTAATAAATAGTAAGTAGCCATTTAATAAATAGTAAGTAGCAATTTAATAAATATTAAGTAGCAATTTAATAAATAGTAAGTAGCAATTTAATAAATAGTAAGCAGCAATTTAATAAATAGTAAGTAGCAATTTAATAAATAGTAAGTAGCAATTTAATAAATAGTAAGTAGCAATTTAATAAATAGTAAGTAGCTATTTAATAAATTGTAAGTAGCAATTTAATAAATAGTAAGTAGCAATTTAGTAAATAGTAAGTAACAATTTAATGAATAGTAATTAACAATTTAATAAATAGTAAGTAAAAATTTAATAAATAGTAAGTAACAATTTAATAAATAGTAAGTAGCAATTTAATAAATAGTAAGTAACAATTTAATAAATAGTAAGAAGCCATTTAATAAATAGTAGGTAGCAATTTAATTAATAGTAGGTAGCAATTTGATAAATAGTAGGTAACAATTTAATAAATAGTAGGTAACAATTTAATAAATAGTAGGTAACAATTTAATAAATAGTAGGTAACAATTTAATAAATAGTAGGTAACAATTTAATAAATAGTAGGTAACAATTTAATAAATAGTAATTAACAATTTAATAAATAGTAAGTAACAATTTTATAAAAAGAAAGTAACAATTTCATAAATAGTAGGTAGCAATTTAATAAATAGTAAGTAACAATTTAATAAATAGTAAGTAACAATTTAGTAAATAGTAGGCAACAATTTAAAAAATAGTAAGTAGCAATTTAATAAATAGTGAGTAGCAATTTAGTAAATAGTAAGTAGCAATTTAATAAATAGTAAGTAACAATTTAATAAATTGTAATTAACAATTTAATAAATAGTAATTAACAATTTAATAAATAGTAAGTAACAATTTAATAAATAGAAAGTAACAATTTCATAAATAGTAGGTAGCAATTTAATAAATAGTATGTAACAATTTAATAAATAGTAAGTAACAATTTAATAAATAGTAAGTAACAATTTAATAAATTGTATGTAACAATTTAATAAATTGTAGGTAAGAATTTAATAAATAGTAGGTAACAATTTAATAAATAGTAGGTAACAATTTAATAAATAGTAGGTAACAATTTAATAAATACTAGGTAACAATTTAATAAACAGTAGGTAACAATTTAATAAATAGTACGTAACAATTTAATAAATAGTAGGTAACAATTTAATAAATAGTTGGAAACAATTTAATAAATAGTAGGTAACAATTTAATAAATAGTAGGTAGCAATTTAATAAATAGTAAGTAACAATTTAATAAATAGTAAGTAGCAATTTAATAAATAGTGAGTAGCAATTTAAAAAATAGTAAGTAGCCGTTTAATAAATAGTAAGTAGCAATTTAATAAATAGTAAGTAGCAATTTAATAAATAGTAAGTAGCAATTTAATAAATAGTAAGTAGCTATTTAATAAATTGTAAGTAGCAATTTAATAAATAGTAAGTAGCAATTTAGTAAATAGTAAGTAACAATTTAATGAATAGTAAGTAACAATTTAATGAATAGTAATTAACAATTTAATAAATAGTAAGTAAAAATTTAATAAATAGTAAGTAACAATTTAATAAAAAGTAAGTAGCAATTTAATAAATAGTAAGTAACAATTTAATAAATAGTAAGAAGCCATTTAATAAATAGTAGGTAGCAATTTAATAAATAGTAGGTAGCAATTTAATAAATAGTAGGTAACAATTTAATAAATAGTAGGTAACAATTTAATAAATAGTAGGTAACAATTTAATAAATAGTAGGTAACATTTTAATAAACAGAAGGTAACAATTTAATATATAGTAGGTAACAATTTAATAAATAGTAGGTAACAATTTAATAAATAGTAGGTAACAATTTAATAAATAGTAGTTAACAATTTAATAAATAGTGGGTAACAATTTAATAAATAGTAAGTAACAATTTAATAAATAATAAGTAGCCATTTAATAAATAGTAAGTAGCAATTTAATCAATAGTAAGTAGCAATTTAATAAATAGTAAGTAGCAATTTAATAAATAGTAAGAAGCAATTTAATAAATAGTAAGTAGCAATTTAATAAATAGTAAGTAGCAATTTAATAAATAGTAAGTAGCAATTTAATAAATAGTAAGAAGCAATTTAATAAATAGTAAGTAACAATTTAATAAATTGTATGCAACAATTTAATAAATAGTAGGTAACAATTTAATAAATACTAGGTAACAATTTAATAAATAGTAGGTAACAATTTAATAAATACTAGGTAACAATTTAATAAATAGTAGGTAACAATTTAATAAATAGTACGTAACAATTTAATAAATAGAAGGTAACAATTTAATAAATAGTTGGAAACAATTTAATAAATAGTAGGTAACAATTTAATAAATAGTAGGTAGCAATTTAATAAATAGTAGGTAGCAATTTAATAAATAGTAAGTAGCAATTTAATAAATAGTAAGTAGCAATTTAATAAATAGTAAGTAGCAATTTAATAAATAGTAAGTAGCAATTTAATAAATTGTAAGTAGCAATTTAATAAATAGTAAGTAGCAATTTATTAAATAGTAAGTAACAATTTAATAAATAGTAAGTAACAATTTAATAAATAGTAAGTAACAATTTAATAAATTGTAGGTGACAATTTAATAAATAGTAGGTAACAATTTAATAAATAGTAGGTAACAATTTAATAAATAGTAGGTAACAATTTAATAAATAGTAGGTAACAATTTAATAAATAGTAGGTAACAATTTAATAAATAGTAGGTAACAATTTAATAAATAGTAGGTAACAATTTAATAAATAGTAGGTAACAATTTAATAAATAGTAGGTAACAATTTAGTAAATAGTAGGCAACAATTTAAAAAATAGTAAGTAGCAATTTAATAAATAGTGAGTAGCAATTTAGTAAATAGTAAGTAGCAATTTAATAAATAGTAAGTAACAATTTAATAAATTGTAATTAACAATTTAATAAATAGTAATTAACAATTTAATAAATAGTAAGTAACAATTTAATAAATAGAAAGTAACAATATCATAAATAGTAGGTAGCAATTTAATAAATAGTAAGTAACAATTTAATAAATAGTAAGTAACAATTTAATAAATAGTAAGTAACAATGCAATAAATTGTATGTAACAATTTAATAAATTGTAGGTAACAATTTAATAAATAGTAGGTAACAATTTAATAAATAGTAGGTAACAATTTAATAAATAGTAAGTAACAATTTAATAAATAGAAAGTAACAATTTCATAAATAGTAGGTAGCAATTTAATAAATAGTAAGTAACAATTTAATAAATAGTAAGTAACAATTTAATAAATAGTAAGTAACAATTTAATAAATTGTATGTAACAATTTAATAAATTGTAGGTAACAATTTAATAAATAGTAAGTAACAATTTAATAAATAGAAAGTAACAATATCATAAATAGTAGGTAGCAATTTAATAAATAGTAAGTAACAATTTAATAAATAGTAAGTAACAATTTAATAAATAGTAAGTAACAATGCAATAAATAGTAAGTAACAATTTAATAAATAGTAAGTAACAATTTAATAAATAGTAAGTAACAATTTAATAAATAGTAAGTAACAATTTAATAAATAGTAAGTAACAATTTAATAAATTGTATGTAACAATTTAATAAATTGTAGGTAACAATTTAATAAATAGTAGGTAACAATTTAATAAATAGTAGGTAACAATTTAATAAATAGTAATTAGCAATTTAATATATAGTAAGTAACAATTTAATAAAAAGAAAGTAACAATTTAATAATTAGAAAGTAACAATTACATAAATAGTAGGTAGCAATTTAATAAATAGTAAGTAACAATTTAATAAATAGTAAGTAACAATTTAATAAATAGTAAGTAACAATTTAATAAATAGTAAGTAACAATTTAATAAATAGTAAGTAACAATTTAATAAATAGTAAGTTACAATTTAATAAACAGTAAGTAGCCATTTAATAAATAGTAGGTTGCAATTTAATAAATAGTAGGCAGCAATTTAATAAATAGTAGGTAACAATTTAATAAATAGTAGGTAACATTTTAATAAACAGAAGGTAACAATTTAATAAATAGTAGGTAACAATTTAATAAATAGTAGGTAACAATTTAATAAATAGTAGGTAACAATTTAATAAATAGTAGGTAACAATTTAATAAATAGTAGTTAACAATTTAATAAATAGTGGGTAACAATTTAATAAATAGTAGGTAACCATTTAATTAATAGTAGGTAACAATTTAATAAATAGTAGGTAACAATTTAATAAATAGTAGGTAACAATTTAATAAATAGTAGGTAACAATTTAATAAATAGTAGGTAACAATTTAGTAAATAGTGGGCAACAATTTAAAAAATAGTAAGTAGCAATTTAATAAATAGTGAGTAGCAATTTAGTAAAGAGTAAGTAGCAATTTAATAAATAGTAAGTAACAATTTAATAAATTGTAATTAACAATTTAATAAATAGTAATTAACAATTTAATAAATAGTAAGTAACAATTTAATAAATAGAAAGTAACAATTTCATAAATAGTAGGTAGCAATTTAATAAATAGTAAGTAACAATTTAATAAATAGTAAGTAACAATTTAATAAATAGTAAGTAACAATTTAATAAATTGTATGTAACAATTTAATAAATTGTAGGTAACAATTTAATAAATAGTAGGTAACAATTTAATAAATAGTAGGTAACAATTTAATAAATAGTAATTAACAATTTAATAAATAGTAAGTAACAATTTTATAAATAGAAAGTAACAATTTCATAAATAGTGGGTAGCAATTTAATAAATAGTAAGTAACAATTTAATAAATAGTAACTAACAATTTAGTAAATAGTAGGCAACAATTTAAAAAATAGTAAGTAGCAATTTAATAAATAGTGAGTAGCAATTTAGTAAATAGTAAGTAGCAATTTAATAAATAGTAAGTAACAATTTAATAAATTGTAATTAACAATTTAATAAATAGTAATTAACAATTTAATAAATAGTAAGTAACAATTTAATAAATAGAAAGTAACAATTTCATAAATAGTAGGTAGCAATTTAATAAATAGTATGTAACAATTTAATAAATAGTAAGTAACAATTTAATAAATAGTAAGTAACAATTTAATAAATAGTAGGTAACAATTTAATAAATAGTAGTTAACAATTTAATAAATAGTGGGTAACAATTTAATAAATAGTAGGTAACCATTTAATTAATAGTAGGTAACAATTTAATAAATACTAGGTAACAATTTAATAAATAGTAGGTAACAATTTAATAAATAGTAGGTAACAATTTAATAAATAGTAGGTAACAATTTAGTAAATAGTGGGCAACAATTTAAAAAATAGTAAGTAGCAATTTAATAAATAGTGAGTAGCAATTTAGTAAAGAGTAAGTAGCAATTTAATAAATAGTAAGTAACAATTTAATAAATTGTAATTAACAATTTAATAAATAGTAATTAACAATTTAATAAATAGTAAGTAACAATTTAATAAATAGAAAGTAACAATTTCATAAATAGTAGGTAGCAATTTAATAAATAGTAAGTAACAATTTAATAAATAGTAAGTAACAATTTAATAAATAGTAAGTAACAATTTAATAAATTGTATGTAACAATTTAATAAATTGTAGGTAACAATTTAATAAATAGTAGGTAACAATTTAATAAATAGTAGGTAACAATTTAATAAATAGTAATTAACAATTTAATAAATAGTAAGTAACAATTTTATAAATAGAAAGTAACAATTTCATAAATAGTGGGTAGCAATTTAATAAATAGTAAGTAACAATTTAATAAATAGTAACTAACAATTTAGTAAATAGTAGGCAACAATTTAAAAAATAGTAAGTAGCAATTTAATAAATAGTGAGTAGCAATTTAGTAAATAGTAAGTAGCAATTTAATAAATAGTAAGTAACAATTTAATAAATTGTAATTAACAATTTAATAAATAGTAATTAACAATTTAATAAATAGTAAGTAACAATTTAATAAATAGAAAGTAACAATTTCATAAATAGTAGGTAGCAATTTAATAAATAGTATGTAACAATTTAATAAATAGTAAGTAACAATTTAATAAATAGTAAGTAACAATTTAATAAATAGTATGTAACAATTTAATAAATTGTAGGTAACAATTTAATAAATAGTAGGTAACAATTTAATAAATAGTAGGTAACAATTTAATAAATAGTAGGTAACAATTTAATAAATACTAGGTAACAATTTAATAAACAGTAGGTAACAATTTAATAAATAGTACGTAACAATTTAATAAATAGTAGGTAACAATTTAATAAATAGTTGGAAACAATTTAATAAATAGTAGGTAACAATTTAATAAATAGTAGGTAGCAATTTAATAAATAGTAAGTAACAATATAATAAATAGTAAGTAGCAATTTAATAAATAGTGAGTAGCAATTTAAAAAATAGTAAGTAGCAATTTAATAAATAGTAATTAACAATTTAATGAATAGTAAGTAACAATTTAATAAATAGTAAGTAACAATTTAATAAATAGTAAGTAACAATTTAATAAATAGTATGTAGCAATTTAATAAATAGTGAGTAGCAATTTAATAAATAGTAAGTAGCCATTTAATAAATAGTATGTAACAATTTAATAAATAGTAAGTAGCCATTTAATAAATAGTAAGTAGCAATTTAATAAATATTAAGTAGCAATTTAATAAATAGTAAGTAGCAATTTAATAAATAGTAAGCAGCAATTTAATAAATAGTAAGTAGCAATTTAATAAATAGTAAGTAGCAATTTAATAAATAGTAAGTAGCAATTTAATAAATAGTAAGTAGCTATTTAATAAATTGTAAGTAGCAATTTAATAAATAGTAAGTAGCAATTTAGTAAATAGTAAGTAACAATTTAATGAATAGTAATTAACAATTTAATAAATAGTAAGTAAAAATTTAATAAATAGTAAGTAACAATTTAATAAATAGTAAGTAGCAATTTAATAAATAGTAAGTAACAATTTAATAAATAGTAAGAAGCCATTTAATAAATAGTAGGTAGCAATTTAATTAATAGTAGGTAGCAATTTGATAAATAGTAGGTAACAATTTAATAAATAGTAGGTAACAATTTAATAAATAGTAGGTAACAATTTAATAAATAGTAGGTAACAATTTAATAAATAGTAGGTAACAATTTAATAAATAGTAGGTAACAATTTAATAAATAGTAATTAACAATTTAATAAATAGTAAGTAACAATTTTATAAAAAGAAAGTAACAATTTCATAAATAGTAGGTAGCAATTTAATAAATAGTAAGTAACAATTTAATAAATAGTAAGTAACAATTTAGTAAATAGTAGGCAACAATTTAAAAAATAGTAAGTAGCAATTTAATAAATAGTGAGTAGCAATTTAGTAAATAGTAAGTAGCAATTTAATAAATAGTAAGTAACAATTTAATAAATTGTAATTACCAATTTAATAAATAGTAATTAACAATTTAATAAATAGTAAGTAACAATTTAATAAATAGAAAGTAACAATTTCATAAATAGTAGGTAGCAATTTAATAAATAGTATGTAACAATTTAATAAATAGTAAGTAACAATTTAATAAATAGTAAGTAACAATTTAATAAATTGTATGTAACAATTTAATAAATTGTAGGTAACAATTTAATAAATAGTAGGTAACAATTTAATAAATAGTAGGTAACAATTTAATAAATAGTAGGTAACAATTTAATAAATACTAGGTAACAATTTAATAAACAGTAGGTAACAATTTAATAAATAGTACGTAACAATTTAATAAATAGTAGGTAACAATTTAATAAATAGTTGGAAACAATTTAATAAATAGTAGGTAACAATTTAATAAATAGTAGGTAGCAATTTAATAAATAGTAAGTAACAATTTAATAAATAGTAAGTAGCAATTTAATAAATAGTGAGTAGCAATTTAAAAAATAGTAAGTAGCCGTTTAATAAATAGTAAGTAGCAATTTAATAAATAGTAAGTAGCAATTTAATAAATAGTAAGTAGCAATTTAATAAATAGTAAGTAGCTATTTAATAAATAGTAAGTAGCAATTTAATAAATTGTAAGTAGCAATTTAATAAATAGTAAGTAGCAATTTATTAAATAGTAAGTAACAATTTAATAAATAGTAAGTAACAATTTAATAAATAGTAAGTAACAATTTAATAAATTGTAGGTGACAATTTAATAAATAGTAGGTAACAATTTAATAAATAGTAGGTAACAATTTAATAAATAGTAGGTAACAATTTAATAAATAGTAGGTAACAATTTAATAAATAGTAGGTAACAATTTAATAAATAGTAGGTAACAATTTAATAAATAGTAGGTAACAATTTAATAAATAGTAGGTAACAATTTAATAAATAGTAGGTAACAATTTAATAAATAGTAGGTAACAATTTAGTAAATAGTAGGCAACAATTTAAAAAATAGTAAGTAGCAATTTAATAAATAGTGAGTAGCAATTTAGTAAATAGTAAGTAGCAATTTAATAAATAGTAAGTAACAATTTAATAAATTGTAATTAACAATTTAATAAATAGTAATTAACAATTTAATAAATAGTAAGTAACAATTTAATAAATAGAAAGTAACAATATCATAAATAGTAGGTAGCAATTTAATAAATAGTAAGTAACAATTTAATAAATAGTAAGTAACAATTTAATAAATAGTAAGTAACAATGCAATAAATTGTATGTAACAATTTAATAAATTGTAGGTAACAATTTAATAAATAGTAGGTAACAATTTAATAAATAGTAGGTAACAATTTAATAAATAGTAAATAACAATTTAATAAATAGAAAGTAACAATTTCATAAATAGTAGGTAGCAATTTAATAAATAGTAAGTAACAATTTAATAAATAGTAAGTAACAATTTAATAAATAGTAAGTAACAATTTAATAAATTGTATGTAACAATTTAATAAATTGTAGGTAACAATTTAATAAATAGTAGGTAACAATTTAATAAATAGTAGGTAACAATTTAATAAATAGTAATTAGCAATTTAATAAATAGTAAGTAACAATTTAATAAAAAGAAAGTAACAATTACATAAATAGTAGGTAGCAATTTAATAAATAGTAAGTAACAATTTAATAAATAGTAAGTAACAATTTAATAAATAGTAAGTAACAATTTAATAAATAGTAAGTAACAATTTAATAAATAGTAAGTAACAATTTAATAAATAGTAAGTAACAATTTAATAAACAGTAAGTAGCCATTTAATAAATAGTAGGTTGCAATTTAATAAATAGTAGGCAGCAATTTAATAAATAGTAGGTAACAATTTAATAAATAGTAGGTAACATTTTAATAAACAGAAGGTAACAATTTAATAAATAGTAGGTAACAATTTAATAAATAGTAGGTAACAATTTAATAAATAGTAGGTAACATTTTAATAAACAGTAGGTAACCATTTAATAAATAGTAGGTAACAATTTAATAAAGAGTAGGTAACAATTTAATAAATAGTAGGTAACAATATAATAAATAGTAGGTAACAATTTAATAAATAGTAGGTAACAATTTAATAAATAGTAGGTAACAATTTAATAAATAGTAGGTAACAATTTAATAAATAGTAGGTAACAATTTAATAAATAGTAGGTAACAATTTAATAAATAGTAATTAACAATTTAATAAATAGTAAGTAACAATTTAATAAATAGAAAGTAACAGTTTCATAAATAGTAGGTAGCAATTTAATAAATAGTAAGTAACAATTTAATAAATAGTAAGTAACAATTTAATAAATAGTAAGTAACAATTTAATAAATTGTATGTAACAATTTAATAAATTGTAGGTAACAATTTAATAAATAGTAGGTAGCAATTTAATAAATAGTAAGTAACAATTTAATAAATAGTAAGTAACAATTTAATAAATAGTAAGTAACAATTCAATAAATTGTATGTAACAATTTAATAAATAGTAGGTAACAATTTAATAAATAGTAGGTAACAATTTAATAAATAGTAATTAACAATTTAATAAATAGTAAGTAACAATTTTATAAATAGAAAGTAACAATTTCATAAATAGTAGGTAGCAATTTAATAAATAGTAAGTAACAATTTAATAAATAGTAAGTAACAATTTAGTAAATAGTAGGCAACAATTTAAAAAATAGTAAGTAGCAATTTAATAAATAGTGAGTAGCAATTTAGTAAATAGTAAGTAGCAATTTAATAAATAGTAAGTAACAATTTAATAAATTGTAATTAACAATTTAATAAATAGTAATTAAAAATTTAATAAATAGTAAGTAACAATTTAATAAATAGAAAGTAACAATTTCATAAATAGTAGGTAGCAATTTAATAAATAGTATGTAACAATTTAATAAATAGTAAGTAACAATTTAATAAATAGTAAGTAACAATTTAATAAATTGTATGTAACAATTTAATAAATTGTAGGTAACAATTTAATAAATAGTAGGTAACAATTTAATAAATAGTAGGTAACAATTTAATAAATAGTAGGTAACAATTTAATAAATACTAGGTAACAATTTAATAAACAGTAGGTAACAATTTAATAAATAGTACGTAACAATTTAATAAATAGTAGGTAACAATTTAATAAATAGTTGGAAACAATTTAATAAATAGTGGGTAACAATTTAATAAATAGTAGGTAGCAATTTAATAAATAGTAAGTAACAATTTAATAAACAGTAAGTAGCAATTTAATAAATAGTAAGTAGCAATTTAATAAATAGTAATTAACAATTTAATGAATAGTAAGTAACAATTTAATAAATAGTAAGTAACAATTTAATAAATAGTAAGTAACAATTTAATAAATAGTAAGTAGCAATTTAATAAATAGTGAGTAGCAATTTAATAAATAGTAAGTAGCCATTTAATAAATAGTATGTAACAATTTAATAAATAGTAAGTAGCCATTTAATAAATAGTAAGTAGCAATTTAATAAATAGTAAGCAGCAATTTAATAAATAGTAAGTAGCAATTTAATAAATAGTAAGTAGCAATTTAATAAATAGTAAGTAGCAATTTAATAAATAGTAAGTAGCTATTTAATAAATTGTAAGTAGCAATTTAATAAATAGTAAGTAGCAATTTAGTAAATAGTAAGTAACAATTTAATGAATAGTAATTAACAATTTAATGAATAGTAAGTAAAAATTTAATAAATAGTAAGTAACAATTTAATAAAAAGTAAGTAGCAATTTAATAAATAGTAAGTAACAATTTAATAAATAGTAAGAAGCCATTTAATAAATAGTAGGTAGCAATTTAATAAATAGTAGGTAGCAATTTAATAAATAGGTAACAATTTGATAAATAGTAGGTAACAATTTAATAAATAGTAGGTAACAATTTAATAAATAGTAGGTAACAATTTAATAAATAGTAGGTAACAATTTAATAAATAGTAGGTAACATTTTAATAAACAGAAGGTAACAATTTAATATATAGTAGGTAACAATTTAATAAATAGTAGGTAACAATTTAATAAATAGTAGGTAACAATTTAATAAATAGTAGTTAACAATTTAATAAATAGTGGGTAACAATTTAATAAATAGTAAGTAACAATTTAATAAATAATAAGTAGCCATTTAATAAATAGTAAGTAGCAATTTAATCAATAGTAAGTAGCAATTTAATAAATAGTAAGTAGCAATTTAATAAATAGTAAGAAGCATTTTAATAAATAGTAAGTAGCAATTTAATAAATAGTAAGTAGCAATTTAATAAATAGTAAGTAGCAATTTAATAAATAGTAAGAAGCAATTTAATAAATAGTAAGTAACAATTTAATAAATTGTATGCAACAATTTAATAAATAGTAGGTAACAATTTAATAAATACTAGGTAACAATTTAATAAATAGTAGGTAACTATTTAATAAATACTAGGTAACAATTTAATAAATAGTAGGTAACAATTTAATAAATAGTACGTAACAATTTAATAAATAGAAGGTAACAATTTAATAAATAGTTGGAAACAATTTAATAAATAGTAGGTAACAATTTAATAAATAGTAGGTAGCAATTTAATAAATAGTAGGTAGCAATTTAATAAATAGTAAGTAGCAATTTAATAAATAGTAAGTAGCAATTTAATAAATAGTAAGTAGCAATTTAATAAATAGTAAGTAGCAATTTAATAAATTGTAAGTAGCAATTTAATAAATAGTAAGTAGCAATTTATTAAATAGTAAGTAGCAATTTAATAAATAGTAAGTAACAATTTAATAAATTGTAAATAACAATTTAATAAATAGTAATTAACAATTTAATAAATAGTAAGTAACAATTTAATAAATAGAAAGTAACAATATCATAAATAGTAGGTAGCAATTTAATAAATAGTAAGTAACAATTTAATAAATAGTAAGTAACAATTTAATAAATAGTAAGTAACAATGTAATAAATTGTATGTAACAATTTAATAAATTGTAGGTAACAATTTAATAAATAGTAGGTAACAATTTAATAAATAGTAGGTAACAATTTAATAAATAGTAAGTAACAATTTAATAAATAGAAAGTAACAATTTCATAAATAGTAGGTAGCAATTTAATAAATAGTAAGTAACAATTTAATAAATAGTAAGTAACAATTTAATAAATAGTAAGTAACAATTTAATAAATTGTATGTAACAATTTAATAAATTGTAGGTAACAATTTAATAAATAGTATGTAACAATTTAATAAATAGTAGGTAACAATTTAATAAATAGTAATTAGCAATTTAATAAATAGTAAGTAACAATTTAATAAAAAGAAAGTAACAATTACATAAATAGTAGGTAGCAATTTAATAAATAGTAAGTAACAATTTAATAAATAGTAAGTAGCAATTTAATAAATAGTAAGTAACAATTTAATAAATAGTAAGTAACAATTTAATAAATAGTAAGTAACAATTTAATAAATAGTAAGTAACTATTTAATAAACAGTAAGTAGCCATTTAATAAATAGTAGGTTGCAATTTAATAAATAGTAGGCAGCAATTTAATAAATAGTAGGTAACAATTTAATAAATAGTAGGTAACATTTTAATAAACAGAAGGTAACAATTTAATAAATAGTAGGTAACAATTTAATAAATAGTAGGTAACAATTTAATAAATAGTAGGTAACATTTTAATAAACAGTAGGTAACCATTTAATAAATAGTAGGTAACAATTTAATAAAGAGTAGGTAACAATTTAATAAATAGTAGGTAACAATTTAATAAATAGTAGGTAACAATTTAATAAATAGTAGGTAACAATTTAATAAATAGTAGGTAACAATTTAATAAATAGTAGGTAACAATTTAATAAATAGTAGGTAACAATTTAATAAATAGTAGGTAACAATTTAATAAATAGTAATTAACAATTTAATAAATAGTAAGTAACAATTTAATAAATAGAAAGTAACAGTTTCATAAATAGTAGGTAGCAATTTAATAAATAGTAAGTAACAATTTAATAAATAGTAAGTAACAATTTAATAAATAGTAAGTAACAATTTAATAAATTGTATGTAACAATTTAATAAATTGTAGGTAACAATTTAATAAATAGTAGGTAGCAATTTAATAAATAGTAAGTAACAATTTAATAAATAGTAAGTAACAATTTAATAAATAGTAAGTAACAATTTAATAAATTGTAGGTAACAATTTAATAAATTGTAGGTAACAATTTAATAAATAGTAGGTAACAATTTAATAAATAGTAATTAACAATTTAATAAATAGTAAGTAACAATTTTATAAATAGAAAGTAACAATTTCATAAATAGTAGGTAGCAATTTAATAAATAGTAAGTAACAATTTAATAAATAGTAAGTAACAATTTAGTAAATAGTAGGCAACAATTTAAAAAATAGTATGTAGCAATTTAATAAATAGTGAGTAGCAATTTAGTAAATAGTAAGTAGCAATTTAATAAATAGTAAGTAACAATTTAATAAATTGTAATTAACAATTTAATAAATAGTAATTAACAATTTAATAAATAGTAAGTAACAATTTAATAAATAGAAAGTAACAATTTCATAAATAGTAGGTAGCAATTTAATAAATAGTATGTAACCATTTAATAAATAGTAAGTAACAATTTAATAAATAGTAAGTAACAATTTAATAAATTGTATGTAACAATTTAATAAATTGTAGGTAACAATTTAATAAATAGTAGGTAACAATTTAATAAATAGTAGGTAACAATTTAATAAATAGTAGGTAACAATTTAATAAATACTAGGTAACAATTTAATAAACAGTAGGTAACAATTTAATAAATAGTACGTAACAATTTAATAAATAGTAGGTAACAATTTAATAAATAGTTGGAAACAATTTAATAAATAGTAGGTAACAATTTAATAAATAGTAGGTAGCAATTTAATAAATAGTAAGTAACAATTTAATAAACAGTAAGTAGCAATTTAATAAATAGTGAGTAGCAATTTAATAAATAGTAAGTAGCAATTTAATAAATAGTAATTAACAATTTAATGAATAGTAAGTAACAATTTAATAAATAGTAAGTAACAATTTAATAAATAGTAAGTAACAATTTAATAAATAGTAAGTAGCAATTTAATAAATAGTGAGTAGCTATTTAATAAATAGTAAGTAGCCATTTAATAAATAGTATGTAACAATTTAATAAATAGTAAGTAGCCATTTAATAAATAGTAAGTAGCAATTTAATAAATAGTAAGTAGCTATTTAATAAATTGTAAGTAGCAATTTAATAAATAGTAAGTAGCAATTTAGTAAATAGTAAGTAACAATTTAATGAATAGTAATTAACAATTTAATAAATAGTAAGTAAAAATTTAATAAATAGTAAGTAACAATTTAATAAATAGTAAGTAGCAATTTAATAAATAGTAAGTAACAATTTAATAAATAGTAAGAAGCCATTTAATAAATAGTAGGTAGCAATTTAATAAATAGTAGGTAGCAATTTAATAAATAGTAGATAACAATTTAATAAATAGTAGGTAACAATTTAATAAATTGTAGGTAACAATTTAATAAATAGTAGGTAACATTTTAATAAACAGAAGGTAACAATTTAATATATAGTAGGTAACAATTTAATAAATAGTAGGTAACAATTTAATAAATAGTAGGTAACAATTTAATAAATAGTATGTAACAATTTAATAAATAGTAGGTAACAATTTAATAAACAGTAGGTAACAATTTAATAAATAGTGGGTAACAATTTAATAAATAGTAAGTAACAATTTAATAAATAATAAGTAGCCATTTAATAAACAGTAAGTAGCAATTTAATCAATAGTAAGTAGCAATTTAATAAATAGTAAGTAGCAATTAAATAAATAGTAAGAAGCAATTTAATAAATAGTAAGTAGCAATTTAATAAATAGTAAGTAGCAATTTAATAAATAGTAAGAAGCAATTTAATAAATAGTAAGTAACAATTTAATAAATTGTATGCAACAATTTAATAAATAGTAGGTAACAATTTTATAAATAGTAGGTAACAATTTAATAAATAGTAGGTAACAATTTAATAAATACTAGGTAACAATTTAATAAATAGTAGGTAACAATTTAATAAATAGTACGTAACAATTTAATAAATAGAAGGTAACAATTTAATAAATAGTTGGAAACAATTTAAAAAATAGTAGGTAACAATTTAATAAATAGTAGGTAGCAATTTAATAAATAGTAGGTAGCAATTTAATAAATAGTAAGTAGCAATTTAATAAATAGTAAGTAGCAATTTAATAAATAGTAAGTAGCAATTTAATAAATAGTAAGTAGCAATTTAATAAATTGTAAGTAGCAATTTAATAAATAGTAAGTAGCAATTTATTAAATAGTAAGTAACAATTTAATAAATAGTAAGTAACAATTTAATAAATAGTAAGTAACAATTTAATAAATTGTAGGTGACAATTTAATAAATAGTAGGTAACAATTTAATAAATAGTAGGTAACAATTTAATAAATAGTAGGTAACAATTTAATAAATAGTAGGTAACAATTTAATAAATAGTAGGTAACAATTTAATAAATAGTAGGTCACAATTTAATAAATAGTAGGTAACAATTTAATAAATAGTAGGTAACAATTTAATAAATAGTAGGTAACAATTTAGTAAATAGTAGGCAACAATTTAAAAAATAGTAAGTAGCAATTTAATGAATAGTGAGTAGCAATTTAGTAAATAGTAAGTAGCAATTTAATAAATAGTAAGTAACAATTTAATAAATTGTAATTAACAATTTAATAAATAGTAATTAACAATTTAATAAATAGTAAGTAACAATTTAATAAATAGAAAGTAACAATTTCATAAATAGTAAGTAACAATTTAATAAATAGTAAGTAACAATTTAATAAATAGTAAGTAACAATTTAATAAATAGTAAGTAACAATTTAATAAATAGTAAGTAACAATTTAATAAATAGTAAGTAACAATTTAATAAATAGTAAGTAGCAATTTAATAAATAGTGAGTAGCAATTTAATAAATAGTAAGTAGCCATTTAATAAATAGTATGTAACAATTTAATAAATAGTAAGTAGCCATTTAATAAATAGTAAGTAGCAATTTAATAAATAGTAAGTAGCTATTTAATAAATTGTAAGTAGCAATTTAATAAATAGTAAGTAGCAATTTAGTAAATAGTAAGTAACAATTTAATGAATAGTAATTAACAATTTAATAAATAGTAAGTAAAAATTTAATAAATAGTAAGTAACAATTTAATAAATAGTAAGTAGCAATTTAATAAATAGTAAGTAACAATTTAATAAATAGTAAGAAGCCATTTAATAAATAGTAGGTAGCAATTTAATAAATAGTAGGTAGCAATTTAATAAATAGTAGATAACAATTTAATAAATAGTAGGTAACAATTTAATAAATTGTAGGTAACAATTTAATAAATAGTAGGTAACATTTTAATAAACAGAAGGTAACAATTTAATATATAGTAGGTAACAATTTAATAAATAGTAGGTAACAATTTAATAAATAGTAGGTAACAATTTAATAAATAGTATGTAACAATTTAATAAATAGTAGGTAACAATTTAATAAACAGTAGGTAACAATTTAATAAATAGTGGGTAACAATTTAATAAATAGTAAGTAACAATTTAATAAATAATAAGTAGCCATTTAATAAATAGTAAGTAGCAATTTAATCAATAGTAAGTAGCAGTTTAATAAATAGTAAGTAGCAATTTAATAAATAGTCAGTAGCAATTTAATAAATAGTAAGTAGCAATTTAATAAATAGTAAGTAGCAATTTAATAAATAGTAAGAAGCAATTTAATAAATAGTAAGTAACAATTTAATAAATTGTATGCAACAATTTAATAAATAGTAGGTAACAATTTTATAAATAGTAGGTAACAATTTAATAAATAGTAGGTAACAATTTAATAAATACTAGGTAACAATTTAATAAATAGTAGGTAACAATTTAATAAATAGTACGTAACAATTTAATAAATAGAAGGTAACAATTTAATAAATAGTTGGAAACAATTTAAAAAATAGTAGGTAACAATTTAATAAATAGTAGGTAGCAATTTAATAAATAGTAGGTAGCAATTTAATAAATAGTAAGTAGCAATTTAATAAATAGTAAGTAGCAATTTAATAAATAGTAAGTAGCAATTTAATAAATAGTAAGTAGCAATTTAATAAATTGTAAGTAGCAATTTAATAAATAGTAAGTAGCAATTTATTAAATAGTAAGTAACAATTTAATAAATAGTAAGTAACAATTTAATAAATAGTAAGTAACAATTTAATAAATTGTAGGTGACAATTTAATAAATAGTAGGTAACAATTTAATAAATAGTAGGTAACAATTTAATAAATAGTAGGTAACAATTTAATAAATAGTAGGTAACAATTTAATAAATAGTAGGTAACAATTTAATAAATAGTAGGTCACAATTTAATAAATAGTAGGTAACAATTTAATAAATAGTAGGTAACAATTTAATAAATAGTAGGTAACAATTTAGTAAATAGTAGGCAACAATTTAAAAAATAGTAAGTAGCAATTTAATGAATAGTGAGTAGCAATTTAGTAAATAGTAAGTAGCAATTTAATAAATAGTAAGTAACAATTTAATAAATTGTAATTAACAATTTAATAAATAGTAATTAACAATTTAACAAATAGTAAGTAACAATTTAATAAATAGAAAGTAACAATTTCATAAATAGTAGGTAGCAATTTAATAAATAGTAAGTAACAATTTAATAAATAGTAAGTAACAATTTAATAAATAGTAAGTAACAATTTAATAAATTGTATGTAACAATTTAATAAATTGTAGGTAACAATTTAATAAATAGTAGGTAACAATTTAATAAATAGTAATTAACAATTTAATAAATAGTAAGTAACAATTTTATAAATAGAAAGTAACAATTTCAGAAATAGTAGGTAGCAATTTAATAAATAGTAAGTAACAATTTAATAAATAGTAAGTAACAATTTAGTAAATAGTAGGCAACAATTTAAAAAATAGTAAGTAGCAATTTAATAAATAGTGAGTAGCAATTTAGTAAATAGTAAGTAGCAATTTAATAAATAGTAAGTAACAATTTATTAAATTGTAATTAACAATTTAATAAATAGTAATTAACAATTTAATAAATAGTAAGTAACAATTTAATAAATAGAAAGTAACAATTTCATAAATAGTAGGTAGCAATTTAATAAATAGTAAGTAACAATTTAATAAATAGTAAGTAACAATTTAATAAATTGTATGTAACAATTTAATAAATAGTAAGTAGCCATTTAATAAATAGTAGGTTGCAATTTAATAAATAGTAGGCAGCAATTTAATAAATAGTAGGTAAAAATTTAATAAATAGTAGGTAACATTTTAACAAACAGAAGGTAACAATTTAATAAATAGTAGGTAACAATTTAATAAATAGTAGGTAACAATTTAATAAATAGTAAGTAACAATTTAATAAATAGTAAGTAACAATTTAATAAATAGTAAGTAACAATTTAATAAATAGTAAGTAACAATTTAATAAATAGTAAGTAACAATTTAATAAACAGTAAGTAGCCATTTAATAAATAGTAGGTTGCAATTTAATAAATAGTAGGCAGCAATTTAATAAATAGTAGGTAACAATTTAATAAATAGTAGGTAACATTTTAATAAACAGAAGGTAACAATTTAATAAATAGTAGGTAACAATTTAATAAATAGTAGGTAACAATTTAATAAATAGTAGGTAACATTTTAATAAACAGTAGGTAACCATTTAATAAATAGTAGGTAACAATTTAATAAAGAGTAGGTAACAATTTAATAAATAGTAGGTAACAATTTAATAAATAGTAGGTAACAATTTAATAAATAGTAGGTAACAATTTAATAAATAGTAGGTAACAATTTAATAAATAGTAGGTAACAATTTAATAAATAGTAGGTAACAATTTAATAAATAGTAGGTAACAATTTAATAAATAGTAATTAACAATTTAATAAATAGTAAGTAACAATTTAATAAATAGAAAGTAACAGTTTCATAAATAGTAGGTAGCAATTTAATAAATAGTAAGTAACAATTTAATAAATAGTAAGTAACAATTTAATAAATAGTAAGTAACAATTTAATAAATTGTATGTAACAATTTAATAAATTGTAGGTAACAATTTAATAAATAGTAGGTAGCAATTTAATAAATAGTAAGTAACAATTTAATAAATAGTAAGTAACAATTTAATAAATAGTAAGTAACAATTTAATAAATTGTAGGTAACAATTTAATAAATAGTAGGTAACAATTTAATAAATAGTAGGTAACAATTTAATAAATAGTAATTAACAATTTAATAAATAGTAAGTAACAATTTTATAAATAGAAAGTAACAATTTCATAAATAGTAGGTAGCAATTTAATAAATAGTAAGTAACAATTTAATAAATAGTAAGTAACAATTTAGTAAATATTAGGCAACAATTTAAAAAATAGTAAGTAGCAATTTAATAAATAGTGAGTAGCAATTTAGTAAATAGTAAGTAGCAATTTAATAAATAGTAAGTAACAATTTAATAAATTGTAATTAACAATTTAATAAATAGTAATTAACAATTTAATAAATAGTAAGTAACAATTTAATAAATAGAAAGTAACAATTTCATAAATAGTAGGTAGCAATTTAATAAATAGTAGGTAACAATTTAATAAATAGTAGGTAACAATTTAATAAACAGTAGGTAACAATTTAATAAATAGTACGTAACAATTTAATAAATAGTAGGTAACAATTTAATAAATAGTTGGAAACAATTTAATAAATAGTAGGTAACAATTTAATAAATAGTAGGTAGCAATTTAATAAATAGTATGTAACAATTTAATAAATTGTAGGTAACAATTTAATAAATAGTAGGTAACAATTTAATAAATAGTAGGTAACAATTTAATAAATAGTAGGTAACAATTTAATAAATACTAGGTAACAATTTAATAAACAGTAGGTAACAATTTAATAAATAGTACGTAACAATTTAATAAATAGTAGGTAACAATTTAATAAATAGTTGGAAACAATTTAATAAATAGTAGGTAACAATTTAATAAATAGTAGGTAGCAATTTAATAAATAGTAAGTAACAATTTAATAAACAGTAAGTAGCAATTTAATAAATAGTGAGTAGCAATTTAATAAATAGTAAGTAGCAATTTAATAAATAGTAATTAACAATTTAATGAATAGTAAGTAACAATTTAATAAATAGTAAGTAACAATTTAATAAATAGTAAGTAACAATTTAATAAATAGTAAGTAGCAATTTAATAAATAGTGAGTAGCAATTTAATAAATAGTAAGTAGCCATTTAATAAATAGTAATTAACAATTTAATAAATAGTAAGTAACAATTTAATAAATAGAAAGTAACAGTTTCATAAATAGTAGGTAGCAATTTAATAAATAGTAAGTAACAATTTAATAAATAGTAAGTAACAATTTAATAAATAGTAACTAACAATTTAATAAATTGTATGTAACAATTTAATAAATTGTAGGTAACAATTTAATAAATAGTAGGTAGCAATTTAATAAATAGTAAGTAACAATTTAATAAATAGTAAGTAACAATTTAATAAATAGAAAGTAACAATTTAATAAATTGTAGGTAACAATTTAATAAATAGTAGGTAACAATTTAATAAATAGTAGGTAACAATTTAATAAATAGTAATTAACAATTTAATAAATAGTAAGTAACAATTTTATAAATAGAAAGTAACAATTTCATAAATAGTAGGTAGCAATTTAATAAATAGTAAGTAACAATTTAATAAATAGTAAGTAACAATTTAGTAAATAGTTGGCAACAATTTAAAAAATAGTAAGTAGCAATTTAATAAATAGTGAGTAGCAATTTAGTAAATAGTAAGTAGCAATTTAATAAATAGTAAGTAACAATTTAATAAATTGTAATTAACAATTTAATAAATAGTAATTAACAATTTAATAAATAGTAAGTAACAATTTAATAAATAGAAAGTAACAATTTCATAAATAGTAGGTAGCAATTTAATAAATAGTAGGTAACAATTTAATAAATAGTAGGTAACAATTTAATAAACAGTAGGTAACAATTTAATAAATAGTACGTAACAATTTAATAAATAGTAGGTAACAATTTAATAAATAGTTGGAAACAATTTAATAAATAGTAGGTAACAATTTAATAAATAGTAGGTAGCAATTTAATAAATAGTATGTAACAATTTAATAAATTGTAGGTAACAATTTAATAAATAGTAGGTAACAATTTAATAAATAGTAGGTAACAATTTAATAAATAGTAGGTAACAATTTAATAAATACTAGGTAACAATTTAATAAACAGTAGGTAACAATTTAATAAATAGTACGTAACAATTTAATAAATAGTAGGTAACAATTTAATAAATAGTTGGAAACAATTTAATAAATAGTAGGTAACAATTTAATAAATAGTAGGTAGCAATTTAATAAATAGTAAGTAACAATTTAATAAACAGTAAGTAGCAATTTAATAAATAGTGAGTAGCAATTTAATAAATAGTAAGTAGCAATTTAATAAATAGTAATTAACAATTTAATGAATAGTAAGTAACAATTTAATAAATAGTAAGTAACAATTTAATAAATAGTAAGTAACAATTTAATAAATAGTAAGTAGCAATTTAATAAATAGTGAGTAGCAATTTAATAAATAGTAAGTAGCCATTTAATAAATAGTATGTAACAATTTAATAAATAGTAAGTAGCCATTTAATAAATAGTAAGTAGCAATTTAATAAATAGTAAGTAGCTATTTAATAAATTGTAAGTAGCAATTTAATAAATAGTAAGTAGCAATTTAGTAAATAGTAAGTAACAATTTAATGAATAGTAATTAACAATTTAATAAATAGTAAGTAAAAATTTAATAAATAGTAAGTATCAATTTAATAAATAGTAAGTAGCAATTTAATAAATAGTAAGTAACAATTTAATAAATAGTAAGAAGCCATTTAATAAATAGTAGGTAGCAATTTAATAAATAGTAGGTAGCAATTTAATAAATAGTAGATAACAATTTAATAAATAGTAGGTAACAATTTAATAAATTGTAGGTAACAATTTAATAAATAGTAGGTAACATTTTAATAAACAGAAGGTAACAATTTAATATATAGTAGGTAACAATTTAATAAATAGTAGGTAACAATTTAATAAATAGTAGGTAACAATTTAATAAATAGTATGTAACAATTTAATAAATAGTAGGTAACAATTTAATAAACAGTCGGTAACAATTTAATAAATAGTGGGTAACAATTTAATAAATAGTAAGTAACAATTTAATAAATAGAAAGTAACAATTTCATAAATAGTAGGTAGCAATTTAATAAATAGTAGGTAACAATTTAATAAATAGTAGGTAACAATTTAATAAACAGTAGGTAACAATTTAATAAATAGTACGTAACAATTTAATAAATAGTAGGTAACAATTTAATAAATAGTTGGAAACAATTTAATAAATAGTAGGTAACAATTTAATAAATAGTAGGTAGCAATTTAATAAATAGTATGTAACAATTTAATAAATTGTAGGTAACAATTTAATAAATAGTAGGTAACAATTTAATAAATAGTAGGTAACAATTTAATAAATAGTAGGTAACAATTTAATAAATACTAGGTAACAATTTAATAAACAGTAGGTAACAATTTAATAAATAGTACGTAACAATTTAATAAATAGTAGGTAACAATTTAATAAATAGTTGGAAACAATTTAATAAATAGTAGGTAACAATTTAATAAATAGTAGGTAGCAATTTAATAAATAGTAAGTAACAATTTAATAAACAGTAAGTAGCAATTTAATAAATAGTGAGTAGCAATTTAATAAATAGTAAGTAGCAATTTAATAAATAGTAATTAACAATTTAATGAATAGTAAGTAACAATTTAATAAATAGTAAGTAACAATTTAATAAATAGTAAGTAACAATTTAATAAATAGTAAGTAGCAATTTAATAAATAGTGAGTAGCAATTTAATAAATAGTAAGTAGCCATTTAATAAATAGTATGTAACAATTTAATAAATAGTAAGTAGCCATTTAATAAATAGTAAGTAGCAATTTAATAAATAGTAAGTAGCTATTTAATAAATTGTAAGTAGCAATTTAATAAATAGTAAGTAGCAATTTAGTAAATAGTAAGTAACAATTTAATGAATAGTAATTAACAATTTAATAAATAGTAAGTAAAAATTTAATAAATAGTAAGTATCAATTTAATAAATAGTAAGTAGCAATTTAATAAATAGTAAGTAACAATTTAATAAATAGTAAGAAGCCATTTAATAAATAGTAGGTAGCAATTTAATAAATAGTAGGTAGCAATTTAATAAATAGTAGATAACAATTTAATAAATAGTAGGTAACAATTTAATAAATTGTAGGTAACAATTTAATAAATAGTAGGTAACATTTTAATAAACAGAAGGTAACAATTTAATATATAGTAGGTAACAATTTAATAAATAGTAGGTAACAATTTAATAAATAGTAGGTAACAATTTAATAAATAGTATGTAACAATTTAATAAATAGTAGGTAACAATTTAATAAACAGTCGGTAACAATTTAATAAATAGTGGGTAACAATTTAATAAATAGTAAGTAACAATTTAATAAATAATAAGTAGCCATTTAATAAATAGTAAGTAGCAATTTAATCAATAGTAAGTAGCAATTTAATAAATAGTAAGTAGCAATTAAATAAATAGTAAGAAGCAATTTAATAAATAGTAAGTAGCAATTTAATAAATAGTAAGTAGCAATTTAATAAATAGTAAGTAGCAATTTAATAAATAGTAAGAAGCAATTTAATAAATAGTAAGTAACAATTTAATAAATTGTATGCAACAATTTAATAAATAGTAGGTAACAATTTAATAAATAGTAGGTAACAATTTAATAAATTAGTAGGTAACAATTTAATAAATACTAGGTAACAATTTAATAAATAGTAGGTAACAATTTAATAAATAGTACGTAACAATTTAATAAATAGAAGGTAACAATTTAATAAATAGTTGGAAACAATTTAATAAATAGTAGGTAACAATTTAATAAATAGTAGGTAGCAATTTAATAAATAGTAGGTAGCAATTTAATAAATAGTAAGTAGCAATTTAATAAATAGTAAGTAGCAATTTAATAAATAGTCAGTAGCAATTTAATAAATAGTAAGTAGCAATTTAATAAATAGTAAGTAGCAATTTAATAAATAGTAAGAAGCAATTTAATAAATAGTAAGTAACAATTTAATAAATTGTATGCAACAATTTAATAAATAGTAGGTAACAATTTTATAAATAGTAGGTAACAATTTAATAAATAGTAGGTAACAATTTAATAAATACTAGGTAACAATTTAATAAATAGTAGGTAACAATTTAATAAATAGTACGTAACAATTTAATAAATAGAAGGTAACAATTTAATAAATAGTTGGAAACAATTTAAAAAATAGTAGGTAACAATTTAATAAATAGTAGGTAGCAATTTAATAAATAGTAGGTAGCAATTTAATAAATAGTAAGTAGCAATTTAATAAATAGTAAGTCGCAATTTAATAAATAGTAAGTAGCAATTTAATAAATAGTAAGTAGCAATTTAATAAATTGTAAGTAGCAATTTAATAAATAGTAAGTAGCAATTTATTAAATAGTAAGTAACAATTTAATAAATAGTAAGTAACAATTTAATAAATAGTAAGTAACAATTTAATAAATTGTAGGTGACAATTTAATAAATAGTAGGTAACAATTTAATAAATAGTAGGTAACAATTTAATAAATAGTAGGTAACAATTTAATAAATAGTAGGTAACAATTTAATAAATAGTAAGTAACAATTTAATAAATAGAAAGTAACAATTTCATAAATAGTAGGTAGCAATTTAATAAATAGTAAGTAACAATTTAATAAATAGTAAGTAACAATTTAATAAATAGTAGGTAACAATTTAATAAATTAGTAGGTAACAATTTAATAAATACTAGGTAACAATTTAATAAATAGTAGGTAACAATTTAATAAATAGTACGTAACAATTTAATAAATAGAAGGTAACAATTTAATAAATAGTTGGAAACAATTTAATAAATAGTAGGTAACAATTTAATAAATAGTAGGTAGCAATTTAATAAATAGTAGGTAGCAATTTAATAAATAGTAAGTAGCAATTTAATAAATAGTAAGTAGCAATTTAATAAATAGTCAGTAGCAATTTAATAAATAGTAAGTAGCAATTTAATAAATAGTAAGTAGCAATTTAATAAATAGTAAGAAGCAATTTAATAAATAGTAAGTAACAATTTAATAAATTGTATGCAACAATTTAATAAATAGTAGGTAACAATTTTATAAATAGTAGGTAACAATTTAATAAATAGTAGGTAACAATTTAATAAATACTAGGTAACAATTTAATAAATAGTAGGTAACAATTTAATAAATAGTACGTAACAATTTAATAAATAGAAGGTAACAATTTAATAAATAGTTGGAAACAATTTAAAAAATAGTAGGTAACAATTTAATAAATAGTAGGTAGCAATTTAATAAATAGTAGGTAGCAATTTAATAAATAGTAAGTAGCAATTTAATAAATAGTAAGTAGCAATTTAATAAATAGTAAGTAGCAATTTAATAAATAGTAAGTAGCAATTTAATAAATTGTAAGTAGCAATTTAATAAATAGTAAGTAGCAATTTATTAAATAGTAAGTAACAATTTAATAAATAGTAAGTAACAATTTAATAAATAGTAAGTAACAATTTAATAAATAGTAAGTAACAATTTAATAAATTGTAGGTGACAATTTAATAAATAGTAGGTAACAATTTAATAAATAGTAGGTAACAATTTAATAAATAGTAGGTAACAATTTAATAAATAGTAGGTAACAATTTAATAAATAGTAGGTAACAATTTAATAAATAGTAGGTCACAATTTAATAAATAGTAGGTAACAATTTAATAAATAGTAGGTAACAATTTAATAAATAGTAGGTAACAATTTAGTAAATAGTAGGCAACAATTTAAAAAATAGTAAGTAGCAATTTAATGAATAGTGAGTAGCAATTTAGTAAATAGTAAGTAGCAATTTAATAAATAGTAAGTAGCAATTTAGTAAATAGTAAGTAACAATTTAATGAATAGTAATTAACAATTTAATAAATAGTAAGTAAAAATTTAATAAATAGTAAGTAACAATTTAATAAATAGTAAGTAGCAATTTAATAAATAGTAAGTAACAATTTAATAAATAGTAAGAAGCCATTTAATAAATAGTAGGTAGCAATTTAATAAATAGTAGGTAGCAATTTAATAAATAGTAGATAACAATTTAATAAATAGTAGGTAACAATTTAATAAATTGTAGGTAACAATTTAATAAATAGTAGGTAACATTTTAATAAACAGAAGGTAACAATTTAATATATAGTAGGTAACAATTTAATAAATAGTAGGTAACAATTTAATAAATAGTAGGTAACAATTTAATAAATAGTATGTAACAATTTAATAAATAGTAGGTAACAATTTAATAAACAGTAGGTAACAATTTAATAAATAGTGGGTAACAATTTAATAAATAGTAAGTAACAATTTAATAAATAATAAGTAGCCATTTAATAAATAGTAAGTAGCAATTTAATCAATAGTAAGTAGCAATTTAATAAATAGTAAGTAGCAATTAAATAAATAGTAAGAAGCAATTTAATAAATAGTAAGTAGCAATTTAATAAATAGTAAGTAGCAATTTAATAAATAGTAAGTAGCAATTTAATAAATAGTAAGAAGCAATTTAATAAATAGTAAGTAACAATTTAATAAATTGTATGCAACAATTTAATAAATAGTAGGTAACAATTTAATAAATAGTAGGTAACAATTTAATAAATTAGTAGGTAACAATTTAATAAATACTAGGTAACAATTTAATAAATAGTAGGTAACAATTTAATAAATAGTACGTAACAATTTAATAAATAGATGGTAACAATTTAATAAATAGTTGGAAACAATTTAATAAATAGTAGGTAACAATTTAATAAATAGTAGGTAGCAATTTAATAAATAGTAGGTAGCAATTTAATAAATAGTAAGTAGCAATTTAATAAATAGTAAGTAGCAATTTAATAAATAGTCAGTAGCAATTTAATAAATAGTAAGTAGCAATTTAATAAATAGTAAGTAGCAATTTAATAAATAGTAAGAAGCAATTTAATAAATAGTAAGTAACAATTTAATAAATTGTATGCAACAATTTAATAAATAGTAGGTAACAATTTAATAAATAGTTGGAAACAATTTAAAAAATAGTAGGTAACAATTTAATAAATAGTAGGTAGCAATTTAATAAATAGTAGGTAGCAATTTAATAAATAGTAAGTAGCAATTTAATAAATAGTAAGTAGCAATTTAATAAATAGTAAGTAGCAATTTAATAAATAGTAAGTAGCAATTTAATAAATTGTAAGTAGCAATTTAATAAATAGTAAGTAGCAATTTATTAAATAGTAAGTAACAATTTAATAAATAGTAAGTAACAATTTAATAAATAGTAAGTAACAATTTAATAAATTGTAGGTGACAATTTAATAAATAGTAGGTAACAATTTAATAAATAGTAGGTAACAATTTAATAAATAGTAGGTAACAATTTAATAAATAGTAGGTAACAATTTAATAAATAGTAGGTAACAATTTAATAAATAGTAGGTCACAATTTAATAAATAGTAGGTAACAATTTAATAAATAGTAGGTAACAATTTAATAAATAGTAGGTAACAATTTAGTAAATAGTAGGCAACAATTTAAAAAATAGTAAGTAGCAATTTAATGAATAGTGAGTAGCAATTTAGTAAATAGTAAGTAGCAATTTAATAAATAGTAAGTAACAATTTAATAAATTGTAATTAACAATTTAATAAATAGTAATTAACAATTTAATAAATAGTAAGTAACAATTTAATAAATAGAAAGTAACAATTTCATAAATAGTAGGTAGCAATTTAATAAATAGTAAGTAACAATTTAATAAATAGTAAGTAACAATTTAATAAATAGTAAGTAACAATTTAATAAATTGTATGTAACAATTTAATAAATTGTAGGTAACAATTTAATAAATAGTAGGTAACAATTTAATAAATAGTAGGTAACAATTTAATAAATAGTAATTAACAATTTAATAAATAGTAAGTAACAATTTTATAAATAGAAAGTAACAATTTCAGAAATAGTAGGTAGCAATTTAATAAATAGTAAGTAACAATTTAATAAATAGTAAGTAACAATTTAGTAAATAGTAGGCAACAATTTAAAAAATAGTAAGTAGCAATTTAATAAATAGTGAGTAGCAATTTAGTAAATAGTAAGTAGCAATTTAATAAATAGTAAGTAACAATTTAATAAATTGTAATTAACAATTTAATAAATAGTAATTAACAATTTAATAAATAGTAAGTAACAATTTAATAAATAGAAAGTAACAATTTCATAAATAGTAGGTAGCAATTTAATAAATAGTGAGTAACAATTTAATAAATAGTAAGTAACAATTTAATAAATTGTATGTAACAATTTAATAAATTGTAGGTAACAATTTAATAAATAGTAGGTAACAATTTAATAAATAGTAGGTAAAAATTTCATAAATAGGAGGGAGCAATTTAATAAATAGTAAGTAACAATTTAATAAATAGTAAGTAACAATTTAATAAATAGTAAGTAACAATTTAATAAATAGTAAGTAACAATTTAATAAATAGTAAGTAACAATTTAATAAATAGTAAGTAACAATTTAATAAATAGTAAGTAGCCATTTAATAAATAGTAGGTTGCAATTTAATAAATAGTAGGCAGCAATTTAATAAATAGTAGGTAACAATTTAATAAATAGTAGGTAACATTTTAACAAACAGAAGGTAACAATTTAATAAATAGTAGGTAACAATTTAATAAATAGTAGGTAACAATTTAATAAATAGTAAGTAACAATTTAATAAATAGTAAGTAACAATTTAATAAATAGTAAGTAACAATTTAATAAATAGTAAGTAACAATTTAATAAATAGTAAGTAACAATTTAATAAACAGTAAGTAGCCATTTAATAAATAGTAGGTTGCAATTTAATAAATAGTAGGCAGCAATTTAATAAATAGTAGGTAACAATTTAATAAATAGTAGGTAACATTTTAATAAACAGAAGGTAACAATTTAATAAATAGTAGGTAACAATTTAATAAATAGTAGGTAACAATTTAATAAATAGTAGGTAACATTTTAATAAACAGTAGGTAACCATTTAATAAATAGTAGGTAACAATTTAATAAAGAGTAGGTAACAATTTAATAAATAGTAGGTAACAATTTAATAAATAGTAGGTAACAATTTAATAAATAGTAGGTAACAATTTAATAAATAGTAGGTAACAATTTAATAAATAGTAGGTAACAATTTAATAAATAGTAGGTAACAATTTAATAAATAGTAGGTAACAATTTAATAAATAGTAATTAACAATTTAATAAATAGTAGGTAACAATTTAATAAATAGTAGGTAACAATTTAATAAATACTAGGTAACAATTTAATAAACAGTAGGTAACAATTTAATAAATAGTACGTAACAATTTAATAAATAGTAGGTAACAATTTAATAAATAGTTGGAAACAATTTAATAAATAGTAGGTAACAATTTAATAAATAGTAGGTAGCAATTTAATAAATAGTAAGTAACAATTTAATAAACAGTAAGTAGCAATTTAATAAATAGTGAGTAGCAATTTAATAAATAGTAAGTAGCAATTTAATAAATAGTAATTAACAATTTAATGAATAGTAAGTAACAATTTAATAAATAGTAAGTAACAATTTAATAAATAGTAAGTAACAATTTAATAAATAGTAAGTAGCAATTTAATAAATAGTGAGTAGCAATTTAATAAATAGTAAGTAGCCATTTAATAAATAGTATGTAACAATTTAATAAATAGTAAGTAGCCATTTAATAAATAGTAAGTAGCAATTTAATAAATAGTAAGTAGCTATTTAATAAATTGTAAGTAGCAATTTAATAAATAGTAAGTAGCAATTTAGTAAATAGTAAGTAACAATTTAATGAATAGTAATTAACAATTTAATAAATAGTAAGTAAAAATTTAATAAATAGTAAGTATCAATTTAATAAATAGTAAGTAGCAATTTAATAAATAGTAAGTAACAATTTAATAAATAGTAAGAAGCCATTTAATAAATAGTAGGTAGCAATTTAATAAATAGTAGGTAGCAATTTAATAAATAGTAGATAACAATTTAATAAATAGTAGGTAACAATTTAATAAATTGTAGGTAACAATTTAATAAATAGTAGGTAACATTTTAATAAACAGAAGGTAACAATTTAATATGTAGTAGGTAACAATTTAATAAATAGTAGGTAACAATTTAATAAATAGTAGGTAACAATTTAATAAATAGTATGTAACAATTTAATAAATAGTAGGTAACAATTTAATAAACAGTCGGTAACAATTTAATAAATAGTGGGTAACAATTTAATAAATAGTAAGTAACAATTTAATAAATAGAAAGTAACAATTTCATAAATAGTAGGTAGCAATTTAATAAATAGTAGGTAACAATTTAATAAATAGTAGGTAACAATTTAATAAACAGTAGGTAACAATTTAATAAATAGTACGTAACAATTTAATAAATAGTAGGTAACAATTTAATAAATAGTTGGAAACAATTTAATAAATAGTAGGTAACAATTTAATAAATAGTAGGTAGCAATTTAATAAATAGTATGTAACAATTTAATAAATTGTAGGTAACAATTTAATAAATAGTAGGTAACAATTTAATAAATAGTAGGTAACAATTT
Source organism: Andrena chrysosceles (assembly GCA_963855975.1). Taxonomy (NCBI): domain Eukaryota; kingdom Metazoa; phylum Arthropoda; class Insecta; order Hymenoptera; family Andrenidae; genus Andrena; species Andrena chrysosceles. The sequence continues at coordinate 775,998 of CAWLCU010000486.1, forward strand.
AATAAATAGTAGGTAACAATTTAATAAATACTAGGTAACAATTTAATAAACAGTAGGTAACAATTTAATAAATAGTACGTAACAATTTAATAAATAGTAGGTAACAATTTAATAAATAGTTGGAAACAATTTAATAAATAGTAGGTAACAATTTAATAAATAGTAGGTAGCAATTTAATAAATAGTAAGTAACAATTTAATAAACAGTAAGTAGCAATTTAATAAATAGTGAGTAGCAATTTAATAAATAGTAAGTAGCAATTTAATAAATAGTAATTAACAATTTAATGAATAGTAAGTAACAATTTAATAAATAGTAAGTAGCAATTTAATAAATAGTAAGTAGCTATTTAATAAATTGTAAGTAGCAATTTAATAAATAGTAAGTAGCAATTTAGTAAATAGTAAGTAACAATTTAATGAATAGTAATTAACAATTTAATAAATAGTAAGTAAAAATTTAATAAATAGTAAGTATCAATTTAATAAATAGTAAGTAGCAATTTAATAAATAGTAAGTAACAATTTAATAAATAGTAAGAAGCCATTTAATAAATAGTAGGTAGCAATTTAATAAATAGTAGGTAGCAATTTAATAAATAGTAGATAACAATTTAATAAATAGTAGGTAACAATTTAATAAATTGTAGGTAACAATTTAATAAATAGTAGGTAACATTTTAATAAACAGAAGGTAACAATTTAATATATAGTAGGTAACAATTTAATAAATAGTAGGTAACAATTTAATAAATAGTAGGTAACAATTTAATAAATAGTATGTAACAATTTAATAAATAGTAGGTAACAATTTAATAAACAGTCGGTAACAATTTAATAAATAGTGGGTAACAATTTAATAAATAGTAAGTAACAATTTAATAAATAGTAAGTAACAATTTAATAAATAGTAAGTAACAATTTAATAAATAGTAAGTAACAATTTAATAAATAGTAAGTAACAATTTAATAAATAGTAAGTAACAATTTAATAAATAGTAAGTAGCCATTTAATAAATAGTAGGTTGCAATTTAATAAATAGTAGGCAGCAATTTAATAAATAGTAGGTAACAATTTAATAAATAGTAGGTAACATTTTAACAAACAGAAGGTAACAATTTAATAAATAGTAGGTAACAATTTAATAAATAGTAGGTAACAATTTAATAAATAGTAAGTAACAATTTAATAAATAGTAAGTAACAATTTAATAAATAGTAAGTAACAATTTAATAAATAGTAAGTAACAATTTAATAAATAGTAAGTAACAATTTAATAAACAGTAAGTAGCCATTTAATAAATAGTAGGTTGCAATTTAATAAATAGTAGGCAGCAATTTAATAAATAGTAGGTAACAATTTAATAAATAGTAGGTAACATTTTAATAAACAGAAGGTAACAATTTAATAAATAGTAGGTAACAATTTAATAAATAGTAGGTAACAATTTAATAAATAGTAGGTAACATTTTAATAAACAGTAGGTAACCATTTAATAAATAGTAAGTAACAATTTAATAAATAGTAAGTAGCCATTTAATAAATAGTAGGTTGCAATTTAATAAATAGTAGGCAGCAATTTAATAAATAGTAGGTAACAATTTAATAAATAGTAGGTAACATTTTAACAAACAGAAGGTAACAATTTAATAAATAGTAGGTAACAATTTAATAAATAGTAGGTAACAATTTAATAAATAGTAAGTAACAATTTAATAAATAGTAAGTAACAATTTAATAAATAGTAAGTAACAATTTAATAAATAGTAAGTAACAATTTAATAAATAGTAAGTAACAATTTAATAAACAGTAAGTAGCCATTTAATAAATAGTAGGTTGCAATTTAATAAATAGTAGGCAGCAATTTAATAAATAGTAGGTAACAATTTAATAAATAGTAGGTAACATTTTAATAAACAGAAGGTAACAATTTAATAAATAGTAGGTAACAATTTAATAAATAGTAGGTAACAATTTAATAAATAGTAGGTAACATTTTAATAAACAGAAGGTAACAATTTAATATGTAGTAGGTAACAATTTAATAAATAGTAGGTAACAATTTAATAAATAGTAGGTAACAATTTAATAAATAGTATGTAACAATTTAATAAATAGTAGGTAACAATTTAATAAACAGTCGGTAACAATTTAATAAATAGTGGGTAACAATTTAATAAATAGTAAGTAACAATTTAATAAATAGAAAGTAACAATTTCATAAATAGTAGGTAGCAATTTAATAAATAGTAGGTAACAATTTAATAAATAGTAGGTAACAATTTAATAAACAGTAGGTAACAATTTAATAAATAGTACGTAACAATTTAATAAATAGTAGGTAACAATTTAATAAATAGTTGGAAACAATTTAATAAATAGTAGGTAACAATTTAATAAATAGTAGGTAGCAATTTAATAAATAGTAAGTAACAATTTAATAAATAGTAAGTAACAATTTAATAAATAGTAAGTAACAATTTAATAAATAGTAAGTAACAATTTAATAAATAGTAAGTAACAATTTAATAAATAGTAAGTAGCCATTTAATAAATAGTAGGTTGCAATTTAATAAATAGTAGGCAGCAATTTAATAAATAGTAGGTAACAATTTAATAAATAGTAGGTAACATTTTAACAAACAGAAGGTAACAATTTAATAAATAGTAGGTAACAATTTAATAAATAGTAGGTAACAATTTAATAAATAGTAAGTAACAATTTAATAAATAGTAAGTAACAATTTAATAAATAGTAAGTAACAATTTAATAAATAGTAAGTAACAATTTAATAAATAGTAAGTAACAATTTAATAAACAGTAAGTAGCCATTTAATAAATAGTAGGTTGCAATTTAATAAATAGTAGGCAGCAATTTAATAAATAGTAGGTAACAATTTAATAAATAGTAGGTAACATTTTAATAAACAGAAGGTAACAATTTAATAAATAGTAGGTAACAATTTAATAAATAGTAGGTAACAATTTAATAAATAGTAGGTAACATTTTAATAAACAGTAGGTAACCATTTAATAAATAGTAAGTAACAATTTAATAAATAGTAAGTAGCCATTTAATAAATAGTAGGTTGCAATTTAATAAATAGTAGGCAGCAATTTAATAAATAGTAGGTAACAATTTAATAAATAGTAGGTAACATTTTAACAAACAGAAGGTAACAATTTAATAAATAGTAGGTAACAATTTAATAAATAGTAGGTAACAATTTAATAAATAGTAAGTAACAATTTAATAAATAGTAAGTAACAATTTAATAAATAGTAAGTAACAATTTAATAAATAGTAAGTAACAATTTAATAAATAGTAAGTAACAATTTAATAAACAGTAAGTAGCCATTTAATAAATAGTAGGTTGCAATTTAATAAATAGTAGGCAGCAATTTAATAAATAGTAGGTAACAATTTAATAAATAGTAGGTAACATTTTAATAAACAGAAGGTAACAATTTAATAAATAGTAGGTAACAATTTAATAAATAGTAGGTAACAATTTAATAAATAGTAGGTAACATTTTAATAAACAGTAGGTAACCATTTAATAAATAGTAGGTAACAATTTAATAAAGAGTAGGTAACAATTTAATAAATAGTAGGTAACAATTTAATAAATAGTAGGTAACAATTTAATAAATAGTAGGTAACAATTTAATAAATAGTAGGTAACAATTTAATAAATAGTAGGTAACAATTTAATAAATAGTAGGTAACAATTTAATAAATAGTAGGTAACAATTTAATAAATAGTAATTAACAATTTAATAAATAGTAGGTAACAATTTAATAAATAGTAGGTAACAATTTAATAAATACTAGGTAACAATTTAATAAACAGTAGGTAACAATTTAATAAATAGTACGTAACAATTTAATAAATAGTAGGTAACAATTTAATAAATAGTTGGAAACAATTTAATAAATAGTAGGTAACAATTTAATAAATAGTAGGTAGCAATTTAATAAACAGTCGGTAACAATTTAATAAATAGTGGGTAACAATTTAATAAATAGTAAGTAACAATTTAATAAATAGAAAGTAACAATTTCATAAATAGTAGGTAGCAATTTAATAAATAGTAGGTAACAATTTAATAAATAGTAGGTAACAATTTAATAAACAGTAGGTAACAATTTAATAAATAGTACGTAACAATTTAATAAATAGTAGGTAACAATTTAATAAATAGTTGGAAACAATTTAATAAATAGTAGGTAACAATTTAATAAATAGTAGGTAGCAATTTAATAAATAGTAAGTAACAATTTAATAAATTGTAGGTAACAATTTAATAAATAGTAGGTAACAATTTAATAAATAGTAGGTAACAATTTAATAAATAGTAGGTAACAATTTAATAAATACTAGGTAACAATTTAATAAACAGTAGGTAACAATTTAATAAATAGTACGTAACAATTTAATAAATAGTAGGTAACAATTTAATAAATAGTTGGAAACAATTTAATAAATAGTAGGTAACAATTTAATAAATAGTAGGTAGCAATTTAATAAATAGTAAGTAACAATTTAATAAACAGTAAGTAGCAATTTAATAAATAGTGAGTAGCAATTTAATAAATAGTAAGTAGCAATTTAATAAATAGTAATTAACAATTTAATGAATAGTAAGTAACAATTTAATAAATAGTAAGTAGCAATTTAATAAATAGTAAGTAGCTATTTAATAAATTGTAAGTAGCAATTTAATAAATAGTAAGTAGCAATTTAGTAAATAGTAAGTAACAATTTAATGAATAGTAATTAACAATTTAATAAATAGTAAGTAAAAATTTAATAAATAGTAAGTATCAATTTAATAAATAGTAAGTAGCAATTTAATAAATAGTAAGTAACAATTTAATAAATAGTAAGAAGCCATTTAATAAATAGTAGGTAGCAATTTAATAAATAGTAGGTAGCAATTTAATAAATAGTAGATAACAATTTAATAAATAGTAGGTAACAATTTAATAAATTGTAGGTAACAATTTAATAAATAGTAGGTAACATTTTAATAAACAGAAGGTAACAATTTAATATATAGTAGGTAACAATTTAATAAATAGTAGGTAACAATTTAATAAATAGTAGGTAACAATTTAATAAATAGTATGTAACAATTTAATAAATAGTAGGTAACAATTTAATAAACAGTCGGTAACAATTTAATAAATAGTGGGTAACAATTTAATAAATAGTAAGTAACAATTTAATAAATAGTAAGTAACAATTTAATAAATAGTAAGTAACAATTTAATAAATAGTAAGTAACAATTTAATAAATAGTAAGTAACAATTTAATAAATAGTAAGTAACAATTTAATAAATAGTAAGTAGCCATTTAATAAATAGTAGGTTGCAATTTAATAAATAGTAGGCAGCAATTTAATAAATAGTAGGTAACAATTTAATAAATAGTAGGTAACATTTTAACAAACAGAAGGTAACAATTTAATAAATAGTAGGTAACAATTTAATAAATAGTAGGTAACAATTTAATAAATAGTAAGTAACAATTTAATAAATAGTAAGTAACAATTTAATAAATAGTAAGTAACAATTTAATAAATAGTAAGTAACAATTTAATAAATAGTAAGTAACAATTTAATAAACAGTAAGTAGCCATTTAATAAATAGTAGGTTGCAATTTAATAAATAGTAGGCAGCAATTTAATAAATAGTAGGTAACAATTTAATAAATAGTAGGTAACATTTTAATAAACAGAAGGTAACAATTTAATAAATAGTAGGTAACAATTTAATAAATAGTAGGTAACAATTTAATAAATAGTAGGTAACATTTTAATAAACAGTAGGTAACCATTTAATAAATAGTAAGTAACAATTTAATAAATAGTAAGTAGCCATTTAATAAATAGTAGGTTGCAATTTAATAAATAGTAGGCAGCAATTTAATAAATAGTAGGTAACAATTTAATAAATAGTAGGTAACATTTTAACAAACAGAAGGTAACAATTTAATAAATAGTAGGTAACAATTTAATAAATAGTAGGTAACAATTTAATAAATAGTAAGTAACAATTTAATAAATAGTAAGTAACAATTTAATAAATAGTAAGTAACAATTTAATAAATAGTAAGTAACAATTTAATAAATAGTAAGTAACAATTTAATAAACAGTAAGTAGCCATTTAATAAATAGTAGGTTGCAATTTAATAAATAGTAGGCAGCAATTTAATAAATAGTAGGTAACAATTTAATAAATAGTAGGTAACATTTTAATAAACAGAAGGTAACAATTTAATAAATAGTAGGTAACAATTTAATAAATAGTAGGTAACAATTTAATAAATAGTAGGTAACATTTTAATAAACAGTAGGTAACCATTTAATAAATAGTAGGTAACAATTTAATAAAGAGTAGGTAACAATTTAATAAATAGTAGGTAACAATTTAATAAATAGTAGGTAACAATTTAATAAATAGTAGGTAACAATTTAATAAATAGTAGGTAACAATTTAATAAATAGTAGGTAACAATTTAATAAATAGTAGGTAACAATTTAATAAATAGTAGGTAACAATTTAATAAATAGTAATTAACAATTTAATAAATAGTAGGTAACAATTTAATAAATAGTAGGTAACAATTTAATAAATACTAGGTAACAATTTAATAAACAGTAGGTAACAATTTAATAAATAGTACGTAACAATTTAATAAATAGTAGGTAACAATTTAATAAATAGTTGGAAACAATTTAATAAATAGTAGGTAACAATTTAATAAATAGTAGGTAGCAATTTAATAAATAGTAAGTAACAATTTAATAAACAGTAAGTAGCAATTTAATAAATAGTGAGTAGCAATTTAATAAATAGTAAGTAGCAATTTAATAAATAGTAATTAACAATTTAATGAATAGTAAGTAACAATTTAATAAATAGTAAGTAACAATTTAATAAATAGTAAGTAACAATTTAATAAATAGTAAGTAGCAATTTAATAAATAGTGAGTAGCAATTTAATAAATAGTAAGTAGCCATTTAATAAATAGTATGTAACAATTTAATAAATAGTAAGTAGCCATTTAATAAATAGTAAGTAGCAATTTCATAAATAGTAAGTAGCTATTTAATAAATTGTAAGTAGCAATTTAATAAATAGTAAGTAGCAATTTAGTAAATAGTAAGTAACAATTTAATGAATAGTAATTAACAATTTAATAAATAGTAAGTAAAAATTTAATAAATAGTAAGTATCAATTTAATAAATAGTAAGTAGCAATTTAATAAATAGTAAGTAACAATTTAATAAATAGTAAGAAGCCATTTAATAAATAGTAGGTAGCAATTTAATAAATAGTAGGTAGCAATTTAATAAATAGTAGATAACAATTTAATAAATAGTAGGTAACAATTTAATAAATTGTAGGTAACAATTTAATAAATAGTAGGTAACATTTTAATAAACAGAAGGTAACAATTTAATATATAGTAGGTAACAATTTAATAAATAGTAGGTAACAATTTAATAAATAGTAGGTAACAATTTAATAAATAGTATGTAACAATTTAATAAATAGTAGGTAACAATTTAATAAACAGTCGGTAACAATTTAATAAATAGTGGGTAACAATTTAATAAATAGTAAGTAACAATTTAATAAATAGAAAGTAACAATTTCATAAATAGTAGGTAGCAATTTAATAAATAGTAGGTAACAATTTAATAAATAGTAGGTAACAATTTAATAAACAGTAGGTAACAATTTAATAAATAGTACGTAACAATTTAATAAATAGTAGGTAACAATTTAATAAATAGTTGGAAACAATTTAATAAATAGTAGGTAACAATTTAATAAATAGTAGGTAGCAATTTAATAAATAGTATGTAACAATTTAATAAATTGTAGGTAACAATTTAATAAATAGTAGGTAACAATTTAATAAATAGTAGGTAACAATTTAATAAATAGTAGGTAACAATTTAATAAATACTAGGTAACAATTTAATAAACAGTAGGTAACAATTTAATAAATAGTACGTAACAATTTAATAAATAGTAGGTAACAATTTAATAAATAGTTGGAAACAATTTAATAAATAGTAGGTAACAATTTAATAAATAGTAGGTAGCAATTTAATAAATAGTAAGTAACAATTTAATAAACAGTAAGTAGCAATTTAATAAATAGTGAGTAGCAATTTAATAAATAGTAAGTAGCAATTTAATAAATAGTAATTAACAATTTAATGAATAGTAAGTAACAATTTAATAAATAGTAAGTAACAATTTAATAAATAGTAAGTAACAATTTAATAAATAGTAAGTAGAAATTTAATAAATAGTGAGTAGCAATTTAATAAATAGTAAGTAGCCATTTAATAAATAGTATGTAACAATTTAATAAATAGTAAGTAGCCATTTAATAAATAGTAAGTAGCAATTTAATAAATAGTAAGTAGCTATTTAATAAATTGTAAGTAGCAATTTAATAAATAGTAAGTAGCAATTTAGTAAATAGTAAGTAACAATTTAATGAATAGTAATTAACAATTTAATAAATAGTAAGTAAAAATTTAATAAATAGTAAGTATCAATTTAATAAATAGTAAGTAGCAATTTAATAAATAGTAAGTAACAATTTAATAAATAGTAAGAAGCCATTTAATAAATAGTAGGTAGCAATTTAATAAATAGTAGGTAGCAATTTAATAAATAGTAGATAACAATTTAATAAATAGTAGGTAACAATTTAATAAATTGTAGGTAACAATTTAATAAATAGTAGGTAACATTTTAATTAACAGAAGGTAACAATTTAATATATAGTAGGTAACAATTTAATAAATAGTAGGTAACAATTTAATAAATAGTAGGTAACAATTTAATAAATAGTATGTAACAATTTAATAAATAGTAGGTAACAATTTAATAAACAGTCGGTAACAATTTAATAAATAGTGGGTAACAATTTAATAAATAGTAAGTAACAATTTAATAAATAATAAGTAGCCATTTAATAAATAGTAAGTAGCAATTTAATCAATAGTAAGTAGCAATTTAATAAATAGTAAGTAGCAATTAAATAAATAGTAAGAAGCAATTTAATAAATAGTAAGTAGCAATTTAATAAATAGTAAGTAGCAATTTAATAAATAGTAAGTAGCAATTTAATAAATAGTAAGAAGCAATTTAATAAATAGTAAGTAACAATTTAATAAATTGTATGCAACAATTTAATAAATAGTAGGTAACAATTTAATAAATAGTAGGTAACAATTTAATAAATTAGTAGGTAACAATTTAATAAATACTAGGTAACAATTTAATAAATAGTAGGTAACAATTTAATAAATAGTACGTAACAATTTAATAAATAGAAGGTAACAATTTAATAAATAGTTGGAAACAATTTAATAAATAGTAGGTAACAATTTAATAAATAGTAGGTAGCAATTTAATAAATAGTAGGTAGCAATTTAATAAATAGTAAGTAGCAATTTAATAAATAGTAAGTAGCAATTTAATAAATAGTCAGTAGCAATTTAATAAATAGTAAGTAGCAATTTAATAAATAGTAAGTAGCAATTTAATAAATAGTAAGAAGCAATTTAATAAATAGTAAGTAACAATTTAATAAATTGTATGCAACAATTTAATAAATAGTAGGTAACAATTTTATAAATAGTAGGTAACAATTTAATAAATAGTAGGTAACAATTTAATAAATACTAGGTAACAATTTAATAAATAGTAGGTAACAATTTAATAAATAGTACGTAACAATTTAATAAATAGAAGGTAACAATTTAATAAATAGTTGGAAACAATTTAAAAAATAGTAGGTAACAATTTAATAAATAGTAGGTAGCAATTTAATAAATAGTAGGTAGCAATTTAATAAATAGTAAGTAGCAATTTAATAAATAGTAAGTCGCAATTTAATAAATAGTAAGTAGCAATTTAATAAATAGTAAGTAGCAATTTAATAAATTGTAAGTAGCAATTTAATAAATAGTAAGTAGCAATTTATTAAATAGTAAGTAACAATTTAATAAATAGTAAGTAACAATTTAATAAATAGTAAGTAACAATTTAATAAATTGTAGGTGACAATTTAATAAATAGTAGGTAACAATTTAATAAATAGTAGGTAACAATTTAATAAATAGTAGGTAACAATTTAATAAATAGTAGGTAACAATTTAATAAATAGTAAGTAACAATTTAATAAATAGAAAGTAACAATTTCATAAATAGTAGGTAGCAATTTAATAAATAGTAAGTAACAATTTAATAAATAGTAAGTAACAATTTAATAAATAGTAGGTAACAATTTAATAAATTAGTAGGTAACAATTTAATAAATACTAGGTAACAATTTAATAAATAGTAGGTAACAATTTAATAAATAGTACGTAACAATTTAATAAATAGAAGGTAACAATTTAATAAATAGTTGGAAACAATTTAATAAATAGTAGGTAACAATTTAATAAATAGTAGGTAGCAATTTAATAAATAGTAGGTAGCAATTTAATAAATAGTAAGTAGCAATTTAATAAATAGTAAGTAGCAATTTAATAAATAGTCAGTAGCAATTTAATAAATAGTAAGTAGCAATTTAATAAATAGTAAGTAGCAATTTAATAAATAGTAAGAAGCAATTTAATAAATAGTAAGTAACAATTTAATAAATTGTATGCAACAATTTGATAAATAGTAGGTAACAATTTTATAAATAGTAGGTAACAATTTAATAAATAGTAGGTAACAATTTAATAAATACTAGGTAACAATTTAATAAATAGTAGGTAACAATTTAATAAATAGTACGTAACAATTTAATAAATAGAAGGTAACAATTTAATAAATAGTTGGAAACAATTTAAAAAATAGTAGGTAACAATTTAATAAATAGTAGGTAGCAATTTAATAAATAGTAGGTAGCAATTTAATAAATAGTAAGTAGCAATTTAATAAATAGTAAGTAGCAATTTAATAAATAGTAAGTAGCAATTTAATAAATAGTAAGTAGCAATTTAATAAATTGTAAGTAGCAATTTAATAAATAGTAAGTAGCAATTTATTAAATAGTAAGTAACAATTTAATAAATAGTAAGTAACAATTTAATAAATAGTAAGTAACAATTTAATAAATAGTAAGTAACAATTTAATAAATTGTAGGTGACAATTTAATAAATAGTAGGTAACAATTTAATAAATAGTAGGTAACAATTTAATAAATAGTAGGTAACAATTTAATAAATAGTAGGTAACAATTTAATAAATAGTAGGTAACAATTTAATAAATAGTAGGTCACAATTTAATAAATAGTAGGTAACAATTTAATAAATAGTAGGTAACAATTTAATAAATAGTAGGTAACAATTTAGTAAATAGTAGGCAACAATTTAAAAAATAGTAAGTAGCAATTTAATGAATAGTGAGTAGCAATTTAGTAAATAGTAAGTAGCAATTTAATAAATAGTAAGTAGCAATTTAGTAAATAGTAAGTAACAATTTAATGAATAGTAATTAACAATTTAATAAATAGTAAGTAAAAATTTAATAAATAGTAAGTAACAATTTAATAAATAGTAAGTAGCAATTTAATAAATAGTAAGTAACAATTTAATAAATAGTAAGAAGCCATTTAATAAATAGTAGGTAGCAATTTAATAAATAGTAGGTAGCAATTTAATAAATAGTAGATAACAATTTAATAAATAGTAGGTAACAATTTAATAAATTGTAGGTAACAATTTAATAAATAGTAGGTAACATTTTAATAAACAGAAGGTAACAATTTAATATATAGTAGGTAACAATTTAATAAATAGTAGGTAACAATTTAATAAATAGTAGGTAACAATTTAATAAATAGTATGTAACAATTTAATAAATAGTAGGTAACAATTTAATAAACAGTAGGTAACAATTTAATAAATAGTGGGTAACAATTTAATAAATAGTAAGTAACAATTTAATAAATAATAAGTAGCCATTTAATAAATAGTAAGTAGCAATTTAATCAATAGTAAGTAGCAATTTAATAAATAGTAAGTAGCAATTAAATAAATAGTAAGAAGCAATTTAATAAATAGTAAGTAGCAATTTAATAAATAGTAAGTAGCAATTTAATAAATAGTAAGTAGCAATTTAATAAATAGTAAGAAGCAATTTAATAAATAGTAAGTAACAATTTAATAAATTGTATGCAACAATTTAATAAATAGTAGGTAACAATTTAATAAATAGTAGGTAACAATTTAATAAATTAGTAGGTAACAATTTAATAAATACTAGGTAACAATTTAATAAATAGTAGGTAATAATTTAATAAATAGTACGTAACAATTTAATAAATAGATGGTAACAATTTAATAAATAGTTGGAAACAATTTAATAAATAGTAGGTAACAATTTAATAAATAGTAGGTAGCAATTTAATAAATAGTAGGTAGCAATTTAATAAATAGTAAGTAGCAATTTAATAAATAGTAAGTAGCAATTTAATAAATAGTCAGTAGCAATTTAATAAATAGTAAGTAGCAATTTAATAAATAGTAAGTAGCAATTTAATAAATAGTAAGAAGCAATTTAATAAATAGTAAGTAACAATTTAATAAATTGTATGCAACAATTTAATAAATAGTAGGTAACAATTTAATAAATAGTTGGAAACAATTTAAAAAATAGTAGGTAACAATTTAATAAATAGTAGGTAGCAATTTAATAAATAGTAGGTAGCAATTTAATAAATAGTAAGTAGCAATTTAATAAATAGTAAGTAGCAATTTAATAAATAGTAAGTAGCAATTTAATAAATAGTAAGTAGCAATTTAATAAATTGTAAGTAGCAATTTAATAAATAGTAAGTAGCAATTTATTAAATAGTAAGTAACAATTTAATAAATAGTAAGTAACAATTTAATAAATAGTAAGTAACAATTTAATAAATTGTAGGTGACAATTTAATAAGTAGTAGGTAACAATTTAATAAATAGTAGGTAACAATTTAATAAATAGTAGGTAACAATTTAATAAATAGTAGGTAACAATTTAATAAATAGTAGGTAACAATTTAATAAATAGTAGGTCACAATTTAATAAATAGTAGGTAACAATTTAATAAATAGTAGGTAACAATTTAATAAATAGTAGGTAACAATTTAGTAAATAGTAGGCAACAATTTAAAAAATAGTAAGTAGCAATTTAATGAATAGTGAGTAGCAATTTAGTAAATAGTAAGTAGCAATTTAATAAATAGTAAGTAACAATTTAATAAATTGTAATTAACAATTTAATAAATAGTAATTAACAATTTAATAAATAGTAAGTAACAATTTAATAAATAGAAAGTAACAATTTCATAAATAGTAGGTAGCAATTTAATAAATAGTAAGTAACAATTTAATAAATAGTAAGTAACAATTTAATAAATAGTAAGTAACAATTTAATAAATTGTATGTAACAATTTAATAAATTGTAGGTAACAATTTAATAAATAGTAGGTAACAATTTAATAAATAGTAGGTAACAATTTAATAAATAGTAATTAACAATTTAATAAATAGTAAGTAACAATTTTATAAATAGAAAGTAACAATTTCAGAAATAGTAGGTAGCAATTTAATAAATAGTAAGTAACAATTTAATAAATAGTAAGTAACAATTTAGTAAATAGTAGGCAACAATTTAAAAAATAGTAAGTAGCAATTTAATAAATAGTGAGTAGCAATTTAGTAAATAGTAAGTAGCAATTTAATAAATAGTAAGTAACAATTTAATAAATTGTAATTAACAATTTAATAAATAGTAATTAACAATTTAATAAATAGTAAGTAACAATTTAATAAATAGAAAGTAACAATTTCATAAATAGTAGGTAGCAATTTAATAAATAGTGAGTAACAATTTAATAAATAGTAAGTAACAATTTAATAAATTGTATGTAACAATTTAATAAATTGTAGGTAACAATTTAATAAATAGTAGGTAACAATTTAATAAATAGTAGGTAAAAATTTCATAAATAGGAGGGAGCAATTTAATAAATAGTAAGTAACAATTTAATAAATAGTAAGTAACAATTTAATAAATAGTAAGTAACAATTTAATAAATAGTAAGTAACAATTTAATAAATAGTAAGTAACAATTTAATAAATAGTAAGTAACAATTTAATAAATAGTAAGTAGCCATTTAATAAATAGTAGGTTGCAATTTAATAAATAGTAGGCAGCAATTTAATAAATAGTAGGTAACAATTTAATAAATAGTAGGTAACATTTTAACAAACAGAAGGTAACAATTTAATAAATAGTAGGTAACAATTTAATAAATAGTAGGTAACAATTTAATAAATAGTAAGTAACAATTTAATAAATAGTAAGTAACAATTTAATAAATAGTAAGTAACAATTTAATAAATAGTAAGTAACAATTTAATAAATAGTAAGTAACAATTTAATAAACAGTAAGTAGCCATTTAATAAATAGTAGGTTGCAATTTAATAAATAGTAGGCAGCAATTTAATAAATAGTAGGTAACAATTTAATAAATAGTAGGTAACATTTTAATAAACAGAAGGTAACAATTTAATAAATAGTAGGTAACAATTTAATAAATAGTAGGTAACAATTTAATAAATAGTAGGTAACATTTTAATAAACAGTAGGTAACCATTTAATAAATAGTAGGTAACAATTTAATAAAGAGTAGGTAACAATTTAATAAATAGTAGGTAACAATTTAATAAATAGTAGGTAACAATTTAATAAATAGTAGGTAACAATTTAATAAATAGTAGGTAACAATTTAATAAATAGTAGGTAACAATTTAATAAATAGTAGGTAACAATTTAATAAATAGTAGGTAACAATTTAATAAATAGTAATTAACAATTTAATAAATAGTAAGTAACAATTTAATAAATAGAAAGTAACAGTTTCATAAATAGTAGGTAGCAATTTAATAAATAGTAAGTAACAATTTAATAAATAGTAAGTAACAATTTAATAAATAGTAAGTAACAATTTAATAAATTGTATGTAACAATTTAATAAATTGTAGGTAACAATTTTATAAATAGTAGGTAGCAATTTAATAAATAGTAAGTAACAATTTAATAAATAGTAAGTAACAATTTAATAAATAGTAAGTAACAATTTAATAAATTGTAGGTAACAATTTAATAAATAGTAGGTAACAATTTAATAAATAGTAGGTAACAATTTAATAAATAGTAATTAACAATTTAATAAATAGTAAGTAACAATTTTATAAATAGAAAGTAACAATTTCATAAATAGTAGGTAGCAATTTAATAAATAGTAAGTAACAATTTAATAAATAGTAAGTAACAATTTAGTAAATAGTAGGCAACAATTTAAAAAATAGTAAGTAGCAATTTAATAAATAGTGAGTAGCAATTTAGTAAATAGTAAGTAGCAATTTAATAAATAGTAAGTAACAATTTAATAAATTGTAATTAACAATTTAATAAATAGTAATTAACAATTTAATAAATAGTAAGTAACAATTTAATAAATAGTAAGTAACAATTTAATAAACAGTAAGTAGCCATTTAATAAATAGTAGGTTGCAATTTAATAAATAGTAGGCAGCAATTTAATAAATAGTAGGTAACAATTTAATAAATAGTAGGTAACATTTTAATAAACAGAAGGTAACAATTTAATAAATAGTAGGTAACAATTTAATAAATAGTAGGTAACAATTTAATAAATAGTAGGTAACATTTTAATAAACAGTAGGTAACCATTTAATAAATAGTAGGTAACAATTTAATAAAGAGTAGGTAACAATTTAATAAATAGTAGGTAACAATTTAATAAATAGTAGGTAACAATTTAATAAATAGTAGGTAACATTTTAATAAATAGTAGGTAACAATTTAATAAATAGTAGGTAACAATTTAATAAATAGTAGGTAACAATTTAATAAATAGTAGGTAACAATTTAATAAATAGTAATTAACAATTTAATAAATAGTAAGTAACAATTTAATAAATAGAAAGTAACAGTTTCATAAATAGTAGGTAGCAATTTAATAAATAGTAAGTAACAATTTAATAAATAGTAAGTAACAATTTAATAAATTGTATGTAACAATTTAATAAATTGTAGGTAACAATTTAATAAATAGTAGGCAGCAATTTAATAAATAGTAAGTAACAATTTAATAAATAGTAAGTAACAATTTAATAAATAGTAAGTAACAATTTAATAAATTGTAGGTAACAATTTAATAAATAGTAGGTAACAATTTAATAAATAGTAGGTAACAATTTAATAAATAGTAATTAACAATTTAATAAATAGTAAGTAACAATTTTATAAATAGAAAGTAACAATTTCATAAATAGTAGGTAGCAATTTAATAAATAGTAAGTAACAATTTAATAAATAGTAAGTAACAATTTAGTAAATAGTAGGCAACAATTTAAAAAATAGTAAGTAGCAATTTAATAAATAGTGAGTAGCAATTTAGTAAATAGTAAGTAGCAATTTAATAAATAGTAAGTAACAATTTAATAAATTGTAATTAACAATTTAATAAATAGTAATTAACAATTTAATAAATAGTAAGTAACAATTTAATAAATAGAAAGTAACAATTTCATAAATAGTAGGTAGCAATTTAATAAATAGTAGGTAACAATTTAATAAATAGTAGGTAACAATTTAATAAACAGTAGGTAACAATTTAATAAATAGTACGTAACAATTTAATAAATAGTAGGTAACAGTTTAATAAATAGTAGGTAGCAATTTAATAAATAGTATGTAACAATTTAATAAATTGTAGGTAACAATTTAATAAATAGTAGGTAACAATTTAATAAATAGTAGGTAACAATTTAATAAATAGTAGGTAACAATTTAATAAATACTAGGTAACAATTTAATAAACAGTAGGTAACAATTTAATAAATAGTACGTAACAATTTAATAAATAGTAGGTAACAATTTAATAAATAGTTGGAAACAATTTAATAAATAGTAGGTAACAATTTAATAAATAGTAGGTAGCAATTTAATAAATAGTAAGTAACAATTTAATAAACAGTAAGTGGCAATTTAATAAATAGTGAGTAGCAATTTAATAAATAGTAAGAAGCAATTTAATAAATAGTAATTAACAATTTAATGAATAGTAAGTAACAATTTAATAAATAGTAAGTAACAATTTAATAAATAGTAAGTAACAATTTAATAAATAGTAAGTAGCAATTTAATAAATAGTGAGTAGCAATTTAATAAATAGTAAGTAGCCATTTAATAAATAGTATGTAACAATTTAATAAATAGTAAGTAGCCATTTAATAAATAGTAAGTAGCAATTTAATAAATAGTAAGTAGCTATTTAATAAATTGTAAGTAGCAATTTAATAAATAGAAAGTAGCAATTTAGTAAATAGTAAGTAACAATTTAATGAATAGTAATTAACAATTTAATAAATAGTAAGTAAAAATTTAATAAATAGTAAGTAACAATTTAATAAATAGTAAGTAGCAATTTAATAAATAGTAAGTAACAATTTAATAAATAGTAAGAAGCCATTTAATAAATAGTAGGTAGCAATTTAATAAATAGTAGGTAGCAACTTAATAAATAGTAGATAACAATTTAATAAATAGTAGGTAACAATTTAATAAATAGTAGATAACAATTTAATAAATAGTAGGTAACAATTTAATAAATTGTAGGTAACAATTTAATAAATAGAAGGTAACATTTTAATAAACAGAAGGTAACAATTTAATATATAGTAGGTAACAATTTAATAAATAGTAGGTAACAATTTAATAAATAGTAGGTAACAATTTAATAAATAGTATGTAACAATTTAATAAATAGTAGGTAACAATTTAATAAACAGTCGGTAACAATTTAATAAATAGTGGGTAACAATTTAATAAATAGTAAGTAACAATTTAATAAATAATAAGTAGCCATTTAATAAATAGTAAGTAGCAATTTAATCAATAGTAAGTAGCAATTTAATAAATAGTAAGTAGCAATTAAATAAATAGTAAGAAGCAATTTAATAAATAGTAAGTAGCAATTTAATAAATAGTAAGTAGCAATTTAATAAATAGTAAGTAGCAATTTAATAAATAGTAAGAAGCAATTTAATAAATAGTAAGTAACAATTTAATAAATTGTATGCAACAATTTAATAAATAGTAGGTAACAATTTAATAAATAGTAGGTAACAATTTAATAAATTAGTAGGTAACAATTTAATAAATACTAGGTAACAATTTAATAAATAGTAGGTAATAATTTAATAAATAGTACGTAACAATTTAATAAATAGAAGGTAACAATTTAATAAATAGTTGGAAACAATTTAATAAATAGTAGGTAACAATTTAATAAATAGTAGGTAGCAATTTAATAAATAGTAATTAACAATTTAATAAATAGTAAGTAAAAATTTAATAAATAGTACGTAACAATTTAATAAATAGTAGGTAACAATTTAATAAATAGTTGGAAACAATTTAATAAATAGTAGGTAACAATTTAATAAATAGTAGGTAGCAATTTAATAAATAGTAGGTAGCAATTTAATAATTAGTAAGTAGCAATTTAATAAATAGTAAGTAGCAATTTAATAAATAGTAAGTAGCAATTTAATAAATAGTAAGTAGCAATTTAATAAATAGTGAGTAGCAATTTAATAAATAGTAAGTAGCAATTTAATAAATTGTAAGTAACAATTTAATAAATAGTAATTAACAATTTAATAAATAGTAATTAACAATTTAATAAATAGTAAGAAACAATTTAATAAATAGTAAGTAACAATTTAAAAAATATTAAGTAACAATTTAATAAATAGTAAGTAACAATTTAATAAATTGTAAGTAACAATTTAATAAATTGTATGTAACAATTTAATAAATAGTAGGTAACAATTTAATAAATAGTAGGTAACAATTTAATAAATAGTAGGTAACAATTTAATAAATACTAGGTAAAAATTTAATAAACAGTAGGTAACAATTTAATAAATAGTAGGTAACAATTTAATAAATAGTAAGTAACAATTTAATAAATAGTAAGTAACAATTTAATAAATAGTAAGTAGCCATTTAATAAATAGTAGGTTGCAATTTAATAAATAGTAGGCAGCAATTTAATAAATAGTTGGTAACAATTTAATAAATAGTAGGTAACATTTTAATAAACAGAAGGTAACAATTTAATAAATAGTAGGTAACAATTTAATAAATAGTAGGTAACAATTTAATAAATAGTAATTAACAATTTAATAAATAGTAAGTAACAATTTAATAAATAGAAAGTAACAATTTCATAAATAGTAGGTAGAAATTTAATAAATAGTAAGTAACAATTTAAGAAATAGTAAGTAACAATTTAATAAATAGTAAGTAACAATTTAATAAATAGTAAGTAACAATTTAATAAATAGTAAGTAACAATTTAATAAATAGTAAGTAGCCATTTAATAAATAGTAGGTTGCAATTTAATAAATAGTAGGCAGCAATTTAATAAATAGTAGGTAACAATTTAATAAATAGTAGGTAACATTTTAATAAACAGAAGGTAACAATTTAATAAATAGTAGGTAACAATTCAATAAATAGTAGGTAACAATTTAATAAATAGTAGGTAACATTTTAATAAATAGTAGGTAACAATTTAATAAACAGTAGGTAACAATTTAATAAATAGTAGGTAACAATTTAATAAATAGTAGGTAACAATTTAATAAATAGTAGGTAACAATTTAATAAATAGTAAGTAAAAATTTAATAAATAGTAAGTAACAATTTAATAAATAGTAAGTAGCAATTTAATAAATAGTAAGTAACAATTTAATAAATAGTAAGAAGCCATTTAATAAATAGTAGGTAGCAATTTAATAAATAGTAGGTAGCAACTTAATAAATAGTAGATAACAATTTAATAAATAGTAAGTAACAATTTAATAAATTGTAGGTAACAATTTAATAAATAGTAGGTAACAATTTAATAAATAGTAGGTAACAATTTAATAAATAGTAATTAACAATTTAATAAATAGTAAGTAACAATTTTATAAATAGAAAGTAACAATTTCATAAATAGTAGGTAGCAATTTAATAAATAGTAAGTAACAATTTAATAAATAGTAAGTAACAATTTAGTAAATAGTAGGCAACAATTTAAAAAATAGTAAGTAGCAATTTAATAAATAGTGAGTAGCAATTTAGTAAATAGTAAGTAGCAATTTAATAAATAGTAAGTAACAATTTAATAAATTGTAATTAACAATTTAATAAATAGTAATTAACAATTTAATAAATAGTAAGTAACAATTTAATAAATAGAAAGTAACAATTTCATAAATAGTAGGTAGCAATTTAATAAATAGTAGGTAACAATTTAATAAATAGTAGGTAACAATTTAATAAACAGTAGGTAACAATTTAATAAATAGTACGTAACAATTTAATAAATAGTAGGTAACAATTTAATAAATAGTTGGAAACAATTTAATAAATAGTAGGTAACAGTTTAATAAATAGTAGGTAGCAATTTAATAAATAGTATGTAACAATTTAATAAATTGTAGGTAACAATTTAATAAATAGTAGGTAACAATTTAATAAATAGTAGGTAACAATTTAATAAATAGTAGGTAACAATTTAATAAATACTAGGTAACAATTTAATAAACAGTAGGTAACAATTTAATAAATAGTACGTAACAATTTAATAAATAGTAGGTAACAATTTAATAAATAGTTGGAAACAATTTAATAAATAGTAGGTAACAATTTAATAAATAGTAGGTAGCAATTTAATAAATAGTAAGTAACAATTTAATAAACAGTAAGTGGCAATTTAATAAATAGTGAGTAGCAATTTAATAAATAGTAAGAAGCAATTTAATAAATAGTAATTAACAATTTAATGAATAGTAAGTAACAATTTAATAAATAGTAAGTAACAATTTAATAAATAGTAAGTAACAATTTAATAAATAGTAAGTAGCAATTTAATAAATAGTGAGTAGCAATTTAATAAATAGTAAGTAGCCATTTAATAAATAGTATGTAACAATTTAATAAATAGTAAGTAGCCATTTAATAAATAGTAAGTAGCAATTTAATAAATAGTAAGTAGCTATTTAATAAATTGTAAGTAGCAATTTAATAAATAGAAAGTAGCAATTTAGTAAATAGTAAGTAACAATTTAATGAATAGTAATTAACAATTTAATAAATAGTAAGTAAAAATTTAATAAATAGTAAGTAACAATTTAATAAATAGTAAGTAGCAATTTAATAAATAGTAAGTAACAATTTAATAAATAGTAAGAAGCCATTTAATAAATAGTAGGTAGCAATTTAATAAATAGTAGGTAGCAACTTAATAAATAGTAGATAACAATTTAATAAATAGTAGGTAACAATTTAATAAATAGTAGATAACAATTTAATAAATAGTAGGTAACAATTTAATAAATTGTAGGTAACAATTTAATAAATAGAAGGTAACATTTTAATAAACAGAAGGTAACAATTTAATATATAGTAGGTAACAATTTAATAAATAGTAGGTAACAATTTAATAAATAGTAGGTAACAATTTAATAAATAGTATGTAACAATTTAATAAATAGTAGGTAACAATTTAATAAACAGTCGGTAACAATTTAATAAATAGTGGGTAACAATTTAATAAATAGTAAGTAACAATTTAATAAATAATAAGTAGCCATTTAATAAATAGTAAGTAGCAATTTAATCAATAGTAAGTAGCAATTTAATAAATAGTAAGTAGCAATTAAATAAATAGTAAGAAGCAATTTAATAAATAGTAAGTAGCAATTTAATAAATAGTAAGTAGCAATTTAATAAATAGTAAGTAGCAATTTAATAAATAGTAAGAAGCAATTTAATAAATAGTAAGTAACAATTTAATAAATTGTATGCAACAATTTAATAAATAGTAGGTAACAATTTAATAAATAGTAGGTAACAATTTAATAAATTAGTAGGTAACAATTTAATAAATACTAGGTAACAATTTAATAAATAGTAGGTAATAATTTAATAAATAGTACGTAACAATTTAATAAATAGAAGGTAACAATTTAATAAATAGTTGGAAACAATTTAATAAATAGTAGGTAACAATTTAATAAATAGTAGGTAGCAATTTAATAAATAGTAATTAACAATTTAATAAATAGTAAGTAAAAATTTAATAAATAGTACGTAACAATTTAATAAATAGTAGGTAACAATTTAATAAATAGTTGGAAACAATTTAATAAATAGTAGGTAACAATTTAATAAATAGTAGGTAGCAATTTAATAAATAGTAGGTAGCAATTTAATAATTAGTAAGTAGCAATTTAATAAATAGTAAGTAGCAATTTAATAAATAGTAAGTAGCAATTTAATAAATAGTAAGTAGCAATTTAATAAATAGTGAGTAGCAATTTAATAAATAGTAAGTAGCAATTTAATAAATTGTAAGTAACAATTTAATAAATAGTAATTAACAATTTAATAAATAGTAATTAACAATTTAATAAATAGTAAGAAACAATTTAATAAATAGTAAGTAACAATTTAAAAAATATTAAGTAACAATTTAATAAATAGTAAGTAACAATTTAATAAATTGTAAGTAACAATTTAATAAATTGTATGTAACAATTTAATAAATAGTAGGTAACAATTTAATAAATAGTAGGTAACAATTTAATAAATAGTAGGTAACAATTTAATAAATACTAGGTAAAAATTTAATAAACAGTAGGTAACAATTTAATAAATAGTAGGTAACAATTTAATAAATAGTAAGTAACAATTTAATAAATAGTAAGTAACAATTTAATAAATAGTAAGTAGCCATTTAATAAATAGTAGGTTGCAATTTAATAAATAGTAGGCAGCAATTTAATAAATAGTTGGTAACAATTTAATAAATAGTAGGTAACATTTTAATAAACAGAAGGTAACAATTTAATAAATAGTAGGTAACAATTTAATAAATAGTAGGTAACAATTTAATAAATAGTAATTAACAATTTAATAAATAGTAAGTAACAATTTAATAAATAGAAAGTAACAATTTCATAAATAGTAGGTAGAAATTTAATAAATAGTAAGTAACAATTTAAGAAATAGTAAGTAACAATTTAATAAATAGTAAGTAACAATTTAATAAATAGTAAGTAACAATTTAATAAATAGTAAGTAACAATTTAATAAATAGTAAGTAGCCATTTAATAAATAGTAGGTTGCAATTTAATAAATAGTAGGCAGCAATTTAATAAATAGTAGGTAACAATTTAATAAATAGTAGGTAACATTTTAATAAACAGAAGGTAACAATTTAATAAATAGTAGGTAACAATTCAATAAATAGTAGGTAACAATTTAATAAATAGTAGGTAACATTTTAATAAATAGTAGGTAACAATTTAATAAACAGTAGGTAACAATTTAATAAATAGTAGGTAACAATTTAATAAATAGTAGGTAACAATTTAATAAATAGTAGGTAACAATTTAATAAATAGTACGTAACAATTTAGTAAATAGTAGGCAACAATTTAAAAAATAGTAAGTAGCAATTTAATAAATAGTGAGTAGCAATTTAGTAAATAGTAAGTAGCAATTTAATAAATAGTAAGTAACAATTTAATAAATTGTAATTAACAATTTAATAAATAGTAATTAACAATTTAATAAATAGTAAGTAATAATTTAATAAATAGTAATTAACAATTTAATAAATAGTAAGTAATAATTTAATAAATAGAAAGTAACAATTTCATAAATAGTAGGTAGCAATTTAATAAATAGTAAGTAACAATTTAATAAATAGTAAGTAACAATTTAATAAATAGTAAGTAACAATTTAATAAATTGTATGTAACAATTTAATAAATTGTAGGTAACAATTTAATAAATTGTAGGTAACAATTTAATAAATAGTAGGTAACAATTTAATAAATAGTAATTAACAATTTAATAAATAGTAAGTAACAATTTTATAAATAGAAAGTAACAATTTCATAAAGAGTAGGTAGCAATTTAATAAATAGTAAGTAACAATTTAATAAATAGTAAGTAACAATTTAGTAAATAGTAGGCAACAATTTAAAAAATAGTAAGTAGCAATTTAATAAATAGTGAGTAGCAATTTAGTAAATAGTAAGTAGCAATTTAATAAATAGTAAGTAACAATTTAATAAATTGTAATTAACAATTTAATAAATAGTAATTAACAATTTAATAAATAGTAAGTAACAATTTAATAAATAGAAAGTAACAATTTCATAAATAGTAGGTACCAATTTAATAAATAGTAAGTAACAATTTAATAAATAGTAAGTAACAATTTAATAAATAGTAAGTAACAATTTAATAAATTGTATGTAACAATTTAATAAATTGTAGGTAACAATTTAATAAATAGTAGGTAACAATTTAATAAATAGTAGGTAACAATTTAATAAATAGTAATTAACAATTTAATAAATAGTAAGTAACAATTTAATAAATAGTAAGTAACAATTTAGTAAATAATAGGCAACAATTTAAAAAATAGTAAGTAGCAATTTAATAAATAGTGAGTAGCAATTTAGTAAATAGTAAGTAGCAATTTAATAAATAGTAAGTAGCAATTTAATAAATAGTAAGTAGCAATTTAATAAATAGTGAGTAGCAATTTAATAAATAGTAAGTAGCAATTTAATAAATTGTAAGTAACAATTTAATAAATAGTAATTAACAATTTAATAAATAGTAATTAACAATTTAATAAATAGTAAGAAACAAATTAATAAATAGTAAGTAACAATTTAAAAAATATTAAGTAACAATTTAATAAATAGTAAGTAACAATTTAATAAATTGTAAGTAACAATTTAATAAATTGTATGTAACAATTTAATAAATAGTAGGTAACAATTTAATAAATAGTAGGTAACAATTTAATAAATAGTAAGTAAAAATTTAATAAATAGTAAGTAACAATTTAATAAATAGTAAGTAGCAATTCAATAAATAGTAAGTAACAATTTAATAAATAGTAAGAAGCCATTTAATAAATAGTAGGTAGCAATTTAATAAATAGTAGGTAGCAATTTAATAAATAGTAGATAACAATTTAATAAATAGTAGGTAACAATTTAATAAATTGTAGGTAACAATTTAATAAATAGTAGGTAACATTTTAATAAACAGAAGGTAACAATTTAATATATAGTAGGTAACAATTTAATAAATAGTAGGTAACAATTTAATAAATAGTAGGTAACAATTTAATAAATAGTATGTAACAATTTAATAAATAGTAGGTAACAATTTAATAAACAGTCGGTAACAATTTAATAAATAGTGGGTAACAATTTAATAAATAGTAAGTAACAATTTAATAAATAATAAGTAGCCATTTAATAAATAGTAAGTAGCAATTTAATCAATAGTAAGTAGCAATTTAATAAATAGTAAGTAGCAATTAAATAAATAGTAAGAAGCAATTTAATAAATAGTAAGTAGCAATTTAATAAATAGTAAGTAGCAATTTAATAAATAGTAAGTAGCAATTTAATAAATAGTAAGAAGCAATTTAATAAATAGTAAGTAACAATTTAATAAATTGTATGCAACAATTTAATAAATAGTAGGTAACAATTTAATAAATAGTAGGTAACAATTTAATAAATTAGTAGGTAACAATTTAATAAATACTAGGTAACAATTTAATAAATAGTAGGTAACAATTTAATAAATAGTACGTAACAATTTAATAAATAGAAGGTAACAATTTAATAAATAGTTGGAAACAATTTAATAAATAGTAGGTAACAATTTAATAAATAGTAGGTAGCAATTTAATAAATAGTAGGTAGCAATTTAATAAATAGTAAGTAGCAATTTAATAAATAGTAAGTAGCAATTTAATAAATAGTCAGTAGCAATTTAATAAATAGTAAGTAGCAATTTAATAAATAGTAAGTAGCAATTTAATAAATAGTAAGATGCAATTTAATAAATAGTAAGTAACAATTTAATAAATTGTATGCAACAATTTAATAAATAGTAGGTAACAATTTTATAAATAGTAGGTAACAATTTAATAAATAGTAGGTAACAATTTAATAAATACTAGGTAACAATTTAATAAATAGTAGGTAACAATTTAATAAATAGTACGTAACAATTTAATAAATAGAAGGTAACAATTTAATAAATAGTTGGAAACAATTTAAAAAATAGTAGGTAACAATTTAATAAATAGTAGGTAGCAATTTAATAAATAGTAGGTAGCAATTTAATAAATAGTAAGTAGAAATTTAATAAATAGTAAGTAGCAATTTAATAAATAGTAAGTAGCAATTTAATAAATAGTAAGTAGCAATTTAATAAATTGTAAGTAGCAATTTAATAAATAGTAAGTAGCAATTTATTAAATAGTAAGTAACAATTTAATAAATAGTAAGTAACAATTTAATAAATAGTAAGTAACAATTTAATAAATTGTAGGTGACAATTTAATAAATAGTAGGTAACAATTTAATAAATAGTAGGTAACAATTTAATAAATAGTAGGTAACAATTTAATAAATAGTAGGTAACAATTTAATAAATAGTAGGTAACAATTTAATAAATAGTAGGTCACAATTTAATAAATAGTAGGTAACAATTTAATAAATAGTAGGTAACAATTTAATAAATAGTAGGTAACAATTTAGTAAATAGTAGGCAACAATTTAAAAAATAGTAAGTAGCAATTTAATGAATAGTGAGTAGCAATTTAGTAAATAGTAAGTAGCAATTTAATAAATAGTAAGTAACAATTTAATAAATTGTAATTAACAATTTAATAAATAGTAATTAACAATTTAATAAATAGTAAGTAACAATTTAATAAATAGAAAGTAACAATTTCATAAATAGTAGGTAGCAATTTAATAAATAGTAAGTAACAATTTAATAAATAGTAAGTAACAATTTAATAAATAGTAAGCAACAATTTAATAAATTGTATGTAACAATTTAATAAATTGTAGGTAACAATTTAATAAATAGTAGGTAACAATTTAATAAATAGTAGGTAACAATTTAATAAATAGTAATTAACAATTTAATAAATAGTAAGTAACAATTTTATAAATAGAAAGTAACAATTTCAGAAATAGTAGGTAGCAATTTAATAAATAGTAAGTAACAATTTAATAAATAGTAAGTAACAATTTAGTAAATAGTAGGCAACAATTTAAAAAATAGTAAGTAGCAATTTAATAAATAGTGAGTAGCAATTTAGTAAATAGTAAGTAGCAATTTAATAAATAGTAAGTAGCAATTTAATAAATAGTAAGTAGCAATTTAATAAATAGTGAGTAGCAATTTAATAAATAGTAAGTAGCAATTTAATAAATTGTAAGTAACAATTTAATAAATAGTAATTAACAATTTAATAAATAGTAATTAACAATTTAATAAATAGTAAGAAACAATTTAATAAATAGTAAGTAACAATTTAAAAAATATTAAGTAACAATTTAATAAATAGTAAGTAACAATTTAATAAATTGTAAGTAACAATTTAATAAATTGTATGTAACAATTTAATAAATAGTAGGTAACAATTTAATAAATAGTAGGTAACAATTTAATAAATAGTAGGTAACAATTTAATAAATACTAGGTAACAATTTAATAAACAGTAGGTAACAATTTAATAAATAGTAGGTAACAATTTAATAAATAGTAAGTAACAATTTAATAAATAGTAAGTAACAATTTAATAAATAGTAAGTAGCCATTTAATAAATAGTAGGTTGCAATTTAATAAATAGTAGGCAGCAATTTAATAAATAGTTGGTAACAATTTAATAAATAGTAGGTAACATTTTAATAAACAGAAGGTAACAATTTAATAAATAGTAGGTAACAATTTAATAAATAGTAGGTAACAATTTAATAAATAGTAATTAACAATTTAATAAATAGTAAGTAAAAATTTAATAAATAGTACGTAACAATTTAATAAATAGTAGGTAACAATTTAATAAATAGTTGGAAACAATTTAATAAATAGTAGGTAACAATTTAATAAATAGTAGGTAGCAATTTAATAAATAGTAGGTAGCAATTTAATAATTAGTAAGTAGCAATTTAATAAATAGTAAGTAGCAATTTAATAAATAGTAAGTAGCAATTTAATAAATAGTAAGTAGCAATTTAATAAATAGTGAGTAGCAATTTAATAAATAGTAAGTAGCAATTTAATAAATTGTAAGTAACAATTTAATAAATAGTAATTAACAATTTAATAAATAGTAATTAACAATTTAATAAATAGTAAGAAACAATTTAATAAATAGTAAGTAACAATTTAAAAAATATTAAGTAACAATTTAATAAATAGTAAGTAACAATTTAATAAATTGTAAGTAACAATTTAATAAATTGTATGTAACTATTTAATAAATAGTAGGTAACAATTTAAAAAATAGTAGGTAACAATTTAATAAATAGTAGGTAACAATTTAATAAATACTAGGTAACAATTTAATAAACAGTAGGTAACAATTTAATAAATAGTAGGTAACAATTTAATAAATAGTAAGTAACAATTTAATAAATAGTAAGTAACAATTTAATAAATAGTAAGTAGCCATTTAATAAATAGTAGGTTGCAATTTAATAAATAGTAGGCAGCAATTTAATAAATAGTTGGTAACAATTTAATAAATAGTAGGTAACATTTTAATAAACAGAAGGTAACAATTTAATAAATAGTAGGTAACAATTTAATAAATAGTAGGTAACAATTTAATAAATAGTAATTAACAATTTAATAAATAGTAAGTAACAATTTAATAAATAGAAAGTAACAATTTCATAAATAGTAGGTAGAAATTTAATAAATAGTAAGTAACAATTTAAGAAATAGTAAGTAACAATTTAATAAATAGTAAGTAACAATTTAATAAATAGTAAGTAACAATTTAATAAATAGTAAGTAACAATTTAATAAATAGTAAGTAGCCATTTAATAAATAGTAGGTTGCAATTTAATAAATAGTAGGCAGCAATTTAATAAATAGTAGGTAACAATTTAATAAATAGTAGGTAACATTTTAATAAACAGAAGGTAACAATTTAATAAATAGTAGGTAACAATTCAATAAATAGTAGGTAACAATTTAATAAATAGTAGGTAACATTTTAATAAATAGTAGGTAACAATTTAATAAACAGTAGGTAACAATTTAATAAATAGTAGGTAACAATTTAATAAATAGTAGGTAACAATTTAATAAATAGTAGGTAACAATTTAATAAATAGTAGGTAACAATTTAGTAAATAGTAGGCAACAATTTAAAAAATAGTAAGTAGCAATTTAATAAATAGTGAGTAGCAATTTAGTAAATAGTAAGTAGCAATTTAATAAATAGTAAGTAACAATTTAATAAATTGTAATTAACAATTTAATAAATAGTAATTAACAATTTAATAAATAGTAAGTAACAATTTAATAAATAGAAAGTAACAATTTCATAAATAGTAGGTAGCAATTTAATAAATAGTAAGTAACAATTTAATAAATAGTAAGTAACAATTTAATAAATAGTAAGTAACAATTTAATAAATTGTATGTAACAATTTAATAAATTGTAGGTAACAATTTAATAAATTGTAGGTAACAATTTAATAAATAGTAGGTAACAATTTAATAAATAGTAATTAACAATTTAATAAATAGTAAGTAACAATTTTATAAATAGAAAGTAACAATTTCATAAAGAGTAGGTAGCAATTTAATAAATAGTAAGTAACAATTTAATAAATAGTAAGTAACAATTTAGTAAATAGTAGGCAACAATTTAAAAAATAGTAAGTAGCAATTTAATAAATAGTGAGAAGCAATTTAGTAAATAGTAAGTAGCAATTTAATAAATAGTAAGTAACAATTTAATAAATTGTAATTAACAATTTAATAAATAGTAATTAACAATTTAATAAATAGTAAGTAACAATTTAATAAATAGAAAGTAACAATTTCATAAATAGTAGGTACCAATTTAATAAATAGTAAGTAACAATTTAATAAATAGTAAGTAACAATTTAATAAATAGTAAGTAACAATTTAATAAATTGTATGTAACAATTTAATAAATTGTAGGTAACAATTTAATAAATAGTAGGTAACAATTTAATAAATAGTAGGTAACAATTTAATAAATAGTAATTAACAATTTAATAAATAGTAAGTAACAATTTAATAAATAGTAAGTAACAATTTAGTAAATAGTAGGCAACAATTTAAAAAATAGTAAGTAGCAATTTAATAAATAGTGAGTAGCAATTTAGTAAATAGTAAGTAGCAATTTAATAAATAGTAAGTAGCAATTTAATAAATAGTAAGTAGCAATTTAATAAATAGTGAGTAGCAATTTAATAAATAGTAAGTAGCAATTTAATAAATTGTAAGTAACAATTTAATAAATAGTAATTAACAATTTAATAAATAGTAATTAACAATTTAATAAATAGTAAGAAACAATTTAATAAATAGTAAGTAACAATTTAATAAATTGTATGTAACAATTTAATAAATTGTAGGTAACAATTTAATAAATAGTAGGTAACAATTTAATAAATAGTAGGTAACAATTTAATAAATAGTAATTAACAATTTAATAAATAGTAAGTAACAATTTAATAAATAGTAAGTAACAATTTAGTAAATAGTAGGCAACAATTTAAAAAATAGTAAGTAGCAATTTAATAAATAGTGAGTAGCAATTTAGTAAATAGTAAGTAGCAATGTAATAAATAGTAAGTAGCAATTTAATAAATAGTAAGTAGCAATTTAATAAATAGTGAGTAGCAATTTAATAAATAGTAAGTAGCAATTTAATAAATTGTAAGTAACAATTTAATAAATAGTAATTAACAATTTAATAAATAGTAATTAACAATTTAATAAATAGTAAGAAACAATTTAATAAATAGTAAGTAACAATTTAAAAAATATTAAGTAACAATTTAATAAATAGTAAGTAACAATTTAATAAATTGTAAGTAACAATTCAATAAATTGTATGTAACAATTTAATAAATAGTAGGTAACAATTTAATAAATAGTAGGTAACAATTTAATAAATAGTAGGTAACAATTTAATAAATACTAGGTAACAATTTAATAAACAGTAGGTAACAATTTAATAAATAGTAGGTAACAATTTAATAAATAGTAAGTAACAATTTAATAAATAGTAAGTAACAATTTAATAAATAGTAAGTAGCCATTTAATAAATAGTAGGTTGCAATTTAATAAATAGTAGGCAGCAATTTAATAAATAGTTGGTAACAATTTAATAAATAGTAGGTAACATTTTAATAAACAGAAGGTAACAATTTAATAAATAGTAGGTAACAATTTAATAAATAGTAGGTAACAATTTAATAAATAGTAATTAACAATTTAATAAATAGTAAGTAAAAATTTAATAAATAGTACGTAACAATTTAATAAATAGTAGGTAACAATTTAATAAATAGTTGGAAACAATTTAATAAATAGTAGGTAACAATTTAATAAATAGTAGGTAGCAATTTAATAAATAGTAGGTAGCAATTTAATAATTAGTAAGTAGCAATTTAATAAATAGTAAGTAGCAATTTAATAAATAGTAAGTAGCAATTTAATAAATAGTAAGTAGCAATTTAATAAATAGTGAGTAGCAATTTAATAAATAGTAAGTAGCAATTTAATAAATTGTAAGTAACAATTTAATAAATAGTAATTAACAATTTAATAAATAGTAATTAACAATTTAATAAATAGTAAGAAACAATTTAATAAATAGTAAGTAACAATTTAAAAAATATTAAGTAACAATTTAATAAATAGTAAGTAACAATTTAATAAATTGTAAGTAACAATTTAATAAATTGTATGTAACAATTTAATAAATAGCAGGTAACAATTTAATAAATAGTAGGTAACAATTTAATAAATAGTAGGTAACAATTTAATAAATACTAGGTAACAATTTAATAAACAGTAGGTAACAATTTAATAAATAGTAGGTAACAATTTAATAAATAGTAAGTAACAATTTAATAAATAGTAAGTAACAATTTAATAAATAGTAAGTAGCCATTTAATAAATAGTAGGTTGCAATTTAATAAATAGTAGGCAGCAATTTAATAAATAGTAGGTAACAATTTAATAAATAGTAGGTAACATTTTAATAAACAGAAGGTAACAATTTTATAAATAGTAGGTAACAATTTAATAAATAGTAGGTAACAATTTAATAAATAGTAATTAACAATTTAATAAATAGTAAGTAACAATTTAATAAATAGAAAGTAACAATTTCATAAATAGTAGGTAGAAATTTAATAAATAGTAAGTAGCCATTTAATAAATAGTAGGTTGCAATTTAATAAATAGTAGGCAGCAATTTAATAAATAGTAGGTAACAATTTAATAAATAGTAGGTAACATTTTAATAAACAGAAGGTAACAATTTTATAAATAGTAGGTAACAATTCAATAAATAGTAGGTAACAATTTAATAAATAGTAGGTAACAATTTAAGAAATAGTAAGTAACAATTTAATAAATAGTAAGTAACAATTTAATAAATAGTAAGTAACAATTTAATAAATAGTAAGTAACAATTTAATAAATAGTAAGTAGCCATTTAATAAATAGTAGGTTGCAATTTAATAAATAGTAGGCAGCAATTTAATAAATAGTAGGTAACAATTTAATAAATAGTAGGTAACATTTTAATAAACAGAAGGTAACAATTTAATAAATAGTAGGTAACAATTCAATAAATAGTAGGTAACAATTTAATAAATAGTAGGTAACATTTTAATAAATAGTAGGTAACAATTTAATAAACAGTAGGTAACAATTTAATAAATAGTAGGTAACAATTTAATAAATAGTAGGTAACAATTTAATAAATAGTAGGTAACAATTTAATAAATAGTAGGTAACAATTTAGTAAATAGTAGGCAACAATTTAAAAAATAGTAAGTAGCAATTTAATAAATAGTGAGTAGCAATTTAGTAAATAGTAAGTAGCAATTTAATAAATAGTAAGTAACAATTTAATAAATTGTAATTAACAATTTAATAAATAGTAATTAACAATTTAATAAATAGTAAGTAACAATTTAATAAATAGAAAGTAACAATTTCATAAATAGTAGGTAGCAATTTAATAAATAGTAAGTAACAATTTAATAAATAGTAAGTAACAATTTAATAAATAGTAAGTAACAATTTAATAAATTGTATGTAACAATTTAATAAATTGTAGGTAACAATTTAATAAATTGTAGGTAACAATTTAATAAATAGTAGGTAACAATTTAATAAATAGTAATTAACAATTTAATAAATAGTAAGTAACAATTTTATAAATAGAAAGTAACAATTTCATAAAGAGTAGGTAGCAATTTAATAAATAGTAAGTAACAATTTAATAAACAGTAAGTAACAATTTAGTAAATAGTAGGCAACAATTTAAAAAATAGTAAGTAGCAATTTAATAAATAGTGAGTAGCAATTTAGTAAATAGTAAGTAGCAATTTAATAAATAGTAAGTAACAATTTAATAAATTGTAATTAACAATTTAATAAATAGTAATTAACAATTTAATAAATAGTAAGTAACAATTTAATAAATAGAAAGGAACAATTTCATAAATAGTAGGTACCAATTTAATAAATAGTAAGTAACAATTTAATAAATAGTAAGTAACAATTTAATAAATAGTAAGTAACAATTTAATAAATTGTATGTAACAATTTAATAAATTGTAGGTAACAATTTAATAAATAGTAGGTAACAATTTAATAAATAGTAGGTAACAATTTAATAAATAGTAATTAACAATTTAATAAATAGTAAGTAACAATTTAATAAATAGAAAGTAACAATTTCATAAATAGTAGGGAGCAATTTAATAAATAGTAAGTAACAATTTAATAAATAGTAAGTAACAATTTAATAAATAGTAGGTAACAATTTAATAAATAGTAATTAACAATTTAATAAATTGTAAGTAACAATTTTATAAATAGAAAGTAACAATTTCATAAATAGTAGGTAGCAATTTAATAAAATGTTACCTACTATATATTAAATTGTTTCCTACTATTTATTAAATTGCTACCTACTATTTATTAAATTGCTACCTACTATTTATTAAATTGTTACCTACTATTTATTAAATTGTTTCCAACCATTTATTAAATTGTTACCTACTATTTATTAAATTGTTACGTACTATTTATTAAATTGTTACTTACTATTTATTAAATTGTTAATTACTATTTATTAAATTGCTACTTACTATTTATTAAATTGCTACTTGCAATTTATTAAATTGCTACTTACTATTTATAAAATTGTTACTTACTATTTATTAAATTGTTTCTTACTATTTATTAAATTGTTACTTACTATTTATTAAATTGCTACTTACTATTTATTAAATTGCTACTTGCAATTTATTAAATTGCTACTTACTATTTATTAAATTGCCACTTACTATTTATTAAATTGCTACTTACTATTCATTAAATTGCTACCTACTATTTATTAAATTGCTACCTACTATTTATTAAATTGTTACCTACTATTTATTAAATTGTTTCCAACTATTTATTAAATTGTTACCTACTATTTATTAAATTGTTACCTAGTATTTATTAAATTGTTACCTACTATTTATTAAATTGTTACCTACTATTTATTAAATTGTTACCTACTATTTATTAAATTGTTACATACAATTTATTAAATTGTTACTTACTATTTATTAAATTGTTACTTACTATTTATTAAATTGTTACTTAATATTTATTAAATTGTTACTTACTATTTATTAAATTGTTACTTACTATTTATTAAATTGTTAATTACTATTTATTAAATTGTTAATTACTATTTATTAAATTGTTACTTACAATTTATTAAATTGCTACTTACTATTTATTAAATTGCTACTCACTATTTATTAAATTGCTACTTACTATTTATTAAGTTGTTACTTACTATTTATTTAATTGTTACTTACTATTTATTAAATTGTTACTTACTATTTATTAAATTGCTACTTACTATTTATTAAATTGCTACTTACAATTTATTAAATTGCTACTTACTATTTATTAAATTGCTACTTACAATTTATTAAATTGCTACTTACTATTTATTAAATTGCTACCTACTATTTATTAAATTGCTACTTACTATTTATTAAATTGCTACTTACTATTTATTAAATTGCTTCTTACTATTTATTAAATTGCTACTTACTATTTATTAAATTGTTACTTACTATTTATTAAATTGCTACTTACTATTTATTAAATGGCTACTTACTATTTATTAAATTGTTACATACTATTTATTAAGTGGCTACTTACTATTTATTAAATTGTTACTTACTATTTATTAAATTGTTACTTCCTATTTATTAATTTGTTACCCACTATTTATTAAATTGTTACCTACTATTTATTAAATTGTTACCTACTATTTATTAAACTGCTACCTACTATTTATTAAATTGCTACCTACTATTTATTAAATTGTTACCTACTATTTATTAAACTGTTTCCAACTATTTATTAAATTGTTACCTACTATTTATAAAATTGTTACGTACAATATATTAAATTGTTATCTACTATTTATTAAATTGTTACCTACTATTTATTAAATTGTTACATACTATTTATTAAATTGTTATCTACTATTTATTAAATTGTTTCCAACTATTTATTAAATTGTTACCTACTATTTATTAAATTGTTACCTACTATTTTTTAAATTGTTACCTACTATTTATTAAATTGATACCTACTATTTATTAAATTGTTACCCACTATTTATTAAATTCTTACCTACTATTTATTAAATTGCTACCTACTATTTATTAAATTGCTACCTACTATTTATTAAATTGTTACCTACTATTTATTAAATTGTTACCTACTATTTTTTAAATTGTTACCTACTATTTATCAAATTGATACCTACTATTTATCAAATTGTTACCTACTATTTATTAAATTGTTACCTACTATTTATTAAATTGTTACATACAATTTATTAAATTGTTACTTAATATTTATTAAATTGTTACTTAATATTTATTAAATTGTTTCTTACTATTTATTCAATTGTTAATTACTATTTATTAAATTGTTACTTACTATTTATTAAATTGCTACTTACTATTTATTAAATTGCTACTTACAATTTATTAAATTGCTACTTACTATTTATTAAATTGCTACTTACTATTTATGAAATTGCTACTTACTATTTATTAAATTGCTACCTACTATTTATTAAATTGCTACCTACTATTTATTAAATTGTTACCTACTATTTATTAAATTGTTTCCAACTATTTATTAAATTGTTACCAACTATTTATTAAATTGTTACGTACTATTTATTAAATTGTTACTTACTATTTATTAAATTGTTAATTACTATTTATTAAATTGTTAATTACTATTTATTAAATTGTTACTTACAATTTATTAAATTGCTACTTACTATTTATTAAATTGCTACTCACTATTTATTAAATTGCTACTTACTATTTTTTAAATTGTTGCTTACTATTTATTAAATTGTTACTTACTATTTATTAAATTGTTACTTACTATTTATTAAATTGCTACTTACTATTTATTAAATTGCTACTTACAATTTATTAAATTGCTACTTACTATTTATTAAATTGCTACTTACTATTTATGAAATTGCTACTTACTATTTATTAAATTGCTACCTACTATTTATTAAATTGCTACCAACTATTTATTAAATTGTTACCTACTATTTATTAAATTGCTACCTACTATTTATTAAATTGCTACCTACTATTTAGTAAATGGCTACTTACTATTTATTAAATTGTTACTTACTATTTATTAAAATGTTACCTACTATTTATTAAATCGTTACCTACTATTTATTAAATTGTTTCCAACTATTTATTAAATTGTTACCTACTATTTATCAAATTGTTACCTACTATTTATTAAATTGTTTCCTACTATTTATTAAATTGCTTCTTACTATTTATTAAATTGCTACTTACTATTTATTAAATTGCTACTTACTATTTATTAAATTGCTACATACTATTTATTAAATGGCTACTTATTATTTATTAAATTGTTACTTACTATTTATTAAATTTTTACCTACTATTTATTAAATTGTTACCTACTGTTTATTAAAATGTTACCTACTATTTATTAAATTGTTACCTACTATTTATTAAATTGCTACCTACTATTTATTAAATGGCTACTTACTATTTATTAAATGGCTACTTACTATTTATTAAATTGTTACCTACTATTTATTAAATTGTTGCCTACTATTTATTAAATTGTTACCAACTATTTATTAAATTGTTACCTACTATTTATTAAAATGTTACCTATTATTTTTTAAATTTGTTACCTACTATTTATTAAATTGCTACCTACTATTTATTAAATTGTTACCTACAGTTTATTAAAATGTTACCTAGTATTTATTAAATTGTTACCTACTATTTATTAAATTGCTACCTACTATTTATTAAATTGCTACCTACTATTTAGTAAATGGCTACTTACTATTTATTAAATTGTTACCTACTATTTATCAAATTGTTACCTACTATTTATTAAATTGTTTCCTACTATTTATTAAATTGCTTCTTACTATTTATTAAATTGCTACTTACTATTTATTAAATTGCTACTTACTATTTATTAAATTGCTACATACTATTTATTAAATGGCTACTTATTATTTATTAAATTGTTACTTACTATTTATTAAATTTTTACCTACTATTTATTAAGTTGTTACCTACTGTTTATTAAAATGTTACCTACTATTTATTAAATTGTTACCTACAATTTATTAAATTGTTACCCACTATTTATTAAATTGTTACCTACTATTTATTAAATTGTTACCTACTATTTATTAAATTGTTACCTACTATTTATTAAATTGTTACCTACTATTTATTAAATTATTACCCACTATTTATTAAATTGTTACCTACTATTTATTAAAATGTTACCTACTATTTATTAAATTGTCACCTACTATTTATTAATTTGTTACCTACTATTTATTAAATTGTTACATACAATTTATTAAATTGTTACATACTATTTATTAAATTGTTACTTACTATTTATTAAATTGTTACATACTATTTATTAAATTGTTACTTACAATTTATTAAATTGTTACTTACTATTTATTGAATTGTTCCTTACTATTTATTAAATTGTTAATTACTATTTATTAAATTGTTAATTACTATTTATTAAATTGTTAATTACTATTTATTAAATTGTTACTTACTATTTATTAAATTGCTACTTACTATTTATTAAATTGCTACTCACTATTTATTAAATTGCTACTTACTATTCATTAAATTGTTACTTACTATTTATTAAATTGTTACTTACTATTTATTCAATTGTTACTTACTATTCATTAAATTGTTACTTACTATTTATTAAATTGCTACATACTATTTATTAAATTGCTACTTACAATTTATTAAATTGCTACTTACTATTTATTAAATTGCTACTTACTATTTATTAAATTGCTACTTACTATTTATTAAATTGCTACTTACTATTTATTAAATTGCTTCTTACTATTTATTAAATTGCTACTTACTATTTATTAAATTGCTACTTACTATTTATTAAATTGCTACTTACTATATATTAAATGCCTACTTACTATTTATTAAATTGTTACATACTATTTATTAAATGGCTACTTACTATTTATTAAATTGCTACTCACTATTTATTAAATTGCTACTTACTATTTATTAAATTGTTACTTACTATTTATTAAATTGTTACTTACTATTTATTAAATTGTTACTTACTATTCATTAAATTGTTAATTACTATTTATTAAATTGCTACTTACAATTTATTAAATTGCTTCTTACTATTTATTAAATTGCTTCTTACTATTTATTAAATTGCTACTTACTATTTATTAAATTGCTACTTACTATTTATTAAATGGCTACTTACTATTTATTAAATTGTTACTTACTATTCATTAAATTGTTAATTACTATTTATTAAATTGCTACTTACTATTTATTAAATTGCTTCTTACTATTTATTAAATTGCTTCTTACTATTTATTAAATTGCTACTTACTATTTATTAAATTGCTACTTACTATTTATTAAATGCCTACTTACTATTCATTAAATTGTTACTTACTATTTATTAAATTGTTACTTACTATTTATTAAATTGTTACTTACTATTCATTAAATTGTTACTTACTATTTATTAAATTGCTACTTACAATTTATTAAATTGCTACTTACTATTTATTAAATTGCTACTTACTATTTATTAAATTGCTACTTACTATTTATTAAATTGCTACTTACTATTTATTAAATTGCTTCTTACTATTTATTAAATTGCTACTTACTATATATTAAATTGCTACTTACTATTTATTAAATTGCTACTTACTATATATTAAATTGCTACTTACTATTTATTAAATTGCTACTTACTATTTATTAAATTGCTTCTTACTATTTATTAAATTGCTACTTACTATTTATTAAATTGCTACTTACTATTTATTAAATTGCTACTTACTATATATTAAATGCCTACCTACTATTTATTAAATTGCT
The DNA here is from genome assembly GCA_963855975.1 of Andrena chrysosceles. Classification (NCBI taxonomy): domain Eukaryota; kingdom Metazoa; phylum Arthropoda; class Insecta; order Hymenoptera; family Andrenidae; genus Andrena; species Andrena chrysosceles. The sequence continues at coordinate 815,814 of CAWLCU010000486.1, forward strand.
ACCTACTATTTATTAAATTGTTACCTACTATTTATTAAATTGTGTCCAACTATTTATTAAATTGTTACCTACTATTTATTAAATTGTTACCTACTATTTATTAAATTGTTTCCTACTATTTATTAAATTGTTACCTACTATTTATTAAATTGTTACCTACTATTTATTAAATTGGTACCTACTATTTATTAAATTGTTACCTACTATTTATTAAATTGTTACCTACTATTTATTAAATTGTTACCTACTATTCATTAAATTGTTACCTACTATTTATTAATTTGTTTCCAACTATTTATTAAATTGTTACCTACTATTTATTAAATTGTTACCTACTATTTATTAAATTGTTTCCTACTATTTATTAAATTGTTACCTACTATTTATTAAATTGGTACCTACTATTTATTAAATTGTTACCTACTATTTATTAAATTGTTACCTACTATTTATTAAATTGTTACCTACTATTCATTAAATTGTTAAATACTATTTATTACATTGTTACCTACTATTTATTAAATTGCTACCTACTATTTATTAAATTGTTACCTACTATTTATCAAATTGTTACCTACTATTTTTTAAATTGTTACCTACTATTTATTAATTTGTTACCTACTATTTATTAAATTGTTTCCTACTATTTATTAAATTGTTACCTACTATTTATTAAATTATTACCTACTATTTATTAAATTGGTACCTACTATTTATTAAATTGTTACCAACTATTTATTAAATTGTTACCTACTATTTATTAAATTGTTACCTACTATTCATTAAATTGTTAAATACTATTTATTAAATTGTTACCTACTATTTATTAAATTGCTACCTACTATTTATTAAATTGTTACCTACTATTTATTAAATTGTTACCTACTATTTATTAAATTGTTACCTACTATTTATTAAATTGTTACCTACTATTTATTACATTGTTACCTACTATTTATTAAATTATTACCCACTATTTATTAAATTGTTACCTACTATTTATTAAAATGTTACCTACTATTTATTAAATTGTCACCTACTATTTATTAATTTGTTACCTACTATTTATTAAATTGTTACATACAATTTATTAAATTGTTACATACTATTTATTAAATTGTTACTTACTATTTATTAAATTGTTACATACTATTTATTAAATTGTTACTTACAATTTATTAAATTGTTACTTACTATTTATTAAATTGTTCCTTACTATTTATTAAATTGTTAATTACTATTTATTAAATTGTTAATTACTATTTATTAAATTGTTACTTACTATTTATTAAATTGCTACTTACTATTTATTAAATTGTTACTCACTATTTATTAAATTGCTACTTACTATTCATTAAATTGTTACTTACTATTTATTAAATTGTTACTTACTATTCATTAAATTGTTACTTACTATTTATTAAATTGCTACATACTATTTATTAAATTGCTACTTACAATTTATTAAATTGCTACTTACTATTTATTAAATTGCTACTTACTATTTATTAAATAGCTACTTACTATTTATTAAATTGCTACTTACTATTTATTAAATTGCTTCTTACTATTTATTAAATTGCTACTTACTATTTATTAAATTGCTACTTACTATTTATTAAATTGCTACTTACTATATATTAAATGCCTACTTACTATTTATTAAATTGTTACATACTATTTATTAAATGGCTACTTACTATTTATTAAATTGCTACTCACTATTTATTAAATTGCTACTTACTATTTATTAAATTGTTACTTACTATTTATTAAATTGTTACTTACTATTTATTAAATTGTTACATACTATTCATTAAATTGTTAATTACTATTTATTAAATTGCTACTTACAATTTATTAAATTGCTTCTTACTATTTATTAAATTGCATCTTACTATTTATTAAATTGCTACTTACTATTTATTAAATTGCTACTTACTATTTATTAAATGGCTACTTACTATTTATTAAATTGTTACATACTATTTATTAAGTGGCTACTTACTATTTATTAAATTGGTACCTACTATTTATTAAATTGTTACCTACTATTTATTAAATTGTTACTTACTATTCATTAAATTGTTAATTTCTATTTATTAAATTGCTACTTACTATTTATTAAATTGCTTCTTACTATTTATTAAATTGCTTCTTACTATTTATTAAATTGCTACTTACTATTTATTAAATTGCTACTTACTATTTATTAAATGGCTACTTACTATTCATTAAATTGTTACTTACTATTTATTAAATTGTTACTTACTATTTATTAAATTGTTACTTACTATTCATTAAATTGTTACTTACTATTTATTAAATTGCTACTTACTATTTATTAAATTGCTACTTACAATTTATTAAATTGCTACTTACTATTTATTAAATTGCTACTTACTATTTATTAAATTGCTACTTACTATTTATTAAATTGCTACTTACTATTTATTAAATTGCTTCTTACTATTTATTAAATTTCTACTTACTATTTATTAAATTGCTACTTACTATTTATTAAATTGCTACTTACTATATATTAAATTGCTACTTACTATTTATTAAATTGCTACTTACTATTTATTAAATTGCTTCTTACTATTTATTAAATTGCTACGTACTATTTATTAAATTGCTACTTACTATTTATTAAATTGCTACTTACTATATATTAAATGCCTACCTACTATTTATTAAATTGCTACCTACTATTTATTAAATTGTTACCTACTATTTATTAAATTGTGTCCAACTATTTATTAAATTGTTACCTACTATTTATTAAATTGTTACCTACTATTTATTAAATTGTTTCCTACTATTTATTAAATTGTTACCTACTATTTATTAAATTGTTACCTACTATTTATTAAATTGGTACCTACTATTTATTAAATTGTTACCTACTATTTATTAAATTGTTACCTACTATTTATTAAATTGTTACCTACTATTCATTAAATTGTTACCTACTATTTATTAATTTGTTTCCAACTATTTATTAAATTGTTACCTACTATTTATTAAATTGTTACCTACTATTTATTAAATTGTTTCCTACTATTTATTAAATTGTTACCTACTATTTATTAAATTGGTACCTACTATTTATTAAATTATTACCTACTATTTATTAAATTGGTACCTACTATTTATTAAATTGTTACCAACTATTTATTAAATTGTTACCTACTATTTATTAAATTGTTACCTACTATTCATTAAATTGTTAAATACTATTTATTAAATTGTTACCTACTATTTATTAAATTGCTACCTACTATTTATTAAATTGTTACCTACTATTTATTAAATTGTTACCTACTATTTATTAAATTGTTACCTACTATTTATTAAATTGTTACCTACTATTTATTACATTGTTACCTACTATTTATTAAATTATTACCCACTATTTATTAAATTGTTACCTACTATTTATTAAAATGTTACCTACTATTTATTAAATTGTCACCTACTATTTATTAATTTGTTACCTACTATTTATTAAATTGTTACATACAATTTATTAAATTGTTACATACTATTTATTAAATTGTTACTTACTATTTATTAAATTGTTACATACTATTTATTAAATTGTTACTTACAATTTATTAAATTGTTACTTACTATTTATTAAATTGTTCCTTACTATTTATTAAATTGTTAATTACTATTTATTAAATTGTTAATTACTATTTATTAAATTGTTACTTACTATTTATTAAATTGCTACTTACTATTTATTAAATTGTTACTCACTATTTATTAAATTGCTACTTACTATTCATTAAATTGTTACTTACTATTTATTAAATTGTTACTTACTATTCATTAAATTGTTACTTACTATTTATTAAATTGCTACATACTATTTATTAAATTGCTACTTACAATTTATTAAATTGCTACTTACTATTTATTAAATTGCTACTTACTATTTATTAAATAGCTACTTACTATTTATTAAATTGCTACTTACTATTTATTAAATTGCTTCTTACTATTTATTAAATTGCTACTTACTATTTATTAAATTGCTACTTACTATTTATTAAATTGCTACTTACTATATATTAAATGCCTACTTACTATTTATTAAATTGTTACATACTATTTATTAAATGGCTACTTACTATTTATTAAATTGCTACTCACTATTTATTAAATTGCTACTTACTATTTATTAAATTGTTACTTACTATTTATTAAATTGTTACTTACTATTTATTAAATTGTTACATACTATTCATTAAATTGTTAATTACTATTTATTAAATTGCTACTTACAATTTATTAAATTGCTTCTTACTATTTATTAAATTGCATCTTACTATTTATTAAATTGCTACTTACTATTTATTAAATTGCTACTTACTATTTATTAAATGGCTACTTACTATTTATTAAATTGTTACATACTATTTATTAAGTGGCTACTTACTATTTATTAAATTGGTACCTACTATTTATTAAATTGTTACCTACTATTTATTAAATTGTTACTTACTATTCATTAAATTGTTAATTTCTATTTATTAAATTGCTACTTACTATTTATTAAATTGCTTCTTACTATTTATTAAATTGCTTCTTACTATTTATTAAATTGCTACTTACTATTTATTAAATTGCTACTTACTATTTATTAAATGGCTACTTACTATTCATTAAATTGTTACTTACTATTTATTAAATTGTTACTTACTATTTATTAAATTGTTACTTACTATTCATTAAATTGTTACTTACTATTTATTAAATTGCTACTTACTATTTATTAAATTGCTACTTACAATTTATTAAATTGCTACTTACTATTTATTAAATTGCTACTTACTATTTATTAAATTGCTACTTACTATTTATTAAATTGCTACTTACTATTTATTAAATTGCTTCTTACTATTTATTAAATTTCTACTTACTATTTATTAAATTGCTACTTACTATTTATTAAATTGCTACTTACTATATATTAAATTGCTACTTACTATTTATTAAATTGCTACTTACTATTTATTAAATTGCTTCTTACTATTTATTAAATTGCTACGTACTATTTATTAAATTGCTACTTACTATTTATTAAATTGCTACTTACTATATATTAAATGCCTACCTACTATTTATTAAATTGCTACCTACTATTTATTAAATTGTTACCTACTATTTATTAAATTGTGTCCAACTATTTATTAAATTGTTACCTACTATTTATTAAATTGTTACCTACTATTTATTAAATTGTTTCCTACTATTTATTAAATTGTTACCTACTATTTATTAAATTGTTACCTACTATTTATTAAATTGGTACCTACTATTTATTAAATTGTTACCTACTATTTATTAAATTGTTACCTACTATTTATTAAATTGTTACCTACTATTCATTAAATTGTTACCTACTATTTATTAATTTGTTTCCAACTATTTATTAAATTGTTACCTACTATTTATTAAATTGTTACCTACTATTTATTAAATTGTTTCCTACTATTTATTAAATTGTTACCTACTATTTATTAAATTGGTACCTACTATTTATTAAATTGTTACCTACTATTTATTAAATTGTTACCTACTATTTATTAAATTGTTACCTACTATTCATTAAATTGTTAAATACTATTTATTACATTGTTACCTACTATTTATTAAATTGCTACCTACTATTTATTAAATTGTTACCTACTATTTATCAAATTGTTACCTACTATTTTTTAAATTGTTACCTACTATTTATTAAATTGTTACCTACTATTTATTAAATTGTTTCCTACTATTCATTAAATTGTTACCTACTATTTATTAATTTGTTTCCAACTATTTATTAAATTGTTACCTACTATTTATTAAATTGTTACCTACTATTTATTAAATTGTTTCCTACTATTTATTAAATTGTTACCTACTATTTATTAAATTGGTACCTACTATTTATTAAATTGTTACCTACTATTTATTAAATTGTTACCTACTATTTATTAAATTGTTACCTACTATTCATTAAATTGTTAAATACTATTTATTACATTGTTACCTACTATTTATTAAATTGCTACCTACTATTTATTAAATTGTTACCTACTATTTATCAAATTGTTACCTACTATTTTTTAAATTGTTACCTACTATTTATTAATTTGTTACCAACTATTTATTAAATTGTTTCCTACTATTTATTAAATTGTTACCTACTATTTATTAAATTATTACCTACTATTTATTAAATTGGTACCTACTATTTATTAAATTGTTACCAACTATTTATTAAATTGTTACCTACTATTTATTAAATTGTTACCTACTATTCATTAAATTGTTAAATACTATTTATTAAATTGTTACCTACTATTTATTAAATTGCTACCTACTATTTATTAAATTGTTACCTACTATTTATTAAATTGTTACCTACTATTTATTAAATTGTTACCTACTATTTATTAAATTGTTACCTACTATTTATTACATTGTTACCTACTATTTATTAAATTATTACCCACTATTTATTAAATTGTTACCTACTATTTATTAAAATGTTACCTACTATTTATTAAATTGTCACCTACTATTTATTAATTTGTTACCTACTATTTATTAAATTGTTACATACAATTTATTAAATTGTTACATACTATTTATTAAATTGTTACTTACTATTTATTAAATTGTTACATACTATTTATTAAATTGTTACTTACAATTTATTAAATTGTTACTTACTATTTATTAAATTGTTCCTTACTATTTATTAAATTGTTAATTACTATTTATTAAATTGTTAATTACTATTTATTAAATTGTTACTTACTATTTATTAAATTGCTACTTACTATTTATTAAATTGTTACTCACTATTTATTAAATTGCTACTTACTATTCATTAAATTGTTACTTACTATTTATTAAATTGTTACTTACTATTCATTAAATTGTTACTTACTATTTATTAAATTGCTACATACTATTTATTAAATTGCTACTTACAATTTATTAAATTGCTACTTACTATTTATTAAATTGCTACTTACTATTTATTAAATAGCTACTTACTATTTATTAAATTGCTACTTACTATTTATTAAATTGCTTCTTACTATTTATTAAATTGCTACTTACTATTTATTAAATTGCTACTTACTATTTATTAAATTGCTACTTACTATATATTAAATGCCTACTTACTATTTATTAAATTGTTACATACTATTTATTAAATGGCTACTTACTATTTATTAAATTGCTACTCACTATTTATTAAATTGCTACTTACTATTTATTAAATTGTTACTTACTATTTATTAAATTGTTACTTACTATTTATTAAATTGTTACATACTATTCATTAAATTGTTAATTACTATTTATTAAATTGCTACTTACAATTTATTAAATTGCTTCTTACTATTTATTAAATTGCATCTTACTATTTATTAAATTGCTACTTACTATTTATTAAATTGCTACTTACTATTTATTAAATGGCTACTTACTATTTATTAAATTGTTACATACTATTTATTAAGTGGCTACTTACTATTTATTAAATTGGTACCTACTATTTATTAAATTGTTACCTACTATTTATTAAATTGTTACTTACTATTCATTAAATTGTTAATTTCTATTTATTAAATTGCTACTTACTATTTATTAAATTGCTTCTTACTATTTATTAAATTGCTTCTTACTATTTATTAAATTGCTACTTACTATTTATTAAATTGCTACTTACTATTTATTAAATGGCTACTTACTATTCATTAAATTGTTACTTACTATTTATTAAATTGTTACTTACTATTTATTAAATTGTTACTTACTATTCATTAAATTGTTACTTACTATTTATTAAATTGCTACTTACTATTTATTAAATTGCTACTTACAATTTATTAAATTGCTACTTACTATTTATTAAATTGCTACTTACTATTTATTAAATTGCTACTTACTATTTATTAAATTGCTACTTACTATTTATTAAATTGCTTCTTACTATTTATTAAATTTCTACTTACTATTTATTAAATTGCTACTTACTATTTATTAAATTGCTACTTACTATATATTAAATTGCTACTTACTATTTATTAAATTGCTACTTACTATTTATTAAATTGCTTCTTACTATTTATTAAATTGCTACGTACTATTTATTAAATTGCTACTTACTATTTATTAAATTGCTACTTACTATATATTAAATGCCTACCTACTATTTATTAAATTGCTACCTACTATTTATTAAATTGTTACCTACTATTTATTAAATTGTGTCCAACTATTTATTAAATTGTTACCTACTATTTATTAAATTGTTACCTACTATTTATTAAATTGTTTCCTACTATTTATTAAATTGTTACCTACTATTTATTAAATTGTTACCTACTATTTATTAAATTGGTACCTACTATTTATTAAATTGTTACCTACTATTTATTAAATTGTTACCTACTATTTATTAAATTGTTACCTACTATTCATTAAATTGTTACCTACTATTTATTAATTTGTTTCCAACTATTTATTAAATTGTTACCTACTATTTATTAAATTGTTACCTACTATTTATTAAATTGTTTCCTACTATTTATTAAATTGTTACCTACTATTTATTAAATTGTTACCTACTATTCATTAAATTGTTAAATACTATTTATTACATTGTTACCTACTATTTATTAAATTGCTACCTACTATTTATTAAATTGTTACCTACTATTTATCAAATTGTTACCTACTATTTTTTAAATTGTTACCTACTATTTATTAAATTGTTACCTACTATTTATTAAATTGTTTCCTACTATTTATTAAATTGTTACCTACTATTTATTAAATTATTACCTACTATTTATTAAATTGATACCTACTATTTATTAAATTGTTACCTACTATTTATTAAATTGTTACCTACTATTTATTAAATTGTTACCTACTATTCATTAAATTGTTAAATACTATTTATTAAATTCTTACCTACTATTTATTAAATTGCTACCTACTATTTATTAAATTGTTACCTACTATTTATTAAATTGTTACCTACTATTTATTAAATTGTTACCTACTATTCATTAAATTGTTAAATAGTATTTATTACATTGTTACCTACTATTTATTAAATTGCCACCTACTATTTATTAAATTGTTACCTACTATTTATCAAATTGTTACCTACTATTTTTTAAATTGTTACCTACTATTTATTAAATTGTTTCCAACTATTTATTAAATTGTTACCTACTATTTATTAAATTGTTACGTACAATATATTAAATTGTTATCTACTATTTATTAAATTGTTACCTACTATTTATTAAATTGTTACCTACTATTTATTAAATTGTTAATTACTATTTATTTAATTGTTAATTACTATTTATTAAATTGTTACTTACAATTTATTAAATTGCTACTTACTATTTATTAAATTGCTACTCACTATTTATTAAATTGCAACTTACTATTTATTAAATTGTTACCTACTGTTTATTAAATTGTTACCTACTATATATTAAAATGTTACCTACTATATATTAAATTGTTACCTACTATTTATTAAATTGCTACTTACAATTTATTAAATTGCTACTTACTATTTATTAAATTGCTACTTACTATTTATTAAATTGCTACTTACTATTTATTAAATTGCTACTTACTATTTATTAAATTGCTTCTTACTATTTATTAAATTGCTACTTACTATTTATTAAATTGCTACTTACTATTTATTAAATTGCTACTTACAATATATTAAATGCCTACTTACTATTTATTAAATTGTTACATACTATTTATTAAATGGCTACTTACTATTTATTAAATTGCTACTCACTATTTATTAAATTGCTACTTACTATTTATTAAATTGTTACTTACTATTTATTAAATTGTTACTTACTATTTATTAAATTGTTACTTACTATTCATTAAATTGTTAATTACTATTTATTAAATTGCTACTTACAATTTATTAAATTGCTTCTTACTATTTATTAAATTGCTTCTTACTATTTATTAAATTGCTACTTACTATTTATTAAATTGCTACTTACTATTTATTAAATGGCTACTTACTATTTATTAAATTGTTACATACTATTTATTAAGTGGCTACTTACTATTTATTAAATTGGTACCTACTATTTATTAAATTGTTACCTACTATTTATTAAATTGTTACTTACTATTCATTAAATTGTTAATTACTATTTATTAAATTGCTACTTACTATTTATTAAATTGCTTCTTACTATTTATTAAATTGCTACTTACTATTTATTAAATTGCTACTTACTATATATTAAATGTCTACCTACTATTTATTAAATTGCTACCTACTATTTATTAAATTGTTACCTACTATTTATTAAATTGCTACCTACTATTTATTAAATTGTTACCTACTATTTATTAAATTGTGTCCAACTATTTATTAAATTGTTACCTACTATTTATTAAATTGTTACCTACTATTTATTAAATTGTTTCCTACTATTTATTAAATTGTTACCTACTATTTATTAAATTGTTACCTACTATTTATTAAATTGGTACCTACTATTTATTAAATTGTTACCTACTATTTATTAAATTGTTACCTACTATTTATTAAATTGTTACCTACTATTCATTAAATTGTTACCTACTATTTATTAATTTGTTTCCACCTATTTATTAAATTGTTACCTACTATTTATTAAATTGTTACCTACTATTTATTAAATTGTTTCCTACTATTTATTAAATTGTTACCTACTATTTATTAAATTGGTACCTACTATTTATTAAATTGTTACCTACTATTTATTAAATTGTTACCTACTATTTATTAAATTGTTACCTACTATTTATTAAATTGTTACCTACTATTCATTAAATTGTTAAATACTATTTATTACATTGATACCTACTATTTATTAAATTGCTACCTACTATTTATTAAATTGTTACCTACTATTTATCAAATTGTTACCTACTATTTTTTAAATTGTTACCTACTATTTATTAAATTGTTACCTACTATTTATTAAATTGTTTCCTACTATTTATTAAATTGTTACCTACTATTTATTAAATTATTACCTACTATTTATTAAATTGGTACCTACTATTTATTAAATTGTTACCTACTATTTATTAAATTGTTACCTACTATTTATTAAATTGTTACCTACTATTCATTAAATTGTTAAGTACTATTTATTAAATTGTTACCTACTATTTATTAAATTGCTACCTACTATTTATTAAATTGTTACCTACTATTTAGTAAATTGTTACCTACTATTTATTAAATTGTTACCTACTATTTATTAAATTGTTACCTACTATTTATTAAATTGTTATCTACTATTTATTAAATTATTACCCACTATTTATTAAATTGTTACCTACTATTTATTAAAATGTTACCTACTATTTATTAAATTGTCACCTACTATTTATTAATTTGTTACCTACTATTTATTAAATTGTTACATACAATTTATTAAATTGTTACATACTATTTATTAAATTGTTACTTACTATTTATTAAATTGTTACATACTATTTATTAAATTGTTACTTACAATTTATTAAATTGTTACTTACTATTTATTAAATTGTTCCTTACTATTTATTAAATTGTTAATTACTATTTATTAAATTGTTAATTACTATTTATTAAATTGTTACTTACTATTTATTAAATTGCTACTTACTATTTATTAAATTGCTACTCACTATTTATTAAATTGCTACTTACTATTCATTAAATTGTTACTTACTATTTATTAAATTGTTACTTACTATTCATTAAATTGTTACTTACTATTTATTAAATTGCTACATACTATTTATTAAATTGCTACTTACAATTTATTAAATTGCTACTTACTATTTATTAAATTGCTACTTACTATTTATTAAATTGCTACTTACTATTTATTAAATTGCTACTTACTATTTATTAAATTGCTTCTTACTATTTATTAAATTGCTACTTACTATTTATTAAATTGCTACTTACTATTTATTAAATTGCTACTTACTATATATTAAATGCCTACTTACTATTTATTAAATTGTTACATACTATTTATTAAATGGCTACTTACTATTTATTAAATTGCTACTCACTATTTATTAAATTGCTACTTACTATTTATTAAATTGTTACTTACTATTCATTAAATTGTTACTTACTATTTATTAAATTGCTACTTACTATTTATTAAATTGCTACTTACAATTTATTAAATTGCTACTTACTATTTATTAAATTGCTACTTACTATTTATTAAATTGCTACTTACTATTTATTAAATTGCTACTTACTATTTATTAAATTGCTACTCACTATTTATTAAATTGCTACTTACTATTTATTAAATTGTTACTTACTATTCATTAAATTGTTACTTACTATTTATTAAATTGCTACTTACTATTTATTAAATTGCTACTTACAATTTATTAAATTGCTACTTACTAGTTATTAAATTGCTACTTACTATTTATTAAATTGCTACTTACTATTTATTAAATTGCTTCTTACTATTTATTAAATTGCTACTTACTATTTATTAAATTGCTACTTACTATTTATTAAATTGCTACTTACTATATATTAAATGCCTACTTACTATTTATTAAATAGTTACATACTATTTATTAAATGGCTACTTACTATTTATTAAATTGCTACTCACTATTTATTAAATTGCTACTTACTATTTATTAAATTGTTACTTACTATTCATTAAATTGTTACTTACTATTTATTAAATTGCTACTTACTATTTATTAAATTGCTACTTACTATTTATTAAATTGCTACTTACTATTTATTAAATTGCTTCTTACTATTTATTAAATTGCTACTTACTATTTATTAAATTGCTACTTACTATTTATTAAATTGCTACTTACTATTTATTAAATTGCTACTTACTATTTATTAAATTGCTTCTTACTATTTATTAAATTGCTACTTACTATTTATTAAATTGTTACTTACTATTCATTAAATTGTTACTTACTATTTATTAAATTGCTACTTACTATTTATTAAATTGCTACTTACAATTTATTAAATTGCTACTTACTATTTATTAAATTGCTACTTACTATTTATTAAATTGCTACTTACTATTTATTAAATTGCTACTTACTATTTATTAAATTGCTTCTTACTATTTATTAAATTGCTACTTACTATTTATTAAATTGCTACTTACTATTTATTAAATTGCTACTTACTATATATTAAATTGCTACTTACTATTTATTAAATTGCTACTTACTATTTATTAAATTGCTTCTTACTATTTATTAAATTGCTACTTACTATTTATTAAATTGCTACTTACTATTTATTAAATTGCTACTTACTATTTATTAAATTGCTACTTACTATATATTAAATGCCTACCTACTATTTATTAAATTGCTACCTACTATTTATTAAATTGTTACCTACTATTTATTAAATTCTGTCCAACTATTTATTAAATTGTTACCTACTATTTATTAAATTGTTACCTACTATTTATTAAATTGTTTCCTACTATTTATTAAATTGTTACCTACTATTTATTAAATTGTTACCTACTATTTATTAAATTGGTACCTACTATTTATTAAATTGTTACCTACTATTTATTAAATTGTTACCTACTATTTATTAAATTGTTACCTACTATTCATTAAATTGTTACCTACTATTTATTAATTTGTTTCCAACTATTTATTAAATTGTTACCTACTATTTATTAAATTGTTACCTACTATTTATTAAATTGTTTCCTACTATTTATTAAATTGTTACCTACTATTTATTAAATTGGTACCTACTATTTATTAAATTGTTACCTACTATTTATTAAATTGTTACCTACTATTTATTAAATTGTTACCTACTATTCATTAAATTGTTAAATACTATTTATTACATTGTTACCTACTATTTATTAAATTGCTACCTACTATTTATTAAATTGTTACCTACTATTTATCAAATTGTTACCTACTATTTTTTAAATTGTTACCTACTATTTATTAAATTGTTACCTACTATTTACTAAATTGTTTCCTACTATTTATTAAATTCTTACCTACTTTTTATTAAATTATTACCTACTATTTATTAAATTGGTACCTACTATTTATTAAATTGTTACCTACTATTTATTAAATTGTTACCTACTATTTATTAAATTGTTACCTACTATTCATTAAATTGTTAAATACTATTTATTAAATTGTTACCTACAATTTATTAAATTGCTACCTACTATTTATTAAATTGTTACCTACTATTTATTAAATTGTTACCTACTATTTATTAAATTGTTACCTACTATTCATTAAATTGTTAAATACTATTTATTACATTGTTACCTACTATTTATTAAATTGCCACCTACTATTTATTAAATTGTTACCTACTATTTATCAAATTGTTACCTACTATTTTTTAAATTGTTACCTACTATTTATTAAATTGTTTCCAACTATTTATTAAATTGTTACCTACTATTTATTAAATTGTTACGTACAATATATTAAATTGTTATCTACTATTTATTAAATTGTTACCTACTATTTATTAAATTGTTACCTACTATTTATTAAATTGTTAATTACTATTTATTTAATTGTTAATTTCTATTTATTAAATTGTTACTTACAATTTATTAAATTGCTACTTACTATTTATTAAATTGCTACTCACTATTTATTAAATTGCTACTTACTATTTATTAAATTGTTACCTACTGTTTATTAAATTGTTACCTACTATATATTAAAATGTTACCTACTATATATTAATTTGTTACCTACTATTTATTAAATTGCTACCTACTATTTATTAAATTGCTACCTACTATTTATTAAATTGTTACCTACTATTTATTAAATTGTTTCCAACTATTTATTAAATTGTTACCTACTATTTATTAAATTGTTACCTACTATTTATTACATTGTTACATACAATTTATTAAATTGTTACTTACTATTTATTAAATTGTTACTTACTATTTATTAAATTGTTACTTAATATTTATTAAATTGTTACTTACTATTTATTAAATTGTTAATTACTATTTATTTAATTGTTAATTACTATTTATTAAATTGTTACTTACAATTTATTAAATTGCTACTTACTATTTATTAAATTGCTACTCACTATTTATTAAATTGCTACTTACTATTTATTAAATTGTTACATACTATTTATTAAAATGCTACTTACTATTTATTAAATTGCTACTTACTGTTTATTAAATTGCTACTTACAATTTATTAAATTGCTACTTACTATTTATTAAATTGCTACTTACTATTTATTAAATTGCTACCTACTATTTATTAAATTGTTACCTACTATTTATTAAATTGTTTCCAACTATTTATTAAATTGTTACCTACTATTTATTAAATTGTTACCTACTATTTATTAAATTGTTACCTACTATTTATTAAATTGTTACCTACTATTTATTAAATTGTTACATACTATTTATTAAATTGTTACCTACTATTTATTAAATTGTTACTTACTATTTATTAAATTGCTACTTACAATTTATTAAATTGCTACTTACTATTTATTAAATTGCTACTTACTATTTATTAAATTGCTACTTACTATTTATTAAATTGCTACTTACTATTTATTAAATTGCTTCTTACTATTTATTAAATTGCTACTTACTATTTATTAAATTGCTACTTACTATTTATTAAATTGCTACTTACTATATATTAAATTGCTACTTACTATTTATTAAATTGCTACTTACTATTTATTAAATTGCTTCTTACTATTTATTAAATTGCTACTTACTATTTATTAAATTGCTACTTACTATTTATTAAATTGCTACTTACTATATATTAAATGCCTACCTACTATTTATTAAATTGCTACCTACTATTTATTAAATTGTTACCTACTATTTATTAAATTGTGTCCAACTATTTATTAAATTGTTACCTACTATTTATTAAATTGTTACCTACTATTTATTAAATTGTTTCCTACTATTTATTAAATTGTTACCTACTATTTATTAAATTGTTACCTACTATTTATTAAATTGGTACCTACTATTTATTAAATTGTTACCTACTATTTATTAAATTGTTACCTACTATTTATTAAATTGTTACCTACTATTCATTAAATTGTTACCTACTATTTATTAAATTGTTTCCAACTATTTATTAAATTGTTACCTACTATTTATTAAATTGTTACCTACTATTTATTAAATTGTTTCCTACTATTTATTAAATTGTTACCTACTATTTATTAAATTGGTACCTACTATTTATTAAATTGTTAATTACTATTTATTTAATTGTTAATTACTATTTATTAAATTGTTACTTACAATTTATTAAATTGCTACTTACTATTTATTAAATTGCTACTCACTATTTATTAAATTGCTACTTACTATTTATTAAATTGTTACCTACTGTTTATTAAATTGTTACCTACTATATATTAAAATGTTACCTACTATATATTAAATTGTTACCTACTATTTATTAAATTGCTACCTACTATTTATTAAATTGCTACCTACTATTTATTAAATTGTTACCTACTATATATTAAATTGTTTCCAACTATTTATTAAATTGTTACCTACTATTTATTAAATTGTTACCTACTATTTATTACATTGTTACATACAATTTATTAAATTGTTACTTACTATTTATTAAATTGTTACTTACTATTTATTAAATTGTTACTTAATATTTATTAAATTGTTACTTACTATTTATTAAATTGTTACTTACTATTTATTAAATTGTTAATTACTATTTATTTAATTGTTAATTACTATTTATTAAATTGTTACTTACAATTTATTAAATTGCTACTTACTATTTATTAAATTGCTACTCACTATTTATTAAATTGCTACTTACAATTTATTAAATTGTTACATACTATTTATTAAAATGCTACTTACTATTTATTAAATTGCTACTTACAATTTATTAAATTGCTACTTACTATTTCTTAAATTGCTACTTACTATTTATTAAATTGCTACTTACTATTTATTAAATTGCTACTTACTATTTATTAAATTGCTACTTACTATTTATTAAATTGCTTCTTACTATTTATTAAATTGCTACTTACTATTTATTAAATTGCTACTTACTATTGAATAAATTGCTACTTACTATTTATTAAATGGCTACTTATTATTTATTAAATTGCTCCTTACTATTTATTAAATTGTTACCCACTATTTATTAAATTGTTACCTACTATTTATTAAATTGTTACCTACTATTTATTAAATTGTTACCTACTATTTATTAAATTGTTACATACTATTTATTAAATTGTTACCTACTATTTATTAAATTGTTACCAACTATTTATTAAATTGTTACCTACTATATATTAAATTGTTACCTTCTGTTTATTAAAATGTTACCTACTATTTATTAAATTGTTACCAACTATTTATTAAATTGTTAATTACTATTTATTAAATTGTTAATTACTATTTATTAAATTGTTACTTACTATTTATTAAATTGTTACTTACTATTCATTAAATTGTTACTTACTATTTATTAAATTGCTACTTACTGTTTATTAAATTGCTACTTACAATTTATTAAATTGCTACTTACTATTTATTAAATTGCTACTTACTATTTATTAAATTGCTACTTACTATTTATTAAATTGCTACTTACTATTTATTAAATTGCTTCTTACTATTTATTAAATTGCTACTTACTATTTATTAAATTGCTACTTACTATTTATTAAATTGCTACTTACTATTTATTAAATGGCTACTTACTATTTATTAAATTGTTACATACTATTTATTAAGTGGCTACTTACTATTTATTAAATTGTTACTTACTATTTATTAAATTGTTACTTACTATTTATTAAATTGTTACCTACTATTTATTAAATTGTTACCTACTATTTATTAAATTGTTACCTACTATTTATTAAATTGTTACATACTATTTATTAAATTGTTACCTACTATTTATTAAATTGTTACCAACTATTTATTAAATTGTTACCTACTATATATTAAATTGTTACCTTCTGTTTATTAAAATGTTACCTACTATTTATTAAATTGTTACCAACTATTTATTAAATTGTTAATTACTATTTATTAAATTGTTAATTACTATTTATTAAATTGTTACTTACTATTTATTAAATTGTTACTTACTATTCATTAAATTGTTACTTACTATTTATTAAATTGCTACTTACTGTTTATTAAATTGCTACTTACAATTTATTAAATTGCTACTTACTATTTATTAAATTGCTACTTACTATTTATTAAATTGCTACTTACTATTTATTAAATTGCTACTTACTATTTATTAAATTGCTTCTTACTATTTATTAAATTGCTACTTACTATTTATTAAATTGCTACTTACTATTTATTAAATTGCTACTTACTATTTATTAAATGGCTACTTACTATTTATTAAATTGTTACATACTATTTATTAAGTGGCTACTTACTATTTATTAAATTGTTACTTACTATTTATTAAATTGTTACTTACTATTTATTAATTTGTTACCCACTATTTATTAAATTGTTAGCTACTATTTATTAAATTGTTACCTACTATTTATGAAATGGCTACCTACTATTTATTAAATTGCTACCTACTATTTATTAAATTGTTACCTACTATTTATTAAATTGTTTCCTACTGTTTATTAAATTGTTACCTACTATTTATTAAAATGTTACCTACTATATATTAAATTGTTTCCAACTATTTATTAAATTGCTACCTACTATTTATTAAATTGCTACCTACTATTTATTAAATTGTTACCTACTATTTATTAAATTGTTTCCAACTATTTATTAAATTGTTACCTACTATTTATTAAATTGTTACGTACAATATATTAAATTGTTATCTACTATTTATTAAATTGTTAATTACTATTTATTAAATTGTTAATTACTATTTATTAAATTGTTAGTTACTATTTATTAAATTGTTACTTACTATTCATTAAATTGTTACTTACTATTTATTAAATTGCTACTTACTGTTTATTAAATTGCTACTTACAATTTATTAAATTGCTACGTATTATTTATTAAATTGCTACTTACTATTTATTAAATTGCTACTTACTATTTATTAAATTGCTACTTACTATTTATTAAATGGCTACTTACTATTTATTAAATTGTTACATACTATTTATTAAGTGGCTACTTACTATTTATTAAATTGTTACTTACTATTTATTAAATTGTTACTTACTATTTATTAATTTGTTACCCACTATTTATTAAATTGTTACCTACAATTTATTAAATTGTTACCCACTATTTATTAAATTGTTACCTACTATTTATTAAATTGTTACCTACTATTTATTAAATTGTTACCTACTATTTATTAAATTGTTACCTACTATTTATTAAATTATTACCCACTATTTATTAAATTGTTACCTACTATTTATTAAAATGTTACCTACTATTTATTAAATTGTTACCTACTATTTATTAATTTGTTACCTACTATTTATTAAATTGTTACTTACAATTTATTAAATTGTTACATACTATTTATTAAATTGTTCCTTACTATTTATTAAATTGTTAATTACTATTTATTATATTGTTAATTACTATTTATTAAATTGTTACTTACTATTTATTAAATTGCTACTTACTATTTATTAAATTGCTACTCACTATTTATTAAATTGCTACTTACTATTCATTAAATTGCTACTTACTATTTATTAAATTGCTACTTACTATTTATTAAATTGCTACTTACTATTTATTAAATTGCTTCTTACTATTTATTAAATTGCTACTTACTATTTATTAAATTGCTACTTACTATTTATTAAATTGCTACTTACTATTTATTAAATGGCTACTTACTATTTATTAAATTGTTACATACTATTTATTAAGTGGCTACTTACTATTTATTAAATTGTTACTTACTATTTATTAAATTGTTACTTACTATTTATTAATTTGTTACCCACTATTTATTAAATTGTTAGCTACCATTTATTAAATTGTTACCTACTATTTATTAAATGGCTACCTACTATTTATTAAATTGCTACCTACTATTTATTAAATTGTTACCTACTATTTATTAAATTGTTTCCTACTGTTTATTAAATTGTTACCTACTATTTATTAAAATGTTACCTACTATATATTAAATTGTTTCCTACTATTTATTAAATTGCTACCTACTATTTATTAAATTGCTACCTACTATTTATTAAATTGTTACCTACTATTTATTAAATTGCTACCTACTATTTATTAAATTGCTACCTACTATTTATTAAATTGTTACCTACTATTTATTAAATTGTTTCCAACTATTTATTAAATTGTTACCTACTATTTATTAAATTGTTACCTACTATTTTTTAAATTGTTACCTACTATTTATTAAATTGATACCTACTATTTATTAAATTGTTACCCACTATTTATTAAATTGTTACCTACTATTTATTAAATTGTTACCTACTATTTATTAAATTGTTACCTACTATTTATTAAATTGTTACCTACTATTTATTAAATTGTTACCTACTATTTATTAAATTGTTACCTACTATTTATTAAATTGTTACCTACTATTTATTAAATTGTTACATACAATTTATTAAATTGTTACTTACTATTTATTAAATTGTTACTTAATATTTATTAAATTGTTACTTAATATTTATTAAATTGTTACTTACTATTTATTAAATTGTTTCTTACTATTTATTAAATTGTTAATTACTATTTATTAAATTGTTAATTACTATTTATTAAATTGTTACTTACAATTTATTAAATTGCTACTTACAATTTATTAAATTGCTACTTACTATTTATTAAATTGCTACTTACTATTTATGAAATTGCTACTTACTATTTATTAAATTGCTACCTACTATTTATTAAATTGCTACCTACTATTTATTAAATTGTTACCTACTATTCATTAAATTGTTACCAACTATTTATTAAATTGTTACCTACTATTTATTAAATTGTTACCTACTATTCATTCAATTGTTACCTACTATTTATTAATTTGTTTCCAACTATTTATTAAATTGTTACCTACTATTTATTAAATTGTTACCTACTATTTATTAAATTGCTACCTACTATTTATTAAATTGTTACCTACTATTTATTAAATTGTGTCCAACTATTTATTAAATTGTTACCTACTATTTATTAAATTGTTACCTACTATTTATTAAATTGTTTCCTACTATTTATTAAATTGTTACCTACTATTTATTAAATTGTTACCTACTATTTATTAAATTGTTACCTACTATTTATTAAATTGTTACCTACTATTCATTAAATTGTTACCTACTATTTATTAAATTGTTTCCAACTATTTATTAAATTGTTACCTACTATTTATTAAATTGTTACCTACTATTTATTAAATTGTTTCCTACTATTTATTAAATTGTTACCTACTATTTATTAAATTGGTACCTACTATTTATTAAATTGTTAATTACTATTTATTTAATTGTTAATTACTATTTATTAAATTGTTACTTACAATTTATTAAATTGCTACTTACTATTTATTAAATTGCTACTCACTATTTATTAAATTGCTACTTACTATTTATTAAATTGTTACCTACTGTTTATTAAATTGTTACCTACTATATATTAAAATGTTACCTACTATATATTAAATTGTTACCTACTATTTATTAAATTGCTACCTACTATTTATTAAATTGCTACCTACTATTTATTAAATTGTTACCTACTATATATTAAATTGTTTCCAACTATTTATTAAATTGTTACCTACTATTTATTAAATTGTTACATACTATTTATTACATTGTTACATACAATTTATTAAATTGTTACTTACTATTTATTAAATTGTTACTTACTATTTATTAAATTGTTACTTAATATTTATTAAATTGTTACTTACTATTTATTAAATTGTTACTTACTATTTATTAAATTGTTAATTACTATTTATTTAATTGTTAATTACTATTTATTAAATTGTTACTTACAATTTATTAAATTGCTACTTACTATTTATTAAATTGCTACTCACTATTTATTAAATTGCTACTTACAATTTATTAAATTGTTACATACTATTTATTAAAATGCTACTTACTATTTATTAAATTGCTACTTACAATTTATTAAATTGCTACTTACTATTTCTTAAATTGCTACTTACTATTTATTAAATTGCTACTTACTATTTATTAAATTGCTACTTACTATTTATTAAATTGCTACTTACTATTTATTAAATTGCTTCTTACTATTTATTAAATTGCTACTTACTATTTATTAAATTGCTACTTACTATTGAATAAATCGCTACTTACTATTTATTAAATGGCTACTTATTATTTATTAAATTGCTCCTTACTATTTATTAAATTGTTACCCACTATTTATTAAATTGTTACCTACTATTTATTAAATTGTTACCTACTATTTATTAAATTGTTACCTACTATTTATTAAATTGTTACATACTATTTATTAAATTGTTACCTACTATTTATTAAATTGTTACCAACTATTTATTAAATTGTTACCTACTATATATTAAATTGTTACCTTCTGTTTATTAAAATGTTACCTACTATTTATTAAATTGTTACCAACTATTTATTAAATTGTTAATTACTATTTATTAAATTGTTAATTACTATTTATTAAATTGTTACTTACTATTTATTAAATTGTTACTTACTATTCATTAAATTGTTACTTACTATTTATTAAATTGCTACTTACTGTTTATTAAATTGCTACTTACAATTTATTAAATTGCTACTTACTATTTATTAAATGGCTACTTACTATTTATTAAATTGTTACATACTATTTATTAAGTGGCTACTTACTATTTATTAAATTGTTACTTACTATTTATTAAATTGTTACTTACTATTTATTAATTTGTTACCCACTATTTATTAAATTGTTACCTACAATTTATTAAATTGTTACCCACTATTTATTAAATTGTTACTTACAATTTATTAAATTGCTACTTACTATTTATTAAATTGCTACTCACTATTTATTAAATTGCTACTTACAATTTATTAAATTGTTACATACTATTTATTAAAATGCTACTTACTATTTATTAAATTGCTACTTACAATTTATTAAATTGCTACTTACTATTTCTTAAATTGCTACTTACTATTTATTAAATTGCTACTTACTATTTATTAAATTGCTACTTACTATTTATTAAATTGCTACTTACTATTTATTAAATTGCTTCTTACTATTTATTAAATTGCTACTTACTATTTATTAAATTGCTACTTACTATTGAATAAATTGCTACTTACTATTTATTAAATGGCTACTTATTATTTATTAAATTGCTCCTTACTATTTATTAAATTGTTACCCACTATTTATTAAATTGTTACCTACTATTTATTAAATTGTTACCTACTATTTATTAAATTGTTACCTACTATTTATTAAATTGTTACATACTATTTATTAAATTGTTACCTACTATTTATTAAATTGTTACCAACTATTTATTAAATTGTTACCTACTATATATTAAATTGTTACCTTCTGTTTATTAAAATGTTACCTACTATTTATTAAATTGTTACCAACTATTTATTAAATTGTTAATTACTATTTATTAAATTGTTAATTACTATTTATTAAATTGTTACTTACTATTTATTAAATTGTTACTTACTATTCATTAAATTGTTACTTACTATTTATTAAATTGCTACTTACTGTTTATTAAATTGCTACTTACAATTTATTAAATTGCTACTTACTATTTATTAAATTGCTACTTACTATTTATTAAATTGCTACTTACTATTTATTAAATTGCTACTTACTATTTATTAAATTGCTTCTTACTATTTATTAAATTGCTACTTACTATTTATTAAATTGCTACTTACTATTTATTAAATTGCTACTTACTATTTATTAAATGGCTACTTACTATTTATTAAATTGTTACATACTATTTATTAAGTGGCTACTTACTATTTATTAAATTGTTACTTACTATTTATTAAATTGTTACCTACTATTTATTAAATTGTTACCTACTATTTATTAAATTGTTACCTACTATTTATTAAATTGTTACATACTATTTATTAAATTGTTACCTACTATTTATTAAATTGTTACCAACTATTTATTAAATTGTTACCTACTATATATTAAATTGTTACCTTCTGTTTATTAAAATGTTACCTACTATTTATTAAATTGTTACCAACTATTTATTAAATTGTTAATTACTATTTATTAAATTGTTAATTACTATTTATTAAATTGTTACTTACTATTTATTAAATTGTTACTTACTATTCATTAAATTGTTACTTACTATTTATTAAATTGCTACTTACTGTTTATTAAATTGCTACTTACAATTTATTAAATTGCTACTTACTATTTATTAAATTGCTACTTACTATTTATTAAATTGCTACTTACTATTTATTAAATTGCTACTTACTATTTATTAAATTGCTTCTTACTATTTATTAAATTGCTACTTACTATTTATTAAATTGCTACTTACTATTTATTAAATTGCTACTTACTATTTATTAAATGGCTACTTACTATTTATTAAATTGTTACATACTATTTATTAAGTGGCTACTTACTATTTATTAAATTGTTACTTACTATTTATTAAATTGTTACTTACTATTTATTAATTTGTTACCCACTATTTATTAAATTGTTAGCTACTATTTATTAAATTGTTACCTACTATTTATGAAATGGCTACCTACTATTTATTAAATTGCTACCTACTATTTATTAAATTGTTACCTACTATTTATTAAATTGTTTCCTACTGTTTATTAAATTGTTACCTACTATTTATTAAAATGTTACCTACTATATATTAAATTGTTTCCAACTATTTATTAAATTGCTACCTACTATTTATTAAATTGCTACCTACTATTTATTAAATTGTTACCTACTATTTATTAAATTGTTTCCAACTATTTATTAAATTGTTACCTACTATTTATTAAATTGTTACGTACAATATATTAAATTGTTATCTACTATTTATTAAATTGTTAATTACTATTTATTAAATTGTTAATTACTATTTATTAAATTGTTAGTTACTATTTATTAAATTGTTACTTACTATTCATTAAATTGTTACTTACTATTTATTAAATTGCTACTTACTGTTTATTAAATTGCTACTTACAATTTATTAAATTGCTACGTATTATTTATTAAATTGCTACTTACTATTTATTAAATTGCTACTTACTATTTATTAAATTGCTACTTACTATTTATTAAATGGCTACTTACTATTTATTAAATTGTTACATACTATTTATTAAGTGGCTACTTACTATTTATTAAATTGTTACTTACTATTTATTAAATTGTTACTTACTATTTATTAATTTGTTACCCACTATTTATTAAATTGTTACCTACAATTTATTAAATTGTTACCCACTATTTATTAAATTGTTACCTACTATTTATTAAATTGTTACCTACTATTTATTAAATTGTTACCTACTATTTATTAAATTGTTACCTACTATTTATTAAATTATTACCCACTATTTATTAAATTGTTACCTACTATTTATTAAAATGTTACCTACTATTTATTAAATTGTTACCTACTATTTATTAATTTGTTACCTACTATTTATTAAATTGTTACTTACAATTTATTAAATTGTTACATACTATTTATTAAATTGTTCCTTACTATTTATTAAATTGTTAATTACTATTTATTATATTGTTAATTACTATTTATTAAATTGTTACTTACTATTTATTAAATTGCTACTTACTATTTATTAAATTGCTACTCACTATTTATTAAATTGCTACTTACTATTCATTAAATTGCTACTTACTATTTATTAAATTGCTACTTACTATTTATTAAATTGCTACTTACTATTTATTAAATTGCTTCTTACTATTTATTAAATTGCTACTTACTATTTATTAAATTGCTACTTACTATTTATTAAATTGCTACTTACTATTTATTAAATGGCTACTTACTATTTATTAAATTGTTACATACTATTTATTAAGTGGCTACTTACTATTTATTAAATTGTTACTTACTATTTATTAAATTGTTACTTACTATTTATTAATTTGTTACCCACTATTTATTAAATTGTTAGCTACCATTTATTAAATTGTTACCTACTATTTATTAAATGGCTACCTACTATTTATTAAATTGCTACCTACTATTTATTAAATTGTTACCTACTATTTATTAAATTGTTTCCTACTGTTTATTAAATTGTTACCTACTATTTATTAAAATGTTACCTACTATATATTAAATTGTTTCCTACTATTTATTAAATTGCTACCTACTATTTATTAAATTGCTACCTACTATTTATTAAATTGTTACCTACTATTTATTAAATTGCTACCTACTATTTATTAAATTGCTACCTACTATTTATTAAATTGTTACCTACTATTTATTAAATTGTTTCCAACTATTTATTAAATTGTTACCTACTATTTATTAAATTGTTACCTACTATTTTTTAAATTGTTACCTACTATTTATTAAATTGATACCTACTATTTATTAAATTGTTACCCACTATTTATTAAATTGTTACCTACTATTTATTAAATTGTTACCTACTATTTATTAAATTGTTACCTACTATTTATTAAATTGTTACCTACTATTTATTAAATTGTTACCTACTATTTATTAAATTGTTACCTACTATTTATTAAATTGTTACCTACTATTTATTAAATTGTTACATACAATTTATTAAATTGTTACTTACTATTTATTAAATTGTTACTTAATATTTATTAAATTGTTACTTAATATTTATTAAATTGTTACTTACTATTTATTAAATTGTTTCTTACTATTTATTAAATTGTTAATTACTATTTATTAAATTGTTAATTACTATTTATTAAATTGTTACTTACAATTTATTAAATTGCTACTTACAATTTATTAAATTGCTACTTACTATTTATTAAATTGCTACTTACTATTTATGAAATTGCTACTTACTATTTATTAAATTGCTACCTACTATTTATTAAATTGCTACCAACTATTTATTAAATTGTTACCTACTATTCATTAAATTGTTACCAACTATTTATTAAATTGTTACCTACTATTTATTAAATTGTTACCTACTATTCATTCAATTGTTACCTACTATTTATTAATTTGTTTCCAACTATTTATTAAATTGTTACCTACTATTTATTAAATTGTTACCTACTATTTATTAAATTGCTACCTACTATTTATTAAATTGTTACCTACTATTTATTAAATTGTGTCCAACTATTTATTAAATTGTTACCTACTATTTATTAAATTGTTACCTACTATTTATTAAATTGTTTCCTACTATTTATTAAATTGTTACCTACTATTTATTAAATTGTTACCTACTATTTATTAAATTGTTACCTACTATTTATTAAATTGTTACCTACTATTCATTAAATTGTTACCTACTATTTATTAAATTGTTTCCAACTATTTATTAAATTGTTACCTACTATTTATTAAATTGTTACCTACTATTTATTAAATTGTTTCCTACTATTTATTAAATTGTTACCTACTATTTATTAAATTGGTACCTACTATTTATTAAATTGTTAATTACTATTTATTTAATTGTTAATTACTATTTATTAAATTGTTACTTACAATTTATTAAATTGCTACTTACTATTTATTAAATTGCTACTCACTATTTATTAAATTGCTACTTACTATTTATTAAATTGTTACCTACTGTTTATTAAATTGTTACCTACTATATATTAAAATGTTACCTACTATATATTAAATTGTTACCTACTATTTATTAAATTGCTACCTACTATTTATTAAATTGCTACCTACTATTTATTAAATTGTTACCTACTATATATTAAATTGTTTCCAACTATTTATTAAATTGTTACCTACTATTTATTAAATTGTTACATACTATTTATTACATTGTTACATACAATTTATTAAATTGTTACTTACTATTTATTAAATTGTTACTTACTATTTATTAAATTGTTACTTAATATTTATTAAATTGTTACTTACTATTTATTAAATTGTTACTTACTATTTATTAAATTGTTAATTACTATTTATTTAATTGTTAATTACTATTTATTAAATTGTTACTTACAATTTATTAAATTGCTACTTACTATTTATTAAATTGCTACTCACTATTTATTAAATTGCTACTTACAATTTATTAAATTGTTACATACTATTTATTAAAATGCTACTTACTATTTATTAAATTGCTACTTACAATTTATTAAATTGCTACTTACTATTTCTTAAATTGCTACTTACTATTTATTAAATTGCTACTTACTATTTATTAAATTGCTACTTACTATTTATTAAATTGCTACTTACTATTTATTAAATTGCTTCTTACTATTTATTAAATTGCTACTTACTATTTATTAAATTGCTACTTACTATTGAATAAATCGCTACTTACTATTTATTAAATGGCTACTTATTATTTATTAAATTGCTCCTTACTATTTATTAAATTGTTACCCACTATTTATTAAATTGTTACCTACTATTTATTAAATTGTTACCTACTATTTATTAAATTGTTACCTACTATTTATTAAATTGTTACATACTATTTATTAAATTGTTACCTACTATTTATTAAATTGTTACCAACTATTTATTAAATTGTTACCTACTATATATTAAATTGTTACCTTCTGTTTATTAAAATGTTACCTACTATTTATTAAATTGTTACCAACTATTTATTAAATTGTTAATTACTATTTATTAAATTGTTAATTACTATTTATTAAATTGTTACTTACTATTTATTAAATTGTTACTTACTATTCATTAAATTGTTACTTACTATTTATTAAATTGCTACTTACTGTTTATTAAATTGCTACTTACAATTTATTAAATTGCTACTTACTATTTATTAAATTGCTACTTACTATTTATTAAACTGCTACTTACTATTTATTAAATTGCTACTTACTATTTATTAAATTGCTTCTTACTATTTATTAAATTGCTACTTTCTATTTATTAAATTGCTACTTACTATTTATTAAATTGCTACTTACTATTTATTAAATGGCTACTTACTATTTATTAAATTGTTACATACTATTTATTAAGTGGCTACTTACTATTTATTAAATTGTTACTTACTATTTATTAAATTGTTACTTACTATTTATTAATTTGTTACCCACTATTTATTAAATTGTTAGCTACTATTTATTAAATTGTTACCTACTATTTATTAAATGGCTACCTACTATTTATTAAATTGCTACCTACTATTTATTAAATTGTTACCTACTATTTATTAAATTGTTTCCTACTGTTTATTAAATTGTTACCTACTATTTATTAAAATGTTACCTACTATATATTAAATTGTTTCCTACTATTTATTAAATTGCTACCTACTATTTATTAAATTGCTACCTACTATTTATTAAATTGTTACCTACTATTTATTAAATTGTTTCCAACTATTTATTAAATTGTTACCTACTATTTATTAAATTGTTACGTACAATATATTAAATTGTTATCTACTATTTATTAAATTGTTAATTACTATTTATTAAATTGTTAATTACTATTTATTAAATTGTTAGTTACTATTTATTAAATTGTTACTTACTATTCATTAAATTGTTACTTACTATTTATTAAATTGCTACTTACTGTTTATTAAATTGCTACTTACAATTTATTAAATTGCTACGTATTATTTATTAAATTGCTACTTACTATTTATTAAATTGCTACTTACTATTTATTAAATTGCTACTTACTATTTATTAAATGGCTACTTACTATTTATTAAATTGTTACATACTATTTATTAAGTGGCTACTTACTATTTATTAAATTGTTACTTACTATTTATTAAATTGTTACTTACTATTTATTAATTTGTTACCCACTATTTATTAAATTGTTACCTACAATTTATTAAATTGTTACCCACTATTTATTAAATTGTTACCTACTATTTATTAAATTGTTACCTACTATTTATTAAATTGTTACCTACTATTTATTAAATTGTTACCTACTATTTATTAAATTATTACCCACTATTTATTAAATTGTTACCTACTATTTATTAAAATGTTACCTACTATTTATTAAATTGTTACCTACTATTTATTAATTTGTTACCTACTATTTATTAAATTGTTACTTACAATTTATTAAATTGTTACATACTATTTATTAAATTGTTCCTTACTATTTATTAAATTGTTAATTACTATTTATTATATTGTTAATTACTATTTATTAAATTGTTACTTACTATTTATTAAATTGCTACTTACTATTTATTAAATTGCTACTCACTATTTATTAAATTGCTACTTACTATTCATTAAATTGCTACTTACTATTTATTAAATTGCTACTTACTATTTATTAAATTGCTACTTACTATTTATTAAATTGCTTCTTACTATTTATTAAATTGCTACTTACTATTTATTAAATTGCTACTTACTATTTATTAAATTGTTAATTACTATTTATTAAATTGTTAATTACTATTTATTAAATTGTTACTTACAATTTATTAAATTGCTACTTACAATTTATTAAATTGCTACTTACTATTTATTAAATTTCTACTTACTATTTATGAAATTGCTACTTACTATTTATTAAATTGCTACCTACTATTTATTAAATTGCTACCTACTATTTATTAAATTGTTACCTACTATTCATTAAATTGTTACCAACTATTTATTAAATTGTTACCTACTATTTATTAAATTGTTACCTACTATTCATTCAATTGTTACCTACTATTTATTAATTTGTTTCCAACTATTTATTAAATTGTTACCTACTATTTATTAAATTGTTACCTACTATTTATTAAATTGTTTCCTACTATTTATTAAATTGTTACCTTCTATTTATTAAATTGGTACATACTATTTATTAAATTGTTACCTACTATTTATTAAATTGTTACCTACTATTTATTAAATTGTTACCTACTATTCATTAAATTGTTAAATACTATTTATTACATTGTTACCTACTATTTATTAAATTGCTACCTACTATTTATTAAATTGTTACCTACTATTTATCAAATTGTTACCTACTATTTTTTAAATTGTTACATACTATTTATTAAATTGTTACCTACTATTTATTAAATTGTTTCCTACTATTTATTAAATTGTTACCTACTATTTATTAAATTATTACCTACTATTTATTAAATTGGTACCTACTATTTATTAAATTGTTACCTACTATTTATTAAATTGTTACCTACTATTTATTAAATTGTTACCTACTATTCATTAAATTGTTAAATACTATTTATTAAATTGTTACCTACTATTTATTAAATTGCTACCTACTATTTATTAAATTGTTACCTACTATTTATTAAATTGTTACCTACTATTTATTAAATTGTTACCTACTATTCATTAAATTGTTAAATACTATTTATTACATTGTTACCTACTATTTATTAAATTGCCACCTACTATTTATTAAATTGTTACCTACTATTTATCAAATTGTTACCTACTATTTTTTAAATTGTTACCTACTATTTATTAAATTGTTTCCAACTATTTATTAAATTGTTACCTACTATTTATTAAATTGTTACGTACAATATATTAAATTGTTATCTACTATTTATTAAATTGTTACCTACTATTTATTATATTGTTACCTACTATTTATTAAATTGTTAATTACTATTTATTTAATTGTTAATTACTATTTATTAAATTGTTACTTACAATTTATTAAATTGCTACTTACTATTTATTAAATTGCTACTCACTATTTATTAAATTGCTACTTACTATTTATTAAATTGTTACCTACTGTTTATTAAATTGTTACCTACTATATATTAAAATGTTACCTACTATATATTAAATTGTTACCTACTATTTATTAAATTGCTACCTACTATTTATTAAATTGCTACCTACTATTTATTAAATTGTTACCTACTATTTATTACATTGTTTCCAACTATTTATTAAATTGTTACCTACTATTTATTAAATTGTTACCTACTATTTATTACATTGTTACATACAATTTATTAAATTGTTACTTACTATTTATTAAATTGTTACTTACTATTTATTAAATTGTTACTTAATATTTATTAAATTGTTACTTACTATTTACTAAATTGTTACTTACTATTTATTAAATTGTTAATTACTATTAATTTAATTGTTAATTACTATTTATTAAAATGCTACTTACTATTTATTAAATTGCTACTTACAATTTATTAAATTGCTACTTACTATTTATTAAATTGCAACTTACTATTTATTAAATTGCTACTTACTATTTATTAAATTGCTACTTACTATTTATTAAATTGCTACTTACTATTTATTAAATTGCTTCTTACTATTTATTAAATTGCTACTTACTATTTATTAAATTGCTACTTACTATTGATTAAATTGCTACTTACTATTTATTAAATGGCTACATATTATTTATTAAATTGCTCCTTACTATTTATTAAATTGATACCCACTATTTATTAAATTGTTACCTACTATTTCTTAAATTGTTACCTACTATTTATTAAATTGTTACATACTATTTATTAAAATGCTACTTACTATTTATTAAATTGCTACTTACAATTTATTAAATTGCTACTTACTATTTATTAAATTGCTACTTACTATTTATTAAATTGCTACTTACTATTTATTAAATTGCTACTTACTATTTATTAAATTGCTACTTACTATTTATTAAATTGCTACCTACTATTTATTAAATTGCTACCTACTATTTATTAAATTGTTACCTACTATTTATTAAATTGTTTCCAACTATTTATTAAATTGTTACCTACTATTTATTAAATTGCCACCTACTATTTATTAAATTGTTACCTACTATTTATCAAATTGTTACCTACTATTTTTTAAATTGTTACCTACTATTTATTAAATTGTTTCCAACTATTTATTAAATTGTTACCTACTATTTATTAAATTGTTACGTACAATATATTAAATTGTTATCTACTATTTATTAAATTGTTACCTACTATTTATTATATTGTTACCTACTATTTATTAAATTGTTAATTACTATTTATTTAATTGTTAATTACTATTTATTAAATTGTTACTTACAATTTATTAAATTGCTACTTACTATTTATTAAATTGCTACTCACTATTTATTAAATTGCTACTTACTATTTATTAAATTGTTACCTACTGTTTATTAAATTGTTACCTACTATATATTAAAATGTTACCTACTATATATTAAATTGTTACCTACTATTTATTAAATTGCTACCTACTATTTATTAAATTGCTACCTACTATTTATTAAATTGTTACCTACTATTTATTAAATTGTTTCCAACTATTTATTAAATTGTTACCTACTATTTATTAAATTGTTACCTACTATTTATTACATTGTTACATACAATTTATTAAATTGTTACTTACTATTTATTAAATTGTTACTTACTATTTATTAAATTGTTACTTAATATTTATTAAATTGTTACTTACTATTTACTAAATTGTTACTTACTATTTATTAAATTGTTAATTACTATTTATTTAATTGTTAATTACTATTTATTAAAATGCTACTTACTATTTATTAAATTGCTACTTACAATTTATTAAATTGCTACTTACTATTTATTAAATTGCAACTTACTATTTATTAAATTGCTACTTACTATTTATTAAATTGCTACTTACTATTTATTAAATTGCTACTTACTATTTATTAAATTGCTTCTTACTATTTATTAAATTGCTACTTACTATTTATTAAATTGCTACTTACTATTGATTAAATTGCTACTTACTATTTATTAAATGGCTACATATTATTTATTAAATTGCTCCTTACTATTTATTAAATTGTTACCCACTATTTATTAAATTGTTACCTACTATTTCTTAAATTGTTACCTACTATTTATTAAATTGTTACATACTATTTATTAAAATGCTACTTACTATTTATTAAATTGCTACTTACAATTTATTAAATTGCTACTTACTATTTATTAAATTGCTACTTACTATTTATTAAATTGCTACCTACTATTTATTAAATTGCTACCTACTATTTACTAAATTGTTACCTACTATTCATTAAATTGTTACCAACTATTTATTAAATTGTTACCTACTATTTATTAAATTGTTACCTACTATTCATTAAATTGTTACCTACTATTTATTAATTTGTTTCCAACTATTTATTAAATTGTTACCTACTATTTATTAAATTGTTACCTACTATTTATTAAATTGTTTCCTACTATTTATTAAATTGTTACCTACTATTTATTAAATTGGTACCTACTATTTATTAAATGGTTACCTACTATTTATTAAATTGTTACCTACTATTTATTAAATTGTTACCTACTATTCATTAAATTGTTAAATACTATTTATTACATTGTTACCTACTATTTATCAAATTGCTACCTACTATTTATTAAATTGTTACCTACTATTTATCAAATTGTTACCTACTATTTATCAAATTGTTACCTACTATTTATTAAATTGTTACCTACTGTTTATTAAATTGTTACCTACTATATATTAAAATGTTACCTACTATATATTAAATTGTTACCTACTATTTATTAAATTGCTACCTACTATTTATTAAATTGCTACCTACTATTTATTAAATTGTTACCTACTATTTATTAAATTGTTTCCAACTATTTATTAAATTGTTACTTACTATTTATTAAATTGTTACTTACTATTTATTAAATTGTTAATTACTATTTATTTAATTGTTAATTACTATTTATTAAATTGTTACTTACATTTTATTAAATTGCTACTTACTATTTATTAAATTGCTACTCACTATTTATTAAATTGCTACTTACTATTTATTAAATTGTTACTTACACTTTATTAAATTGTTACTTACTATTTATTAAATTGTTACTTACTATTTATTAAAATGCTACTTACTATTTATTAAATTGCTACTTACAATTTATTAAATTGCTACTTACTATATATTAAATTGCAACTTACTATTTATTAAATTGCTACTTACTATTTATTAAATTGCTACTTACTATTTATTAAATTGCTACTTACTATTTATTAAATTGCTTCTTACTATTTATTAAATTGCTACTTACTATTTATTATATTGCTACTTACTATTGATTAAATTGCTACTTACTATTTATTAAATGGCTACATATTATTTATTAAATTGCTCCTTACTATTTATTAAATTGTTACCCACTATTTATTAAATTGTTACCTACTATTTCTTAAATTGTTACCTACTATTTATTAAATTGTTACATACTATTTATTAAAATGCTACTTACTATTTATTAAATTGCTACTTACAATTTATTAAATTGCTACTTACTATTTATTAAATTGCTACTTACTATTTATTAAATTGCTACTTACTATTTATTAAATTGCTACTTACTATTTATTAAATTGCTACTTACTATTTATAAAATTGCTTCTTACTATTTATTAAATTGCTACTTACTATTTATTAAATTGCTACTTACTATTTATGAAATTGCTACTTACTATTTATTAAATTGCTACCTACTATTTATTAAATTGCTACCTACTACTTATTAAATTGTTACCTACTATTTATTAAATTGTTTCCAACTATTTATTAAATTGTTACCTACTATTTATTATATTGTTACGTACTATTTATTACATTGTTACTTACTATTTATTAAATTGTTAATTACTATTTATTAAATTGTTAATTACTATTTATTAAATTGTTACTTACAATTTATTAAATTGCTACTTACTATTTATTAAATTGCTACTCACTATTTATTAAATTGCTACTTACTATTTATTAAATTGTTACTTACTATTTATTAAATTGTTACTTACTATTTATTAAATTGTTACTTACTATTTATTAAATTGCTACTTACTATTTATTAAATTGCTACTTACAATTTATTAAATTGCTACTTACTATTTATTAAATTGCTACTTACTATTTATGAAATTGCTACTTACTATTTATTAAATTGCTACCTACTATTTATTAAATTGCTACCTACTATTTATTAAATTGTTACCTACTATTCATTAAATTGTTACCAACTATTTATTAAATTGTTACCTACTATTTATTAAATTGTTACCTACTATTCATTAAATTGTTACCTACTATTTATTAATTTGTTTCCAACTATTTATTAAATTGTTACCTACTATTTATTAAATTGTTACCTACTATTTATTAAATTGTTTCCTACTATTTATTAAATTGTTACCTACTATTTATTAAATTGGTACCTACTATTTATTAAATTGTTACCTACTATTTATTAAATTGTTTCCTACTATTTATTAAATTGTTACCTACTATTCATTAAATTGTTAAATACTATTTATTACATTGTTACCTACTATTTATTAAATTGCTACTTACTATTTATTAAATTGTTACCTACTATTTATCAAATTGTTACCTACTATTTTTTAAATTGTTACCTACTATTTATTAAATTGTTACCTACTATTTATTAAATTGTTTCCTACTATTTATTAAATTGTTACCTACTATTTATTAAATTATTACCTACTATTTATTAAATTGGTACCTACTATTTATTAAATTGTTACCTACTATTTATTAAATTGTTACCTACTATTTATTAAATTGTTACCTACTATTCATTAAATTGTTAAATACTATTTATTAAATTGTTACCTACTATTTATTAAATTGCTACCTACTATTTATTAAATTGTTACCTACTATTTATTAAATTGTTACCTACTATTTATTAAATTGTTACCTACTATTCATTAAATTGTTAAATACTATTTATTACATTGTTACCTACTATTTATTAAATTGCCACCTACTATTTATTAAATTGTTACCTACTATTTATCAAATTGTTACCTACTATTTTTTAAATTGTTACCTACTATTTATTAAATTGCTTCCAACTATTTATTAAATTGTTACCTACTATTTATTAAATTGTTACGTACAATATATTAAATTGTTATCTACTATTTATTAAATTGTTACCTACTATTTATTATATTGTTACCTACTATTTATTAAATTGTTAATTACTATTTATTTAATTGTTAATTACTATTTATTAAATTGTTACTTACAATTTATTAAATTGCTACTTACTATTTATTAAATTGCTACTCACTATTTATTAAATTGCTACTTACTATTTATTAAATTGTTACCTACTGTTTATTAAATTGTTACCTACTATATATTAAAATGTTACCTACTATATATTAAATTGTTACCTACTATTTATTAAATTGCTACCTACTATTTATTAAATTGCTACCTACTATTTATTAAATTGTTACCTACTATTTATTAAATTGTTTCCAACTATTTATAAAATTGTTACCTACTATTTATTAAATTGTTACCTACTATTTATTACATTGTTACATACAATTTATTAAATTGTTACTTACTATTTATTAAATTGTTACTTACTATTTATTAAATTGTTACTTAATATTTATTAAATTGATACTTACTATTTATTAAATTGTTACTTACTATTTATTAAATTGTTAATTACTATTTATTTAATTGTTAATTACTATTTATTAAATTGTTACTTACAATTTATTAAATTGCTAATTACTATTTATTAAATTGCTACTCACTATTTATTAAATTGCTACTTACTATTTATTAAATTGTTACTTACTCTTTATTAAATTGTTACTTACTATTTATTAAATTGTTACTTACTATTTATTAAAATGCTACTTACTATTTATTAAATTGCTACTTACAATTTATTAAATTGCTACTTACTATTTATTAAATTGCAACTTACTATTTATTAAATTGCTACTTACTATTTATTAAATTGCTACTTACTATTTATTAAATTGCTACTTACTATTTATTAAATTGCTTCTTACTATTTATTAAATTGCTACTTACTATTTATTAAATTGCTACTTACTATTGATTAAATTGCTACTTACTATTTATTAAATGGCTACATATTATTTATTAAATTGCTCCTTACTATTTATTAAATTGTTACCCACTATTTATTAATTTGTTACCTACTATTTCTTAAATTGTTACCTACTATTTATTAAATTGTTACATACTATTTATTAAAATGCTACTTACTATTTATTAAATTGCTACTTACAATTTATTAAATTGCTACTTACTATTTATTAAATTGCTACTTACTATTTATTAAATTGCTACTTACTATTTATTAAATTGCTACTTACTATTTATTAAATTGCTACTTACTATTTATTAAATTGCTTCTTACTATTTATTAAATTGCTACTTACTATTTATTAAATTGCTACATACTATTGAATAAATTGCTACTTACTATTTATTAAATGGCTACTTATTATTTATTAAATTGCTCCTTACTATTTATTAAATTGTTACCCACTATTTATTAAATTGTTACCTACTATTTATTAAATTGATACCTACTATTTATTAAATTGTTACCTACTATTTATTAAATTGTTACATACTATTTATTAAATTGTTACCTACTATTTATTAAATTGTTACCAACTATTTATTAAATTGTTACCTACAATATATTAAATTGTTACCTTCTGTTTATTAAAATGTTACCTACTATTTATTAAATTGTTACCTACTATTTATTAAATTGTTAATTACTATTTATTAAATTGTTAATTACTATTTATTAAATTGTTACTTACTATTTATTAAATTGTTACTTACTATTCATTAAATTGTTACTTACTATTTATTAAATTGCTACTTACTGTTTATTAAATTGCTACTTACAATTTATTAAATTGCTACTTACAATTTATTAAATTGCTACTTACTATTTATTAAATTGCTACTTACTATTTATTAAATTGCTACTTACTATTTATTAAATTGCTTCTTACTATTTATTAAATTGCTACTTACTATTTATTAAATTGCTACTTACTATTTATTAAATTGCTACTTACTATTTATTAAATGGCTACTTACTATTTATTAAATTGTTACATTCTATTTATTAAGTGGCTTCTTACTATTTATTAAATTGTTACTTACTATTTATTAAATTGTTACTTACTATTTATTAATTTGTTACCCACTATTTATTAAATTGTTAGCTACTATTTATTAAATTGTTACCTACTATTTATTAAATGGCTACCTACTATTTATTAAATTGCTACCTACTATTTATTAATTTGTTTCCAACTATTTATTAAATTGTTACCTACTATTTATTAAATTGTTACCTACTATTTATTAAATTGTTTCCTACTATTTATTAAATTGTTACCTACTATTTATTAAATTGGTACCTACTATTTATTAAATTGTTACCTACTATTTATTAAATTGTTACCTACTATTTATTAAATTGTTACCTACTATTCATTAAATTGTTAAATACTATTTATTACATTGTTACCTACTATTTATTAAATTGCTACCTACTATTTATTACATTGTTACCTACTATTTATTAAATTGCTACCTACTATTTATTAAATTGTTACCTACTATTTATCAAATTGTTACCTACTATTTTTTAAATTGTTACCTACTATTTATTAAATTGTTACCTACTATTTATTAAATTGTTTCCTACTATTTATTAAATTGTTACCTACTATTTATTAAATTATTACCTACTATTTATTAAATTGGTACCTACTATTTATTAAATTGTTACCTACTATTTATTAAATTGTTACCTACTATTTATTAAATTGTTACCTACTATTCATTAAATTGCTACTTACTATTTATTAAATTGCTACTTACTATTTATTAAATTGCTACTTACTATTTATTAAATTGCTTCTTACTATTTATTAAATTGCTACTTACTATTTATTAAATTGCTACATACTATTGAATAAATTGCTACTTACTATTTATTAAATGGCTACTTATTATTTATTAAATTGCTCCTTACTATTTATTAAATTGTTACCCACTATTTATTAAATTGTTACCTACTATTTATTAAATTGTTACCTACTATTTATTAAATTGTTACCTACTATTTATTAAATTGTTACATACTATTTATTAAATTGTTACCTACTATTTATTAAATTGTTACCAACTATTTATTAAATTGTTACCTACAATATATTAAATTGTTACCTTCTGTTTATTAAAATGTTACCTACTATTTATTAAATTGTTACCTACTATTTATTAAATTGTTAATTACTATTTATTAAATTGTTAATTACTATTTATTAAATTGTTACTTACTATTTATTAAATTGTTACTTACTATTCATTAAATTGTTACTTACTATTTATTAAATTGCTACTTACTGTTTATTAAATTGCTACTTACAATTTATTAAATTGCTACTTACAATTTATTAAATTGCTACTTACTATTTATTAAATTGCTACTTACTATTTATTAAATTGCTACTTACTATTTATTAAATTGCTTCTTACTATTTATTAAATTGCTACTTACTATTTATTAAATTGCTACTTACTATTTATTAAATTGCTACTTACTATTTATTAAATGGCTACTTACTATTTATTAAATTGTTACATTCTATTTATTAAGTGGCTTCTTACTATTTATTAAATTGTTAATTACTATTTATTAAATTGTTACTTACTATTTATTAATTTGTTACCCACTATTTATTAAATTGTTAGCTACTATTTATTAAATTGTTACCTACTATTTATTAAATGGCTACCTACTATTTATTAAATTGCTACCTACTATTTATTAATTTGTTTCCAACTATTTATTAAATTGTTACCTACTATTTATTAAATTGTTACCTACTATTTATTAAATTGTTTCCTACTATTTATTAAATTGTTACCTACTATTTATTAAATTGGTACCTACTATTTATTAAATTGTTACCTACTATTTATTAAATTGTTACCTACTATTTATTAAATTGTTACCTACTATTCATTAAATTGTTAAATACTATTTATTACATTGTTACCTACTATTTATTAAATTGCTACCTACTATTTATTAAATTGTTACCTACTATTTATCAAATTGTTACCTACTATTTTTTAAATTGTTACCTACTATTTATTAAATTGTTACCTACTATTTATTAAATTGTTTCCTACTATTTATTAAATTGTTACCTACTATTTATTAAATTATTACCTACTATTTATTAAATTGGTACCTACTATTTATTAAATTGTTACCTACTATTTATTAAATTGCTACCTACTATTTATTAAATTGTTACCTACTATTCATTAAATTGTTAAATACTATTTATTAAATTGTTACCTACTATTTATTAAATTGCTACCTACTATTTATTAAATTGTTACCTACTATTTATTAAATTGTTACCTACTATTTATTAAATTGTTACCTACTATTCATTAAATTGTTAAATACTATTTATTACATTGTTACCTACTATTTATTAAATTGCCACCTACTATTTATTAAATTGTTACCTACTATTTATCAAATTGTTACCTACTATTTTTTAAATTGTTACCTACTATTTATTAAATTGTTTCCAACTATTTATTAAATTGTTACCTACTATTTATTAAATTGTTACGTACAATATATTAAATTGTTATCTACTATTTATTAAATTGTTACCTACTATTTATTATATTGTTACCTACTATTTATTAAATTGTTAATTACTATTTATTTAATTGTTAATTACTATTTATTAAATTGTTACTTACAATTTATTAAATTGCTACTTACTATTTATTAAATTGTTAATTACTATTTATTAAATTGTTAATTACTATTTATTAAATTGTTACTTACTATTTATTAAATTGTTACTTACTATTCATTAAATTGTTACTTACTATTTATTAAATTGCTACTTACTGTTTATTAAATTGCTACTTACAATTTATTAAATTGCTACTTACAATTTATTAAATTGCTACTTACTATTTATTAAATTGCTACTTACTATTTATTAAATTGCTACTTACTATTTATTAAATTGCTTCTTACTATTTATTAAATTGCTACTTACTATTTATTAAATTGCTACTTACTATTTATTAAATTGCTACTTACTATTTATTAAATGGCTACTTACTATTTATTAAATTGTTACATTCTATTTATTAAGTGGCTTCTTACTATTTATTAAATTGTTAATTACTATTTATTAAATTGTTACTTACTATTTATTAATTTGTTACCCACTATTTATTAAATTGTTAGCTACTATTTATTAAATTGTTACCTACTATTTATTAAATGGCTACCTACTATTTATTAAATTGCTACCTACTATTTATTAATTTGTTTCCAACTATTTATTAAATTGTTACCTACTATTTATTAAATTGTTACCTACTATTTATTAAATTGTTTCCTACTATTTATTAAATTGTTACCTACTATTTATTAAATTGGTACCTACTATTTATTAAATTGTTACCTACTATTTATTAAATTGTTACCTACTATTTATTAAATTGTTACCTACTATTCATTAAATTGTTAAATACTATTTATTACATTGTTACCTACTATTTATTAAATTGCTACCTACTATTTATTAAATTGTTACCTACTATTTATCAAATTGTTACCTACTATTTTTTAAATTGTTACCTACTATTTATTAAATTGTTACCTACTATTTATTAAATTGTTTCCTACTATTTATTAAATTGTTACCTACTATTTATTAAATTATTACCTACTATTTATTAAATTGGTACCTACTATTTATTAAATTGTTACCTACTATTTATTAAATTGTTACCTACTATTTATTAAATTGTTACCTACTATTCATTAAATTGTTAAATACTATTTATTAAATTGTTACCTACTATTTATTAAATTGCTACCTACTATTTATTAAATTGTTACCTACTATTTATTAAATTGTTACCTACTATTTATTAAATTGTT
The DNA here is from genome assembly GCA_963855975.1 of Andrena chrysosceles. Classification (NCBI taxonomy): domain Eukaryota; kingdom Metazoa; phylum Arthropoda; class Insecta; order Hymenoptera; family Andrenidae; genus Andrena; species Andrena chrysosceles. Next base: position 859,000 of record CAWLCU010000486.1, read on the forward strand.
ACCTACTATTCATTAAATTGTTAAATACTATTTATTACATTGTTACCTACTATTTATTAAATTGCCACCTACTATTTATTAAATTGTTACCTACTATTTATCAAATTGTTACCTACTATTTTTTAAATTGTTACCTACTATTTATTAAATTGTTTCCAACTATTTATTAAATTGTTACCTACTATTTATTAAATTGTTACGTACAATATATTAAATTGTTATCTACTATTTATTAAATTGTTACCTACTATTTATTATATTGTTACCTACTATTTATTAAATTGTTAATTACTATTTATTTAATTGTTAATTACTATTTATTAAATTGTTACTTACAATTTATTAAATTGCTACTTACTATTTATTAAATTGCTACTCACTATTTATTAAATTGCTACTTACTATTTATTAAATTGTTACCTACTGTTTATTAAATTGTTACCTACTATATATTAAAATGTTACCTACTATATATTAAATTGTTACCTACTATTTATTAAATTGCTACCTACTATTTATTAAATTGCTACCTACTATTTATTAAATTGTTACCTACTATTTATTAAATTGTTTCCAACTATTTATTAAATTGTTACCTACTATTTATTAAATTGTTACCTACTATTTATTACATTGTTACATACAATTTATTAAATTGTTACTTACTATTTATTAAATTGTTACTTACTATTTATTAAATTGTTACTTAATATTTATTAAATTGTTACTTACTATTTATTAAATTGTTACTTACTATTTATTAAATTGTTAATTACTATTTATTTAATTGTTAATTACTATTTATTAAATTGTTACGTACAATATATTAAATTGTTACCTACTATTTATTAAATTGTTACCTACTATTTATTATATTGTTACCTACTATTTATTAAATTGTTAATTACTATTTATTTAATTGTTACTTACTATTTATTAAATTGTTACTTACTATTTATTAAATTGTTACTTAATATTTATTAAATTGTTACTTACTATTTATTAAATTGTTACTTACTATTTATTAAATTGTTAATTACTATTTATTTAATTGTTAATTACTATTTATTAAAATGCTACTTACTATTTATTAAATTGCTACTTACAATTTATTAAATTGCTACTTACTATTTATTAAATTGCAACTTACTATTTATTAAATTGCTACTTACTATTTATTAAATTGCTACTTACTATTTATTAAATTGCTACTTACTATTTATTAAATTGCTTCTTACTATTTATTAAATTGCTACTTACTATTTATTAAATTGCTACTTACTATTGATTAAATTGCTACTTACTATTTATTAAATGGCTACATATTATTTATTAAATTGCTCCTTACTATTTATTAAATTGTTACCCACTATTTATTAAATTGTTACCTACTATTTCTTAAATTGTTACCTACTATTTATTAAATTGTTACATACTATTTATTAAAATGCTACTTACTATTTATTAAATTGCTACTTACAATTTATTAAATTGCTACTTACTATTTATTAAATTGCTACTTACTATTTATTAAATTGCTACTTACTATTTATTAAATTGCTACTTACTATTTATTAAATTGCTACTTACTATTTATTAAATTGCTTCTTACTATTTATTAAATTGCTACTTACTATTTATTAAATTGCTACTTACTATTGAAAAAATTGCTACTTACTATTTATTAAATGGCTACTTATTATTTATTAAATTGCTCCTTACTATTTATTAAATTGTTACCCACTATTTATTAAATTGTTACCTACTATTTATTAAATTGTTACCTACTATTTATTAAATTGTTACCTACTATTTATTAAATTGTTACATACTATTTATTAAATTGTTACCAACTATTTATTAAATTGTTACCAACTATTTATTAAATTGTTACCTACTATATATTAAATTGTTACCTTCTGTTTATTAAAATGTTACCTACTATTTATTAAATTGTTACCTACTATTTATTAAATTGTTAATTACTATTTATTAAATTGTTAATTACTATTTATTAAATTGTTACTTACTATTTATTAAATTGTTACTTACTATTCATTAAATTGTTACTTACTATTTATTAAATTGCTACTTACTGTTTATTAAATTGCTACTTACAATTTATTAAATTGCTACTTACTATTTATTAAATTGCTACTTACTATTTATTAAATTGCTACTTACTATTTATTAAATTGCTACTTACTATTTATTAAATTGCTTCTTACTATTTATTAAATTGCTACTTACTATTTATTAAATTGCTACTTACTATTTATTAAATTGCTACTTACTATTTATTAAATGGCTACTTACTATTTATTAAATTGTTACATTCTATTTATTAAGTGGCTACTTACTATTTATTAAATTGTTACTTACTATTTATTAAATTGTTACTTACTATTTATTAATTTGTTACCCACTATTTATTAAATTGTTAGCTACTATTTATTAAATTGTTACCTACTATTTATTAAATGGCTACCTACTATTTATTAAATTGCTACCTACTATTTATTAAATTGTTACCTACTATTTATTAAATTGTTTCCTACTGTTTATTAAATTGTTACCTACTATTTATTAAAATGTTACCTACTATATATTAAATTGTTTCCTACTATTTATTAAATTGCTACCTACTATTTATTAAATTGCTACCTACTATTTATTAAATTGTTACCTACTATTTATTAAATTGTTTCCAACTATTTATTAAATTGTTACCTACTATTTATTAAATTGTTACGTACAATATATTAAATTGTTATCTACTATTTATTAAATTGTTACCTACTATTTATTAAATTGTTACATACTATTTATTAAATTGTTATCTACTATTTATTAAATTGTTAACTACTATTTATTAAATTGTTACCTACTATTTATTAAATTGTTACCTACTATTTATTAAAATGTTACTTACTATTTATTAAATTGTTACCTACGATTTATTAATTTGTTACCTACTATTTATTAAATTGTTACATACAATTTATTAAATTGTTACCTACTATTTATTAAATTGTTACATACAATTTATTAAATTGTTACTTACTATTTATTAAATTGTTACTTAATATTTATTAAATTGTTACTTAATATTTATTAAATTGTTACTTACTATTTATTAAACTGTTTCTTACTATTTATTAAATTGTTAATTACTATTTATTAAATTGTTAATTACTATTTATTAAATTGTTACTTACAATTTATTAAATTGCTACTTACTATTTATTAAATTGCTATTCACTATTTATTAAATTGCTACTTACTATTTATTAAATTGTTACTTACTATTTATTAAATTGTTACTTACTATTTATTAAATTGCAACTTACTATTTATGAAATTGCTACTTACTATTTATTAAATTGCTACCTACTATTTATTAAATTGCTACCTACTATTTATTAAATTGTTACCTACTATTCATTAAATTGTTACCAACTATTTATTAAATTGTTACCTACTATTTATTAAATTGTTACGGACTATTTATTAAATTGTTACTTACTATTTATTAAATTGCAACTTAGTATTTATTAAATTGCTACTTGCAATTTATTAAATTGCTACTTACTATTTATTAAATTGCTACTTACTATTTATTAAATTGCTACTTACTATTCATTAAATTGCTACCTACTATTTATTAAATTGCTACCTACTATTTATTAAATTGTTACCTACTATTTATTAAATTGTTTCCAACTAATTATTAAATTGTTACCTACTATTTATTAAATTGTTACCTAGTATTTATTAAATTGTTACCTACTATTTATTAAATTGTTACCTACTATTTATTAAATTGTTACCTACTATTTATTAAATTGTTACATACAATTTATTAAATTGTTACTTACTATTTATTAAATTGTTACTTACTATTTATTAAATTGTTACTTAATATTTATTAAATTGTTACTTACTATTTATTAAATTGTTACTTATGTGATATCCCACTATTTTTCGCGCGGTACTATTTAAACATCTTCGTATAAACCTCCAAGTCACTCCACCAAAGTCCTTCCAAATCAACAAATACCCCTTCTCCCCAATCGCTGATCACCTCGATGATGTACCTTAGCGGTCCCCATCTCGAGATGGTCAGTACAACACCTCCTTCGATTATTCGCCATACGAGGCACAAACTCCCCCTCTTGCTAATTTTAAACAAGTCCCTCGCCCCAAAAACCCCTTAAATCGAGACCACGTCTCACCCCTTCTCTAAGACCCTACAAGTCAAGACCACGATCACCCCTTTCCCATTAAAACTCCAGAAATCCATCCGATAGGTTGAACATATAATTCCCTATTCATAAAAACCCCGGAAATGTAATTGCGAAGAATATTTGGTGTACGTGACAGAAATGTGTCTAATAATAGACACAACCTTTATAAAAACCCCGGAAGTCCTACTGCGACTTATTTTGTTAAATGTGTCAAGGCCGATACCGCGCATACCCCCGCGACGATTGTATAAATATGAGGGGACCGAGACAAAAGCCCTCTTTCAACGTAATCAACGGATGTAAAGACATTTCAATTTACGAGTTTATTTAAAGTGAAACCCAGACGACGTTCACCGAGATTGTAAGATTTTATAATTACCATTCAATACATTGAATATCACCATCATCTATTTTATACTTGCATTATTATTGCTTATTGCTTTCTATTATATTATTCTATTAACGCTTACTGCGCTCATGTTTCTTTTGTATAATTATTGCTTATTGTTTGCTATATCTTTGTATTATTAACGCTTACTGCTTTCATATATAATTTTGTCTTATTAAAGCTTATTGCTTATATCATTCCATCTTATTATCATATATTGTATTTCATGTCCATACATACATATTTTATGCTTATTATTATATAAATGTTATGTGCTAATGTTGAATGTCCAACGCATAATATTATATAAACCGTCAAAGTGCAGTAGAATTGAATAAAACAAATCTTATTTTATATTACGCTGCAAATCATTGTGTTAATTCCTCGAATACGGAGATTCCCACACCAAAACAAGCTGCGGGAACAGCTGATCGCGGCCAGTGAACGCAGTATTTACTAATGTTCTTTTGTATGGGCCGCGTACAGCCGTACATCGAGAGAATTTCGCGGAATTATTACGAGACACTTCTTATGTGAATACAACGGCGAATGCAATCACAAATCAAAACAGACAAAGTGCTCTAACGGGTGTCCCTCAGGTGTTTATTCGCCTTTAAGCCTTCCCTGGTCGCTTAGAGTGCAGAATCATCGTGTTCTCGCCTGGATCCCGTTAACCCTCTGAGTGCAGAATCATCGTGTTCTCGCCAGATTCCCGCCAACCCTCTGAGTGCGGAATCATCGTGTTCTCGCCAGATTCCCGCTAACCCTCTGAGTGCAGAATCATCGTGTTCTCGCCAGATTCCCGCTAACCCTCTGAGTGCAGAATCATCGTGTTCTCGCCAGATTCCCGCTAACCCTCTGAGTGCAGAATCATCGTGTTCTCGCCAGAGTCCCGTCAAGCCACCTCAGCGTGCAGAATCAGGGTATTCTCGCCTGACCCTTACCCCACGTGTCATTGTCCCATAACCTCTTCACCACCCGGGACGTGACATAATTTTGGTGACAGCGGTGGGATTATTTTCGTCCACCGTCGATAGAAACAAGTTCTTAAACACGGTACCCACAAAGTCCCGATAGTTCACATGTATATTACGCGCCCTCAACAGATCGCGGTAGCTTACAGGAGCCGCGAGGTAGAAAACATTAATGCATATATGCAATCAGTAATTTGTGTAAAAGGGAGTCTAGCAACAACGAACCAGGGCGACGATATTTGCCTTTGGTGTTCCTGGTTGGAGCCTGCGAATACGGTGACTGTATACATCGTCCATTACTATCAAACACCTTATTCGTTTTCCCCTTGCCCCCGGTGCAATTACGAAATATACAAAATTCGCCCCATAAGTAGGTGCGCCGTATGCACGGAATTTTACAACCTCTCTAACGAGGATTACGGTCAATTCAATAATCAAGAGGACCCCGATATTTAAATAACGACTACCTGCCACGACATAAGTTGGTCACCAAAGGTGGGACGTCCGTTTGCCTCTAACAGGAATTAGAACCTCCAAAATTTTCGGTACCCGAAATACCCGACTAACTATTATGAACAACCAAAGTCAAATTCGAGACACGCCATATTACCCAAGCCGCAGACTGCGAGGCGTATTACCAGATTCAAATACATTATTCTGTGTATCTGGAAGCATAGCAACGACCACGGAAGGCGTAGATATTTGCTTAAACTGTTTTAATTCTAACCCGGTGGAAGTGGACGAGATTTACCAAGAACACTACCACCAACCTAACGATATATTTCCTGAGTGCCCTCGTTGCAGAAACTTTTTGCTTACAGTACGTTCTGTAAATAGTCGTGCCGTGTGCTTCAAACGAAAACGTCTTTCAAATAAGAATTACCATAGATTCGATAGTAACTTCCCGGGTAGAGAATACGGTAGGATTTAAATAACGACTACTGTACGCCCTAATCAAGAAAATTAAAATCAGTACCCCGAAAGTAGAGTTGAAAGGAACTAAAATGTCTGTGTACGGCGAAACCGAGGATTCTTGCGCGACGAACCAAGACGCGGGCCCCTCTAATAACCCTATAGAGGTCGCGACCGCCGAAATAATGGAACGGTTACAAATGTTGCGAGAGAAACAAGCCGAGATTGAAAAATTGCACACGAGATTTATAATAAATTCCGAAAACAAAACGCATTCGGGCATAGCCACCGGGTCGTCCGACCACACGTTGAAAGGTCTCTCCGATAAAATACAAAGCATCGAAATAACGATGGAAAAACTTCTTGCACCCCCGCAAGTTACAAATAATTTTGCCACGCCGGGTTCCTCCCGTTTCGATAGGAAATCAATGATAAATCGAAATTATATTCCAGAAACATTAAATCGTAATAATATTTCGGAACCTTTAAATCGAAATAATATTCCGGACCAGGATCCATCACCCCAAATCACGTTAAAGGACGCAATAGAGACCGTCCCGATTTTTAACGGGCACAACATACCCGTAGAACAATTCGCGAGAGGCTGCAATAGGGCTAAGGCTCTGGTTCCCCTGCAAGCCGAACCCCAGCTAGCAAGGTTGTTGCGAAATAAGCTACAAGACCATGCATGCTTGGCCGTTGAGGATAGGGTCTTTGACTCCGTCAACGATTTAATAAAACGACTTAAACGCACGTTCTCCCCAGTTAAAACATCAAATCACTATCGTGGCGAACTCGCTAACGTTATTAAAGGATCCAACGAACACATACTAGAGTACATTTCGCGCGTAAAGGATCTACGATTCGCTATATTAGAAGAGGACAGGGATTATCACCGCTCTTTCACACGTGATCATCCCGAAGAAATAGACCAACTAACGTTAGATTCGTTCATCGATGGCCTTCCGCCCCACATAAGGACAAGAGTACTTCAACATCAATTCGAAACCCTAGATGAAGCTTTCGATCTTGCCGTTCTCGTGGATAAAGAGATTGCTAGGGATCGTCTTAGATTCTCCGAACCAAAGGCTCCGAAAATAATATGCCAAGTTTGCAATAAGACAGGACACGACGCACTGTCTTGCCGCGGGAATCAAAATAACGCTACGCGACCTTCCGAGAGGTACCCCCTAAATCGCGTAACGGAATATGGGAACCAGGCACCCAAACCTCTGCTTCCCTACTGGGACAAAAACCGATCACCTCCATCCAGACCTACAGAAATACGCATATGTTCGTATTGTAGAAAGCCGGGACATCTGATTTCTGAATGTAGGAAACGGATATTTAATAGGAACGAAAGAAATCCCGGAACTTTCGAGGAACGCGGTTCGGGAAACGCTCCGCCCCTACGGTCAAACATGGATGCGTACCGTGGAACGGGCCAGACAGGAACGCGTCCGATAACGGCACTAGCGAGGCCAAGAACGCCGGAACTAGGATCGCCACAGCATGGTTAAACACCAACGTCGAAGCCCCGTCCGTAATGATTCCTTCCCCCGACTTCGAGACTACACCCGAATTAATGATTGATACGGGGTCCGAAGTAAATTTATTGAAAATCCGAGCCGTAAAGCGATCTCGGGAGATAGACGTAAAACACCAACTACTACTCAAGGGCATCTCTCCGGATCCCGTTCCAACGCTTGGGACGATTAGAATAACCCTTTTGGGGGACGACGTCACGTTCCACGTAGTCGAAAACGATTTCCCAATTAAGCCACAAGGAATATTAGGTACGGAATTCTTTATAAAACAGAATGTCTCGATACATTATTCCAAGAGGGAATTGGACTTCCATGGAAATTCCATTCCATTCGTGAACAGAAACCAAGTCGTGCTACCCGCAAGGTCTAAAACTATTTCCTTCGTCCACATATCTAATCCAGATATAGAGGAAGGATATTTACCTTTGTTGGATTTAGGCAAAGGGATTCACGCCGGTAACGCCCTTGTCCGTAATCAAGACGGCAAGGCATACTTGCAAATAGTAAACTCTAACGAGATAGACTCAACGATCTCGATACCCACTATAGAACTGGAAGAATTCGAAGCGATAATTCCGGAACCCAAACGCAAGCGACCGAAAGAGACTAAGACGCCTATAGGCATTACTCCCATTTCCCCCCTAATCAAAAACAAGTCCCTCTTAGCCCTGGATCCGTCGATCAACCATCTCGAGGCATCCGCGACGATGCACTCATTCTTACCCCCTGCGTTACGCGCCAAATCAATCCTTCCCCTAAAATCCCAAGAGTCTCTTGCAGCTATGCCGGAACAGGACATATCGACATATTTCGAGGAAACCCCTTCCAGGGTAGAGAGAATACGAGGTCTAATCTCGGTGGAACATCTGAATCCAGAAGAAAAGCGCCATGTCCAAGATATTACAAAAAATTATCAGGACCTTTTCCATCTGCCAGATGAGAAGTTGGGTCATACAAACGCCATCGAACACGGGATTCAGACAACAGACCCAGTAGCTGTTAATACAAAGCAATATCGCTTCCCTCCAGTACATAAGAAGGAAATCGACAAGCAAGTACACAAACTACTGGAAGATGCAATCATAAAACCGTCATTATCGCCTTATAATTCGCCCATCTGGATCGTGTCAAAAAAGCCAGGACCCAATGGGGAACCTTTATGGCGAATGGTAATCGATTTTAGGGAACTAAACAAAAAGACCGTTCCCGACGCATACCCACTTCCGAATATCAATGAGATATTGGACCAATTAGGAGGAGCAAAATATTTTTCTGTGTTTGATCTCGCCTCTGGATTCCATCAAATACCCATGAAGCCTGAAGATGCACCAAAAACAGCGTTTTCTACACCACATGGACACTACGAATTTGTAAGGATGCCATTTGAGCTTTGCAATGCACCGGCAACTTTCCAACGCTTGATGGATCACACGCTTACGGGACTTCAGGGCACAGAAATGTTTGTCTATTTGGACGATATCGTCCTTTACGCGAGCTCCCTCACAGAACATTTAATTAAATTTAAGAAACTCGCTCATCGCCTACGGGAGGCGAACCTTAAGCTCCAACCTTCCAAATGTAAATTCCTACACAAGGAAGTCATATTTAGGGCACATAATTACCGAGGAAGGAGTAAAACCTGATCAACAAAAAATTCAGGCCGTGCAAACTTACCCTGCACCTCGCACACCGAAAAGTATTAAAGAATTCCTTGGGTTAACCGGATATTATAGAAGGTTTATCCCAGAATTTTCTAAACTTGCTCGCCCTTTAACCCAATTGTTAAAGAAGGACGCAATATTTGACTGGGGACTGTCCCAGCAAACAGCTTTTGACCACTTAAGATCCGCGTTGCAGAAGGAACCTATTCTACAATACCCAAATTTTGAGCTAGAATTTCACGTCACTACCGACGCTTCTGAATACGCTATAGGCGGAATACTAAGTCAGGCTGTCGACGGAAAGGAACTACCGATCGCGTACGCTTCTCGTCTCTTGAACAAAGCAGAAACGAATTACGCGACCATAGAAAAGGAACTTCTAGCCATAGTATATTGCGTTAAACACTTCCGACCTTACTTATATGGAAGGAAATTTATCCTATTTACCGACCATCGACCCTTGGTTTGGCTACATAAAGTCAAGGATCCGACCTCGCGCCTCGTCAGGTGGCGATTAAAGTTAGCGGAATACGAATACGAAATTCGCTACCAACCGGGAAAAAGTAACAAACTCGCTGACGCCTTATCCCGTAATCCACCTACCGTGGAAACATGCCCAATACGACCACGAGAGGAAGCTGATGATGACTGGGAGGAGCAGCCTCCACCTAAACGAGGCCCAGGGAGACCTCGGACCTCCAAGATACCCACCCCGACATCAGAAGTTACCAATAAAACCCGCCTAAGGACGGCGCCTACAAGGATTCAGCCGAGCCGAAAGGTACGTAAGGCTCCAACGCCTATAATAACGCCGCCGGATACTCCCTCACTAAACGTACCGGAACCGATGAGTAGCGTTGAAGAGGAACATCAGGAACAAGAACAATCAAGCACACCATACCAAATCGTTTCGCCTCCACAATCTCCAACACCACAAAAAGAGGACGACTCTGATTCCGAAGTAGGATCTAACGCTTCGTACGAATCGTCGTCAGACTCTGAATCATTGATAACCGAGCTGAATGATTCTCCGGAAGAAACGTACGAAGTGGACCCCGATAGAGATATCAGAATAACGCCATCAATTAGTCGGGACCCATTGTCCCTAAGAAAGGAAACGCTTGTTTTCTTTCTGAGCGCCGATGGAAAACCTTGCGACGACGGAGCTAAACAGTTGCAAGAATCGGGAGCGCTAATAATAACAAGCGAACTCACATTAGGCCGGGCCCACGTAACTTATAATAAGGGACAAATTCTGGTCGGTCTGGTTATTAAAGAAACTCAAAATACACCCTTAACCACAATAACTTGGGACGAGACTATTTCCTCTTTTAAACACACAATGCGCGAGCTGATAATATATTCATTCAGCATAGCCAAAACGCCTAGTATTGATCACTTGAATTGGCAGGATATCATTATGGATATCCTCGAAGCCGTCAACGAAGAAGAAATTAGCGTCACCATATGTTTACAAATAGTCCGAATCCCAGAGGAATCGGAACGCCAAAACATTATTACGGAAAACCACGCGTCCGCTTTAGCCGGACATAAAGGAGTAACCAAGACGTACAACCGCATTCGACATTATTACTTTTGGAAAGGCATGAAGAAAGCCGTCGAAGATTATATTCGGAATTGCGTAGACTGTCAACGGAAGAAACTCGTCCGTGTTAAAACCAAACAACCGATGATCCTTACTGATACGCCGGGACGCGCCTTTGATAAAATCGCATTAGATATAGTAGGACCATTACCTACCACTAGAGAAGGAAATATTAATATATTAACGATGCAAGATTTACTAACAAAGTACTTCGTGTGCGTACCCCTTAAACAATCCACATCAATAAAAGTCGCAGATGCGTTTATAAAAAAATTTATCTGTCAATTCGGAGCTCCTAGAGCCATCCTCACCGACCAAGGATCAAATTTCACTAGTAAATTCATGAAAGCTATCGCGCAAAAATTTAAAATCGAACAATTTCGAACCACAGCCTTTCACCCACAGACTAACGGCTCTCTAGAGCGATCGCATCTCGTTTTAACAGAATATCTAAAAATGTTCATCGGTAGATACAGTGACTGGGATGAATGGACCGACATGGCCACATTCTCTAAATCCATGAGGGCACTGGTTACACTCCATACGAGTTAGTATTCGGGAAAATAGCCCGGGTACCCAGTCGAAAACGGATACCCGAAGATTTTGAAAATGAAACTTATAACAATTATCTTTCAAAATTAAACACGAGGGTGCAAGAACTGCAAACCGCTGCTGCAGACAAATTAAACCAGTCTAAACTTCGATATAAAAAATATTACGATCGGCATATAAACGAAGAAAACTTCAAAACGGGCGATCAGATCTTCGTGCTAATAGAACCGCGAAAGGGGAAATTCGGCGACCAGTATTCTGGACCACACACTATATTAGAAGTAATTCCCTCACAAAATCTAAAAATATCCTGGAAAGGAAAAACAAAAATAATACACGCGAACAAAGCACGTCTTGGTAAAATCCGCGAGAATCCCGGTTGACCCAAATCATAAGATGCATATATATATACAATTAAATCACTGGCATTTTTACCAACAGTAAATCAAAACAACTACCATGCCGCATAAAAGGGCCCGCCAACCCAATAAATCCCTGCAGCATGGGGGTGGAAAGGGCAGGAGGCTCTCCCGCCTGCGATGGATGCGCCGGGAGGCAGTTAGGGAGGGGAGAAGCATTTCTCCCCTCCTCCCGAGAGTCACTTCCAACGTGATCATCAGGGAGGCAGCGCCTGAGGTCATCACCATCGATGACTCCCCCGAAGACGATCAGCAGAGCCAATCGAACAAATTAAAAGAGGCCACTACACCACCGTCCCTTTGCTGCCCTCCCACAGAAAGAGAGATACTCTTCCCTCCACTACCCTCTCCTTACCGCTCTCCACCCCATATTCCCGTCATCCGAATCCCCTCCCCAATCCCTCCATGGCCAGGTGTCGTGGAAACCCTAGACACGGAGTCAGCCACCACAGGACCTAACCTGGCTGAGCTGACGCCCGAGTTCTTGAGGTGGTTCAATGACCTCTATCAGGGAGGTTATGACCTCACGTTCATTCTGGACCATTCCGAATTCCTTTCCAACCTCGAATATTCCTATCCTCCTTTCTAATTTCTAATCCCACAAATCCCTGTAAATAGTTCCTTGTACATAGTTCCCCTCCCCTACGTAAACTTATTTTATTTTATTTAGATTTAGTTTCATTGTTTACTTTTCCTAGTCTATAATTCATTCTAATTTTTATTATTAGATTTAGTTTTTTTTCTCTTTTGTTTAGGCCCCTTGGCCAGAAAATTCTGTTTTATTTTAGTTCCTTTCCCCCTTTCGGCAAAAACTACAAAAGAGAGAAAGGAAATCACATTTCATAATCAATTCATCCCATCTTACATTCAAATAAATCCACCAAACCTTATTGTTAAGAAATGTACACATTTCTTCGCATAAGGGGGGAAGTGTGATATCCCACTATTTTTCGCGCGGTACTATTTAAACATCTTCGTATAAACCTCCAAGTCACTCCACCAAAGTCCTTCCAAATCAACAAATACCCCTTCTCCCCAATCGCTGATCACCTCGATGATGTACCTTAGCGGTCCCCATCTCGAGATGGTCAGTACAACACCTCCTTCGATTATTCGCCATACGACGCACAAACTCCCCCTCTTGCTAATTTTAAACAAGTCCCTCGCCCCAAAAACCCCTTAAATCGAGACCACGTCTCACCCCTTCTCTAAGACCCTACAAGTCAAGACCACGATCACCCCTTTCCCATTAAAACTCCAGAAATCCATCCGATAGGTTGAACATATAATTCCCTATTCATAAAAACCCCGGAAATGTAATTGCGAAGAATATTTGGTGTACGTGACAGAAATGTGTCTAATAATAGACACAACCTTTATAAAAACCCCGGAAGTCCTACTGCGACTTATTTTGTTAAATGTGTCAAGGCCGATACCGCGCATACCCCCGCGACGATTGTATAAATATGAGGGGACCGAGACAAAAGTCCTCTTTCAACGTAATCAACGCATGTAAAGACATCCCAATTTACGAGTTTATTTAAAGTGAAACCCAAACGACGTTCACCGAGATTGTAAGATTTTATAATTACCATTCAATACATTGAATATCACCATCATCTATTTTATACTTGCATTATTATTGCTTATTGCTTTCTATTATATTATTCTATTAACGCTTACTGCGCTCATGTTTCTTTTGTATAATTATTGCTTATTGTTTGCTATATCTTTGTATTATTAACGCTTACTGCTTTCATATATAATTTTGTCTTATTAAAGCTTATTGCTTATATCATTCCATCTTATTATCATATATTGTATTTCATGTCCATACATACATATTTTATGCTTATTATTATATAAATGTTATGTGCTAATGTTGAATGTCCAACGCATAATATTATATAAACCGTCAAAGTGCAGTAGAATTGAATAAAACAAATCTTATTTTATATTACGCTGCAAATCATTGTGTTAATTCCTCGAATACGGAGATTCCCACACCAAAACAAGCTGCGGGAACAGCTGATCGCGGCCAGTGAACGCAGTATTTACTAATGTTCTTTTGTATGGCCCGCGTACAGCCGTACATCGAGAGAATTTCGCGGAATTATTACGAGAAACTTCTTATGTGAATACAACGGCGAATGCAATCACAAATCAAAACAGACAAAGTGCTCTAACGGGTGTCCCTCAGGTGTTTATTCGCCTTTAAGCCTTCCCTGGTCGCTTAGAGTGCAGAATCGCCGTGTTCTCGCCTGGATCCCGTTAACCCTCTGAGTGCAGAATCATCGTGTTCTCGCCAGATTCCCGCCAACCCTCGGAGTGCAGAATCATCGTGTTCTCGCCAGATTCCCACCAACCCTCGGAGTGCAGAATCATCGTGTTCTCGCCAGATTCCCGCCAACCCTCGGAGTGCAGAATCATCGTGTTCTCGCCAGATTCCCGCCAACCCTCTGAGTGCAGAATCATCGTGTTCTCGCCAGATTCCCGCTAACCCTCTGAGTGCAGAATCATCGTGTTCTCGCCAGATTCCCGCTAACCCTCTGCGTGCAGAATCACTGTGTTCTCGCCAGAGTCCCGTCAAGCCACCTCAGCGTGCAGAATCAGGGTATTCTCGCCTGACCCTTACCCCACGTGTCATTGTCCCATAACCTCTTCACCACCCAGGACGTGACACATACTATTTATTAAATTGTTACTTACTATGTATTAAATTGTTACTTACTATTTTAAAATTGTTACATAATATTTATTAAATTGTTACTTACAATTTATTAAATTGTTACATACTATTTATTAAATTGTTGCTTACTATTTATTAAATTGTTACTTACTATTTATCAAATTGTTACTTTCTATTTATCAAATCGTTACATACTATTTATCAAATAGTTACTTACTATTTATTAAAATGTTTCTTACTATTTATTAAATTGTTACTTACTATTTATTAAGTTGTTACTTACTATTAATTAAATTGTTACTATCTACTTATTAAATTGTTACTTACTATTTATTAAATTGTTACTTAATATTTATTAAATTGTTACTTACTATTTATTAAATTGTTACTTACTATTTATTAAATTGTTACTATTTTTTAAATTGTTACTTACTATTTATTAAATTGTTACTTACTATTTATTAAATTGTTACTTACTATGTATTAAATTGTTACTTACTATTTTTAAATAGTTACATACTATTTATTAAATTGTTACTTACAATTTATTAAATTGTTACTTACTATTTATTAAATTGTTACTTACTATTTATTAAATTGTTACTTACTATTTATTAAATTATTACTTACTATTTATTAAATTGTTACTTACTATTTATTAAATTGTTACTGTTTATTAAATTGTTACTTACTATTTATCAAATTGTTACTTTCTATTTATCAAATCGTTACTTACTATTTATCAAATTGTTACTTACTATTTATTAAATTGTTACATACTATTTATTAAATTGTTACTTACTATTTATCAAATGGTTACTTACTATTTATCAAATGGTTACTTACTATTTATCAAATTGTTACTTACTATTTATCAAATTGTTACTTACTATTTATCAAATTGTTACATACTATTTATTAAATTGTTACATACTATTTATTAAATTGTTACTTACTATTTATTAAATTGTTACTAACTATTTATCAAATGGTTACTTACTATTTATCCAATGGTTACTTACTATTTATCAAATGGTTACTTACTATTTATCAAATTGTTACTTACTATTTATCAAATTGTTACTTACTATTTATCAAATTGTTACTTACTATTTATCAAATTGTTTCTTACTATTTATTAAACTGTTACTTACTATTTATTAAATTGTTACTTACTATGTATTATATTGTTACTTACTATTTATTAAATTGTTACACACTATTTATTAAATTGTTACTTACTATTTATGAAATTGTTACTCACTATTTATTAAATTGTTACTTACTATTTATTAAATTATTACTTACTATTTATTAATTTGTTACTTACTCTTTATTAAATTGTTACTGTTTATTAAATTGTTACTTACTATTTATCAAACTGTTACTTTCTATTTATCAAATCGTTACTTACTATTTATCAAATTGTTACTAACTATTTATTAAAATGTTTCTTACTATTTATTAAATTGTTACTTACTATTTATTAAGTTGTAACTAACTATTAATTAAATTGTTACTATCTATTTATTAAATTGTTACTTACTATTTATTAAATTGTTACTTACTATTTATCAAATGGTTACTTACTATTTATCAAATGTTTACATACTATTTATCAAAGTGTTACTTACTATTTATCAAATTGTTACTTACTATTTATCAAATTGTTACTTACTATTTATCAAATTGTTACTTACTATTTATTAAATTGTTACATACTATTTATTAAATTGTTACTTACTATTTATCAAATGGTTACTTACTATTTATCAAATGGTTACTTACTATTTATCAAATTGTTACTTACTATTTACTAAATTGTTACTTACTATTTATTAAATTATTACTTACTATGTATTAAATTGTTACTTACTATTTATTAAATTGTTACATACAATTTATTAAATTGTTACTTACAATTTATCAAATTGTTACTTACTATTTATCAAATTGTTACTTACTATTTATTAAATTGTTACTTACTATTTATTAAATTGTTACTTACTATTTATTAAATTATTACTTACTATTTATTAATTTGTTACTTACTCTTTATTAAATTGTTACTGTTTATTAAATTGTTACTTACTATTTATCAAACTGTTACTTTCTATTTATCAAATCGTTACTTACTATTTATCAAATTGTTACTTACTATTTATTAAAATGTTTCTTACTATTTATTAAATTGTTACTTACTATTTATTAAGTTGTTACTAACTATTAATTAAACTGTTACTATCTATTTATTAAATTGTTACTTACTATTTATTAAATTGTTACTTACTATTTATTAAGTTGTTACTTACTATTAATTAAATTGTTACTTACTCTTTATTAAATTGTTACTGTTTATTAAATTGTTACTTACTATTTATCAAATGGTTACTTACTATTTATCAAGTGGTTACTTACTATTTATCAAATTGTTACTTTCTATTTATCAAATCGTTACTTACTATTTATTAAATTGTTACATACTATTTATTAAATTGTTACTTACTATTTATCAAATGGTTACTTACTATTTATCAAATGGTTACTTACTATTTATCAAATTGTTACTTACTATTTACTAAATTGTTACTTACTATTTATTAAATTATTACTTACTATGTATTAAATTGTTACTTACTATTAATTAAATTGTTACTATCTACTTATTAAATTGTTACTTACTATTTAATAAATTGTTACTTACTATTTATTAAATTGTTACTCAATATTTATTAAATTGTTACTTACTATTTATTAAATTGTTACTTACTATTTATTAAATTGTTACTTACTCTTTATTAAATTGTTACTGTTTATAAAATTGTTACTTACTATTTATTAAATTGTTACTTACTATTTAGTAAATTGTTACTTACTATTTATTAAATTGTTACATACTATTTATTAAATTGTAACTTACTATTTATTAAATTGTTACTTACTATTTACTAAATTGTTACTTACTATTTATTAAATTATTACTTACTATGTATTAAATTGTTACTTACTATTTATTAAATTGTTACATACTATTTATTAAATTGTTACTTACAATTTATCAAATTGTTACTTTCTATTTATCAAATTGTTACTTACTATTTATTAAATTGTTACTTACTATTTATTAAATTGTTACTTACTATTTATTAAATTATTACTTACTATTTATTAAATTGTTACTTACTCTTTATTAAATTGTTACTGTTTATTAAATTATTACTTACTATTTATCAAATTGTTACTTTCTATTTATCAAATCGTTCCTTACTATTTATCAAATTGTTACTAACTATTTATTAAAATGTTTCTTACTATTTATTAAATTGTTACTTACTATTTATTAAGTTGTAACTAACTATTAATTAAATTGTTACTATCTATTTATTAAATTGTTACTTACTATTTATTAAATTGTTACTTACTATTTATCAAATGGTTACTTACTATTTATCAAATGTTTACATACTATTTATCAAAGTGTTACTTACTATTTATCAAATTGTTACTTACTATTTATCAAATTGTTACTTACTATTTATCAAATTGTTACTTACTATTTATTAAATTGTTACATACTATTTATTAAATTGTTACTTACTATTTATCAAATGGTTACTTACTATTTATCAAATGGTTACTTACTATTTATCAAATTGTTACTTACTATTTATCAAATTGTTACTTACTATTTATCAAATTGTTACTTACTATTTATCAAATTGTTTCTTACTATTTATTAAATTGTTACTTACTATTTATTAAATTGTTACTTACTATGTATTAAATTGTTACTTACTATTTATTAAAATGTTACACACTATTTATTAAATTGTTACTTACTATTTATTAAATTGTTACTTACTATTTATTAAATTGTTACTTACTATTTATTAAACTGTTACTTACTATTTATTAAATTGTTACTTATTATTTATTAAATTGACACTTACTATTTATTAAATTGTTACAAACTATTTATTAAATTGTTACTTACTATTTATTAAATTGTTACTTACTCTTTATTAAATTGTTACTGTTTATTAAATTGTTACTTACTATTTATCAAATGGTTACTTACTATTTATCAAATGGTTACTTACTATTTATTAAATTGTTACTTACTATTTATCAAATTGTTACTTTCTATTTATCAAATCGTTACTTACTATTTATCAAATTGTTACTTACTATTTATTAAAATGTTTCTTACTATTAATTAAATTGTTACTTACTCTTTATTAAATTGTTACTGTTTATTAAATTGTTACTTACTATTTATTAAATTGTTACTTACTATTTAGTAAATTGTTACTTACTATTTATTAAATTGTTACATACTATTTATTAAATTGTTTCATACTATTTATTAAATTGTTACTTACTATTTATTAAATTGTTACTCACTATTTATTAAATTGTTACTTACTATTTATTAAATTGTTACTAACTATTTATTAAATTGTTACTTACTATTTATTAAATTGTTACTTACTATTTATCAAATTGTTACTTACTATTTATCAAATTGTTACTTACTATTTATTAAATTGTTACTTACTATTTATTAAATTGTTACTTACTATTTATTAAATTGTTACTATTTTTTAAATTGTTACTTACTATGTATTAAATTGTTACTTACTATTTATTAAATTGTTACTTACTATGTATTAAATTGTTACTTACTATTTATTAAATTGTTACATACTATTTATTATATTGTTACTTACTATTTTTTAAATTGTTACTTACTATTTATTAAATTGTTACTTACTATTTATTAAATTGTTACTTACTATTTATTAAATTGTTACTTATTATTTATTAAATTGACACTGACTATTTATCAAATCGTTACAAACTATTTATTAAATTGTTACTTACTATTTATTTTAATTGTTACTCACTATTTATTAAATTGTTACTTACTATTCATTAAATTGTTACTTACTATTTATTAAATTGTTACTTACTATTTATTAAATTGTTACTTACTATTTATTAAATTATTACTTACTATGTATTAAATTGTTACTTACTATTTATTAAATTGTTACATACTATTTATTAAATTGTTACTTACAATTTATCAAATTGTTACTTTCTATTTATCAAATTGTTACTTACTATTTATTAAATTGTTACTTACTATTTATTAAATTGTTACTTACTATTTATTAAATTATTACTTACTATTTATTAAATTGTTACTTACTCTTTATTAAATTGTTACTGTTTATTAAATTATTACTTACTATTTATCAAATTGTTACTTTCTATTTATCAAATCGTTACTTACTATTTATCAAATTGTTACTAACTATTTATTAAAATGTTTCTTACTATTTATTAAATTGTTACTTACTATTTATTAAGTTGTAACTAACTATTAATTAAATTGTTACTATCTATTTATTAAATTGTTACTTACTATTTATTAAATTGTTACTTACTATTTATCAAATGGTTACTTACTATTTATCAAATGGTTACTTACTATTTATCAAATTGTTACTTACTATTTATCAAATTGTTACTTACTATTTATCAAATTGTTACTTACTATTTATTAAATTGTTACATACTATTTATTAAATTGTTACTTACTATTTATTAAATTGTTACTAACTATTTATCAAATGGTTACTTACTATTTATCCAATGGTTACTTACTATTTATCAAATGGTTACTTACTATTTATCAAATTGTTACTTACTATTTATCAAATTGTTACTTACTATTTATCAAATTGTTACTTACTATTTATCAAATTGTTTCTTACTATTTATTAAACTGTTACTTACTATTTATTAAATTGTTACTTACTATGTATTATATTGTTACTTACTATTTATTAAATTGTTACACACTATTTATTAAATTGTTACTTACTATTTATGAAATTGTTACTCACTATTTATTAAATTGTTACTTACTATTTATTAAATTGTTACTTACTATTTACTAAATTGTTACTTACTATTTATTAAATTATTACTTACTATGTATTAAATTGTTACTTACTATTTATTAAATTGTTACATACAATTTATTAAATTGTTACTTACAATTTATCAAATTGTTACTTACTATTTATCAAATTGTTACTTACTATTTATTAAATTGTTACTTACTATTTATTAAATTGTTACTTACTATTTATTAAATTATTACTTACTATTTATTAATTTGTTACTTACTCTTTATTAAATTGTTACTGTTTATTAAATTGTTACTTACTATTTATCAAACTGTTACTTTCTATTTATCAAATCGTTACTTACTATTTATCAAATTGTTACTTACTATTTATTAAAATGTTTCTTACTATTTATTAAATTGTTACTTACTATTTATTAAGTTGTTACTAACTATTAATTAAACTGTTACTATCTATTTATTAAATTGTTACTTACTATTTATTAAATTGTTACTTACTATTTATTAAGTTGTTACTTACTATTAATTAAATTGTTACTTACTCTTTATTAAATTGTTACTGTTTATTAAATTGTTACTTACTATTTATCAAATGGTTACTTACTATTTATCAAGTGGTTACTTACTATTTATCAAATTGTTACTTTCTATTTATCAAATCGTTACTTACTATTTATCAAATTGTTACTTACTATTTATTAAAATGTTTCTTACTATTTATTAAATTGTTACTTACCATTTATTAAGTTGTTACTTACTATTAATTAAATTGTTACTATCTACTTATTAAATTGTTACTTACTATTTATTAAATTGTTACTTACTATTTATTAAATTGTTACTCACTATTTATTAAATTGTTACTTACTATTTATTAAATTGTTACTTACTATTTATTAAATTGTTACTTACTCTTTATTAAATTGTTACTGTTTATAAAATTGTTACTTACTATTTATTAAATTGTTACTTACTATTTAGTAAATTGTTACTTACTATTTATTAAATTGTTACATACTATTTATTAAATTGTTACTTACTATTTATTAAATTGTTACTTACTATTTACTAAATTGTTACTTACTATTTATTAAATTATTACTTACTATGTATTAAATTGTTACTTACTATTTATTAAATTGTTACATACTATTTATTAAATTGTTACTTACAATTTATCAAATTGTTACTTTCTATTTATCAAATTGTTACTTACTATTTATTAAATTGTTACTTACTATTTATTAAATTGTTACTTACTATTTATTAAATTATTACTTACTATTTATTAAATTGTTACTTACTCTTTATTAAATTGTTACTGTTTATTAAATTATTACTTACTATTTATCAAATTGTTACTTTCTATTTATCAAATCGTTACTTACTATTTATCAAATTGTTACTAACTATTTATTAAAATGTTTCTTACTATTTATTAAATTGTTACTTACTATTTATTAAGTTGTAACTAACTATTAATTGAATTGTTACTTTCTATTTATTAAATTGTTACTTACTATTTATTAAATTGTTACTTACTATTTATCAAATGGTTACTTACTATTTATCAAATGTTTACATACTATTTATCAAAGTGTTACTTACTATTTATCAAATTGTTACTTACTATTTATCAAATTGTTACTTACTATTTATCAAATTGTTACTTACTATTTATTAAATTGTTACATACTATTTATTAAATTGTTACTTACTATTTATCAAATGGTTACTTACTATTTATCAAATGGTTACTTACTATTTATCAAATTGTTACTTACTATTTATCAAATTGTTACTTACTATTTATCAAATTGTTACTTACTATTTATCAAATTGTTTCTTACTATTTATTAAATTGTTACTTACTATTTATTAAATTGTTACTTACTATGTATTAAATTGTTACTTACTATTTATTAAAATGTTACACACTATTTATTAAATTGTTACTTACTATTTATTAAATTGTTACTTACTATTTATTAAATTGTTACTTACTATTTATTAAACTGTTACTTACTATTTATTAAATTGTTACTTATTATTTATTAAATTGACACTTACTATTTATTAAATTGTTACAAACTATTTATTAAATTGTTACTTACTATTTATTAAATTGTTACTTACTCTTTATTAAATTGTTACTGTTTATTAAATTGTTACTTACTATTTATCAAATGGTTACTTACTATTTATCAAATGGTTACTTACTATTTATTAAATTGTTACTTACTATTTATCAAATTGTTACTTTCTATTTATCAAATCGTTACTTACTATTTATCAAATTGTTACTTACTATTTATTAAAATGTTTCTTACTATTAATTAAATTGTTACTTACTCTTTATTAAATTGTTACTGTTTATTAAATTGTTACTTACTATTTATTAAATTGTTACTTACTATTTAGTAAATTGTTACTTACTATTTATTAAATTGTTACATACTATTTATTAAATTGTTTCATACTATTTATTAAATTGTTACTTACTATTTATTAAATTGTTACTCACTATTTATTAAATTGTTACTTACTATTTATTAAATTGTTACTTACTATTTATTAAATTGTTACTTACTATTTATTAAATTGTTACTTACTATTTATCAAATTGTTACTTACTATTTATCAAATTGTTACTTACTATTTATTAAATTGTTACTTACTATTTATTAAATTGTTACTTACTATTTATTAAATTGTTACTATTTTTTAAATTGTTACTTACTATTTATTAAATTGTTACTTACTATTTATTAAATTGTTACTTATTATTTATTAAATTGACACTGACTATTTATCAAATCGTTACAAACTATTTATTAAATTGTTACTTACTATTTATTAAATTGTTACTCACTATTTATTAAATTGTTACTTACTATTCATTAAATTGTTACTTACTATTTATTAAATTGTTACTTACTATTTATTAAATTGTTACTTACTATTTATTAAATTGTTACTTACTGTTTATTAAATTGTTACTTACTATTTATTAAATTGTTACTTATTATTTATTAAATTGTTAGTTACTATTTATTAAATTGTTACTTACTATTTATTAAATTGTTACTTACTATTTATCAAATTGTTACTTACTATTTATTAAATTGTTACTTACTATTTATTAAGTTGTTACTTACTATTAATTAAATTGTTACTATCTATTTATTAAATTGTTACTTACTATTTATTAAATTGTTACATACTATTTATTAAATTGTTACTTACTATGTATTAAATTGTTACTCACTATTTATTAAATTGTTACATACTATTTATTAAATTGTTACTTACAATTTATTAAATTGTTACTTAGTATTTATTAAATTGTTACATACTATTTATTAAATTGTTACTTACTATTTATTAAATTGTTACTTACTATTTATTAAATTGTTACTTACTATTTATTAAATTGTTACTTACTATTTATTAAATTGTTACTTACTATTTATTAAATTGTTACATACTATTTATTAAATTGTTACTTACTATGTATTAAATTGTTACTCACTATTTATTAAATTGTTACATACTATTTATTAAATTGTTACTTACAATTTATTAAATTGTTACTTAGTATTTATTAAATTGTTACATACTATTTATTAAATTGTTACTTACTATTTATTAAATTGTTACTTACTATTTATTAAATTGTTACTTACTATTTATTAAATTGTTACTTACTATTTATTAAATTGTTACTTACTATTTATTAAATTGTTACATACTATTTATTAAATTGTTTCACACTATTTATTAAATTGTTACTTACTATTTATTAAATTGTTACTTACTATTTTTAAATTGTTACATAGTATTTATTAAATTGTTACTTGCAATTTATTAAATTGTTACTTACTATTTATTAAATTGTTACATACTATTTATTAAATTGTTACTTACAATTTATTAAATTGTTACTTACTATTTATTAAATTGTTACTTACTATTTATTAAATTGTTACTTACTATTTATTAAATTGTTACATACTATTTATTAAATTGTTTCACACTATTTATTAAATTGTTACTTACTATTTATTAAATTGTTACTTACTATTTTTAAATTGTTACATAGTATTTATTAAATTGTTACTTACAATTTATTAAATTGTTACTTACTATTTATTAAATTGTTACATACTATTTATTAAATTGTTACTTACAATTTATTAAATTGTTACTTACTATTTATTAAATTGTTACTTACTATTTATTAAATTGTTACTTAGTATTTATTAAATTGTTACATACTATTTATTAAATTGTTACTTACTATTTATTAAATTGTTACTTACTATTTATTAAATTGTTACTTACTATTTATTAAATTGTTACTTACTATTTATTAAATTGTTACTTACTATTTATTAAATTGTTACATACTATTTATTAAATTGTTTCACACTATTTATTAAATTGTTACTTACTATTTATTAAATTGTTACTTACTATTTTTAAATTGTTACATAGTATTTATTAAATTGTTACTTGCAATTTATTAAATTGTTACTTACTATTTATTAAATTGTTACATACTATTTATTAAATTGTTACTTACAATTTATTAAATTGTTACTTACTATTTATTAAATTGTTACTTACTATTTATTAAATTGTTACTTACTATTTATTAAATTGTTACATACTATTTATTAAATTGTTTCACACTATTTATTAAATTGTTACTTACTATTTATTAAATTGTTACTTACTATTTTTAAATTGTTACATAGTATTTATTAAATTGTTACTTACAATTTATTAAATTGTTACTTACTATTTATTAAATTGTTACATACTATTTATTAAATTGTTACTTACAATTTATTAAATTGTTACTTACTATTTATTAAATTGTTACTTACTATTTATTAAATTGTTACTTACTATTTATTAAACTGTTACTTACTGTTTATTAAATTGTTACTTACTATTTATTAAATTGTTACTTATTATTTATTAAATTGTTACTTACTATTTATTAAATTGTTACTTACTATTTATTAAATTGTTACTTACTATTTATTAAATTGTTACTTGCTATTTATCAAATTGTTACTTACTATATATTAAATTGTTACTTACTATTTATTAAATTGTTACTTACTATTTATTAAATTGTTACTTACTATTTATTAAATTGTTACTATTTTTTAAATTGTTACTTACTATTTATTAAATTGTTACTCACTATTTATTAAATTGTTACTTACTATTCATTAAATTGTTACTTACTATTTATTAAATTGTTACTTACTATTTATTAAATTGTTACTTACTATTTATTAAATTGTTACTTACTGTTTATTAAATTGTTACTTACTATTTATCAAATGGTTACTTACTATTTATCAAATGGTTACTTACTATTTATCAAATTGTTACTTACTATTTATCAAATTGTTACTTACTATTTATCAAATTGTTACTTACTATTTATCAAATTGTTACTTACTATTTATTAAATTGTTACATACTATTTATTAAATTGTTACTTACTATTTATTAAATTGTTTCTTACTATTTATCAAATGGTTACTTACTATTTATCAAATGGTTACTTACTATTTATCAAATGGTTACTTACTATTTATCAAATTGTTACTTACTATTTATCAAACTGTTACTTACTATTTATCAAATTGTTACTTACTATTTATCAAATTGTTTCTTACTATTTATTAAATTGTTACTTACTATTTATTAAATTGTTACTTACTATGTATTATATTGTTACTTACTATTTATTAAAATGTTACACACTATTTATTAAATTATTACTTACTATTTATTAAATTGTTACTTACTATTTATTAAATTGTTACTTACTATTTATTAAATTGTTACTTACTATTTATTAAATTGTTACTTATTATTTATTAAATTGACACTTACTATTTATTAAATTGTTACAAACTATTTATTAAATTGTTACTTACTATTTATTAAATTGTTACTTACTCTTTATTAAATTGTTACTGTTTATTAAATTGTTACTTACTATTTATCAAATGGTTACTTACTATTTATCATATGGTTACTTACTATTTATCAAATTGTTACTTACTATTTATCAAATTGTTACTTACTATTTATCAAATTGTTACTTACTATTTATCAAATTGTTACTTACTATTTATTAAATTGTTACTTACTATTTATCAAATTGTTACTTTCTATTTATCAAATCGTTACTTACTATTTATCAAATTGTTACTTACTACTTATTAAAATGTTTCTTACTATTTATTAAATTGTTACTTACTATTTATTAAGTTGTTACTTACTATTAATTAAATTGTTACTATCTATTTATTAAATTGTTACTTACTATTTATTAAATTGTTACTTACTATTTATCAAATGGTTACTTACTATTTATCAAATTGTTACTTACTATTTATTAAAATGTTTCTTACTATTAATTAAATTGTTACTTACTCTTTATTAAATTGTTACTGTTTATTAAATTGTTACTTACTATTTATTAAATTGTTACTTACTATTTAGTAAATTGTTACTTACTATTTATTAAATTGTTACATACTATTTATTAAATTGTTTCATACTATTTATTAAATTGTTACTTACTATTTATTAAATTGTTACTCACTATTTATTAAATTGTTACTTACTATTTATTAAATTGTTACTTACTATTTATTAAATTGTTACTTACTATTTATTAAATTGTTACTTACTATTTATCAAATTGTTACTTACTATTTATCAAATTGTTACTTACTATTTATTAAATTGTTACTTACTATTTATTAAATTGTTACTTACTATTTATTAAATTGTTACTATTTTTTAAATTGTTACTTACTATTTATTAAATTGTTACTTACTATTTATTAAATTGTTACTTATTATTTATTAAATTGACACTGACTATTTATCAAATCGTTACAAACTATTTATTAAATTGTTACTTACTATTTATTAAATTGTTACTCACTATTTATTAAATTGTTACTTACTATTCATTAAATTGTTACTTACTATTTATTAAATTGTTACTTACTATTTATTAAATTGTTACTTACTATTTATTAAATTGTTACTTACTGTTTATTAAATTGTTACTTACTATTTATTAAATTGTTACTTATTATTTATTAAATTGTTAGTTACTATTTATTAAATTGTTACTTACTATTTATTAAATTGTTACTTACTATTTATCAAATTGTTACTTACTATTTATTAAATTGTTACTTACTATTTATTAAGTTGTTACTTACTATTAATTAAATTGTTACTATCTATTTATTAAATTGTTACTTACTATTTATTAAATTGTTACATACTATTTATTAAATTGTTACTTACTATGTATTAAATTGTTACTCACTATTTATTAAATTGTTACATACTATTTATTAAATTGTTACTTACAATTTATTAAATTGTTACTTAGTATTTATTAAATTGTTACATACTATTTATTAAATTGTTACTTACTATTTATTAAATTGTTACTTACTATTTATTAAATTGTTACTTACTATTTATTAAATTGTTACTTACTATTTATTAAATTGTTACTTACTATTTATTAAATTGTTACATACTATTTATTAAATTGTTACTTACTATGTATTAAATTGTTACTCACTATTTATTAAATTGTTACATACTATTTATTAAATTGTTACTTACAATTTATTAAATTGTTACTTAGTATTTATTAAATTGTTACATACTATTTATTAAATTGTTACTTACTATTTATTAAATTGTTACTTACTATTTATTAAATTGTTACTTACTATTTATTAAATTGTTACTTACTATTTATTAAATTGTTACTTACTATTTATTAAATTGTTACATACTATTTATTAAATTGTTTCACACTATTTATTAAATTGTTACTTACTATTTATTAAATTGTTACTTACTGTTTTTAAATTGTTACATAGTATTTATTAAATTGTTACTTGCAATTTATTAAATTGTTACTTACTATTTATTAAATTGTTACATACTATTTATTAAATTGTTACTTACAATTTATTAAATTGTTACTTACTATTTATTAAATTGTTACTTACTATTTATTAAATTGTTACTTACTATTTATTAAATTGTTACTTACTATTTATTAAATTGTTACTTGCTATTTATCAAATTGTTACTTACTATATATTAAATTGTTACTTACTATTTATTAAATTGTTACTTACTATTTATTAAATTGTTACTTACTATTTATTAAATTGTTACTATTTTTTAAATTGTTACTTACTATTTATTAAATTGTTACTCACTATTTATTAAATTGTTACTTACTATTCATTAAATTGTTACTTACTATTTATTAAATTGTTACTTACTATTTATTAAATTGTTACTTACTATTTATTAAATTGTTACTTACTGTTTATTAAATTGTTACTTACTATTTATTAAATTGTTACTTATTATTTATTAAATTGTTAGTTACTATTTATTAAATTGTTACTTACTATTTATTAAATTGTTACTTACTATTTATCAAATTGTTACTTACTATTTATTAAATTGTTACTTACTATTTATTAAGTTGTTACTTACTATTAATTAAATTGTTACTATCTATTTATTAAATTGTTACTTACTATTTATTAAATTGTTACATACTATTTATTAAATTGTTACTTACTATTTTTAAATTGTTACATAGTATTTATTAAATTGTTACTTACAATTTATTAAATTGTTACTTACTATTTATTAAATTGTTACATACTATTTATTAAATTGTTACTTACAATTTATTAAATTGTTACTTACTATTTATTAAATTGTTACTTACTATTTATTAAATTGTTACTTACTATTTATTAAACTGTTACTTACTGTTTATTAAATTGTTACTTACTATTTATTAAATTGTTACTTATTATTTATTAAATTGTTACTTACTATTTATTAAATTGTTACTTACTATTTATTATATTGTTACTTACTATTTATTAAATTGTTACTTACTATTTATCAAATTGTTACTTACTATTTATCAAATTGTTACTTACTATTTATCAAATTGTTTCTTACTATTTATTAAATTGTTACTTACTATTTATTAAATTGTTACCTACTATGTATTAAATTGTTACTTACTATTTATTAAAATGTTACACACTATTTATTAAATTGTTACTTACTATTTATTAAATTGTTACTTACTATTTATTAAATTGTTACTTACTATTTATTAAACTGTTACTTACTATTTATTAAATTGTTACTTATTATTTATTAAATTGACACTTACTATTTATTAAATTGTTACAAACTATTTATTAAATTGTTACTTACTATTTATTAAATTGTTACTTACTCTTTATTAAATTGTTACTGTTTATAAAATTGTTACTTACTATTTATTAAATTGTTACTTACTATTTAGTAAATTGTTACTTACTATTTATTAAATTGTTACATACTATTTATTAAATTGTTACTTACTATTTATTAAATTGTTACTTACTATTTACTAAATTGTTACTTACTATTTATTAAATTATTACTTACCATGTATTAAATTGTTACTTACTATTTATTAAATTGTTACATACTATTTATTAAATTGTTACTTACAATTTATCAAATTGTTACTTACTATTTATCAAATTGTTACTTACTATTTATTAAATTGTTACTTACTATTTATTAAATTATTACTTACTATTTATTAAATTGTTACTTACTCTTTATTAAATTGTTACTGTTTATTAAATTGTTACTTACTATTTATCAAATTGTTACTTTCTATTTATCAAATCGTTACTTACTATTTATCAAATTGTTACTAACTATTTATTAAAATGTTTCTTACTATTTATTAAATTGTTACTTACTATTTATTAAGTTGTTACTAACTATTAATTAAATTGTTACTATCTATTTATTAAATTGTTACTTACTATTTATTAAATTGTTACTTACTATTTATCAAATGGTTACTTACTATTTATCAAATGGTTACTTACTATTTATCAAATTGTTACTTACTATTTATCAAATTGTTACTTACTATTTATCAAATTGTTACTTACTATTTATCAAATTGTTACTTACTATTTATTAAATTGTTACATACTATTTATTAAATTGTTACTTACTATTTATTAAATTGTTTCTTACTATTTATCAAATGGTTACTTACTATTTATCAAATGGTTACTTACTATTTATCAAATGGTTACTTACTATTTATCAAATTGTTACTTACTATTTATCAAACTGTTACTTACTATTTATCAAATTGTTACTTACTATTTATCAAATTGTTTCTTACTATTTATTAAATTGTTACTTACTATTTATTAAATTGTTACTTACTATGTATTATATTGTTACTTACTATTTATTAAAATGTTACACACTATTTATTAAATTATTACTTACTATTTATTAAATTGTTACTTACTATTTATTAAATTGTTACTTACTATTTATTAAATTGTTACTTACTATTTATTAAATTGTTACTTATTATTTATTAAATTGACACTTACTATTTATTAAATTGTTACAAACTATTTATTAAATTGTTACTTACTATTTATTAAATTGTTACTTACTCTTTATTAAATTGTTACTGTTTATTAAATTGTTACTTACTATTTATCAAATGGTTACTTACTATTTATCATATGGTTACTTACTATTTATCAAATTGTTACTTACTATTTATCAAATTGTTACTTACTATTTATCAAATTGTTACTTACTATTTATCAAATTGTTACTTACTATTTATTAAATTGTTACTTACTATTTATCAAATTGTTACTTTCTATTTATCAAATCGTTACTTACTATTTATCAAATTGTTACTTACTACTTATTAAAATGTTTCTTACTATTTATTAAATTGTTACTTACTATTTATTAAGTTGTTACTTACTATTAATTAAATTGTTACTATCTATTTATTAAATTGTTACTTACTATTTATTAAATTGTTACTTACTATTTATCAAATGGTTACTTACTATTTATCAAATTGTTACTTACTATTTATCAAATTGTTACTTACTATTTATTAAATTGTTACATACTATTAATTAAATTGTTACTTACTATTTATTCAATTGTTACTATTTTTTAAATTGTTACTTACTATTTATTAAATTGTTACTTACTATTTAGTAAATTGTTACTTACTATGTATTAAATTGTTACTTACTATTTATTAAATTGTTACATACTATTTATTAAATTGTTACTTACTATTTATTAAATTGTTACTTGCTATTTATCAAATTGTTACTTACTATATATTAAATTGTTACTTACTATTTATTAAATTGTTACTTACTATTTATTAAATTGTTACTTACTATTTATTAAATTGTTACTTACTATTTATCAAATGGTTACTTACTATTTATCAAATGGTTACTTACTATTTATCAAATGGTTACTTACTATTTATCAAATTGTTACTTACTATTTATCAAATTGTTACTTACTATTTATCAAATTGTTACTTACTATTTATCAAATTGTTTCTTACTATTTATTAAATTGTTACTTACTATTTATTAAATTGTTACTTACTATGTATTATATTGTTACTTACTATTTATTAAAATGTTACACACTATTTATTAAATTGTTACTTACTATTTATTAAATTGTTACTTACTATTTATTAAATTGTTACTTACTATTTATTAAATTGTTACTTACTATTTATTAAATTGTTACTTATTATTTATTAAATTGACACTTACTATTTATTAAATTGTTACAAACTATTTATTAAATTGTTACTTACTATTTATTAAATTGTTACTTACTCTTTATTAAATTGTTACTGTTTATTAAATTGTTACTTACTATTTATCAAATGGTTACTTACTATTTATCAAATGGTTACTTACTATTTATCAAATTGTTACTTACTATTTATCAAATTGTTACTTACTATTTATCAAATTGTTACTTACTATTTATCAAATTGTTACTTACTATTTATTAAATTGTTACTTACTATTTATCAAATTGTTACTTTCTATTTATCAAATCGTTACTTACTATTTATCAAATTGTTACTTACTATTTATTAAAATGTTTCTTGCTATTTATTAAATTGTTACGTACTATTTATTAAGTTGTTACTTACTATTAATTAAATTGTTACTATCTATTTATTAAATTGTTACTTACTATTTATTAAATTGTTACTTACTATTTATCAAATGGTTACTTACTATTTATCAAATGGTTACTTACTATTTATCAAATTGTTACTTACTATTTATCAAATTGTTACTTACTATTTATCAAATTGTTACTTACTATTTATTAAATTGTTACATACTATTAATTAAATTGTTACTTACTATTTATTAAATTGTTACTATTTTTTAAATTGTTACTTACTATTTATTAAATTGTTACTTACTATTTAGTAAATTGTTACTTACTATGTATTAAATTGTTACTTACTATTTATTAAGTTGTTACATACTATTTATTAAATTGTTACTTACTATTTATTAAATTGTTACTTACTATTTATTAAAACGTTTCTTACTATTTATTAAATTGTTACTTACTATTTATTAAGTTGTTACTTACTATTAATTAAATTGTTACTATCTATTTATTAAATTGTTACTTACTATTTATTAAATTGTTACTTACTATTTATTAAATTGTTACTTACTATTTATTAAATTGTTACTTACTATTTATCAAATGGTTACTTACTATTTATCAAATGGTTACTTACTATTTATCAAATTGTTACTTACTATTTATCAAATTGTTACTTACTATTTATCAAATTGTTACTTACTATTTATTAAATTGTTACATACTATTAATTAAATTGTTACTTACAATTTATTAAATTGTTACTTACTATTTATCAAATGGTTACTTACTATTTATCAAATGGTTACTTACTATTTATCAAATGGTTACTTACTATTTATCAAATTGTTACTTACTATTTATCAAATTGTTACTTACTATTTATCAAATTGTTACTTACTATTTATCAAATTGTTACTTACTATTTATTAAATTGTTACTTACTATTTATTAATTTGTTACATACTATTTATTAAATTGTTACTTACTATTTATTAAATTGTTACTGGCTATTTATCAAATTGTTACTTACTATATATTAAATTGTTACTTACTATTTATTAAATTGTTACTTACTATTTATTAAATTGTTACTTACTATTTATTAAATTGTTACTTACTATTTATTAAATTGTTACATACTATTTATTAAATTGTTACTTACTATTTATTAAATTGTTACTTACTATTTATTAAAACGTTTCTTACTATTTATTAAATTGTTACATACTATTTATTAAGTTGTTACTTACTATTAATTAAATTGTTACTATCTATTTATTAAATTGTTACTTACTATTTATTAAATTGTTACTTACTATTTATCAAATGGTTACTTACTATTTATCAAATGGTTACTTACTATTTATTAAATTGTTACTTACTATTTATTAAATTGTTACTTACTATTTATTAAATTGTTACTTACTATTTATTAAATTGTTACTTACTATTTATTAAATTGTAACTATTTTTTAAATTGTTACTTACTATTTATTAAATTGTTACTTACTATGTATTAAATTGTTACTTACTATTTTTAAATTGTTACATACTATTTATTAAATTGTTACTTACAATTTATTAAATTGTTACTTACTATTTATTAAATTGTTACTTACTATTTATTAAATTGTTACTTACTATTTATTAAATTGTTACTTACTGTTTATTAAATTGTTACTTACTATTTATTAAATTGTTACTTATTATTTATTAAATTGTTTCTTACTATTTATTAAATTGTTACTTACTATTTATTAAATTGTTACTTACTATTTATTAAATTGTTACTTACTATTTATCAAATTGTTACTTACTATTTATTAAATTGTTACTTACTATTTATTAAATTGTTACTTACTATTTATTAAATTGTTACTTACTATTTATTAAATTGTTACTATTTTTTAAATTGTTACTTACTATTTATTAAATTGTTACTTACTATTTATTAAATTGTTACTTACTATTTATCAAATTGTTACTTACTATTTATCAAATTGTTACTTACTATTTATCAAATTGTTACTTACTATTTATCAAATTGTTACTTACTATTTATCAAATTGTTACTTACTATTTATTAAATTGTTACTTACTATTTATTAAATTGTTACTTACTATTTATTAAATTGTTACTTACTATTTATTAAATTGTTACTTGCTATTTATCAAATTGTTACTTACTATATATTAAATTGTTACTTACTATTTATTAAATTGTTACTTACTATTTATTAAATTGTTACTTACTATTTATTAAATTGTTACTTACTATTTATTAAATTGTTACTTACTATTTATTAAATTGTTACTTACTATTTATTAAAACGTTTCTTACTATTTATTAAATTGTTACATACTATTTATTAAGTTGTTACTTACTATTAATTAAATTGTTACTATCTATTTATTAAATTGTTACTTACTATTTATTAAATTGTTACTTACTATTTATCAAATGGTTACTTACTATTTATCAAATGGTTACTTACTATTTATTAAATTGTTACTTACTATTTATTAAATTGTTACTTACTATTTATTAAATTGTTACTATTTTTTAAATTGTTACTTACTATTTATTAAATTGTTACTTACTATTTATTAAATTGTTACTTACTATTTATTAAATTGTTACTTACTGTTTATTAAATTGTTACTTACTATTTATTAAATTGTTACTTATTATTTATTAAATTGTTTCTTACTATTTATTAAATTGTTACTTACTATTTATTAAATTGTTACTTACTATTTATTAAATTGTTACTTACTATTTATCAAATTGTTACTTACTATTTATTAAATTGTTACTTACTAGTTATTAAATTGTTACTATTTTTTAAATTGTTACTTACTATTTATTAAATTGTTACTTACTATTTATTAAATTGTTACTTACTCTTTATTAAATTGTTACTGTTTATTAAATTGTTACTTACTATTTATTAAATTGTTACTTACTACTTAGTAAATTGTTACTTACTATTTATTAAATTGTTACATACTATTTACTAAATTGTTTCATACTATTTATTAAATTGTTACCCACTATTTATTAAATTGTTACTCACTATTTATTAAATTGTTACTTACTATTTATTAATTTGTTACTTACTATTTATTAAATTGTTACTTACTCTTTATTAAATTGTTACTGATTATTAAATTGTTACTTACTATTTATTAAATTGTTACTTACTATTTAGTAAATTGTTACTTACTATTTATTAAATTGTTACATACTATTTATTACATTGTTTCATACTATTTATTAAATTGTTACTTACTATTTATTAAATTGTTACTCACTATTTATTAAATTGTTACTTACTATTTATTAAATTGTTACTTACTATTTACTAAATTGTTACTTACTATTTATTAAATTATTACTTACTATGTATTAAATTGTTACTTACTATTTATTAAATTGTTACATACTATTTATTAAATTGTTACTTACAATTTATCAAATTGTTACTTACTATTTATCAAATTGTTACTTACTATTTATTAAATTGTTACTTACTATTTATTAAATTGTTACTTACTATTTTTTAAATTATTACTTACTATTTATTAAATTGTTACTTACTATTTAGTAAATTGTTACATACTATTTATTAAATTGTTACATACTATTTATCAAATTGTTACTTACTATTTATCAAATTGTTACTTACTATTTATCAAATTGTTACTTACTATTTATTAAATTGTTACATACTATTTATTAAATTGTTACTTACTATTTACTAAATTGTTACTTACTATTTATTAAATTATTACTTACCATGTATTAAATTGTTACTTACTATTTATTAAATTGTTACATACTATTTATTAAATTGTTACTTACAATTTATCAAATTGTTACTTACTATTTATCAAATTGTTACTTACTATTTATTAAATTGTTACTTACTATTTATTAAATTGTTACTTACTATTTATTAAATTATTACTTACTATTTATTAAATTGTTACTTACTCTTTATTAAATTGTTACTGTTTATTAAATTGTTACTTACTATTTATCAAATTGTTACTTTCTATTTATCAAATCGTTACTTACTATTTATCAAATTGTTACTAACTATTTATTAAAATGTTTCTTACTATTTATTAAATTGTTACTTACTATTTATTAAGTTGTTACTAACTATTAATTAAATTGTTACTATCTATTTATTAAATTGTTACTTACTATTTATTAAATTGTTACTTACTATTTATCAAATGGTTACTTACTATTTATCAAATGGTTACTTACTATTTATCAAATTGTTACTTACTATTTATCAAATTGTTACTTACTATTTATCAAATTGTTACTTACTATTTATCAAATTGTTACTTACTATTTATTAAATTGTTACATACTATTTATTAAATTGTTACTTACTATTTATTAAATTGTTACTTACTATTTATCAAATGGTTACTTACTATTTATCAAATGGTTACTTACTATTTATCAAATGGTTACTTACTATTTATCAAATTGTTACTTACTATTTATCAAATTGTTACTTACTATTTATCAAATTGTTACTTACTATTTATCAAATTGTTTCTTACTATTTATTAAATTGTTACTTACTATTTATTAAATTGTTACTTACTATGTATTATATTGTTACTTACTATTTATTAAAATGTTACACACTATTTATTAAATTGTTACTTACTATTTATTAAATTGTTACTTACTATTTATTAAATTGTTACTTACTATTTATTAAATTGTTACTTACTATTTATTAAATTGTTACTTATTATTTATTAAATTGACACTTACTATTTATTAAATTGCTACAAACTATTTATTAAATTGTTACTTACTATTTATTAAATTGTTACTTACTCTTTATTAAATTGTTACTGTTTATTAAATTGTTACTTACTATTTATCAAATGGTTACTTACTATTTATCAAATGGTTACTTACTATTTATTAAATTGTTAATTACTATTTATTAAATTGTTAATTACTATTTATTAATTTGTTACATACTATTTATTAAATTGTTACTTACTATTTATTAAATTGTTACTTGCTATTTATCAAATTGTTACTTACTATATATTAAATTGTTACTTACTATTTATTAAATTGTTACTTACTATTTATTAAATTGTTACTTACTATTTATTAAATTGTTACTTACTATTTATTAAATTGTTACATACTATTTATTAAATTGTTACTTTCTATTTATTAAATTGTTACTTACTATTTATTAAAACGTTTCTTACTATTTATTAAATTGTTACATACTATTTATTATGTTGTTACTTACTATTAATTAAATTGTTACTATCTATTTATTAAATTGTTACTTACTATTTATTAAATTGTTACTTACTATTTATCAAATGGTTACTTACTATTTATCAAATGGTTACTTACTATTTATTAAATTGTTACTTACTATTTATTAAATTGTTACTTACTATTTATTAAATTGTTACTTACTATTTATTAAATTGTTACTTACTATTTATTAAATTGTTACTATTTTTTAAATTGTTACTTACTATTTATTAAATTGTTACTTACTATGTATTAAATTGTTACTTACTATTTTTAAATTGTTACATACTATTTATTAAATTGTTACTTACAATTTATTAAATTGTTACTTACTATTTATTAAATTGTTACTTACTATTTATTAAATTGTTACTTACTATTTATTAAATTGTTACTTACTGTTTATTAAATTGTTACTTACTATTTATTAAATTGTTACTTATTATTTATTAAATTGTTTCTTACTATTTATTAAATTGTTACTTACTATTTATTAAATTGTTACTTACTATTTATTAAATTGTTACTTACTATTTATCAAATTGTTACTTACTATTTATTAAATTGTTACTTACTATTTATTAAATTGTTACTTACTATTTATTAAATTGTTACTTACTATTTATTAAATTGTTACTATTTTTTAAATTGTTACTTACTATTTATTAAATTGTTACTTACTATTTATTAAATTGTTACTTACTATTTATCAAATTGTTACTTACTATTTATCAAATTGTTACTTACTATTTATCAAATTGTTACTTACTATTTATCAAATTGTTACTTACTATTTATTAAATTGTTACTTACTATTTATTAAATTGTTACTTACTATTTATTAAATTGTTACTTACTATTTATTAAATTGTTACTTGCTATTTATCAAATTGTTACTTACTATATATTAAATTGTTACTTACTATTTATTAAATTGTTACTTACTATTTATTAAATTGTTACTTACTATTTATTAAATTGTTACTTACTATTTATTAAATTGTTACTTACTATTTATTAAATTGTTACTTACTATTTATTAAAACGTTTCTTACTATTTATTAAATTGTTACATACTATTTATTAAGTTGTTACTTACTATTAATTAAATTGTTACTATCTATTTATTAAATTGTTACTTACTATTTATTAAATTGTTACTTACTATTTATCAAATGGTTACTTACTATTTATCAAATGGTTACTTACTATTTATTAAATTGTTACTTACTATTTATTAAATTGTTACTTACTATTTATTAAATTGTTACTATTTTTTAAATTGTTACTTACTATTTATTAAATTGTTACTTACTATTTATTAAATTGTTACTTACTATTTATTAAATTGTTACTTACTATTTATTAAATTGTTACTTACTGTTTATTAAATTGTTACTTACTATTTATTAAATTGTTACTTATTATTTATTAAATTGTTTCTTACTATTTATTAAATTGTTACTTACTATTTATTAAATTGTTACTTACTATTTATTAAATTGTTACTTACTATTTATCAAATTGTTACTTACTATTTATTAAATTGTTACTTACTAGTTATTAAATTGTTACTATTTTTTAAATTGTTACTTACTATTTATTAAATTGTTACTTACTATTTATTAAATTGTTACTTACTCTTTATTAAATTGTTACTGTTTATTAAATTGGTACTTACTATTTATTAAATTGTTACTTACTACTTAGTAAATTGTTACTTACTATTTATTAAATTGTTACATACTATTTACTAAATTGTTTCATACTATTTATTAAATTGTTACCTACTATTTATTAAATTGTTACTCACTATTTATTAAATTGTTACTTACTATTTATTAATTTGTTACTTACTATTTATTAAATTGTTACTTACTCTTTATTAAATTGTTACTGATTATTAAATTGTTACTTACTATTTATTAAATTGTTACTTACTATTTAGTAAATTGTTACTTACTATTTATTAAATTGTTACATACTATTTATTAAATTGTTTCATACTATTTATTAAATTGTTACTTACTATTTATTAAATTGTTACTCACTATTTATTAAATTGTTACTTACTATTTATTAAATTGTTACTTACTATTTACTAAATTGTTACTTACTATTTATT
This sequence comes from Andrena chrysosceles, assembly GCA_963855975.1. Lineage (NCBI taxonomy): Eukaryota > Metazoa > Arthropoda > Insecta > Hymenoptera > Andrenidae > Andrena > Andrena chrysosceles. The sequence continues at coordinate 899,516 of CAWLCU010000486.1, forward strand.
AAATTATTACTTACTATGTATTAAATTGTTACTTACTATTTATTAAATTGTTACATACTATTTATTAAATTGTTACTTACAATTTATCAAATTGTTACTTACTATTTATCAAATTGTTACTTACTATTTATTAAATTGTTACTTACTATTTATTAAATTGTTACTTACTATTTATTAAATTATTACTTACTATTTATTAAATTGTTACTTACTATTTAGTAAATTGTTACTTACTATTTATTAAATTGTTACATACTATTTATCAAATTGTTACTTACTATTTATCAAATTGTTACTTACTATTTATCAAATTGTTACTTACTATTTATTAAATTGTTACATACTATTTATTAAATTGTTACTTACTATTTACTAAATTGTTACTTACTATTTACTAAATTATTACTTACCATGTATTAAATTGTTACTTACTATTTATTAAATTGTTACATACTATTTATTAAATTGTTACTTACAATTTATCAAATTGTTACTTACTATTTATCAAATTGTTACTTACTATTTATTAAATTGTTACTTACTATTTATTAAATTGTTACTTACTATTTATTAAATTATTACTTACTATTTATTAAATTGTTACTTACTCTTTATTAAATTGTTACTGTTTATTAAATTGTTACTTACTATTTATCAAATTGTTACTTTCTATTTATCAAATCGTTACTTACTATTTATCAAATTGTTACCAACTATTTATTAAAATGTTTCTTACTATTTATTAAATTGTTACTTACTATTTATTAAGTTGTTACTAACTATTAATTAAATTGTTACTATCTATTTATTAAATTGTTACTTACTATTTATTAAATTGTTACTTACTATTTATCAAATGGTTACTTACTATTTATCAAATGGTTACTTACTATTTATCAAATTGTTACTTACTATTTATCAAATTGTTACTTACTATTTATCAAATTGTTACTTACTATTTATCAAATTGTTACTTACTATTTATTAAATTGTTACATACTATTTATTAAATTGTTACTTACTATTTATTAAATTGTTACTTACTATTTATCAAATGGTTACTTATTATTTATCAAATGGTTACTTACTATTTATCAAATGGTTACTTACTATTTATCAAATTGTTACTTACTATTTATCAAATTGTTACTTACTATTTATCAAATTGTTACTTACTATTTATCAAATTGTTTCTTACTATTTATTAAATTGTTACTTACTATTTATTAAATTGTTACTTACTATGTATTATATTGTTACTTACTATTTATTAAAATGTTACACACTATTTATTAAATTGTTACTTACTATTTATTAAATTGTTACTTACTATTTATTAAATTGTTACTTACTATTTATTAAATTGTTACTTACTATTTATTAAATTGTTACTTATTATTTATTAAATTGACACTTACTATTTATTAAATTGCTACAAACTATTTATTAAATTGTTACTTACTATTTATTAAATTGTTACTTACTCTTTATTAAATTGTTACTGTTTATTAAATTGTTACTTACTATTTATCAAATGGTTACTTACTATTTATCAAATGGTTACTTACTATTTATTAAATTGTTAATTACTATTTATTAAATTGTTAATTACTATTTATTAAATTGTTACTTACTACATATTAAATTGCTACTTACTCTTTATTAAATTGCTACTCACTATTTATTAAATTGCTACTTACTATTTATTAAATTGTTACTTACTATTTATTAAATTGTTACTTACTATTTATTAAATTGTTACTTACTATTCATTAAATTGTTACTTACTATTTATTAAATTGCTACTTACTATTTATTAAATTGTTACTTACAATTTATTAAATTGCTACTTACTATTTATTAAATTGCTACTTACTATTTATTAAATTGCTACTTACTATTTATTAAATTGCTACTTACTATTTATTAAATTGTTTCCTACTATTTATTAAATTGTTACCTACTATTTATTAAATTGGTACCTACTATTTATTAAATTGTTACCTACTATTTATTAAATTGTTACCTACTATTTATTCAATTGTTACCTACTATTCATTAAATTGTTAAATACTATTTATTACATTGTTACCTACTATTTATTAAATTGCTACCTACTATTTATTAAATTGTTACCTACTATTTATCAAATTGTTACCTACTATTTTTTAAATTGTTACCTACTATTTATTAAATTGTTACCTACTATTTATTAAATTGCTACCTACTATTTATTAAATGGCTACTTACTATTTATTAAATTGCTACTTACTATTTATTAAATTGTTACCTACTATTTATTAAAATGTTACCTACTATTTATTAAATCGTTACCTACTATTTATTAAATTGCTACCTACTATTTATTAAATTGCTACCTACTATTTATTAAATTGTGACCTACTATTTATTAAATTGTTTCCAACTATTTATTAAATTGTTACCTACTATTTATTAAATTGTTACCTACTATATATTAAATTGTTTCCTACTATTTATTAAATTGTTACCTACTATTTATTAAATTGGTACCTACTATTTATTAAATTGTTACCTACTATTTATTCAATTGTTACCTACTATTTATTAAATTGTTACCTACTATTCATTAAATTGTTAAATACTATTTATTAAATTGTTACCTACTATTTATTAAATTGCTACCTACTATTTATTAAATTGTTACCTACTAATGATTAAATTGTTACCTACTATTTTTTAAATTGTTACCTACTATTTATTAAATTGTTACCTACAATTTATTAAATTGTTACCCACTATTTATTAAATTGTTACCTACTATTTATTAAATTGTTACCTACTATTTATTAAATTGTTACCTACTATTTATTAAATTGTTACCTACTATTTATTAAATTTTTACCTACTATTTATTAAATTGTTACCTACTATTTATTAAAATGTTACCTACTATTTATTAAATTGTTACCTACTATTTATTAATTTGTTACCTACTATTTATTAAATTGTTACGTACAATTTATTAAATTGTTACTTACTATTTATTAAATTGTTACTTACTATTTATTAAATTGTTACTTACTATTTATTAAATTGTTACTTACAATTTATTAAATTGTTACTTACTATTTATTAAATTGTTCCTTACTATTTATTAAATTGTTAATTACTATTTATTAAATTGTTAATTACTATTTATTAAATTGTTACTTACTATTTATTAAATTGCTACTTACTATTTATTAAATTGCTACTCACTATTTATTAAATTGCTACTTACTATTTATTAAATTGTTACTTACTATTTATTAAATTGTTACTTACTATTTATTAAATTGTTACTTACTATTCATTAAATTGTTACTTACTATTTATTAAATTGCTACTTACTATTTATTAAATTGCTACTTACTATTTATTAAATTGCTACTTACTATTTATTAAATTGCTTCTTAGTATTTATTAAATTGCTACTTACTATTTATTAAATTGCTACTTACTATTTATTAAATTGCTACTTACTATATATTAAATGGCTACTTACTATTTATTAAATTGTTACATACTATTTATTAAATGGCTACTTACTATTTATTAAATTGCTACTCACTATTTATTAAATTGCTACTTACTATTTATTAAATTGTTACTTACTATTTATTAAATTGTTACTTACTATCTATTAAATTGTTACTTACTATTGATTAAATTGTTAATTACTATTTATTAAATTGCTACTTACTATTTATTAAATTGTTACTTACTATTTATTAAATTGCTACCTACTATTTATTAAATTGTTACCTACTATTCATTAAATTGTTAAATACTATTTATTATATTGTTACCTACTATTTATTAAATTGCTACCTACTATTTATTAAATTGGTACCTACTATTTATTAAATTGTTACCTACTATTTATTAAATTGTTCCTTACTATTTATTAAATTGTTAATTACTATTTATTAAATTGTTAATTACTATTTATTAAATTGTTACTTACTATTTATTAAATTGCTACATGCTATTTATTAAATTGCTACTTACTATTAATTAAATTGCTACTTACTATTTATTAAATGGCTACTTACTATTTATTAAATTGTTACATACTATTTATTAAATGGCTACTTACTATTCATTAAATTGCTACTCACTATTTATTAAATTGCTACTTACTATTTATTAAATTGCTACTTACAATTTATTAAATTGCTACTTACTATTTATTAAATTGCTACTTACTATTTATTAAATTGCTACTTACTATTTATTAAATTGCTACTTACTATTTATTAAATTGCTTCTTACTATTTATTAAATTGCTACTTACTATTTATTAAATTGCTACTTACTATTTATTAAATTGCTACTTACTATTTATTAAATGGCTACTTACTATTTATTAAATTGTTACTTACTATTTATTAAATTGTTACCTACTATTTATTAAATTGTTACCTACTGTTTATTAAAATGTTACCTACTATTTATTAAATTGTTACCTACTATTTATTAAATTGCTACTTACTATTTATTAAATTGCTACTTACTATATATTAAATGGCTACTTACTATTTATTAAATTGTTACATACTATTTATTAAATGGCTACTTACTATTTATTAAATTGCTACTCACTATTTATTAAATTGCTACTTACTATTTATTAAATTGTTACTTACTATTTATTAAATTGTTACTTACTATCTATTAAATTGTTACTTACTATTGATTAAATTGTTAATTACTATTTATTAAATTGCTACTTACTATTTATTAAATTGTTACTTACTATTTATTAAATTGCTACCTACTATTTATTAAATTGTTACCTACTATTCATTAAATTGTTAAATACTATTTATTATATTGTTACCTACTATTTATTAAATTGCTACCTACTATTTATTAAATTGGTACCTACTATTTATTAAATTGTTACCTACTATTTATTAAATTGTTCCTTACTATTTATTAAATTGTTAATTACTATTTATTAAATTGTTAATTACTATTTATTAAATTGTTACTTACTATTTATTAAATTGCTACTTACTATTTATTAAATTGCTACTTACAATTTATTAAATTGCTACTTACTATTTATTAAATTGCTACTTACTATTTATTAAATTGCTACTTACTATTTATTAAATTGCTACTTACTATTTATTAAATTGCTTCTTACTATTTATTAAATTGCTACTTACTATTTATTAAATTGCTACTTACTATTAATTAAATTGCTACTTACTATTTATTAAATGGCTACTTACTATTTATTAAATTGTTACATACTATTTATTAAATGGCTACTTACTATTTATTAAATTGCTACTCACTATTTATTAAATTGCTACTTACTATTTATTAAATTGCTACTTACAATTTATTAAATTGCTACTTACTATTTATTAAATTGCTACTTACTATTTATTAAATTGCTACTTACTATTTATTAAATTGCTACTTACTATTTATTAAATTGCTTCTTACTATTTATTAAATTGCTACTTACTATTTATTAAATTGCTACTTACTATTTATTAAATTGCTACATACTATTTATTAAATGGCTACTTATTATTTATTAAATTGTTACTTACTATTTATTAAATTGTTACCAACTATTTATTAAATTGTTACCTACTGTTTATTAAAATGTTACCTACTATTTATTAAATTGTTACCTACTATTTATTAAATTGCTACCTACTATTTATTAAATTGCTACCTACTATTTATTAAATGGCTACTTACTATTTATTAAATTGTTACCTACTATTTTTTAAAATGTTACCTACTATTTATTAAATCGTTACCTACTATTTATTAAATTGCTACCTACTATTTATTAAATTGCTACCTACTATTTATTAAATTGTTACCTACTATTTATTAAATTGTTTCCAACTATTTATTAAATTGTTACCTACTATTTATTAAATTGTTACCTACTATTTATTAAATTGTTTCCTACTATTTATTAAATTGTTACATACTATTTATTAAATTGTTACCTACTATTTATTAAATTGTTACCTACTATTTACTAAATTGTTACCTACTATATATTAAATTGTTACTTACTATTTATTAAATTGTTAAATACTATTTATTAAATTGTTAATTACTATTTATTAAATTGTTACTTACAATTTATTAAATTGCTACTTACTATTTATTAAATTGCTACTCACTATTTATTAAATTGCTACTTACTATTTATTAAATTGTTACTTACTATTTATTAAATTGTTACTTTCTATTTATTAAATTGTTACTTACTATTTAATAAATTGCTACTTACTATTTATTAAATTGCTACTTACAATTTATTCAATTGCTACTTACTATTTATTAAATTGCTACTTACTATTTATTAAATTGCTACTTACTATTTATTAAATTGCTACTTACTATTTATTAAATTGCTACCTACTATTTATTAAATTGCTACCTACTATTTATTAAATTGTTACCTACTATTTATTAAATTGTTTCCAACTATTTATTAAATTGTTACCTACTATTTATTAAATTGTTACGTACTATTTATTAAATTCTTACCTACTATTTATTAAATTGTTACCTAGTATTTATTAAATTGTTACCTACTATTTATTAAATTGTTACCTACTATTTATTAAATTGTTACCTACTATTTATTAAATTGTTGCATACAATTTATTAAATTGTTACTTACTATTTATTAAATTGTTACTTACTATTTATTAAATTGTTACTTACTATTTAATAAATTGCTACTTACTCTTTATTAAATTGCTACTTACAATTTATTCAATTGCTACTTACTATTTATTAAATTGTTAATTACTATTCATTAAATTGTTACTTACTATTTACTAAATTGCTACTTACTATTTATTAAATTGCTACTTACTATTTATTAAATTGCTACTTACTATTTATTAAATTGCTACTTACTATTTATTAAATTGCTACTTACTATTTATTAAATTGCTTCTTACTATTTATTAAATTGCTACTTACTATTTATTAAATTGCTACTTACTATTTATTAAATTGCTACTTACTATTTATTAAATGGCTACTTATTATTTATTAAATTGTTACTTACTATTTATTAAATTGTTACTTACTATTTATAAAATTGTTACCCACTATTTTTAAATTGTTACCTACTATTTATTAAATTGTTACATACTATTTATTAAATTGTTACCTACTATTTATTAAATTGTTACCTAATATTTATTAAATTGTTACCTACTATTTATTCAATTGTTACCTACTGTTTATTAAAATGTTACCTACTATTTATTAAATTGTTACCTACTATTTATTAAATTGCTACCTACTATTTATTAAATTGCTACGTACTATTTATTAAATGGCTACTTACTATTTATTAAATTGTTACTTACTATTTATTAAATTGTTACTTACAATTTATTAAATTGTTACCCACTATTTATTAAATTGTTACCTACTATTTATTAAATTGTTACATACTATTTATTAAATTGTTATCTACTATTTATTAAATTGTTAACTACTATTTATTAAATTGTTACCTACCATTTATTAAATTGTTACATACTATTTATTAAATTGTCACCTACTATTCATTAAATTGTTACCTACTATTTATTAAATTGTTACATACAATTTATTAAATTGTTACTTACTATTTATTAAATTGTTACTTACTATTTATTAAATTGCTACTCACTATTTATTAAATTGCTACTTACTATTTATTAAATTGTTACTTACTATTTATTAAATTGTTACTTACTATTTATTAAATTGTTACTTACTATTCATTAAATTGTTACTTACTATTTATTAAATTGCTACTTACTATTTATTAAATTGCTACTTACAATTTATTAAATTGCTACTTATTATTTATTTAATTGCTACTTACTATTTATTAAATTGCTACTTACTATTTATTAAATTGCTACTTACTATTTATTAAATTGCTTCTTACTATTTACTAAATTGCTACTTACTATTTATTAAATTGCTTCTTACTATTTATTAAATTGCTACTTACTATATATTGAATGGCTACTTACTATTTATTAAATTGTTACATACTATTTATTAAATGGCTACTTACTATTTATTAAATTGCTACTCACTATTTATTAAATTGCTACTTACTATTTATTAAATTGTTACTTACTATTTATTAAATTGTTAATTACTATTTATTAAATTGTTACTTACTATTCATTAAATTGTTAATTACTATTTATTAAACTGCTACTTACTATTTATTAAATTGTTACTTACTATTTATTAAATTGCTACCTAGTATTTATTAAATTGTTACCTACTATTTATTAAATTGTTACCTACTATTTATTAAATTGTTACCTACTATTTATTAAATTGTTGCATACAATTTATTAAATTGTTAATTACTATTTATTAAATTGCTTCTTACTATTTATTAAATTGCTACTTACTATTTATTAAATTGCTACTTACTATTTATTAAATTGCTACTTACTATTTATTAAATTGCTTCTTACTATTTATTAAATTGCTACTTACTATTTATTAAATTGCTACTTACTATTTATTAAATTGCTACTTACTATTTATTAAATTGCTTCTTACTATTTATTAAATTGCTACTTACTATTTATTAAATTGCTACTTACTATTAATTAAATTGCTACTTACTATTTATTAAATGGCTACTTACTATTTATTAAATTGTTACATACTATTTATTAAATGGCTACTTACTATTTATTAAATTGCTACTCACTATTTATTAAATTGCTACTTACTATTTATTAAATTGCTACTTACAATTTATTAAATTGCTACTTACTATTTATTAAATTGCTACTTACTATTTATTAAATTGCTACTTACTATTTATTAAATTGCTTCTTACTATTTATTAAATTGCTACTTACTATTTATTAAATTGCTACTTACTATTTATTAAATTGCTACTTACTATTTATTAAATGGCTACTTACTATTTATTAAATTGTTACCTACTATTTTTTAAAATGTTACCTACTATTTATTAAATCGATACCTACTATTTATTAAATTGCTACCTACTATTTATTAAATTGCTACCTACTATTTATTAAATTGTTACCTACTATTTATTAAATTGTTTCCAACTATTTATTAAATTGTTACCTACTATTTATTAAATTGTTACCTACTATTTATTAAATTGTTTCCTACTATTTATTAAATTGTTACATACTATTTATTAAATTGTTACCTACTATTTATTAAATTGTTACCTACTATTTACTAAATTGTTACCTACTATATATTAAATTGTTACCTTCTGTTTATTAAAATGTTACCTACTATTTATTAAATTGTTACCTACTATTTATTAAATTGTTACCTACTATTTATTAAATTGTTACCTACTATTTATTAAATTGCTACCTACTATTTATTAAATTGCTACCTACTATTTATTAAATGGCTACTTACTATTTATTAAATTGTTACTTACTATTTATTAAATTGTTACTTACTATTTATTAAATTGTTACTTACTATTTATTAAATTTTTACTTACTATTTATTAAATTGTTAATTACTATTCATTAAATTGTTACTTACTATTTACTAAATTGCTACTTACTATTTATTAAATTGCTACTCACTATTTATTAAATTGCTACTTACTATTTATTAAATTGTTACTTACTATTTATTAAATTGTTACTTACTATTTATTAAATTGTTACTTACTATTCATTAAATTGTTACTTACTATTTATTAAATTGCTACTTACTATTTATTAAATTGCTACTCACTATTTATTAAATTGCTACTTACTATTTATTAAATTGTTACTTACTATTTATTAAATTGCTACCTACTATTTATTAAATTGTTACCTACTATTTATTAAATTGTTACATACTATTTATTAAATTGTTACCTACTATTCATTAAATTGTTACCTACTATTTATTAAATTGTTACATACAATTTATTAAATTGTTACTTACTATTTATTAAATTGTTACTTACTATTTATTAAATTGCTACTCACTATTTATTAAATTGCTACTTACTATTTATTAAATTGTTACTTACTATTTATTAAATTGTTACTTACTATTTATTAAATTGTTACTTACTATTCATTAAATTGTTACTTACTATTTATTAAATTGCTACATACTATTTATTAAATTGCTACTTACAATTTATTAAATTGCTACTTACTATTTATTAAATTGCTACTTACTATTTATTAAATTGCTACTTACTATTTATTAAATTGCTACTTACTATTTATTAAATTGCTTCTTACTATTTACTAAATTGCTACTTACTATTTATTAAATTGCTACTTACTATTTATTAAATTGCTACTTACTATATATTAAATGGCTACTTACTATTTATTAAATTGTTACATACTATTTATTAAATGGCTACTTACTATTTATTAAATTGCTACTCACTATTTATTAAATTGCTACTTACTATTTATTAAATTGTTACTTACTATTTATTAAATTGTTAATTACTATTTATTAAATTGTTACTTACTATTCATTAAATTGTTAATTACTATTTATTAAATTGCTACTTACTATTTATTAAATTGTTACTTACTATTTATTAAATTGCTACCTAGTATTTATTAAATTGTTACCTACTATTTATTAAATTGTTACCTACTATTTATTAAATTGTTACCTACTATTTATTAAATTGTTGCATACAATTTATTAAATTGTTAATTACTATTTATTAAATTGCTTCTTACTCTTTATTAAATTGCTACTTACTATTTATTAAATTGCTACTTACTATTTATTAAATTGCTACTTACTATTTATTAAATTGCTTCTTACTATTTATTAAATTGCTACTTACTATTTATTAAATTGCTACTTACTATTTATTAAATTGCTACTTACTATTTATTAAATTGCTTCTTACTATTTATTAAATTGCTACTTACTATTTATTAAATTGCTACTTACTATTAATTAAATTGCTACTTACTATTTATTAAATGGCTACTTACTATTTATTAAATTGTTACATACTATTTATTAAATGGCTACTTACTATTTATTAAATTGCTACTCACTATTTATTAAATTGCTACTTACTATTTATTAAATTGCTACTTACAATTTATTAAATTGCTACTTACTATTTATTAAATTGCTACTTACTATTTATTAAATTGCTACTTACTATTTATTAAATTGCTACTTACTATTTATTAAATTGCTTCTTACTATTTATTAAATTGCTACTTACTATTTATTAAATTGCTACTCACTATTTATTAAATTGCTACTTACTATTTATTAAATTGCTACTTACTATTTATTAAATGGCTACTTATTATTTATTAAATTGTTACTTACTATTTATTAAATTGTTACCTACTATTTATTAAATTGTTACCAACTGTTTATTAAAATGTTACCTACTATTTATTAAACTGTTACCTACTATTTATTAAATTGCTACCTACTATTTATTAAATTGTTACCTACTATTTATTAAATGGCTACTTACTATTTATTAAATTGTTACCTACTATTTTTTAAAATGTTACCTACTATTTATTAAATCGTTACCTACTATTTATTAAATTGCTACCTACTATTTATTAAATTGCTACCTACTATTTATTAAATTGTTACCTACTATTTATTAAATTGTTTCCAACTATTTATTAAATTGTTACCTACTATTTATTAAATTGTTACCTACTATTTATTAAATTGTTTCCTACTATTTATTAAATTGTTACATACTATTTATTAAATTGTTACCTACTATTTATTAAATTGTTACCTACTATTTACTAAATTGTTACCTACTATATATTAAATTGTTACCTTCTGTTTATTAAAATGTTACCTACTATTTATTAAATTCTTACCTACTATTTATTAAATTGTTACCTACTATTTATTAAATTGTTACCTACTATTTATTAAATTGCTACCTACTATTTATTAAATTGCTACCTACTATTTATTAAATGGCTACTTACTATTTATTAAATTGTTACTTACTATTTATTAAATTGTTACTTACTATTTATTAAATTGTTACTTACTATTTATTAAATTTTTACTTACTATTTATTAAATTGTTAATTACTATTCAGTAAATTGTTACTTACTATTTACTAAATTGCTACTTACTATTTATTAAATTGCTACTCACTATTTATTAAATTGCTACTTACTATTTATTAAATTGTTACATACTATTTATTAAATTGTTACTTACTATTTATTAAATTGTTACTTACTATTCATTAAATTGTTAATTACTATTTATTAAATTGCTACTTACTATTTATTAAATTGCTACTCACTATTTATTAAATTGCTACTTACTATTTATTAAATTGTTACTTACTATTTATTAAATTGCTACCTACTATTTATTAAATTGTTACCTACTATTTATTAAATTGTTTCCAACTATTTATTAAATTGTTACCTACTATTTATTAAATTGTTTCCAACTATTTATTAAATTGTTACCTACTATTTATTAAATTGTTACGTACTATTTATTAAATTGTTACCTATTGTTTATTAAATTGTTACCTAGTATTTATTAAATTGTTACCTACAATTTATTAAATTGTTACCTACTATTTATTAAATTGTTACCTACTATTTATTAAATTGTTACATACAATTTATTAAATTGTTACTTACAATTTATTAAATTGTTACTTACTATTTATTAAATTGTTACTTAATATTTATTAAATTGTTACTTACTATTTATTAAATTGTTTCTTACTATTTATTAAATTGTTAATTACTATTTATTAAATTGTTAATTACTATTTATTAAATTGTTACTTACAATTTATTAAATTGATACTTACTATTTATTAAATTGCTACTCACTATTTATTAAATTGCTACTTACTATTTATTAAATTGTTACTTACTATTTATTAAATTGTTACTTACTATTTATTAAATTGTTACTTACTATTTAATAAATTGCTACTTACTATTTATTAAATTGCTACTTACAATTTATTCAATTGCTACTTACTATTTATTAAATTGCTACTTACTATTTATTAAATTGCTACTTACTATTTATTAAATTGCTACTTACTATTTATTAAATTGCTACCTACTATTTATTAAATTGCTACCTACTATTTATTAAATTGTTACCTACTATTTATTAAATTGTTACATACTATTTATTAAATTGTTACCTACTATTTATTAAATTGTTACCTACTATTTATTAAATTGTTACCTACTATATATTAAATTGTTACCTTCTGTTTATTAAAATGTAACCTACTATTTATTAAATTGTTACCTACTATTTATTAAATTATTACCTACTATTTATTAAATTGTTACCTACTATTTATTAAATTGCTACCTACTATTTATTAAATTGCTACCTACTATTTATTAAATGGCTACTTACTATTTATTAAATTGTTACTTACTATTTATTAAATTGCTTCTTACTATTTATTAAATGGCTACTTATTCTTTATTAAATTGTTACTTACTATTTATTAAATTGTTACTTACTATTTATTAAATTGTTACATACTATTTATTAAATTGTTACCTACTATTTATTAAATTGTTACCTACTATATATTAAATTGTTACCTTCTGTTTATTAAAATGTAACCTACTATTTATTAAATTGTTACCTACTATTTATTAAATTGTTACTTACTATTTATTAAATTGCTACTTACTATTTATTAAATTGCTACTTACAATTTATTAAATTGCTACTTACTATTTATTAAATTGCTACTTACTATTTATTAAATTGCTACTTACTATTTATTAAATCGCTACTTACTATTTATTAAATTGCTTCTTACTATTTATTAAATTGCTACTTACTATTTATTAAATTGCTACTTACTATTTATTAAATTGCTACTTACTATTTATTAAATTGCTACTTACTATTTATTAAATTGCTACTTACTATATATTAAATGGCTACTTACTATTTATTAAATTGTTACATACTATTTATTAAATGGCTACTTACTATTTATCAAATTGTTACTTACTATTTATTAAATTGTTACTTACTATTTATTAAATTGTTACTTACTATTTATTAAATTTTTACTTACTATTTATTAAATTGTTAATTACTATTTATTAAATTGCTACTTACAATTTATTAAATTGCTACTTACTATTTATTAAATTGCTACTTACTATTTATTAAATTGCTACTTACTATTTATTAAATTGCTTCTTACTATTTACTAAATTGCTACTTACTACTTATTAAATTGCTACTTACTATTTATTAAATTGCTACTTACTATATATTAAATGGCTACTTACTATTTATTAAATTGTTACTTACTATTTATTAAATTGCTACTCACTATTTATTAAATTGCTACCTACTATTTATTAAATGGCTACTTACTATTTATTAAATTGCTTCTTACTATTTATTAAATTGCTACTTACTATTTATTAAATTGCTACTTACTATTTATTAAATTGCTTCTTACTATTTATTAAATTGCTACTTACTATTTATTAAATTGCTACTTACTATTAATTAAATTGCTACTTACTATTTATTAAATGGCTACTTACTATTTATTAAATTGTTACATACTATTTATTAAATGGCTACTTACTATTTATTAAATTGCTACTCACTATTTATTAAATTGCTACTTACTATTTATTAAATTGCTACTTACAATTTATTAAATTGCTACTTACTATTTATTAAATTGCTACTTACTATTTATTAAATTGCTACTTACTATTTATTAAATTGCTTCTTACTATTTATTAAATTGCTACCTACTATTTATTAAATTGCTACCTACTATTTATTAAATGGCTACTTACTATTTATTAAATTGTTACCTACTATTTTTTAAAATGTTACCTACTATTTATTAAATCGATACCTACTATTTATTAAATTGCTACCTACTATTTATTAAATTGCTACCTACTATTTATTAAATTGTTACCTACTATTTATTAAATTGTTTCCAACTATTTATTAAATTGTTACCTACTATTTATTAAATTGTTACCTACTATTTATTAAATTGTTTCCTACTATTTATTAAATTGTTACATACTATTTATTAAATTGTTACCTACTATTTATTAAATTGTTACCTACTATTTACTAAATTGTTACCTACTATATATTAAATTGTTACCTTCTGTTTATTAAAATGTTACCTACTATTTATTAAATTGTTACCTACTATTTATTAAATTGTTACCTACTATTTATTAAATTGTTACCTACTATTTATTAAATTGCTACCTACTATTTATTAAATTGCTACCTACTATTTATTAAATGGCTACTTACTATTTATTAAATTGTTACTTACTATTTATTAAATTGTTACTTACTATTTATTAAATTGTTACTTACTATTTATTAAATTTTTACTTACTATTTATTAAATTGTTAATTACTATTCATTAAATTGTTACTTACTATTTACTAAATTGCTACTTACTATTTATTAAATTGCTACTCACTATTTATTAAATTGCTACTTACTATTTATTAAATTGTTACTTACTATTTATTAAATTGTTACTTACTATTTATTAAATTGTTACTTACTATTCATTAAATTGTTACTTACTATTTATTAAATTGCTACTTACTATTTATTAAATTGCTACTCACTATTTATTAAATTGCTACTTACTATTTATTAAATTGTTACTTACTATTTATTAAATTGCTACCTACTATTTATTAAATTGTTACCTACTATTTATTAAATTGTTACATACTATTTATTAAATTGTTACCTACTATTCATTAAATTGTTACCTACTATTTATTAAATTGTTACATACAATTTATTAAATTGTTACTTACTATTTATTAAATTGTTACTTACTATTTATTAAATTGCTACTCACTATTTATTAAATTGCTACTTACTATTTATTAAATTGTTACTTACTATTTATTAAATTGTTACTTACTATTTATTAAATTGTTACTTACTATTCATTAAATTGTTACTTACTATTTATTAAATTGCTACATACTATTTATTAAATTGCTACTTACAATTTATTAAATTGCTACTTACTATTTATTAAATTGCTACTTACTATTTATTAAATTGCTACTTACTATTTATTAAATTGCTACTTACTATTTATTAAATTGCTTCTTACTATTTACTAAATTGCTACTTACTATTTATTAAATTGCTACTTACTATTTATTAAATTGCTACTTACTATATATTAAATGGCTACTTACTATTTATTAAATTGTTACATACTATTTATTAAATGGCTACTTACTATTTATTAAATTGCTACTCACTATTTATTAAATTGCTACTTACTATTTATTAAATTGTTACTTACTATTTATTAAATTGTTAATTACTATTTATTAAATTGTTACTTACTATTCATTAAATTGTTAATTACTATTTATTAAATTGCTACTTACTATTTATTAAATTGTTACTTACTATTTATTAAATTGCTACCTAGTATTTATTAAATTGTTACCTACTATTTATTAAATTGTTACCTACTATTTATTAAATTGTTACCTACTATTTATTAAATTGTTGCATACAATTTATTAAATTGTTAATTACTATTTATTAAATTGCTTCTTACTCTTTATTAAATTGCTACTTACTATTTATTAAATTGCTACTTACTATTTATTAAATTGCTACTTACTATTTATTAAATTGCTTCTTACTATTTATTAAATTGCTACTTACTATTTATTAAATTGCTACTTACTATTTATTAAATTGCTACTTACTATTTATTAAATTGCTTCTTACTATTTATTAAATTGCTACTTACTATTTATTAAATTGCTACTTACTATTAATTAAATTGCTACTTACTATTTATTAAATGGCTACTTACTATTTATTAAATTGTTACATACTATTTATTAAATGGCTACTTACTATTTATTAAATTGCTACTCACTATTTATTAAATTGCTACTTACTATTTATTAAATTGCTACTTACAATTTATTAAATTGCTACTTACTATTTATTAAATTGCTACTTACTATTTATTAAATTGCTACTTACTATTTATTAAATTGCTACTTACTATTTATTAAATTGCTTCTTACTATTTATTAAATTGCTACTTACTATTTATTAAATTGCTACTCACTATTTATTAAATTGCTACTTACTATTTATTAAATTGCTACTTACTATTTATTAAATGGCTACTTATTATTTATTAAATTGTTACTTACTATTTATTAAATTGTTACCTACTATTTATTAAATTGTTACCAACTGTTTATTAAAATGTTACCTACTATTTATTAAATTGTTACCTACTATTTATTAAATTGCTACCTACTATTTATTAAATTGTTACCTACTATTTATTAAATGGCTACTTACTATTTATTAAATTGTTACCTACTATTTTTTAAAATGTTACCTACTATTTATTAAATCGTTACCTACTATTTATTAAATTGCTACCTACTTTTTATTAAATTGCTACCTACTATTTATTAAATTGTTACCTACTATTTATTAAATTGTTTCCAACTATTTATTAAATTGTTACCTACTATTTATTAAATTGTTACCTACTATTTATTAAATTGTTTCCTACTATTTATTAAATTGTTACATACTATTTATTAAATTGTTACCTACTATTTATTAAATTGTTACCTACTATTTACTAAATTGTTACCTACTATATATTAAATTGTTACCTTCTGTTTATTAAAATGTTACCTACTATTTATTAAATTCTTACCTACTATTTATTAAATTGTTACCTACTATTTATTAAATTGTTACCTACTATTTATTAAATTGCTACCTACTATTTATTAAATTGCTACCTACTATTTATTAAATGGCTACTTACTATTTATTAAATTGTTACTTACTATTTATTAAATTGTTACTTACTATTTATTAAATTGTTACTTACTATTTATTAAATTTTTACTTACTATTTATTAAATTGTTAATTACTATTCAGTAAATTGTTACTTACTATTTACTAAATTGCTACTTACTATTTATTAAATTGCTACTCACTATTTATTAAATTGCTACTTACTATTTATTAAATTGTTACATACTATTTATTAAATTGTTACTTACTATTTATTAAATTGTTACTTACTATTCATTAAATTGTTAATTACTATTTATTAAATTGCTACTTACTATTTATTAAATTGCTACTCACTATTTATTAAATTGCTACTTACTATTTATTAAATTGTTACTTACTATTTATTAAATTGCTACCTACTATTTATTAAATTGTTACCTACTATTTATTAAATTGTTTCCAACTATTTATTAAATTGTTACCTACTATTTATTAAATTGTTTCCAACTATTTATTAAATTGTTACCTACTATTTATTAAATTGTTACGTACTATTTATTAAATTGTTACCTATTGTTTATTAAATTGTTACCTAGTATTTATTAAATTGTTACCTACAATTTATTAAATTGTTACCTACTATTTATTAAATTGTTACCTACTATTTATTAAATTGTTACATACAATTTATTAAATTGTTACTTACAATTTATTAAATTGTTACTTACTATTTATTAAATTGTTACTTAATATTTATTAAATTGTTACTTACTATTTATTAAATTGTTTCTTACTATTTATTAAATTGTTAATTACTATTTATTAAATTGTTAATTACTATTTATTAAATTGTTACTTACAATTTATTAAATTGATACTTACTATTTATTAAATTGCTACTCACTATTTATTAAATTGCTACTTACTATTTATTAAATTGTTACTTACTATTTATTAAATTGTTACTTACTATTTATTAAATTGTTACTTACTATTTAATAAATTGCTACTTACTATTTATTAAATTGCTACTTACAATTTATTCAATTGCTACTTACTATTTATTAAATTGCTACTTACTATTTATTAAATTGCTACTTACTATTTATTAAATTGCTACTTACTATTTATTAAATTGCTACCTACTATTTATTAAATTGCTACCTACTATTTATTAAATTGTTACCTACTATTTATTAAATTGTTTCCAACTATTTATTAAATTGTTACCTACTATTTATTAAATTGTTACGTACTATTTATTAAATTGTTACCTACTATTTATTAAATTGTTACCTAGTATTTATTAAATTGTTACCTACTATTTATTAAATTGTTACCTACTATTTATTAAATTGTTACCTACTATTTATTAAATTGTTGCATACAATTTATTAAATTGTTACTTACTATTTATTAAATTGTTATTTACTATTTATTAAATTGTTACTTAATATTTATTAAATTGTTACTTACTATTTATTAAATTGTTACTTACTATTTATTAAATTGTTAATTACTATTTATTAAATTGTTAATTACTATTTATTAAATTGTTACTTACAATTTATTAAATTGCTACTTACTATTTATTAAATTGCTACTCACTATTTATTAAATTGCTACTTACTATTTATTAAATTGTTACTTACTATTTATGAAATTGTTACTTACTATTTATTAAATTGTTACTTACTATTTATTAAATTGCTACTTACTATTTATTAAATTGCTACTTACAATTTATTAAATTGCTACTTACTATTTATTAAATTGCTACTTACTATTTATTAAATTGCTACTTACTATTTATTAAATTGCTACTTACTATTTATTAAATTGCTTCTTACTATTTATTAAATTGCTACTTACTATTTATTAAATTGCTACTTACTATTTATTAAATTGCTACTTACTATTTATTAAATGGCTACTTATTATTTATTAAATTGTTACTTACTATTTATTAAATTGTTACTTACTATTTATTAAATTATTACCCACTATTTTTAAATTGTTACCTACTATTTATTAAATTGTTACATACTATTTATTAAATTGTTACCTACTATTTATTAAATTGTTGCCTAATATTTATTAAATTGTTACCTACTATTTATTAAATTGTTACCTACTGTTTATTAAAATGTTACCTACTATTTATTAAATTGTTACCTACTATTTATTAAATTGTTATCTACTATTTATTAAATTGTTAACTACTATTTATTAAATTGTTACCTACTATTTATTAAATTGTTACATACTATTTATTAAATTGTTACCTACTATTCATTAAATTGTTACCTACTATTTATTAAATTGTTACATACAATTTATTAAATTGTTACTTACTATTTATTAAATTGTTACTTACTATTTATTAAATTGCTACTCACTATTTATTAAATTGCTACTTACTATTTATTAAATTGCTACTTACTATAAATTAAATGGCTACTTACTATTTATTAAATTGTTACTTACTATTTATTAAATTGCTACTCACTATTTATTAAATTGCTACCTACTATTTATTAAATTGTTACCTACTATTTATTAAATTGTTTCTAACTATTTATTAAATTGTTACCTACTATTTATTATATTGTTACGTGCTATTTATTAAATTGTCACTTACTGTTTATTAAATTGTTACCTAGTATTTATTAAATTGTTACCTTCTATTTATTAAATTGTTACCTACTATTTATTAAATTGTTACCTACTATTTATTAAATTGTTACATACAATTTATTAAATTGTTACTTACTATTTATTAAATTGTTACTTAATATTTATTAAATTGTTACTTACTATTTATTAAATTGTTTCATACTATTTATTAAATTGTTAATTACTATTTATTAAATTGTTAATTACTATTTATTAAATTGTTACTTACAATTTATTAAATTGCTACTTACTATTTATTAAATTGCTACTCACTATTTATTAAATTGCTACTTACAATTTATTAAATTGCTACTTACTATTTATTAAATTGCTACTTACTATTTATTAAATTGCTACCTACTATTTATTAAATTGCTACCTACTATTTATTAAATTGTTACCTACTATTTATTAAATTGTTACGTACTATTTATTAAATTGTTACCTACTATTTATTAAATTGTTACCTAGTATTTATTAAATTGTTACCTACTATTTATTAAATTGTTACCTACTATTTATTAAATTGTTACCTACTATTTATTAAATTGTTGCATACAATTTATTAAATTGTTACTTACTATTTATTAAATTGTTATTTACTATTTATTAAATTGTTACTTAATATTTATTAAATTGTTACTTACTATTTATTAAATTGTTACTTACTATTTATTAAATTGTTAATTACTATTTATTAAATTGTTACATACTATTTATTAAATTGTTACCTACTATTTATTAAATTGTTACCTACTATTTATTAAATTGTTACCTACTATATATTAAATTGTTACCTTCTGTTTATTAAAATGTAACCTACTATTTATTAAATTGTTACCTACTATTTATTAAATTGTTACTTACTATTTATTAAATTGCTACTTACTATTTATTAAATTGCTACTTACAATTTATTAAATTGCTACTTACTATTTATTAAATTGCTACTTACTATTTATTAAATTGCTACTTACTATTTATTAAATCGCTACTTACTATTTATTAAATTGCTTCTTACTATTTATTAAATTGCTACTTACTATTTATTAAATTGCTACTTACTATTTATTAAATTGCTACTTACTATTTATTAAATTGCTACTTACTATTTATTAAATTGCTACTTACTATATATTAAATGGCTACTTACTATTTATTAAATTGTTACATACTATTTATTAAATGGCTACTTACTATTTATCAAATTGTTACTTACTATTTATTAAATTGTTACTTACTATTTATTAAATTGTTACTTACTATTTATTAAATTTTTACTTACTATTTATTAAATTGTTAATTACTATTTATTAAATTGCTACTTACAATTTATTAAATTGCTACTTACTATTTATTAAATTGCTACTTACTATTTATTAAATTGCTACTTACTATTTATTAAATTGCTTCTTACTATTTACTAAATTGCTACTTACTACTTATTAAATTGCTACTTACTATGTATTAAATTGCTACTTACTATATATTAAATGGCTACTTACTATTTATTAAATTGTTACTTACTATTTATTAAATTGCTACTCACTATTTATTAAATTGCTACCTACTATTTATTAAATGGCTACTTACTATTTATTAAATTGTTACTTACTATTTATTAAATTGTTACTTACTATTTATTAAATTGTTACTTACTATTTATTAAATTTTTACTTACTATTTATTAAATTGTTAATTACTAATTATTAAATTGCTACTTACAATTTATTAAATTGCTACTTACTATTTATTAAATTGCTACTTACTATTTATTAAATTGCTACTTACTATTTATTAAATTGCTTCTTACTATTTACTAAATTGCTACTTACTACTTATTAAATTGCTACTTACTATTTATTAAATTGCTACTTACTATATATTAAATGGCTACTTACTATTTATTAAATTGTTACTTACTATTTATTAAATTGCTACTCACTATTTATTAAATTGCTACCTACTATTTATTAAATTGTTACCTACTATTTATTAAATTGTTTCTAACTATTTATTAAATTGTTACCTACTATTTATTATATTGTTACGTGCTATTTATTAAATTGTCACTTACTGTTTATTAAATTGTTACCTAGTATTTATTAAATTGTTACCTTCTATTTATTAAATTGTTACCTACTATTTATTAAATTGTTACCTACTATTTATTAAATTGTTACATACAATTTATTAAATTGTTACTTACTATTTATTAAATTGTTACTTAATATTTATTAAATTGTTACTTACTATTTATTAAATTGTTTCATACTATTTATTAAATTGTTAATTACTATTTATTAAATTGTTAATTACTATTTATTAAATTCTTACTTACAATTTATTAAATTGCTACGTACTATTTATTAAATTGCTACTCACTATTTATTAAATTGCTACTTACAATTTATTAAATTGCTACTTACTATTTATTAAATTGCTACTTACTATTTATTAAATTGCTACCTACTATTTATTAAATTGCTACCTACTATTTATTAAATTGTTACCTACTATTTATTAAATTGTTTCCAACTATTTATTAAATTGTTACCTACTATTTATTAAATTGTTACGTACTATTTATTAAATTGTTACCTACTATTTATTAAATTGTTAGCTACTATTTATTATATTGTTACGTACTATTTATTAAATTGTCACTTACTGTTTATTAAATTGTTACCTAGTATTTATTAAATTGTTACCTACTATTTATTAAATTGTTACATACTATTTATTAAATTGTTACCTACTATTTATTAAATTGTTACCTACTATTTATTAAATTGTTACCTACTATATATTAAATTGTTACCTTCTGTTTATTAAAATGTAACCTACTATTTATTAAATTGTTACCTACTATTTATTAAATTATTACCTACTATTTATTAAATTGTTACCTACTATTTATTAAATTGCTACCTACTATTTATTAAATTGCTACCTACTATTTATTAAATGGCTACTTACTATTTATTAAATTGTTACTTACTATTTATTAAATTGTTACTTACAATTTATTAAATTGTTACCCACTATTTATTAAATTGTTACCTACTATTTATTAAATTGTTACATACTATTTATTAAATTGTTATCTACTATTTATTAAATTGTTACCTACTATTCATTAAATTGTTACCTACTATTTATTAAATTGTTACATACAATTTATTAAATTGTTACTTACTATTTATTAAATTGTTACTTACTATTTATTAAATTGCTACTCACTATTTATTAAATTGCTACTTACTATTTATTAAATTGTTACTTACTATTTATTAAATTGTTACTTACTATTTATTAAATTGTTACTTACTATTCATTTAATTGTTACTTACTATTTATTAAATTGCTACTTACTATTTATTAAATTGCTACTTACAATTTATTAAATTGCTACTTACTATTTATTAAATTGCTACTTACTATTTATTAAATTGCTACTTACTATTTATTAAATTGCTACTTACTATTTATTAAATTGATTCTTACTATTTACTAAATTGCTACTTACTATTTATTAAATTGCTACTTACTATTTATTAAATTGTTACATACTATTTATTAAATTGTTACTTACTATTTATTAAATTGTTACTTGCTATTTATCAAATTGTTACTTACTATATATTAAATTGTTACTTACTATTTATTAAATTGTTACTTACTATTTATTAAATTGTTACTTACTATTTATTAAATTGTTACTTACTATTTATCAAATGGTTACTTACTATTTATCAAATGGTTACTTACTATTTATCAAATGGTTACTTACTATTTATCAAATTGTTACTTACTATTTATCAAATTGTTACTTACGATTTATCAAATTGTTACTTACTATTTATCAAATTGTTTCTTACTATTTATTAAATTGTTACTTACTATTTATTAAATTGTTAATTACTATTTATTAAATTGTTACTTACTATTCATTAAATTGTTAATTACTATTTATTAAATTGCTACTTACTATTTATTAAATTGCTACTTACTATTTATTAAATTGCTACTTACTATTTATTAAATTGCTTCTTACTATTTATTAAATTGCTACTTACTATTTATTAAATTGCTACTTACTATTGATTAAATTGCTACTTGCTATTTATTAAATGGCTACTTATTATTTATTAAATTGTTACTTACTATTTATTAAATTGTTACCCACTATTTATTAAATTGTTACCTACTATTTATTAAATTGTTACCTACTATTTATTAAATTGTTACATACTATTTATTAAATTGTTACCTACTATTTATTAAATTGTTACCTACTATTTATTAAATTGTTACCTACTATATATTAAATTGTTACCTTCTGTTTATTAAAATGTAACCTACTATTTATTAAATTGTTACCTACTATTTATTAAATTATTACCTACTATTTATTAAATTGTTACCTACTATTTATTAAATTGCTACCTACTATTTATTAAATTGCTACCTACTATTTATTAAATGGCTACTTACTATTTATTAAATTGTTACTTACTATTTATTAAATTGCTTCTTACTATTTATTAAATGGCTACTTATTCTTTATTAAATTGTTACTTACTATTTATTAAATTGTTACTTACTATTTATTAAATTGTTACATACTATTTATTAAATTGTTACCTACTATTTATTAAATTGTTACCTACTATTTATTAAATTGTTACCTACTATTTATTAAATTGTTACCTACTGTTATTAAAATGTTACCTACTATTTATTAAATTGTTACCTACTATTTATTAAATTGCTACCTACTATTTATTCAATTGCTACGTTCTATTTATTAAATGGCTACTTACTATTTATTAAATTGTTACTTACTATTTATTAAATTGTTACTTACAATTTATTAAATTGTTACCCACTATTTATTAAATTGTTACCTACTATTTATTAAATTGTTACATACTATTTATTAAATTGTTATCTACTATTTATTAAATTGTTAACTACTATTTATTAAATTGTTACCTACTATTTATTAAATTGTTACATACTATTTATTAAATTGTTACCTACTATTCATTAAATTGTTACCTACTATTTATTAAATTGTTACATACAATTTATTAAATTGTTACTTACTATTTATTAAATTGTTACTTACTATTTATTAAATTGCTACTCACTATTCATTAAATTGTTACTTACTATATATTAAATTGCTACTTACTATTTATTAAATTGCTACTTACAATTTATTAAATTGCTTCTTACTATTTATTAAATTGCTACTTACTATTTATTAAATTGCTACTTACTATTTATTAAATTGCTACTTACTATTTATTAAATTGCTTCTTACTATTTACTAAGTTGCTACTTACTACTTATTAAATTGCTACTTACTATTTATTAAATTGCTACTTACTATATATTAAATGGCTACTTACTATTTATTAAATTGTTACATACTATTTATTAAATGGCTACTTACTATTTATCAAATTGTTACTTACTATTTATTAAATTGTTACTTACTATTTATTAAATTGTTACTTACTATTTATTAAATTTTTACTTACTATTTATTAAATTGTTAATTACTATTTATTAAATTGCTACTTACAATTTATTAAATTGCTACTTACTATTTATTAAATTGCTACTTACTATTTATTAAATTGCTACTTACTATTTATTAAATTGCTTCTTACTATTTACTAAATTGCTACTTACTACTTATTAAATTGCTACTTACTATTTATTAAATTGCTACTTACTATATATTAAATGGCTACTTACTATTTATTAAATTGTTACTTACTATTTATTAAATTGCTACTCACTATTTATTAAATTGCTACCTACTATTTATTAAATGGCTACTTACTATTTATTAAATTGTTACTTACTATTTATTAAATTGTTACTTACTATTTATTAAATTGTTACTTACTATTTATTAAATTTTTACTTACTATTTATTAAATTGTTAATTACTAATTATTAAATTGCTACTTACAATTTATTAAATTGCTACTTACTATTTATTAAATTGCTACTTACTATTTATTAAATTGCTACTTACTATTTATTAAATTGCTTCTTACTATTTACTAAATTGCTACTTACTACTTATTAAATTGCTACTTACTATTTATTAAATTGCTACTTACTATATATTAAATGGCTACTTACTATTTATTAAATTGTTACTTACTATTTATTAAATTGCTACTCACTATTTATTAAATTGCTACCTACTATTTATTAAATTGTTACCTACTATTTATTAAATTGTTTCTAACTATTTATTAAATTGTTACCTACTATTTATTATATTGTTACGTGCTATTTATTAAATTGTCACTTACTGTTTATTAAATTGTTACCTAGTATTTATTAAATTGTTACCTTCTATTTATTAAATTGTTACCTACTATTTATTAAATTGTTACCTACTATTTATTAAATTGTTACATACAATTTATTAAATTGTTACTTACTATTTATTAAATTGTTACTTAATATTTATTAAATTGTTACTTACTATTTATTAAATTGTTTCATACTATTTATTAAATTGTTAATTACTATTTATTAAATTGTTAATTACTATTTATTAAATTCTTACTTACAATTTATTAAATTGCTACTTACTATTTATTAAATTGCTACTCACTATTTATTAAATTGCTACTTACAATTTATTAAATTGCTACTTACTATTTATTAAATTGCTACTTACTATTTATTAAATTGCTACCTACTATTTATTAAATTGCTACCTACTATTTATTAAATTGTTACCTACTATTTATTAAATTGTTTCCAACTATTTATTAAATTGTTACCTACTATTTATTAAATTGTTACGTACTATTTATTAAATTGTTACCTACTATTTATTAAATTGTTAACTACTATTTATTATATTGTTACGTACTATTTATTAAATTGTCACTTACTGTTTATTAAATTGTTACCTAGTATTTATTAAATTGTTACCTTCTATTTATTAAATTGTTACCTACTATTTATTAAATTGTTACCTACTATTTATTAAATTGTTACATACAATTTATTAAATTGTTACTTACTATTTATTAAATTGTTACTTAATATTTATTAAATTGTTACTTACTATTTATTAAATTGTTTCATACTATTTATTAAATTGTTTCATACTATTTATTAAATTGTTAATTACTATTTATTAAATTGTTAATTACTATTTATTAAATTGTTTCTTACCATTTATTAAATTGCTACTTACTATTTATTAAATTGTTACATACTATTTATTAAATTGTTACTTACTATTTATTAAATTGTTACTTGCTATTTATCAAATTGTTACTTACTATATATTAAATTGTTACTTACTATTTATTAAATTGTTACTTACTATTTATTAAATGGTTACTTACTATTTATCAAATTGTTACTTACTATTTATCAAATTGTTACTTACGATTTATCAAATTGTTACTTACTATTTATCAAATTGTTTCTTACTATTTATTAAATTGTTACTTACTATTTATAAAATTGTTAATTACTATTTATTAAATTGTTACTTACTATTCATTAAATTGTTAATTACTATTTATTAAATTGCTACTTACTATTTATTAAATTGCTACTTACTATTTATTAAATTGCTACTTACTATTTATTAAATTGCTTCTTACTATTTATTAAATTGCTACTTACTATTTATTAAATTGCTACTTACTATTGATTAAATTGCTACTTGCTATTTATTAAATGGCTACTTATTATTTATTAAATTGTTACTTACTATTTATTAAATTGTTACCCACTATTTATTAAATTGTTACCTACTATTTATTAAATTGTTACCTACTATTTATTAAATTGTTACATACTATTTATTAAATTGTTACCTACTATTTATTAAATTGTTACCTACTATTTATTAAATTGTTACCTACTATATATTAAATTGTTCCCTTCTGTTTATTAAAATGTTACCTACTATTTATTAAATTGTTACCTACTATTTATTAAATTATTACCTACTATTTATTAAATTGTTACCTACTATTTATTCAATTGCTACGTACTATTTATTAAATGGCTACTTACTATTTATTAAATTGTTACTTACTATTTATTAAATTGATACTTACAATTTATTAAATTGTTACCCACTATTTATTAAATTGTTACCTACTATTTATTAAATTGTTACATACTATTTATTAAATTGTTATCTACTATTTATTAAATTGTTAACCACTATTTATTAAATTGTTACCTACTATTTATTAAATTGTTACATACTATTTATTAAATTGTTACCTACTATTCATTAAATTGTTACCTACTATTTATTAAATTGTTACATACAATTTATTAAATTGTTACTTACTATTTATTAAATTGTTACTTACTATTTATTAAATTGCTACTCACTATTCATTAAATTGTTACTTACTATTTATTAAATTGCTACTTACTATTTATTAAATTGCTACTTACAATTTATTAAATTGCTTCTTACTATTTATTAAATTGCTACTTACTATTTATTAAATTGCTACTTACTATTTATTAAATTGCTACTTACTATTTATTAAATTGCTTCTTACTATTTACTAAGTTGCTACTTACTACTTATTAAATTGCTACTTACTATTTATTAAATTGCTACTTACTATATATTAAATGGCTACTTACTATTTATTAAATTGTTACATACTATTTATTAAATGGCTACTTACTATTTATTAAATTGTTACTTACTATTTATTAAATTGTTACTTACTATTTATTAAATTTTTACTTACTATTTATTAAATTGTTAATTACTAATTATTAAATTGCTACTTACAATTTATTAAATTGCTACTTACTATTTATTAAATTGCTACTTACTATTTATTAAATTGCTACTTACTATTTATTAAATTGCTTCTTACTATTTACTAAATTGCTACTTACTACTTATTAAATTGCTACTTACTATTTATTAAATTGCTACTTACTATATATTAAATGGCTACTTACTATTTATTAAATTGTTACTTACTATTTATTAAATTGCTACTCACTATTTATTAAATTGCTACCTACTATTTATTAAATTGTTACCTACTATTTATTAAATTGTTTCTAACTATTTATTAAATTGTTACCTACTATTTATTATATTGTTACGTGCTATTTATTAAATTGTCACTTACTGTTTATTAAATTGTTACCTAGTATTTATTAAATTGTTACCTTCTATTTATTAAATTGTTACCTACTATTTATTAAATTGTTACCTACTATTTATTAAATTGTTACATACAATTTATTAAATTGTTACTTGCTATTTATCAAATTGTTACTTACTATATATTAAATTGTTACTTACTATTTATTAAATTGTTACTTACTATTTATTAAATTGTTACTTACTATTTATTAAATTGTTACTTACTATTTATCAAATGGTTACTTACTATTTATCAAATGGTTACTTACTATTTATCAAATGGTTACTTACTATTTATCAAATTGTTACTTACTATTTATCAAATTGTTACTTACGATTTATCAAATTGTTACTTACTATTTATCAAATTGTTTCTTACTATTTATTAAATTGTTACTTACTATTTATTAAATTGTTAATTACTATTTATTAAATTGTTACTTACTATTCATTAAATTGTTAATTACTATTTATTAAATTGCTACTTACTATTTATTAAATTGCTACTTACTATTTATTAAATTGCTACTTACTATATATTAAATTGCTTCTTACTATTTATTAAATTGCTACTTACTATTTATTAAATTGCTACTTACTATTGATTAAATTGCTACTTGCTATTTATTAAATGGCTACTTATTATTTATTAAATTGTTACTTACTATTTATTAAATTGTTACCCACTATTTATTAAATTGTTACCTACTATTTATTAAATTGTTACCTACTATTTATTAAATTGTTACATACTATTTATTAAATTGTTACCTACTATTTATTAAATTGTTACCTACTATTTATTAAATTGTTACCTACTATATATTAAATTGTTACCTTCTGTTTATTAAAATGTTACCTACTATTTATTAAATTGTTACCTACTATTTATTAAATTATTACCTACTATTTATTAAATTGTTACCTACTATTTATTCAATTGCTACGTACTATTTATTAAATGGCTACTTACTATTTATTAAATTGTTACTTACTATTTATTAAATTGATACTTACAATTTATTAAATTGTTACCCACTATTTATTAAATTGTTACCTACTATTTATTAAATTGTTACATACTATTTATTAAATTGTTATCTACTATTTATTAAATTGTTAACCACTATTTATTAAATTGTTACCTACTATTTATTAAATTGTTACATACTATTTATTAAATTGTTACCTACTATTCATTAAATTGTTACCTACTATTTATTAAATTGTTACATACAATTTATTAAATTGTTACTTACTATTTATTAAATTGTTACTTACTATTTATTAAATTGCTACTCACTATTCATTAAATTGTTACTTACTATTTATTAAATTGCTACTTACTATTTATTAAATTGCTACTTACAATTTATTAAATTGCTTCTAACTATTTATTAAATTGCTACTTACTATTTATTAAATTGCTACTTACTATTTATTAAATTGCTACTTACTATTTATTAAATTGCTTCTTACTATTTACTAAG
This sequence comes from Andrena chrysosceles, assembly GCA_963855975.1. Taxonomy (NCBI): domain Eukaryota; kingdom Metazoa; phylum Arthropoda; class Insecta; order Hymenoptera; family Andrenidae; genus Andrena; species Andrena chrysosceles. The sequence continues at coordinate 930,770 of CAWLCU010000486.1, forward strand.
TTGCTACTTACTACTTATTAAATTGCTACTTACTATTTATTAAATTGCTACTTACTATATATTAAATGGCTACTTACTATTTATTAAATTGTTACATACTATTTATTAAATGGCTACTTACTATTTATTAAATTGTTACTTACTATTTATTAAATTGTTACTTACTATTTATTAAATTGTTACTTACTATTTATTAAATTTTTACTTACTATTTATTAAATTGTTAATTACTATTTATTAAATTGCTACTTACAATTTATTAAATTGCTACTTACTATTTATTAAATTGCTACTTACTATTTATTAAATTGCTACTTACTATTTATTAAATTGCTTCTTACTATTTACTAAATTGCTACTTACTACTTATTAAATTGCTACTTACTATTTATTAAATTGCTACTTACTATATATTAAATGGCTACTTACTATTTATTAAATTGTTACTTACTATTTATTAAATTGCTACTCACTATTTATTAAATTGCTACCTACTATTTATTAAATTGTTACCTACTATTTATTAAATTGTTTCTAACTATTTATTAAATTGTTACCTACTATTTATTATATTGTTACGTGCTATTTATTAAATTGTCACTTACTGTTTATTAAATTGTTACCTAGTATTTATTAAATTGTTACCTTCTATTTATTAAATTGTTACCTACTATTTATTAAATTGTTACCTACTATTTATTAAATTGTTACATACAATTTATTAAATTGTTACTTACTATTTATTAAATTGTTACTTAATATTTATTAAATTGTTACTTACTATTTATTAAATTGTTTCATACTATTTATTAAATTGTTAATTACTATTTATTAAATTGTTAATTACTATTTATTAAATTGTTACTTACAATTTATTAAATTGCTACTTACTATTTATTAAATTGCTACTCACTATTTATTAAATTGCTACTTACAATTTATTAAATTGCTACTTACTATTTATTAAATTGCTACTTACTATTTATTAAATTGCTACCTACTATTTATTAAATTGCTACCTACTATTTATTAAATTGTTACCTACTATTTATTAAATTGTTACGTACTATTTATTAAATTGTTACCTACTATTTATTAAATTGTTACCTAGTATTTATTAAATTGTTACCTACTATTTATTAAATTGTTACCTACTATTTATTAAATTGTTACCTACTATTTATTAAATTGTTGCATACAATTTATTAAATTGTTACTTACTATTTATTAAATTGTTATTTACTATTTATTAAATTGTTACTTAATATTTATTAAATTGTTACTTACTATTTATTAAATTGTTACTTACTATTTATTAAATTGTTAATTACTATTTATTAAATTGTTAATTACTATTTATTAAATTGTTACTTACAATTTATTAAATTGCTACTTACTATTTATTAAATTGCTACTCACTATTTATTAAATTGCTACTTACTATTTATTAAATTGTTACTTACTATTTATGAAATTGTTACTTACTATTTATTAAATTGTTACTTACTATTTATTAAATTGCTACTTACTATTTATTAAATTGCTACTTACAATTTATTAAATTGCTACTTACTATTTATTAAATTGCTACTTACTATTTATTAAATTGCTACTTACTATTTATTAAATCGCTACTTACTATTTATTAAATTGCTTCTTACTATTTATTAAATTGCTACTTACTATTTATTAAATTGCTACTTACTATTTATTAAATTGCTACTTACTATTTATTAAATGGCTACTTATTATTTATTAAATTGTTACTTACTATTTATTAAATTGTTACTTACTATTTATTAAATTGTTACCCACTATTTTTAAATTGTTACCTACTATTTATTAAATTGTTACATACTATTTATTAAATTGTTACCTACTATTTATTAAATTGTTGCCTAATATTTATTAAATTGTTACCTACTATTTATTAAATTGTTACCTACTGTTTATTAAAATGTTACCGACTATTTATTAAATTGTTACCTACTATTTATTAAATTGCTACCTACTATTTATTAAATTGCTACGTACTATTTATTAAATGGCTACTTACTATTTATTAAATTGTTACTTACTATTTATTAAATTGTTACTTACAATTTATTAAATTGTTACCCACTATTTATTAAATTGTTACCTACTATTTATTAAATTGTTACATACTATTTATTAAATTGTTATCTACTATTTATTAAATTGTTAACTACTATTTATTAAATTGTTACCTACTATTTATTAAATTGTTACATACTATTTATTAAATTGTTACCTACTATTCATTAAATTGTTACCTACTATTTATTAAATTGTTACATACAATTTATTAAATTGTTACTTACTATTTATTAAATTGTTACTTACTATTTATTAAATTGCTACTCACTATTTATTAAATTGCTACTTACTATTTATTAAATTGTTACTTACTATTTATTAAATTGTTACTTACTATTTATTAAATTGTTACTTACTATTCATTAAATTGTTACTTACTATTTATTAAATTGCTACTTACTATTTATTAAATTGCTACTTACAATTTATTAAATTGCTACTTACTATTTATTAAATTGCTACTTACTATTTATTAAATTGCTACTTACTATTTATTAAATTGCTACTTACTATTTATTAAATTGCTTCTTACTATTTACTAAATTGCTACTTACTATTTATTAAATTGCTACTTACTATTTATTAAATTGTTACATACTATTTATTAAATTGTTACTTACTATTTATTAAATTGTTACTTGCTATTTATCAAATTGTTACTTACTATATATTAAATTGTTACTTACTATTTATTAAATTGTTACTTACTATTTATTAAATTGTTACTTACTATTTATTAAATTGTTACTTACTATTTATCAAATGGTTACTTACTATTTATCAAATGGTTACTTACTATTTATCAAATGGTTACTTACTATTTATCAAATTGTTACTTACTATTTATCAAATTGTTACTTACGATTTATCAAATTGTTACTTACTATTTATCATATTGTTTCTTACTATTTATTAAATTGTTACTTACTATTTATTAAATTGTTAATTACTATTTATTAAATTGTTACTTACTATTCATTAAATTGTTAATTACTATTTATTAAATTGCTACTTACTATTTATTAAATTGCTACTTACTATTTATTAAATTGCTACTTACTATTTATTAAATTGCTTCTTACTATTTATTAAATTGCTACTTACTATTTATTAAATTGCTACTTACTATTGATTAAATTGCTACTTGCTATTTATTAAATGGCTACTTATTATTTATTAAATTGTTACTTACTATTTATTAAATTGTTACCCACTATTTATTAAATTGTTACCTACTATTTATTAAATTGTTACCTACTATTTATTAAATTGTTACATACTATTTATTAAATTGTTACCTACTATTTATTAAATTGTTACCTACTATTTATTAAATTGTTACCTACTATATATTAAATTGTTACCTTCTGTTTATTAAAATGTTACCTACTATTTATTAAATTGTTACCTACTATTTATTAAATTATTACCTACTATTTATTAAATTGTTACCTACTATTTATTAAATTGCCACCTACTATTTATTAAATTGCTACCTACTATTTATTAAATGGCTACTTACTATTTATTAAATTGTTACTTACTATTTATTAAATTGCTTCTTACTATTTATTAAATGGCTACTTATTCTTTATTAAATTGTTACTTACTATTTATTAAATTGTTACTTACTATTTATTAAATTGTTACATACTATTTATTAAATTGTTACCTACTATTTATTAAATTGTTACCTACTATTTATTAAATTGTTACCTACTATTTATTAAATTGTTACCTACTGTTATTAAAATGTTACCTACTATTTATTAAATTGTTACCTACTATTTATTAAATTGCTACCTACTATTTATTCAATTGCTACGTGCTATTTATTAAATGGCTACTTACTATTTATTAAATTGCTACCTACTATTTATTAAATTGCTACCTACAATTTATTAAATTGTTACCCACTATTTATTAAATTGTTACCTACTATTTATTAAATTGTTACATACTATTTATTAAATTGTTATCTACTATTTATTAAATTGTTAACTACTATTTATTAAATTGTTACCTACTATTTATTAAATTGTTACATACTATTTATTAAATTGTTACCTACTATTCATTAAATTGTTACTTACTATTTATTAAATTGTTATTTACTATTTATTAAATTGTTACTTAATATTTATTAAATTGTTACTTACTATTTATTAAATTGTTACTTACTATTTATTAAATTGTTAATTACTATTTATTAAATTGTTAATTACTATTTATTAAATTGTTACTTACAATTTATTAAATTGCTACTTACTATTTATTAAATTGCTACTCACTATTTATTAAATTGCTACTTACTATTTATTAAATTGTTACTTACTATTTATGAAATTGTTACTTACTATTTATTAAATTGTTACTTACTATTTATTAAATTGCTACTTACTATTTATTAAATTGCTACTTACAATTTATTAAATTGCTACTTACTATTTATTAAATTGCTACTTACTATTTATTAAATTGCTACTTACTATTTATTAAATCGCTACTTACTATTTATTAAATTGCTTCTTACTATTTATTAAATTGCTACTTACTATTTATTAAATTGCTACTTACTATTTATTAAATTGCTACTTACTATTTATTAAATGGCTACTTATTATTTATTAAATTGTTACTTACTATTTATTAAATTGTTACTTACTATTTATTAAATTGTTACCCACTATTTTTAAATTGTTACCTACTATTTATTAAATTGTTACATACTATTTATTAAATTGTTACCTACTATTTATTAAATTGTTGCCTAATATTTATTAAATTGTTACCTACTATTTATTAAATTGTTACCTACTGTTTATTAAAATGTTACCGACTATTTATTAAATTGTTACCTACTATTTATTAAATTGCTACCTACTATTTATTAAATTGCTACGTACTATTTATTAAATGGCTACTTACTATTTATTAAATTGTTACTTACTATTTATTAAATTGTTACTTACAATTTATTAAATTGTTACCCACTATTTATTAAATTGTTACCTACTATTTATTAAATTGTTACATACTATTTATTAAATTGTTATCTACTATTTATTAAATTGTTAACTACTATTTATTAAATTGTTACCTACTATTTATTAAATTGTTACATACTATTTATTAAATTGTTACCTACTATTCATTAAATTGTTACCTACTATTTATTAAATTGTTACATACAATTTATTAAATTGTTACTTACTATTTATTAAATTGTTACTTACTATTTATTAAATTGCTACTCACTATTTATTAAATTGCTACTTACTATTTATTAAATTGTTACTTACTATTTATTAAATTGTTACTTACTATTTATTAAATTGTTACTTACTATTCATTAAATTGTTACTTACTATTTATTAAATTGCTACTTACTATTTATTAAATTGCTACTTACAATTTATTAAATTGCTACTTACTATTTATTAAATTGCTACTTACTATTTATTAAATTGCTACTTACTATTTATTAAATTGCTACTTACTATTTATTAAATTGCTTCTTACTATTTACTAAATTGCTACTTACTATTTATTAAATTGCTACTTACTATTTATTAAATTGTTACATACTATTTATTAAATTGTTACTTACTATTTATTAAATTGTTACTTGCTATTTATCAAATTGTTACTTACTATATATTAAATTGTTACTTACTATTTATTAAATTGTTACTTACTATTTATTAAATTGTTACTTACTATTTATTAAATTGTTACTTACTATTTATCAAATGGTTACTTACTATTTATCAAATGGTTACTTACTATTTATCAAATGGTTACTTACTATTTATCAAATTGTTACTTACTATTTATCAAATTGTTACTTACGATTTATCAAATTGTTACTTACTATTTATCAAATTGTTTCTTACTATTTATTAAATTGTTACTTACTATTTATTAAATTGTTAATTACTATTTATTAAATTGTTACTTACTATTCATTAAATTGTTAATTACTATTTATTAAATTGCTACTTACTATTTATTAAATTGCTACTTACTATTTATTAAATTGCTACTTACTATTTATTAAATTGCTTCTTACTATTTATTAAATTGCTACTTACTATTTATTAAATTGCTACTTACTATTGATTAAATTGCTACTTGCTATTTATTAAATGGCTACTTATTATTTATTAAATTGTTACTTACTATTTATTAAATTGTTACCCACTATTTATTAAATTGTTACCTACTATTTATTAAATTGTTACCTACTATTTATTAAATTGTTACATACTATTTATTAAATTGTTACCTACTATTTATTAAATTGCTACCTACTATTTATTAAATGGCTACTTACTATTTATTAAATTGTTACTTACTATTTATTAAATTGCTTCTTACTATTTATTAAATGGCTACTTATTCTTTATTAAATTGTTACTTACTATTTATTAAATTGTTACTTACTATTTATTAAATTGTTACATACTATTTATTAAATTGTTACCTACTATTTATTAAATTGTTACCTACTATTTATTAAATTGTTACCTACTATTTATTAAATTGTTACCTACTGTTATTAAAATGTTACCTACTATTTATTAAATTGTTACCTACTATTTATTAAATTGCTACCTACTATTTATTCAATTGCTACGTTCTATTTATTAAATGGCTACTTACTATTTATTAAATTGTTACTTACTATTTATTAAATTGTTACTTACAATTTATTAAATTGTTACCCACTATTTATTAAATTGTTACCTACTATTTATTAAATTGTTACATACTATTTATTAAATTGTTATCTACTATTTATTAAATTGTTAACTACTATTTATTAAATTGTTACCTACTATTTATTAAATTGTTACATACTATTTATTAAATTGTTACCTACTATTCATTAAATTGTTACCTACTATTTATTAAATTGTTACATACAATTTATTAAATTGTTACTTACTATTTATTAAATTGTTACTTACTATTTATTAAATTGCTACTCACTATTCATTAAATTGTTACTTACTATATATTAAATTGCTACTTACTATTTATTAAATTGCTACTTACAATTTATTAAATTGCTTCTTACTATTTATTAAATTGCTACTTACTATTTATTAAATTGCTACTTACTATTTATTAAATTGCTACTTACTATTTATTAAATTGCTTCTTACTATTTACTAAGTTGCTACTTACTACTTATTAAATTGCTACTTACTATTTATTAAATTGCTACTTACTATATATTAAATGGCTACTTACTATTTATTAAATTGTTACATACTATTTATTAAATGGCTACTTACTATTTATTAAATTGTTACTTACTATTTATTAAATTGTTACTTACTATTTATTAAATTGTTACTTACTATTTATTAAATTGTTACTTACAATTTATTAAATTGCTACTTACTATTTATTAAATTGCTACTCACTATTTATTAAATTGCTACTTACAATTTATTAAATTGCTACTTACTATTTATTAAATTGCTACTTACTATTTATTAAATTGCTACCTACTATTTATTAAATTGCTACCTACTATTTATTAAATTGTTACCTACTATTTATTAAATTGTTGCCTAATATTTATTAAATTGTTACCTACTATTTATTACATTGTTACCTACTGTTTATTAAAATGTTACCTACTATTTATTAAATTGTTACCTACTATTTATTAAATTGCTACCTACTATTTATTAAATTGCTACGTACTATTTATTAAATGGCTACTTACTATTTATTAAATTGTTACTTACTATTTATTAAATTGTTACTTACAATTTATTAAATTGTTACCCACTATTTATTAAATTGTTACCTACTATTTATTAAATTGTTACATACTATTTATTAAATTGTTATCTACTATTTATTAAATTGTTAACTACTATTTATTAAATTGTTACCTACTATTTATTAAATTGTTACATACTATTTATTAAATTGTTACCTACTATTCATTAAATTGTTACCTACTATTTATTAAATTGTTACATACAATTTATTAAATTGTTACTTACTATTTATTAAATTGCTTCTTACTATTTACTAAATTGCTACTCACTATTTATTAAATTGCTACTTACTATTTATTAAATTGCTACTTACTATATATTAAATGGCTACTTACTATTTATTAAATTGTTACATACTATTTATTAAATGGCTACTTACTATTTATTAAATTGCTACTCACTATTTATTAAATTGCAACTTACTATTTTTAAATTGTTACTTACTATTTATTAAATTGTTAATTACTATTTATTAAATTGTTACTTACTATTCATTAAATTGTTAATTACTATTTATTAAATTGCTACTTACTATTTATTAAATTGTTACTTACTATTTATTAAATTGCTACCTAGTATTTATTAAATTGTTACCTACTATTTATTAAATTGTTACCTACTATTTATTAAATTGTTACATACTATTTATTAAATTGTTACCTACTATTTATTAAATTGTTACCTACTATTTATTAAATTGTCACCTACTATATATTAAATTGTTACCTTCTGTTTATTAAAATGTTACCTACTATTTATTAAATTGTTACCTACTATTTATTAAATTATTACCTACTATTTATTAAATTGTTACCTACTATTTATTAAATTGCTACCTACTATTTATTAAATTGCTACCTACTATTTATTAAATGGCTACTTACTATTTATTAAATTGTTACTTACTATTTATTAAATTGCTTCTTACTATTTATTAAATGGCTACTTATTATTTATTAGATTGTTACTTACTATTTATTAAATTGTTACTTACTATTTATTAAATTGTTACCCACTATTTTTAAATTGTTACCTACTATTTATTAAATTGTTACATACTATTTATTAAATTGTTACCTACTATTTATTAAATTGTTACCTACTATTTATTAAATTGTTACCTACTGTTATTAAAATGTTACCTACTATTTATTAAATTGTTACCTACTATTTATTAAATTGCTACCTACTATTTATTCAATTGCTACGTACTATTTATTAAATGGCTACTTACTATTTATTAAATTGTTACTTACTATTTATTAAATTGTTACTTACAATTTATTAAATTGTTACCCACTATTTATTAAATTGTTACCTACTATTTATTAAATTGTTACATACTATTTATTAAATTGTTATCTACTATTTATTAAATTGTTAACTACTATTTATTAAATTGTTACCTACTATTTATTAAATTGTTACATACTATTTATTAAATTGTTACCTACTATTCATTAAATTGTTACCTACTATTTATTAAATTGTTACATACAATTTATTAAATTGTTACTTACTATTTATTAAATTGTTACTTACTATTTATTAAATTGCTACTCACTATTTATTAAATTGCTACTTACTATTTATTAAATTGTTACTTACTATTTATTAAATTGTTACTTACTATTTATTAAATTGTTACTTACTATTCATTAAATTGTTACTTACTATTTATTAAATTGCTACTTACTATTTATTAAATTGCTACTTACAATTTATTAAATTGCTTCTTACTATTTATTAAATTGCTACTTACTATTTATTAAATTGCTACTTACTATTTATTAAATTGCTACTTACTATTTATTAAATTGCTTCTTACTATTTACTAAGTTGCTACTTACTACTTATTAAATTGCTACTTACTATTTATTAAATTGCTACTTACTATATATTAAATGGCTACTTACTATTTATTAAATTGTTACATACTATTTAATAAATGGCTACTTACTATTTATGAAATTGTTACTTACTATTTATTAAATTGTTACTTACTATTTATTAAATTGTTACTTACTATATATTAAATTTTTACTTACTATTTATTAAATTGTTAATTACTATTTATTAAATTGCTACTTACAATTTATTAAATTGCTACTTACTATTTATTAAATTGCTACTTACTATTTATTAAATTGCTACTTACTATTTATTAAATTGTTACTTACTATTTATTAAATTGTTACTTACTATTTATTAAATTGTTACTTACTATTCATTAAATTGTTAATTACTATTTATTAAATTGCTACTTACTATTTATTAAATTGTTACTTACTATTTATTAAATTGTTTCTTACTATTTATTAAATTGTTACTTACTATTTAATAAATTGCTACTTACTATTTATTAAATTGCTACTTACAATTTATTAAATTGCTACTTACTATTTATTAAATTGCTACTTACTATTTATTAAATTGCTACTTACTATTTATTAAATTGCTACTTACTATTTATTAAATTGCTACCTACTATTTATTAAATGGCTACCTACTATTTATTAAATTGTTACCTACTATTTATTAAATTGTTTCCAACTATTTATTAAATTGTTACCTTCTATTTATTAAATTGTTACGTACTATTTATTAAATTGTTACCTACTATTTATTAAATTGTTACCTAGTATTTATTAAATTGTTACCTACTATTTATTAAATTGTTACCTACTATTTATTAAATTGCTACCTACTATTTATTAAATTGCTACCTACTATTTATTAAATTGTTACCTACTATTTATTAAATTGTTACCTACTATTTATTAAATTGTTACTTACTATTTATTAAATTGCTACTTACTATTTATTAAATTGCTACTTACAATTTATTAAATTGCTACTTACTATTTATTAAATTGCTACTTACTATTTATTAAATTGCTACTTACTATTTATTAAATTGCTACTTACTATTTATTAAATTGCTTCTTACTATTTACTAAATTGCTACTTACTACTTATTAAATTGCTACTTACTATTTATTAAATTGCTACTTACTATATATTAAATGGCTACTTACTATTTATTAAATTGTTACATACTATTTATTAAATGGCTACTTACTATTTATTAAATTGCTACTCACTATTTATTAAATTGCTACTTACTATTTATTAAATTGTTACTTACTATTTATTAAATTGTTACTTACTATTTATTAAATTGTTACTTACTATTCATTAAATTGTTAATTACTATTTATTAAATTGCTACTTACTATTTATTAAATTGTTACTTACTATTTATTAAATTGTTTCTTACTATTTATTAAATTGTTACTTACTATTTAATAAATTGCTACTTACTATTTATTAAATTGCCACTTACAATTTATTAAATTGCTACTTACTATTTATTAAATTGCTACTTACTATTTATTAAATTGCTACTTACTATTTATTAAATTGCTGCTTACTATTTATTAAATTGCTACCTACTATTTATTAAATGGCTACCTACTATTTATTAAATTGTTACCTACTATTTATTAAATTGTTTCCAACTATTTATTAAATTGTTACCTTCTATTTATTAAATTGTTACGTACTATTTATTAAATTGTTACCTACTATTTATTAAATTGTTACCTAGTATTTATTAAATTGTTACCTACTATTTATTAAATTGTTACCTACTATTTATTAAATTGCTACCTACTATTTATTAAATTGCTACCTACTATTTATTAAATGGCTACTTACTATTTATTAAATTGTTACTTACTATTTATTAAATTGTTACTTACTATTTATTAAATTGCTACTCACTATTTATTAAATTGCTACTTACAATTTATTAAATTGCTACTTACTATTTATTAAATTGCTACTTACTATTTATTAAATTGCTACCTACTATTTATTAAATTGCTACCTACTATTTATTAAACTGTTAGCTACTATTTATTAAATTGTTTCCAACTATTTATTAAATTGTTACCTACTATTTATTAAATTGTTACGTACTATTTATTAAATTGTTACCTACTATTTATTAAATTGTTACCTAGTATTTATTAAATTGTTACCTACTATTTATTAAATTGTTACATACTATTTATTAAATTGTTATCTACTATTTATTAAATTGTTACCTACTATTTATTAAATTGTTACCTACTATTTATTAAATTGTTACCTACTATTTATTAAATTGTTACCTACTATTTATTAAATTGTTACCTACTATATATTAAATTGTTACCTTCTGTTTATTAAAATGTTACCTACTATTTATTAAATTGTTACCTACTATTTATTAAATTGTTACCTACAATTTATTAAATTGTTACCTACTATTTATTAAATTGCTACCTACTATTTATTAAATTGCTACCTACTATTTATTAAATGGCTACTTACTATTTATTAAATTGTTACTTACTATTTATTAAATTTTTACTTACTATTTATTAAATTGTTAATTACTATTCATTAAATTGTTACTTACTATTTACTAAATTGCTACTTACTATTTATTAAATTGCTACTTACAATTTATTAAATAGCTACTTACTATTTATTAAATTGCTACTTACTATTTATTAAATGGCTACTTATTATTTATTAAATTGTTACTTACTATTTATTAAATTGTTACCCACTATTTATTAAATTGTTACCTACTATTTATTAAATTGTTACCTACTATTTATTAAATTGTTACATACTATTTATTAAATTGTTACCTACTATTTATTAAATTGTTACCTACTATTTATTAAATTGTTACCTACTATATATTAAATTGTTACCTTCTGTTTATTAAAATGTTACCTACTATTTATTAAATTGTTACCTACTATTTATTAAATTGTTACCTACTATTTATTAAATTGTTACCTTCTATTTATTAAATTGCTACCTACTATTTATTAAATTGCTACCTACTATTTGTTAAATGGCTACTTACTATTTATTAAATTGTTACTTACTATTTATTAAATTGTTACTTACTATTTATTAAATTGTTACTTACTATTTATTAAATTTTTACTTACTATTTATTAAATTGTTAATTACTATTCATTAAATTGTTACTTACTATTTACTAAATTGCTACTTACTATTTATTAAATTGCTACTTACAATTTATTAAATAGCTACTTACTATTTATTAAATTGCTACTTACTATTTATTAAATTGCTACTTACTATTTATTAAATTGCTACTTACTATTTATTAAATTGCTTCTTACTATTTATTAAATGGCTTCTTATTATTTATTAAATTGTTACTTACTATTTATTAAATTGTTACTTACTATTTATTAAATTGTTACCCACTATTTTTAAATTGTTACCTACTATTTACTAAATTGTTACATACTATTTATTAAATTGTTACCTACTATTTATTAAATTGTTACCTACTATTTATTAAATTGTTACCTACTATTTATTAAATTGTTACCTACTGTTATTAAAATGTTACCTACTATTTATTAAATTGTTACCTACTATTTATTAAATTGCTACCTACTATTTATTAAATGGCTACTTACTATTTATTAAATTGTTACTTACTTTTTATTAAATAGTTACTTACAATTTATTAAATTGTTACCCACTATTTATTAAATTGTTACCTACTATTTATTAAATTGTTACATACTATTTATTAAATTGTTATCTACTATTTATTAAATTGTTAACTACTATTTATAAAATTGTTACCTACTATTTATTAAATTGTTACATACTATTTATTAAATTTTTACCTACTATTTATTAAATTGTTACATACAATTTATTAAATTGTTACTTACTATTTATTAAATTGTTACTTAATATTTATTAAATTGTTACTTACTATTTATTAAATTGTTTCATACTATTTATTAAATTGTTAATTACTATTTATTAAATTGTTAATTACTATTTATTAAATTGTTACTTACAATTTATTAAATTGCTGCTTACTATTTATTAAATTGCTACTCACTATTTATTAAATTGCTACTTACAATTTATTAAATTGCTACTTACTATTTATTAAATTGCTACTTACTATTTATTAAATTGCTACCTACTATTTATTAAATTGCTACCTACTATTTATTAAATTGTTACCTACTATTTATTAAATTGTTTCCAACTATTTATTAAATTGTTACCTACTATTTATTAAATTGTTACGTACTATTTATTAAATTGTTACCTACTATTTATTAAATTGTTACCTACTATTTATTATATTGTTACGTACTATTTATTAAATTGTCACTTACTGTTTATTAAATTGTTACCTAGTATTTATTAAATTGTTACCTTCTATTTATTAAATTGTTACCTACTATTTATTAAATTGTTACCTACTATTTATTAAATTGTTACATACAATTTATTAAATTGTTACTTACTATTTATTAAATTGTTACTTACTATTGATTAAATTGCTACTTACTGTTATTAAAATGTTACCTACTATTTATTAAATTGTTACCTACTATTTATTAAATTGCTACCTACTATTTATTAAATTGCTACGTACTATTTATTAAATGGCTATTTACTATTTATTAAATTGTTACTTACTATTTATTAAATTGTTACTTACAATTTATTAAATTGTTACCCACTATTTATTAAATTGTTACCTACTATTTATTAAATTGTTACATACTATTTATTAAATTGTTATCTACTATTTATTAAATTGTTAACTACTATTTATTAAATTGTTACCTACTATTTATTAAATTGTTACATACTATTTATTAAATTGTAACCTACTATTCATTAAATTGTTACCTACTATTTATTAAATTGTTACATACAATTTATTAAATTGTTACTTACTATTTATTAAATTGTTACTTACTATTTATTAAATTGCTACTCACTATTTTTTAAATTGCTACTTACTATTTATTAAATTGTTACTTACTATTTATTAAATTGTTACTTACTATTTATTAAATTGTTACTTACTATTCATTAAATTGTTACTTACTATTTATTAAATTGCTACTTACTATTTATTAAATTGCTACTTACAATTTATTAAATTGCTACTTACTATTTATTAAATTGCTACTTACTATTTATTAAATTGCTACTTACTATTTATTAAATTGCTACTTACTATTTATTAAATTGCTTCTTACTATTTACTAAATTGCTACTTACTACTTATTAAATTGCTACTTACTATTTATTAAATTGCTACTTACTATATATTAAATGGCTACTTACTATTTATTAAATTGTTACATACTATTTATTAAATGGCTACTTACTATTTATTAAATTGCTACTCACTATTTATTAAATTGCTACTTACTATTTATTAAATTGTTACTTACTATTTATTAAATTGTTACTTACTATTTATTAAATTGTTACTTACTATTCATTATATTGTTAATTACTATTTATTAAATTGCTACTTACTATTTATTAAATTGTTACTTACTATTTATTAAATTGTTTCTTACTATTTATTAAATTGTTACTTACTATTTAATAAATTGCTACTTACTATTTATTAAATTGCTACTTACAATTTATTAAATTGCTACTTACTATTTATTAAATTGCTACTTACTATTTATTAAATTGCTACTTACTATTTATTAAATTGCTACTTACTATTTATTAAATTGCTACCTACTATTTATTAAATGGCTACCTACTATTTATTAAATTGTTACCTACTATTTATTAAATTGTTTCCAACTATTTATTAAATTGTTACCTTCTATTTATTAAATTGTTACGTACTATTTATTAAATTGTTACCTACTATTTATTAAATTGTTACCTAGTATTTATTAAATTGTTACCTACTATTTATTAAATTGTTACCTACTATTTATTAAATTGCTACTCACTATTTATTAAATTGCTACTTACTATTTATTAAATTGTTACTTACTATTTATTAAATTGTTACTTACTATTTATTAAATTGTTACTTACTATTCATTAAATTGTTACTTACTATTTATTAAATTGCTACTTACTATTTATTAAATTGCTACTTACAATTTATTAAATTGCTTCTTACTATTTATTAAATTGCTACTTACTATTTATTAAATTGCTACTTACTATTTATTAAATTGCTACTTACTATTTATTAAATTGCTTCTTACTATTTACTAAGTTGCTACTTACTACTTATTAAATTGCTACTTACTATTTATTAAATTGCTACTTACTATATATTAAATGGCTACTTACTATTTATTAAATTGTTACATACTATTTAATAAATGGCTACTTACTATTTATGAAATTGTTACTTACTATTTATTAAATTGTTACTTACTATTTATTAAATTGTTACTTACTATATATTAAATTTTTACTTACTATTTATTAAATTGTTAATTACTATTTATTAAATTGCTACTTACAATTTATTAAATTGCTACTTACTATTTATTAAATTGCTACTTACTATTTATTAAATTGCTACTTACTATTTATTAAATTGTTACTTACTATTTATTAAATTGTTACTTACTATTTATTAAATTGTTACTTACTATTCATTAAATTGTTAATTACTATTTATTAAATTGCTACTTACTATTTATTAAATTGTTACTTACTATTTATTAAATTGTTTCTTACTATTTATTAAATTGTTACTTACTATTTAATAAATTGCTACTTACTATTTATTAAATTGTTTCATACTATTTATTAAATTGTTAATTACTATTTATTAAATTGTTAATTACTATTTATTAAATTGTTACTTACAATTTATTAAATTGCTGCTTACTATTTATTAAATTGCTACTCACTATTTATTAAATTGCTACTTACAATTTATTAAATTGCTACTTACTATTTATTAAATTGCTACTTACTATTTATTAAATTGCTACCTACTATTTATTAAATTGCTACCTACTATTTATTAAATTGTTACCTACTATTTATTAAATTGTTTCCAACTATTTATTAAATTGTTACCTACTATTTATTAAATTGTTACGTACTATTTATTAAATTGTTACCTACTATTTATTAAATTGTTACCTACTATTTATTATATTGTTACGTACTATTTATTAAATTGTCACTTACTGTTTATTAAATTGTTACCTAGTATTTATTAAATTGTTACCTTCTATTTATTAAATTGTTACCTACTATTTATTAAATTGTTACCTACTATTTATTAAATTGTTACATACAATTTATTAAATTGTTACTTACTATTTATTAAATTGTTACTTACTATTGATTAAATTGCTACTTACTGTTATTAAAATGTTACCTACTATTTATTAAATTGTTACCTACTATTTATTAAATTGCTACCTACTATTTATTAAATTGCTACGTACTATTTATTAAATGGCTATTTACTATTTATTAAATTGTTACTTACTATTTATTAAATTGTTACTTACAATTTATTAAATTGTTACCCACTATTTATTAAATTGTTACCTACTATTTATTAAATTGTTACATACTATTTATTAAATTGTTATCTACTATTTATTAAATTGTTAACTACTATTTATTAAATTGTTACCTACTATTTATTAAATTGTTACATACTATTTATTAAATTGTAACCTACTATTCATTAAATTGTTACCTACTATTTATTAAATTGTTACATACAATTTATTAAATTGTTACTTACTATTTATTAAATTGTTACTTACTATTTATTAAATTGCTACTCACTATTTTTTAAATTGCTACTTACTATTTATTAAATTGTTACTTACTATTTATTAAATTGTTACTTACTATTTATTAAATTGTTACTTACTATTCATTAAATTGTTACTTACTATTTATTAAATTGCTACTTACTATTTATTAAATTGCTACTTACAATTTATTAAATTGCTACTTACTATTTATTAAATTGCTACTTACTATTTATTAAATTGCTACTTACTATTTATTAAATTGCTACTTACTATTTATTAAATTGCTTCTTACTATTTACTAAATTGCTACTTACTACTTATTAAATTGCTACTTACTATTTATTAAATTGCTACTTACTATATATTAAATGGCTACTTACTATTTATTAAATTGTTACATACTATTTATTAAATGGCTACTTACTATTTATTAAATTGCTACTCACTATTTATTAAATTGCTACTTACTATTTATTAAATTGTTACTTACTATTTATTAAATTGTTACTTACTATTTATTAAATTGTTACTTACTATTCATTATATTGTTAATTACTATTTATTAAATTGCTACTTACTATTTATTAAATTGTTACTTACTATTTATTAAATTGTTTCTTACTATTTATTAAATTGTTACTTACTATTTAATAAATTGCTACTTACTATTTATTAAATTGCTACTTACAATTTATTAAATTGCTACTTACTATTTATTAAATTGCTACTTACTATTTATTAAATTGCTACTTACTATTTATTAAATTGCTACTTACTATTTATTAAATTGCTACCTACTATTTATTAAATGGCTACCTACTATTTATTAAATTGTTACCTACTATTTATTAAATTGTTTCCAACTATTTATTAAATTGTTACCTTCTATTTATTAAATTGTTACGTACTATTTATTAAATTGTTACCTACTATTTATTAAATTGTTACCTAGTATTTATTAAATTGTTACCTACTATTTATTAAATTGTTACCTACTATTTATTAAATTGCTACCTACTATTTATTAAATTGCTACCTACTATTTATTAAATTGTTACCTACTATTTATTAAATTGTTACCTACTATTTATTAAATTGTTACTTACTATTTATTAAATTGCTACTTACTATTTATTAAATTGCTACTTACAATTTATTAAATTGCTACTTACTATTTATTAAATTGCTACTTACTATTTATTAAATTGCTACTTACTATTTATTAAATTGCTACTTACTATTTATTAAATTGCTTCTTACTATTTACTAAATTGCTACTTACTACTTATTAAATTGCTACTTACTATTTATTAAATTGCTACTTACTATATATTAAATGGCTACTTACTATTTATTAAATTGTTACATACTATTTATTAAATGGCTACTTACTATTTATTAAATTGCTACTCACTATTTATTAAATTGCTACTTACTATTTATTAAATTGTTACTTACTATTTATTAAATTGTTACTTACTATTTATTAAATTGTTACTTACTATTCATTAAATTGTTAATTACTATTTATTAAATTGCTACTTACTATTTATTAAATTGTTACTTACTATTTATTAAATTGTTTCTTACTATTTATTAAATTGTTACTTACTATTTAATAAATTGCTACTTACTATTTATTAAATTGCCACTTACAATTTATTAAATTGCTACTTACTATTTATTAAATTGCTACTTACTATTTATTAAATTGCTACTTACTATTTATTAAATTGCTGCTTACTATTTATTAAATTGCTACCTACTATTTATTAAATGGCTACCTACTATTTATTAAATTGTTACCTACTATTTATTAAATTGTTTCCAACTATTTATTAAATTGTTACCTTCTATTTATTAAATTGTTACGTACTATTTATTAAATTGTTACCTACTATTTATTAAATTGTTACCTAGTATTTATTAAATTGTTACCTACTATTTAATAAATTGTTACCTACTATTTATTAAATTGCTACCTACTATTTATTAAATTGCTACCTACTATTTATTAAATGGCTACTTACTATTTATTAAATTGTTACTTACTATTTATTAAATTGTTACTTACTATTTATTAAATTGCTACTCACTATTTATTAAATTGCTACTTACAATTTATTAAATTGCTACTTACTATTTATTAAATTGCTACTTACTATTTATTAAATTGCTACCTACTATTTATTAAATTGCTACCTACTATTTATTAAACTGTTAGCTACTATTTATTAAATTGTTTCCAACTATTTATTAAATTGTTACCTACTATTTATTAAATTGTTACGTACTATTTATTAAATTGTTACCTACTATTTATTAAATTGTTACCTAGTATTTATTAAATTGTTACCTACTATTTATTAAATTGTTACCTACTATTTATTAAATTGTTACTTACTATTTATTAAATTGTTACTTACAATTTATTAAATTGTTACCCACTATTTATTAAATTGTTACCTACAATTTATTAAATTGTTACATACTATTTATTAAATTGTTATCTACTATTTATTAAATTGTTACCTACTATTTATTAAATTGTTACCTACTATTTATTAAATTGTTACCTACTATTTATTAAATTGTTACCTACTATTTATTAAATTGTTACCTACTATATATTAAATTGTTACCTTCTGTTTATTAAAATGTTACCTACTATTTATTAAATTGTTACCTACTATTTATTAAATTGTTACCTACAATTTATTAAATTGTTACCTACTATTTATTAAATTGCTACCTACTATTTATTAAATTGCTACCTACTATTTATTAAATGGCTACTTACTATTTATTAAATTGTTACTTACTATTTATTAAATTTTTACTTACTATTTATTAAATTGTTAATTACTATTCATTAAATTGTTACTTACTATTTACTAAATTGCTACTTACTATTTATTAAATTGCTACTTACAATTTATTAAATAGCTACTTACTATTTATTAAATTGCTACTTACTATTTATTAAATGGCTACTTATTATTTATTAAATTGTTACTTACTATTTATTAAATTGTTACCCACTATTTATTAAATTGTTACCTACTATTTATTAAATTGTTACCTACTATTTATTAAATTGTTACATACTATTTATTAAATTGTTACCTACTATTTATTAAATTGTTACCTACTATTTATTAAATTGTTACCTACTATATATTAAATTGTTACCTTCTGTTTATTAAAATGTTACCTACTATTTATTAAATTGTTACCTACTATTTATTAAATTGTTACCTACTATTTATTAAATTGTTACCTTCTATTTATTAAATTGCTACCTACTATTTATTAAATTGCTACCTACTATTTGTTAAATGGCTACTTACTATTTATTAAATTGTTACTTACTATTTATTAAATTGTTACTTACTATTTATTAAATTGTTACTTACTATTTATTAAATTTTTACTTACTATTTATTAAATTGTTAATTACTATTCATTAAATTGTTACTTACTATTTACTAAATTGCTACTTACTATTTATTAAATTGCTACTTACAATTTATTAAATAGCTACTTACTATTTATTAAATTGCTACTTACTATTTATTAAATTGCTACTTACTATTTATTAAATTGCTACTTACTATTTATTAAATTGCTTCTTACTATTTATTAAATGGCTTCTTATTATTTATTAAATTGTTACTTACTATTTATTAAATTGTTACTTACTATTTATTAAATTGTTACCCACTATTTTTAAATTGTTACCTACTATTTACTAAATTGTTACATACTATTTATTAAATTGTTACCTACTATTTATTAAATTGTTACCTACTATTTATTAAATTGTTACCTACTATTTATTAAATTGTTACCTACTGTTATTAAAATGTTACCTACTATTTATTAAATTGTTACCTACTATTTATTAAATTGCTACCTACTATTTATTAAATGGCTACTTACTATTTATTAAATTGTTACTTACTTTTTATTAAATTGTTACTTACAATTTATTAAATTGTTACCCACTATTTATTAAATTGTTACCTACTATTTATTAAATTGTTACATACTATTTATTAAATTGTTATCTACTATTTATTAAATTGTTAACTACTATTTATAAAATTGTTACCTACTATTTATTAAATTGTTACATACTATTTATTAAATTTTTACCTACTATTCATTAAATTGTTACCTACTATTTATTAAATTGTTACATACAATTTATTAAATTGTTACTTACTATTTATTAAATTGCTACTTACTATTTATTAAATTGCTACTTACAATTTATTAAATTGCTACTTACTATTTATTAAATTGCTACTTACTATTTATTAAATTGCTACTTACTATTTATTAAATTGCTACTTACTACTTATTAAATTGCTTCTTACTATTTACTAAATTGCTACTTACTATTTATTAAATTGCTACTTACTATTTATTAAATTGCTACTTACTATATATTAAATGGCTACTTACTATTTATTAAATTGTTACATACTATTTATGAAATGGCTACTTACTATTTATTAAATTGCTACTCACTATTTATTAAATTGCTACTTACTATTTATTAAATTGTTACTTACTATTTATTAAATTGTTACCTACTATTTATTAAATTGTTACCTACTATTTATTAAATTGTTACCTACTATTTATTAAATTGTTACATACAATTTATTAAATTGTTACTTACTATTTATTAAATTGTTACCCACTATTTATTAAATTGTTACCTACTATTTATTAAATTGTTACCTACTATATATTAAATTGTTACATACTATTTATTAAATTGTTACCTACTATTTATTAAATTGTTACCTACTATTTATTAAATTGTTACCTACTATATATTAAATTGTTACCTTCTGTTTATTAAAATGTTACCTACTATTTATTAAATTGTTACCTACTATTTATTAAATTGTTACCTACTATTTATTAAATTGTTACCTACTATTTATTAAATTTCTACCTACTATTTATTAAATTGCTACCAACTATTTATTAAATGGCTACTTACTATTTATTAAATTGTTACTTACTATTTATTAAATTGTTACTTACTATTTATTAAATTGTTACTTACTATTTATTAAATTTTTACTTACTATTTATTAAATTGTTAATTACTATTCATTAAATTGTTACTTACTATTTACTAAATTGCTACTTACTATTTATTAAATTGCTACTTACAATTTATTAAATAGCTACTTACTATTTATTAAATTGCTACTTACTATTTATTAAATTGCTACTTACTATTTATTAAATTGCTACTTACTATTTATTAAATTGCTTCTTACTATTTATGAAATGGCTACTTATTATTTATTAAATTGTTACTTACTATTTATTAAATTGTTACTTACTATTTATTAAATTGTTACCCACTATTTTTAAATTGTTACCTACTATTTATTAAATTGTTACATACTATTTATTAAATTGTTACCTACTATTTATTAAATTGTTACCTACTATTTATTAAATTGTTACCTACTATTTATTAAATTGTTACCTACTGTTATTAAAATGTTACCTACTATTTATTAAATTGTTACCTACTATTTATTAAATTGCTACCTACTATTTATTAAATGGCTACTTACTATTTATTAAATTGTTACTTACTATTTATTAAATTGTTACTTACAAATTATTAAATTGTTACCCACTATTTATTAAATTGTTACCTACTATTTATTAAATTGTTACATACTATTTATTAAATTGTTATCTACTATTTATTAAATTGTTAACTACTATTTATAAAATTGTTACCTACTATTTATTAAATTGTTACATACTATTTATTAAATTGTTACCTACTATTCATTAAATTTTTACCTACTATTTATTAAATTGTTACATACAATTTATTAAATTGTTACTTACTATTTATTAAATTGTTACTTACTATTTATTAAATTGCTACTCACTATTTATTAAATTGCTACTTACTATTTATTAAATTGTTACTTACTATTTATTAAATTGTTACTTACTATTTATTAAATTGTTACTTACTATTCATTAAATTGTTACTTACTATTTATTAAATTGCTACTTACTATTTATTAAATTGCTACTTACAATTTATTAAATTGCTACTTATTATTTATTAAATTGCTACTTACTACTTATTAAATTGCTACTTACTATTTATTAAATTGCTACTTACTATTTATTTAATTGCTTCTTACTATTTACTAAATTGCTACTTACTATTTATTAAATTGCTACTTACTATTTATTAAATTGCTACTTACAATTTATTAAATTGCTACTTACTATTTATTAAATTGCTTCTTACTATTTACTAAATTGCTACTTACTATTTATTAAATTGCTACTTACTATTTATTAAATTGCTACTTACTATATATTAAATTGCTACTTACTATTTATTAAATTGCTACTTACTATTTATTAAATTGCTACCTACTATTTATTAAATTGCTACCTACTATTTATTAAACTGTTAGCTACTATTTATTAAATTGTTTCCAACTATTTATTAAATTGTTACCTACTATTTATTAAATTGTTACGTACTATTTATTAAATTGTTACCTACTATTTATTAAATTGTTACCTAGTATTTATTAAATTGTTACCTACTATTTATTAAATTGTTACCTACTATTTATTAAATTGTTACTTACTATTTATTAAATTGTTACTTACAATTTATTAAATTGTTACCCACTATTTATTAAATTGTTACCTACAATTTATTAAATTGTTACATACTATTTATTAAATTGTTATCTACTATTTATTAAATTGTAAACTACTATTTATTAAATTGTTACCTACTATTTATTAAATTGTTACATACTATTTATTAAATTGTTACCTACTATTCATTAAATTGTTACCTACTATTTATTAAATTGTTACATACAATTTATTAAATTGTTACTTACTATTTATTAAATTGTTACTTACTATTTATTAAATTGCTACTCACTATTTATTAAATTGCTACTTACTATTTATTAAATTGTTACTTACTATTTATTAAATTGTTACTTACTATTCATTAAATTGTTACTTACTATTTATTAAATTGCTACTTACTATTTATTAAATTGCTACTTACAATTTATTAAATTGCTACTTACTATTTATTAAATTGCTACTTACTATTTATTAAATTGCTACTTACTATTTACTAAATTGCTACTTACTATTTATTAAATTGCTTCTTACTATTTACTAAATTGCTACTTACAATTTATTAAATTGCTACTTACTATTTATTAAATTGCTACTTACTATTTATTAAATTGCTACTTACTATATATTAAATGGCTACTTACTATTTATTAAATTGTTACATACTATTTATGAAATGGCTACTTACTATTTATGAAATTGCTACTCACTATTTATTAAATTGCTACTTACTATTTATTAAATTGTTACTTACTATTTATTAAATTGTTACCTACTATTTATTAAATTGTTACCTACTATTTATTAAATTGTTACCTACTATTTATTAAATTGTTACATACAATTTATTAAATTGTTACTTACTATTTATTAAATTGTTACGCACTATTTATTAAATTGTTACCTACTATTTATTAAATTGTTACCTACTATTTATTAAATTGTTACATACTATTTATTAAATTGTTACCTACTATTTATTAAATTGTTACCTACTATTTATTAAATTGTTACCTACTATATATTAAATTGTTACCTTCTGTTTATTAAAATGTTACCTACTATTTATTAAATTGTTACCTACTATTTATTAAATTGTTACCTACTATTTATTAAATTGTTACCTACTATTTATTAAATTGCTACCTACTATTTATTAAATTGCTACCAACTATTTATTAAATGGCTACTTACTATTTATTAAATTGTTACTTACTATTTATTAAATTGTTACTTACTATTTATTAAATTGTTACTTACTATTTATTAAATTTTTACTTACTATTTATTAAATTGTTAATTACTATTCATTAAATTGTTACTTACTATTTACTAAATTGCTACTTACTATTTATTAAATTGCTACTTACAATTTATTAAATAGCTACTTACTATTTATTAAATTGCTACTTACTATTTATTAAATTGCTACTTACTATTTATTAAATTGCTACTTACTATTTATTAAATTGCTTCTTACTATTTATGAAATGGCTACTTATTATTTATTAAATTGTTACTTACTATTTATTAAATTGTTACTTACTATTTATTAAATTGTTACCCACTATTTTTAAATTGTTACCTACTATTTATTAAATTGTTACATACTATTTATTAAATTGTTACCTACTATTTATTAAATTGTTACCTACTATTTATTAAATTGTTACCTACTATTTATTAAATTGTTACCTACTGTTATTAAAATGTTACCTACTATTTATTAAATTGTTACCTACTATTTATTAAATTGCTACCTACTATTTATTAAATGGCTACTTACTATTTATTAAATTGTTACTTACTATTTATTAAATTGTTACTTACAAATTATTAAATTGTTACCCACTATTTATTAAATTTTTACCTACTATTTATTAAATTGTTACATACTATTTATTAAATTGTTATCTACTATTTATTAAATTGTTAACTACTATTTATAAAATTGTTACCTACTATTTATTAAATTGTTACATACTATTTATTAAATTGTTACCTACTATTCATTAAATTGTTACCTACTATTTATTAAATTGTTACATACAATTTATTAAATTGTTACTTACTATTTATTAAATTGTTACTTACTATTTATTAAATTGCTACTCACTATTTATTAAATTGCTACTTACTATTTATTAAATGGTTACTTACTATTTATTAAATTGTTACTTACTATTTATTAAATTGTTACTTACTATTCATTAAATTGTTACTTACTATTTATTAAATTGCTACTTACTATTTATTAAATTGCTACTTACAATTTATTAAATTGCTACTTACTATTTATTAAATTGCTACTTACTATTTATTAAATTGCTACTTACTATTTATTAAATTGCTACTTACTATTTATTTAATTGCTTCTTACTATTTACTAAATTTCTACTTACTATTTATTAAATTGCTACTTACTATTTATTAAATTGCTACTTACAATTTATTAAATTGCTACTTACTATTTATTAAATTGCTTCTTACTATTTACTAAATTGCTACTTACTATTTATTAAATTGCTACTTACTATTTATTAAATTGCTACTTACTATATATTAAATTGCTACTTACTATTTATTAAATTGCTACTTACTATTTATTAAATTGCTACCTACTATTTATTAAATTGCTACCTACTATTTATTAAACTGTTAGCTACTATTTATTAAATTGTTTCCAACTATTTATTAAATTGTTACCTACTATTTATTAAATTGTTACGTACTATTTATTAAATTGTTACCTACTATTTATTAAATTGTTACCTAGTATTTATTAAATTGTTACCTACTATTTATTAAATTGTTACCTACTATTTATTAAATTGTTACTTACTATTTATTAAATTGTTACTTACAATTTATTAAATTGTTACCCACTATTTATTAAATTGTTACCTACAATTTATTAAATTGTTACATACTATTTATTAAATTGTTATCTACTATTTATTAAATTGTAAACTACTATTTATTAAATTGTTACCTACTATTTATTAAATTGTTACATACTATTTATTAAATTGTTACCTACTATTCATTAAATTGTTACCTACTATTTATTAAATTGTTACATACAATTTATTAAATTGTTACTTACTATTTATTAAATTGTTACTTACTATTTATTAAATTGCTACTCACTATTTATTAAATTGCTACTTACTATTTATTAAATTGTTACTTACTATTTATTAAATTGTTACTTACTATTCATTAAATTGTTACTTACTATTTATTAAATTGCTACTTACTATTTATTAAATTGCTACTTACAATTTATTAAATTGCTACTTACTATTTATTAAATTGCTACTTACTATTTATTAAATTGCTACTTACTATTTACTAAATTGCTACTTACTATTTATTAAATTGCTTCTTACTATTTACTAAATTGCTACTTACAATTTATTAAATTGCTACTTACTATTTATTAAATTGCTACTTACTATATATTAAATGGCTACTTACTATTTATTAAATTGTTACATACTATTTATTAAATGGCTACTTACTATTTATTAAATTGCTACTCACTATTTATTAAATTGCTACTTACTATTTATTAAATTGTTACTTACTATTTATTAAATTGTTACTTACTATTTATTAAATTGTTACTTACTATTCATTAAATTGTTAATTACTATTTATTAAATTGCTACTTACTATTTATTAAATTGTTACTTACTATTTATTAAATTGCTACCTAGTATTTATTAAATTGTTACCTACTAATTATTAAATTGTTACCTACTATTTATTAAATTGTTACCTACTATTTATTAAATTGTTGCATACAATTTATTAAATTGTTAATTACTATTTATTAAATTGCTTCTTACTATTTATTAAATTGCTACTTACTATTTATTAAATTGCTACTTACTATTTATTAAATTGCTACTTACTATTTATTAAATTGCTTCTTACTATTTATTAAATTGCTACTTACTATTTATTAAATTGCTACTTACTATTGATTAAATTGCTACTTACTATTTATTAAATGGCTACTTATTATTTATTAAATTGTTACTTACTATTTATTAAATTGTTACCCACTATTTATTAAATTGTTACCTACTATTTATTAAATTGTTACCTACTATTTATTAAATTGTTACATACTATTTATTAAATTGTTACCTACTATTTATTAAATTGTTACCTACTATTTATTAAATTGTTACCTACTATATATTAAATTGTTACCTTCTGTTTATTAAAATGTTACCTACTATTTATTAAATTGTTACCTACTATTTATTAAATTGTTACCTACTATTTATTAAATTGTTACCTACTATTTATTAAATTGCTACCTACTATTTATTAAATTGCTACCTACTATTTATTAAATGGCTACTTACTATTAATTAAATTGTTACTTACTATTTATTAAATTGTTACTTACTATTTATTAAATTGTTACTTACTATTTATTAAATTTTTACTTACTATTTATTAAATTGTTAATTACTATTCATTAAATTGTTACTTACTATTTACTAAATTGCTACTTACTATTTATTAAATTGTTACATACTATTTATTAAATGGCTACTTACTATTTATTAAATTGCTACTCACTATTTATTAAATTGCTACTTACTATTTATTAAATTGTTACTTACTATTTATTAAATTGTTACTTACTATTTATTAAATTGTTACTTACTATTCATTAAATTGTTAATTACTATTTATTAAATTGCTACTTACTATTTATTAAATTGTTACTTACTATTTATTAAATTGCTACCTAGTATTTATTAAATTGTTACCTACTAATTATTAAATTGTTACCTACTATTTATTAAATTGTTACCTACTATTTATTAAATTGTTGCATACAATTTATTAAATTGTTAATTACTATTTATTAAATTGCTTCTTACTAATTATTAAATTGCTACTTACTATTTATTAAATTGCTACTTACTATTTATTAAATTGCTACTTACTATTTATTAAATTGCTTCTTACTATTTATTAAATTGCTACTTACTATTTATTAAATTGCTACTTACTATTGATTAAATTGCTACTTACTATTTATTAAATGGCTACTTATTATTTATTAAATTGTTACTTACTATTTATTAAATTGTTACCCACTATTTATTAAATTGTTACCTACTATTTATTAAATTGTTACCTACTATTTATTAAATTGTTACATACTATTTATTAAATTGTTACCTACTATTTATTAAATTGTTACCTACTATTTATTAAATTGTTACCTACTATATATTAAATTGTTACCTTCTGTTTATTAAAATGTTACCTACTATTTATTAAATTGTTACCTACTATTTATTAAATTGTTACCTACTATTTATTAAATTGTTACCTACTATTTATTAAATTGCTACCTACTATTTATTAAATTGCTACCTACTATTTATTAAATGGCTACTTACTATTAATTAAATTGTTACTTACTATTTATTAAATTGTTACTTACTATTTATTAAATTGTTACTTACTATTTATTAAATTTTTACTTACTATTTATTAAATTGTTAATTACTATTCATTAAATTGTTACTTACTATTTACTAAATTGCTACTTACTATTTATTAAATTGCTACTTACAATTTATTAAATAGCTACTTACTATTTATTAAATTGCTACTTACTATTTATTAAATTGCTACTTACTATTTATTAAATTGCTACTTACTATTTATTAAATTGCTTCTTACTATTTATTAAATGGCTTCTTATTATTTATTAAATTGTTACTTACTATTTATTAAATTGTTACTTACTATTTATTAAATTGTTACCCACTATTTTTAAATTGTTACCTACTATTTATTAAATTGTTACATACTATTTATTAAATTGTTACCTACTATTTATTAAATTGTTACCTACTATTTATTAAATTGTTACCTACTATTTATTAAATTGTTACCTACTGTTATTAAAATGTTACCTACTATTTATTAAATTGTTACCTAGTATTTATTAAATTGCTACCTACTATTTATTAAATGGCTACTTACTATTTATTAAATTGTTACTTACTATTTATTAAATTGTTACTTACAATTTATTAAATTGTTACCCACTATTTATTAAATTGTTACCTACTATTTATTAAATTGTTACATACTATTTATTAAATTGTTATCTACTATTTATTAAATTGTTAACTACTATTTATAAAATTGTTACCTACTATTTATTAAATTGTTACATACTATTTATTAAATTTTTACCTACTATTCATTAAATTGTTACCTACTATTTATTAAATTGTTACATACAATTTATTAAATTGTTACTTACTATTTATTAAATTGTTACTTACTATTTATTAAATTGCTACTCACTATTTATTAAATTGCTACTTACTATTTATTAAATTGTTACTTACTATTTATTAAATTGTTACTTACTATTTATTAAATTGTTACTTACTATTCATTAAATTGTTACTTACTATTTATTAAATTGCTACTTACTATTTATTAAATTGCTACTTACTATTTATTAAATTGCTACTTACTATTTATTAAATTGCTACTTACTATTTATTAAATTGCTTCTTACTATTTACTAAATTGCTACTTACTATTTATTAAATGGCTACTTACTATTTATTAAATTGCTACTTACTATATATTAAATGGCTACTTACTATTTATTAAATTGTTACATACTATTTATGAAATGGCTACTTACTATTTATTAAATTGCTACTCACTATTTATTAAATTGCTACTTACTATTTATTAAACTGTTACTTACTATTTATTAAATTGTTGCTTACTATTTATTAAATTGTTACTTACTATTCATTAAATTGTTAATTACTATTTATTAAATTGCTACTTACTATTTATTAAATTGTTACTTACTATTTATTAAATTGCTACCTACTATTTGTTAAATTGTTACCTAGTATTTATTAGATTGTTACCTACTATTTATTAAATTGTTACCTACTATTTATTAAATTGTTACCTACTATTTATTAAATTGTTACAAACAATTTATTAAATTGTTACTTACTATTTATTAAATTGTTACTTACTATTTATTAAATTGTTACTTACTGTTTATTAAATTGTTACTTAATATTTATTAAATTGTTACTTACTATTTATTAAATTGTTTCTTACTATTTATTAAATTGTTAATTACTATTTATTAAATTGTTAATTACTATTTATTAAATTGTTACTTACAATTTATTAAATTGCTACTTACTATTTATTAAATTGCTACTCACTATTTATTAAATTGCTACTTACAATTTATTAAATTGTTACTTACTATTTATTAAATTGTTTCTTACTATTTATTAAATTGTTACTTACTATTTAATAAATTGCTACTTACTATTTATTAAATTGCTACTTACAATTTATTAAATTGCTACTCACTATTTATTAAATTGCTACTTACTATTTATTAAATTGTTACTTACAATTGATTAAATTGTTACTTACTATTTATTAAATTGTTACTTACTATTCATTAAATTGTTAATTACTATTTATTAAATTGCTACTTACTATTTATTAAATTGTTACTTACTATTTATTAAATTGCTACCTACTATTTATTAAATTGTTACCTACTATTTATTAAATTGTTTCCAACTATTTATTAAATTGTTACCTACTATTTATTAAATTGTTACGTACTATTAATTAAATTGTCACTTACTGTTTATTAAATTGTTACCTAGTATTTATTAAATTGTTACCTACTATTTATTAAATTGTTACCTACTATTTATTAAATTGTTACCTACTATTTATTAAATTGTTACATACAATTTATTAAATTGTTACTTACTATTTATTAAATTGTTACCCACTATTTATTAAATTGTTACCTACTATTTATTAAATTGTTACCTACTATTTATTAAATTGTTACATACTATTTATTAAATTGTTACCTACTATTTATTAAATTGTTACCTACTATTTATTAAATTGTTACCTACTATATATTAAATTGTTACCTTCTGTTTATTAAAATGTTACCTACTATTTATTAAATTGTTACCTACTATTTATTAAATTGTTACCTACTATTTATTAAATTGTTACCTACTATTTATTAAATTGCTACCTACTATTTATTAAATTGCTACCAACTATTTATTAAATGGCTACTTACTATTTATTAAATTGTTACTTACTATTTATTAAATTGTTAATTACTATTCATTAAATTGTTACTTACTATTTACTAAATTGCTACTTACTATTTATTAAATTGCTACTTACAATTTATTAAATAGCTACTTACTATTTATTAAATTGCTACTTACTATTTATTAAATTGCTACTTACTATTTATTAAATTGCTACTTACTATTTATTAAATTGCTTCTTACTATTTATTAAATGGCTACTTATTATTTATTAAATTGTTACTTACTATTTATTAAATTGTTACTTACTATTTATTAAATTGTTACCCACTATTTTTAAATTGTTACCTACTATTTATTAAATTGTTACATACTATTTATTAAATTGTTACCTACTATTTATTAAATTGTTACCTACTATTTATTTAATTGTTACCTACTATTTATTAAATTGTTACCTACTGTTATTAAAATGTTACCTACTATTTATTAAATTGTTACCTACTATTTATTAAATTGCTACCTACTATTTATTAAATGGCTACTTACTATTTATTAAATTGTTACTTACTATTTATTAAATTGTTACTTACAATTTATTAAATTGTTACCCACTATTTATTAAATTGTTACCTACTATTTATTAAATTGTTACATACTATTTATTAAATTGTTATCTACTATTTATTAAATTGTTAACTACTATTTATAAAATTGTTACCTACTATTTATTAAATTGTTACATACTATTTATTAAATTGTTACCTACTATTCATTAAATTGTTACCTACTATTTATTAAATTGTTACAAACAATTTATTAAATTGTTACTTACTATTTATTAAATTGTTACTTACTATTTATTAAATTGCTACTCACTATTTATTAAATTGCTACTTACTATTTATTAAATTGTTACTTACTATTTATTAAATTGTTACTTACTATTTATTAAATTGTTACTTACTATTCATTAAATTGTTACTTACTATTTATTAAATTGCTACTTACTATTTATTAAATTGCTACTTACAATTTATTAAATTGCTACTTACTATTTATTAAATTGCTACTTACTATTTATTAAATTGCTACTTACTATTTATTAAATTGCTACTTACTATTTATTAAATTGCTTCTTACTATTTACTAAATTGCTACTTACTATTTATTAAATTGCTACTTACTATTTATTAAATTGCTACTTACTATATATTAAATGGCTACTTACTATTTATTAAATTGTTACATACTATTTATGAAATGGCTACTTACTATTTATTAAATTGCTACTCACTATTTATTAAATTG
Organism: Andrena chrysosceles; assembly: GCA_963855975.1. Lineage (NCBI taxonomy): Eukaryota > Metazoa > Arthropoda > Insecta > Hymenoptera > Andrenidae > Andrena > Andrena chrysosceles. The sequence goes on from CAWLCU010000486.1 coordinate 964,478, forward strand.
TTACCTACTATTTATTAAGTTGTTACATACTATTTATTAAATTGTTACCTACTATTCATTAAATTGTTACCTACTATTCATTAAATTGTTACATACAATTTATTAAATTGTTACTTACTATTTATTAAATTGTTACTTACTATTTATTAAATTGCTACTCACTATTTATTAAATTGCTACTTACTATTTATTAAATTGTTACTTACTATTTATTAAATTGCTACTTACTATTTATTAAATTGTTACTTACAATTTATTAAATTGTTACTTACTATTTATTAAATTGTTACTTACTATTCATTAAATTGTTAATTACTATTTATTAAATTGCTACTTACTATTTATTAAATTGTTACTTACTATTTATTAAATTGCTACCTACTATTTATTAAATTGTTACCTACTATTTATTAAATTGTTTCCAACTATTTATTAAATTGTTACCTACTATTTATTAAATTGTTACGTACTATTAATTAAATTGTCACTTACTGTTTATTAAATTGTTACCTAGTATTTATTAAATTGTTACCTACTATTTATTAAATTGTTACCTACTATTTATTAAATTGTTACCTACTATTTATTAAATTGTTACATACAATTTATTAAATTGTTACTTACTATTTATTAAATTGTTACCCACTATTTATTAAATTGTTACCTACTATTTATTAAATTGTTACCTACTATTTATTAAATTGTTACATACTATTTATTAAATTGTTACCTACTATTTATTAAATTGTTACCTACTATTTATTAAATTGTTACCTACTATATATTAAATTGTTACCTTCTGTTTATTAAAATGTTACCTACTATTTATTAAATTGTTACCTACTATTTATTAAATTGTTACCTACTATTTATTAAATTGTTACCTACTATTTATTAAATTGCTACCTACTATTTATTAAATTGCTACCAACTATTTATTAAATGGCTACTTACTATTTATTAAATTGTTACTTACTATTTATTAAATTGTTAATTACTATTCATTAAATTGTTACTTACTATTTACTAAATTGCTACTTACTATTTATTAAATTGCTACTTACAATTTATTAAATAGCTACTTACTATTTATTAAATTGCTACTTACTATTTATTAAATTGCTACTTACTATTTATTAAATTGCTACTTACTATTTATTAAATTGCTTCTTACTATTTATTAAATGGCTACTTATTATTTATTAAATTGTTACTTACTATTTATTAAATTGTTACTTACTATTTATTAAATTGTTACCCACTATTTTTAAATTGTTACCTACTATTTATTAAATTGTTACATACTATTTATTAAATTGTTACCTACTATTTATTAAATTGTTACCTACTATTTATTAAATTGTTACCTACTATTTATTAAATTGTTACCTACTGTTATTAAAATGTTACCTACTATTTATTAAATTGTTACCTACTATTTATTAAATTGCTACCTACTATTTATTAAATGGCTACTTACTATTTATTAAATTGTTACTTACTATTTATTAAATTGTTACTTACAATTTATTAAATTGTTACCCACTATTTATTAAATTGTTACCTACTATTTATTAAATTGTTACATACTATTTATTAAATTGTTATCTACTATTTATTAAATTGTTACATACTATTTATTAAATTGTTACCTACTATTCATTAAATTGTTACCTACTATTTATTAAATTGTTACAAACAATTTATTAAATTGTTACTTACTATTTATTAAATTGTTACTTACTATTTATTAAATTGCTACTCACTATTTATTAAATTGCTACTTACTATTTATTAAATTGTTACTTACTATTTATTAAATTGTTACTTACTATTTATTAAATTGTTACTTACTATTCATTAAATTGTTACTTACTATTTATTAAATTGCTACTTACTATTTATTAAATTGCTACTTACAATTTATTAAATTGCTACTTACTATTTATTAAATTGCTACTTACTATTTATTAAATTGCTACTTACTATTTATTAAATTGCTACTTACTATTTATTAAATTGCTTCTTACTATTTACTAAATTGCTACTTACTATTTATTAAATTGCTACTTACTATTTATTAAATTGCTACTTACTATATATTAAATGGCTACTTACTATTTATTAAATTGTTACATACTATTTATGAAATGGCTACTTACTATTTATTAAATTGCTACTCACTATTTATTAAATTGTTACCTACTATTTATTAAATTGTTACATACTATTTATTAAATTGTTACCTACTATTTATTAAATTGTTACATACTATTTATTAAATTGTTACCTACTATTTATTAAATTGTTACCTACTATTTATTAAATTGTTACCTACTATTTATTAAATTGTTACCTACTGTTATTAAAATGTTACCTACTATTTATTAAATTGTTACCTACTATTTATTAAATTGCTACCTACTATTTATTAAATGGCTACTTACTATTTATTAAATTGTTACTTACTATTTATTAAATTGTTACTTACAATTTATTAAATTGTTACCCACTATTTATTAAATTGTTACCTACTATTTATTAAATTGTTACATACTATTTATTAAATTGTTATCTACTATTTATTAAATTGTTACATACTATTTATTAAATTGTTACCTACTATTCATTAAATTGTTACCTACTATTTATTAAATTGTTACAAACAATTTATTAAATTGTTACTTACTATTTATTAAATTGTTACTTACTATTTATTAAATTGCTACTCACTATTTATTAAATTGCTACTTACTATTTATTAAATTGTTACTTACTATTTATTAAATTGTTACTTACTATTTATTAAATTGTTACTTACTATTCATTAAATTGTTACTTACTATTTATTAAATTGCTACTTACTATTTATTAAATTGCTACTTACAATTTATTAAATTGCTACTTACTATTTATTAAATTGCTACTTACTATTTATTAAATTGCTACTTACTATTTATTAAATTGCTACTTACTATTTATTAAATTGCTTCTTACTATTTACTAAATTGCTACTTACTATTTATTAAATTGCTACTTACTATTTATTAAATTGCTACTTACTATATATTAAATGGCTACTTACTATTTATTAAATTGTTACATACTATTTATGAAATGGCTACTTACTATTTATTAAATTGCTACTCACTATTTATTAAATTGTTACCTACTATTTATTAAATTGTTACATACTATTTATTAAATTGTTACCTACTATTCATTAAATTGTTACCTACTATTCATTAAATTGTTACATACAATTTATTAAATTGTTACTTACTATTTATTAAATTGTTACTTACTATTTATTAAATTGCTACTCACTATTTATTAAATTGCTACTTACTATTTATTAAATTGTTACTTACTATTTATTAAATTGTTACTTACTATTTATTAAATTGTTACTTACTATTCATTAAATTGTTACATACTATTTATTAAATTGCTACTTACTATTTATTAAATTGCTACTTACAATTTATTAAATTGCTACTTACTATTTATTAAATTGCTACTTACTATTTATTAAATTGCTACTTACTATTTATTAAATTGCTACTTACTATTTATTAAATTGCTTCTTACTATTTACTAAATTGCTACTTACTATTTATTAAATTGCTACTTACTATTTATTAAATTGTTACTTACTATTTATTAAATTGCTACCTACTATTTGTTAAATTGTTACCTACTATTTATTAAATTGTTACCTACTATTTATTAAATTGTTACCTACTATTTATTAAATTGTTACATACAATTTATTAAATTGTTACTTACTATTTATTAAATTGTTACCTACTATATATTAAATTGTTACCTTCTGTTTATTAAAATGTTACCTACTATTTATTAAATTGTTACCTACTATTTATTAAATTGTTACCGACTATTTATTAAATTGCTACCTACTATTTATTAAATGGCTACTTACTATTAATTAAATTGTTACTTACTATTTATTAAATTGTTACTTACTATTTATTAAATTGTTACTTACTATTTATTAAATTTTTACTTACTATTTATTAAATTGTTAATTACTATTCATTAAATTGTTACTTACTATTTACTAAATTGCTACTTACTATTTATTAAATTGCTACTTACAATTTATTAAATAGCTACTTACTATTTATTAAATTGCTACTTACTATTTATTAAATGGCTACTTATTATTTATTAAATTGTTACTTACTATTTATTAAATTGTTACCCACTATTTATTAAATTGTTACCTACTATTTATTAAATTGTTACCTACTATTTATTAAATTGTTACCTTCTATTTATTAAATTGCTACCTACTATTTATTAAATTGCTACCTACTATTTATTAAATGGCTACTTACTATTTATTAAATTGTTACTTACTATTTATTAAATTGTTACTTACTATTTATTAAATTGTTACTTACTATTTATTAAATTTTTACTTACTATTTATTAAATTGTTAATTACTATTCATTAAATTGTTACTTACTATTTACTAAATTGCTACTTACTATTTATTAAATTGCTACTTACAATTTATTAAATAGCTACTTACTATTTATTAAATTGCTACTTACTATTTATTAAATTGCTACTTACTATTTATTAAATTGCTACTTACTATTTATTAAATTGCTTCTTACTATTTATTAAATGGCTTCTTATTATTTATTAAATTGTTACTTACTATTTATTAAATTGTTACTTACTATTTATTAAATTGTTACCCACTATTTTTAAATTGTTACCTACTATTTATTAAATTGTTACATACTATTTATTAAATTGTTACCTACTATTTATTAAATTGTTACCTACTATTTATTAAATTGTTACCTACTATTTATTAAATTGTTACCTACTGTTATTAAAATGTTACCTACTATTTATTAAATTGTTACCTACTATTTATTAAATTGCTACCTACTATTTATTAAATGGCTACTTACTATTTATTAAATTGTTACTTACTATTTATTAAATTGTTACTTACAATTTATTAAATTGTTACCCACTATTTATTAAATTGTTACCTACTATTTATTAAATTGTTACATACTATTTATTAAATTGTTATCTACTATTTATTAAATTGTTAACTACTATTTATAAAATTGTTACCTACTATTTATTAAATTGTTACATACTATTTATTAAATTTTTACCTACTATTCATTAAATTGTTACCTACTATTTATTAAATTGTTACATACAATTTATTAAATTGTTACTTACTATTTATTAAATTGTTACTTACTATTTATTAAATTGCTACTCACTATTTATTAAATTGCTACTTACTATTTATTAAATTGTTACTTACTATTTATTAAATTGTTACTTACTATTTATTAAATTGTTACTTACTATTCATTAAATTGTTACTTACTATTTATTAAATTGCTACTTACTATTTATTAAATTGCTACTTACAATTTATTAAATTGCTACTTACTATTTATTAAATTGCTACTTACTATTTATTAAATTGCTACTTACTATTTATTAAATTGCTACTTACTATTTATTAAATTGCTTCTTACTATTTACTAAATTGCTACTTACTATTTATTAAATGGCTACTTACTATTTATTAAATTGCTACTTACTATATATTAAATGGCTACTTACTATTTATTAAATTGTTACATACTATTTATGAAATGGCTACTTACTATTTATTAAATTGCTACTCACTATTTATTAAATTGCTACTTACTATTTATTAAACTGTTACTTACTATTTATTAAATTGTTACTTACTATTTATTAAATTGTTACTTACTATTCATTAAATTGTTAATTACTATTTATTAAATTGCTACTTACTATTTATTAAATTGTTACTTACTATTTATTAAATTGCTACCTACTATTTGTTAAATTGTTACCTACTATTTATTAAATTGTTTCCAACTACTTATTAAATTGTTACCTACTATTTATTAAATTGTTACGTACTATTTATTAAATTGTTACTTAATATTTATTAAATTGTTACTTACTATTTATTAAATTGTTTCTTACTATTTATTAAAATGTTACCTACTATTTATTAAATTGTTACCTACTATTTATTAAATTGTTACTTACTATTTATTAAATTGTTGCTTACTATTTATTAAATTGTTACTTACTGTTTATTAAATTGTTTCTTACTATTTATTAAATTGTTACTTACTATTTAATAAATTGCTACTTACTATTTATTAAATTGCTACTCACTATTTATTAAATTGCTACTTACAATTTATTAAATTGCTACTCACTATTTATTAAATTGCTACTTACTATTTATTAAATTGTTACTTACAATTTATTAAATTGTTACTTACTATTTATTAAATTGTTACTTACTATTCATTAAATTGTTAATTACTATTTATTAAATTGCTACTTACTATTTATTAAATTGTTACTTACTATTTATTAAATTGCTACCTACTATTTATTAAATTGTTACCTACTATTTATTAAATTGTTTCCAACTATTTATTAAATTGTTACCTACTATTTATTAAATTGTTACGTACTATTAATTAAATTGTCACTTACTGTTTATTAAATTGTTACCTAGTATTTATTAAATTGTTACCTACTATTTATTAAATTGTTACCTACTATTTATTAAATTGTTACCTACTATTTATTAAATTGTTACATACAATTTATTAAATTGTTACTTACTATTTATTAAATTGTTACCCACTATTTATTAAATTGTTACCTACTATTTATTAAATTGTTACCTACTATTTATTAAATTGTTACATACTATTTATTAAATTGTTACCTACTATTTATTAAATTGTTACCTACTATTTATTAAATTGTTACCTACTATATATTAAATTGTTACCTTCTGTTTATTAAAATGTTACCTACTATTTATTAAATTGTTACCTACTATTTATTAAATTGTTACCTACTATTTATTAAATTGTTACATACTATTTATTAAATTGTTACCTACTATTTATTAAATTGCTACCTACTATTTATTAAATTGCTACCAACTATTTATTAAATGGCTACTTACTATTTATTAAATTGTTACTTACTATTTATTAAATTGTTAATTACTATTCATTAAATTGTTACTTACTATTTACTAAATTGCTACTTACTATTTATTAAATTGCTACTTACAATTTATTAAATAGCTACTTACTATTTATTAAATTGCTACTTACTATTTATTAAATTGCTACTTACTATTTATTAAATTGCTATTTACTATTCATTAAATTGCTTCTTACTATTTATTAAATGGCTACTTATTATTTATTAAATTGTTACTTACTATTTATTAAATTGTTACTTACTATTTATTAAATAGTTACCCACTATTTTTAAATTGTTACCTACTATTTATTAAATTGTTACATACTATTTATTAAATTGTTACCTACTATTTATTAAATTGTTACCTACTATTTATTAAATTGTTACCTACTATTTATTAAATTGTTACCTACTGTTATTAAAATGTTACCTACTATTTATTAAATTGTTACCTACTATTTATTAAATTGCTACCTACTATTTATTAAATGGCTACTTACTATTTATTAAATTGTTACTTACTATTTATTAAATTGTTACTTACAATTTATTAAATTGTTACCCACTATTTATTAAATTGTTACATACTATTTATTAAATTGTTACATACTATTTATTAAATTGTTATCTACTATTTATTAAATTGTTAACTACTATTTATAAAATTGTTACCTACTATTTATTAAATTGTTACATACTATTTATTAAATTGTTACCTACTATTCATTAAATTGTTACTTACTATTTATTAAATTGTTACTTACAATTTATTAAATTGTTACTTACTATTTAATATATTGCTACTTACTATTTATTAAATTGCTACTTACAATTTATTAAATTGCTACTTACTATTTATTAAATTGCTACTTACTATTTATTAAATTGCTACTTACTATTTATTAAATTGCTACTTACTATTTATTAAATTGCTACCTACTATTTATTAAATTGCTACCTACTATTTATTAAATTGTTACCTACTATTTATTAAATTGTTTCCAACTATTTATTAAATTGTTACATAGTATTTATTAAATTGTTACCTACTATTTATTAAATTGTTACCTACTATTTATTAAATTGTTACCTACTATATATTAAATTGTTACCTTCTGTTTATTAAAATGTTACCTACTATTTATTAAATTGTTACCTACTATTTATTAAATTGTTACCTACTATTTATTAAATTGTTACCTACTATTTATTAAATTGCTACCTACTATTTATTAAATTGTTACCTACTATTTATTAAATTGTTACCTACTATTTATTAAATTGCTACATACTATTTATTAAATTGTTATCTAATATTTATTAAATTGTTACCTACTATTTATTAAATTGTTACATACTATTTATTAAATTGTTATCTACTATTTATTAAATTGTTAACTACTATTTATAAAATTGTTACCTACTATTTATTAAATTGTTACATACTATTTATTAAATTTTTACCTACTATTCATTAAATTGTTACCTACTATTTATTAAATTGTTACATACAATTTATTAAATTGTTACTTACTATTTATTAAATTGTTACTTACTATTTATTAAATTGCTACTCACTATTTATTAAATTGCTACTTACTATTTATTAAATTGTTACTTACTATTTATTAAATTGTTACTTACTATTTATTAAACTGTTACTTACTATTCATTAAATTGTTACTTACTATTTATTAAATTGCTACTTACTATTTATTAAATTGCTACTTACAATTTATTAAATTGCTACTTACTATTTATTAAATTGCTACTTACTATTTATTAAATTGCTACTTACTATTTATTAAATTGCTACTTACTATTTATTAAATTGCTTCTTACTATTTACTAAATTGCTACTTACTATTTATTAAATGGCTACTTACTATTTATTAAATTGCTACTTACTATATATTAAATGGCTACTTACTATTTATTAAATTGTTACATACTATTTATGAAATGGCTACTTACTATTTATTAAATTGCTACTCACTATTTATTAAATTGCTACTTACTATTTATTAAACTGTTACTTACTATTTATTAAATTGTTACTTACTATTTATTAAATTGTTACTTACTATTCATTAAATTGTTAATTACTATTTATTAAATTGCTACTTACTATTTATTAAATTGTTACTTACTATTTATTAAATTGCTACCTACTATTTGTTAAATTGTTACCTACTATTTATTAAATTGTTACCTACTATTTATTAAATTGCTACCTACTATTTATTAAATTGCTACCTACTATTTATTAAATGGCTACTTACTATTAATTAAATTGTTACTTACTATTTATTAAATTGTTACTTACTATTTATTAAATTGTTACTTACTATTTATTAAATTTTTACTTACTATTTATTAAATTGTTAATTACTATTCATTAAATTGTTACTTACTATTTACTAAATTGCTACTTACTATTTATTAAATTGCTACTTACAATTTATTAAATAGCTACTTACTATTTATTAAATTGCTACTTACTATTTATTAAATGGCTACTTATTATTTATTAAATTGTTACTTACTATTTATTAAATTGTTACCCACTATTTATTAAATTGTTACCTACTATTTATTAAATTGTTACCTACTATTTATTAAATTGTTACCTTCTATTTATTAAATTGCTACCTACTATTTATTAAATTGCTACCTACTATTTATTAAATGGCTACTTACTATTTATTAAACTGTTACTTACTATTTATTAAATTGTTACTTACTATTTATTAAATTGTTACTTACTATTTATTAAATTTTTACTTACTATTTATTAAATTGTTAATTACTATTCATTAAATTGTTACTTACTATTTACTAAATTGCTACTTACTATTTATTAAATTGCTACTTACAATTTATTAAATAGCTACTTACTATTTATTAAATTGCTACTTACTATTTATTAAATTGCTACTTACTATTTATTAAATTGCTATTTACTATTCATTAAATTGCTTCTTACTATTTATTAAATGGCTACTTATTATTTATTAAATTGTTACTTACTATTTATTAAATTGTTACTTACTATTTATTAAATAGTTACCCACTATTTTTAAATTGTTACCTACTATTTATTAAATTGTTACATACTATTTATTAAATTGTTACCTACTATTTATTAAATTGTTACCTACTATTTATTAAATTGTTACCTACTATTTATTAAATTGTTACCTACTGTTATTAAAATGTTACCTACTATTTATTAAATTGTTACCTACTATTTATTAAATTGCTACCTACTATTTATTAAATGGCTACTTACTATTTATTAAATTGTTACTTACTATTTATTAAATTGTTACTTACAATTTATTAAATTGTTACCCACTATTTATTAAATTGTTACCTACTATTTATTAAATTGTTACATACTATTTATTAAATTGTTATCTACTATTTATTAAATTGTTAACTACTATTTATAAAATTGTTACCTACTATTTATTAAATTGTTACATACTATTTATTAAATTGTTACCTACTATTCATTAAATTGTTACCTACTATTTATTAAATTGTTACAAACAATTTATTAAATTGTTACTTACTATTTATTAAATTGTTACTTACTATTTATTAAATTGCTACTCACTATTTATTAAATTGCTACTTACTATTTATTAAATTGTTACTTACTATTTATTAAATTGTTACTTACTATTTATTAAATTGTTACTTACTATTCATTAAATTGTTACTTACTATTTATTAAATTGCTACTTACTATTTATTAAATTGCTACTTACAATTTATTAAATTGCTACTTACTATTTATTAAATTGCTACTTACTATTTATTAAATTGCTACTTACTATTTATTAAATTGCTACTTACTATTTATTAAATTGCTTCTTACTATTTACTAAATTGCTACTTACTATTTATTAAATTGCTACTTACTATTTATTAAATTGCTACTTACTATATATTAAATGGCTACTTACTATTTATTAAATTGTTACATACTATTTATGAAATGGCTACTTACTATTTATTAAATTGCTACTCACTATTTATTAAATTGTTACCTACTATTTATTAAATTGTTACATACTATTTATTAAATTGTTACCTACTATTCATTAAATTGTTACCTACTATTCATTAAATTGTTACATACAATTTATTAAATTGTTACTTACTATTTATTAAATTGTTACTTACTATTTATTAAATTGCTACTCACTATTTATTAAATTGCTACTTACTATTTATTAAATTGTTACTTACTATTTATTAAATTGTTACTTACTATTTATTAAATTGTTACTTACTATTCATTAAATTGTTACATACTATTTATTAAATTGCTACTTACTATTTATTAAATTGCTACTTACAATTTATTAAATTGCTACTTACTATTTATTAAATTGCTACTTACTATTTATTAAATTGCTACTTACTATTTATTAAATTGCTACTTACTATTTATTAAATTGCTTCTTACTATTTACTAAATTGCTACTTACTATTTATTAAATTGCTACTTACTATTTATTAAATTGTTACTTACTATTTATTAAATTGCTACATACTATTTGTTAAATTGTTGCCTACTATTTATTAAATTGTTACCTACTATTTATTAAATTGTTACCTACTATTTATTAAATTGTTACATACAATTTATTAAATTGTTACTTACTATTTATTAAATTGTTACTTACTATTTATTAAATTGTTACTTCATATTTATTAAATTGTTACTTACTATTTATTAAATTGTTTCTTACAATTTATTAAATTGCTACTTACTATATATTAAATGGCTACTTACTATTTATTAAATTGTTACATACTATTTATGAAATGGCTACTTACTATTTATTAAATTGCTACTCACTATTTATTAAATTGCTACTTACTATTTATTAAACTGTTACTTACTATTTATTAAATTGTTACTTACTATTTATTAAATTGTTACTTACTATTCATTAAATTGTTAATTACTATTTATTAAATTGCTACTTACTATTTATTAAATTGTTACTTACTATTTATTAAATTGCTACCTACTATTTGTTAAATTGTTACCTACTATTTATTAAATTGTTACCTACTATTTATTAAATTGCTACCTACTATTTATTAAATTGCTACCTACTATTTATTAAATGGCTACTTACTATTAATTAAATTGTTACTTACTATTTATTAAATTGTTACTTACTATTTATTAAATTGTTACTTACTATTTATTAAATTTTTACTTACTATTTATTAAATTGTTAATTACTATTCATTAAATTGTTACTTACTATTTACTAAATTGCTACTTACTATTTATTAAATTGCTACTTACAATTTATTAAATAGCTACTTACTATTTATTAAATTGCTACTTACTATTTATTAAATGGCTACTTATTATTTATTAAATTGTTACTTACTATTTATTAAATTGTTACCCACTATTTATTAAATTGTTACCTACTATTTATTAAATTGTTACCTACTATTTATTAAATTGTTACCTTCTATTTATTAAATTGCTACCTACTATTTATTAAATTGCTACCTACTATTTATTAAATGGCTACTTACTATTTATTAAATTGTTACTTACTATTTATTAAATTGTTACTTACTATTTATTAAATTGTTACTTACTATTTATTAAATTTTTACTTACTATTTATTAAATTGTTAATTACTATTCATTAAATTGTTACTTACTATTTACTAAATTGCTACTTACTATTTATTAAATTGCTACTTACAATTTATTAAATAGCTACTTACTATTTATTAAATTGCTACTTACTATTTATTAAATTGCTACTTACTATTTATTAAATTGCTACTTACTATTTATTAAATTGCTTCTTACTATTTATTAAATGGCTTCTTATTATTTATTAAATTGTTACTTACTATTTATTAAATTGTTACTTACTATTTATTAAATTGTTACCCACTATTTTTAAATTGTTACCTACTATTTATTAAATTGTTACATACTATTTATTAAATTGTTACCTACTATTTATTAAATTGTTACCTACTATTTATTAAATTGTTACCTACTATTTATTAAATTGTTACCTACTGTTATTAAAATGTTACCTACTATTTATTAAATTGTTACCTACTATTTATTAAATTGCTACCTACTATTTATTAAATGGCTACTTACTATTTATTAAATTGTTACTTACTATTTATTAAATTGTTACTTACAATTTATTAAATTGTTACCCACTATTTATTAAATTGTTACCTACTATTTATTAAATTGTTACATACTATTTATTAAATTGTTATCTACTATTTATTAAATTGTTAACTACTATTTATAAAATTGTTACCTACTATTTATTAAATTGTTACATACTATTTATTAAATTTTTACCTACTATTCATTAAATTGTTACCTACTATTTATTAAATTGTTAAATACAATTTATTAAATAGTTACTTACTATTTATTAAATTGTTTCTTACTATTTATTAAATTGCTACTCACTATTTATTAAATTGCTACTTACTATTTATTAAATTGTTACTTACTATTTATTAAATTGTTACTTACTATTTATTAAATTGTTACTTACTATTCATTAAATTGTTACTTACTATTTATTAAATTGCTACTTACTATTTATTAAATTGCTACTTACAATTTATTAAATTGCTACTTACTATTTATTAAATTGCTACTTACTATTTATTAAATTGCTACTTACTATTTATTAAATTGCTACTTACTATTTATTAAATTGCTTCTTACTATTTACTAAATTGCTACTTACTATTTATTAAATGGCTACTTACTATTTATTAAATTGCTACTTACTATATATTAAATGGCTACTTACTATTTATTAAATTGTTACATACTATTTATGAAATGGCTACTTACTATTTATTAAATTGCTACTCACTATTTATTAAATTGCTACTTACTATTTATTAAATTGTTACTTACTATTTATTAAATTGTTACTTACTATTTATTAAATTGTTACTTACTATTCATTAAATTGTTAATTACTATTTATTAAATTGCTACTTACTATTTATTAAATTGTTACTTACTATTTATTAAATTGCTACCTACTATTTGTTAAATTGTTACCTACTATTTATTAAATTGTTTCCAACTACTTATTAAATTGTTACCTACTATTTATTAAATTGTTACGTACTATTTTTTAAATTGTTACCTACTGTTTATTAAATTGTTACCTAGTATTTATTAGATTGTTACCTACTATTTATTAAATTGTTACCTACTATTTATTAAATTGTTACCTACTATTTATTAAATTGTTACAAACAATTTATTAAATTGTTACTTACTATTTATTAAATTGTTACTTACTATTTATTAAATTGTTACTTACTGTTTATTAAATTGTTACTTAATATTTATTAAATTGTTACTTACTATTTATTAAATTGTTTCTTACTATTTATTAAATTGTTAATTACTATTTATTAAATTGTTAATTACTATTTATTAAATTGTTACTTACAATTTATTAAATTGCTACTTACTATTTATTAAATTGCTACTCACTATTTATTAAATTGCTACTTACAATTTATTAAATTGTTACTTACTATTTATTAAATTGTTTCTTACTATTTATTAAATTGTTACTTACTATTTAATAAATTGCTACTTACTATTTATTAAATTGCTACTTACAATTTATTAAATTGCTACTCACTATTTATTAAATTGCTACTTACTATTTATTAAATTGTTACTTACAATTTATTAAATTGTTACTTACTATTTATTAAATTGTTACTTACTATTCATTAAATTGTTAATTACTATTTATTAAATTGCTACTTACTATTTATTAAATTGTTACTTACTATTTATTAAATTGCTACCTACTATTTATTAAATTGTTACCTACTATTTATTAAATTGTTTCCAACTATTTATTAAATTGTTACCTACTATTTATTAAATTGTTACCTACTATATATTAAATTGTTACCTTCAGTTTATTAAAATGTTACCTACTATTTATTAAATTGTTACCTACTATTTATTAAATTGTTACCTACTATTTATTAAATTGTTACCTACTATTTATTAAATTGCTACCTACTATTTATTAAATTGCTACCAACTATTTATTAAATGGCTACTTACTATTTATTAAATTGTTACTTACTATTTATTAAATTGTTAATTACTATTCATTAAATTGTTACTTACTATTTACTAAATTGCTACTTACTATTTATTAAATTGCTACTTACAATTTATTAAATAGCTACTTACTATTTATTAAATTGCTACTTACTATTTATTAAATTGCTACTTACTATTTATTAAATTGCTACTTACTATTTATTAAATTGCTTCTTACTATTTATTAAATGGCTACTTATTATTTATTAAATTGTTACTTACTATTTATTAAATTGTTACTTACTATTTATTAAATTGTTACCCACTATTTTTAAATTGTTACCTACTATTTATTAAATTGTTACATACTATTTATTAAATTGTTACCTACTATTTATTAAATTGTTACCTACTATTTATTAAATTGTTACCTACTATTTATTAAATTGTTACCTACTGTTATTAAAATGTTACCTACTATTTATTAAATTGTTACCTACTATTTATTAAATTGCTACCTACTATTTATTAAATGGCTACTTACTATTTATTAAATTGTTACTTACTATTTATTAAATTGTTACTTACAATTTATTAAATTGTTACCCACTATTTATTAAATTGTTACCTACTATTTATTACATTGTTACATACTATTTATTAAATTGTTATCTACTATTTATTAAATTGTTAACTACTATTTATAAAATTGTTACCTACTATTTATTAAATTGTTACATACTATTTATTAAATTGTTAAATACTATTCATTAAATTGTTACCTACTATTTATTAAATTGTTACAAACAATTTATTAAATTGTTACTTACTATTTATTAAATTGTTACTTACTATTTATTAAATTGCTACTCACTATTTATTAAATTGCTACTTACTATTTATTAAATTGTTACTTACTATTTATTAAATTGTTACTTACTATTTATTAAATTGTTACTTACTATTCATTAAATTGTTACTTACTATTTATTAAATTGCTACTTACTATTTATTAAATTGCTACTTACAATTTATTAAATTGCTACTTACTATTTATTAAATTGCTACTTACTATTTATTAAATTGCTACTTACTATTTATTAAATTGCTACTTACTATTTATTAAATTGCTTCTTACTATTTACTAAATTGCTACTTACTATTTATTAAATTGCTACTTACTATTTATTAAATTGCTACTTACTATATATTAAATGGCTACTTACTATTTATTAAATTGTTACATACTATTTATTAAATTGTTAACTACTATTTATAAAATTGTTACCTACTATTTATTAAATTGTTACATACTATTTATTAAATTGTTACCTACTATTCATTAAATTGTTACCTACTATTTATTAAATTGTTACAAACAATTTATTAAATTGTTACTTACTATTTATTAAATTGTTACTTACTATTTATTAAATTGCTACTCACTATTTATTAAATTGCTACTTACTATTTATTAAATTGTTACTTACTATTTATTAAATTGTTACTTACTATTTATTAAATTGTTACTTACTATTTAATAAATTGCTACTTACTATTTATTAAATTGCTACTTACAATTTATTAAATTGCTACTCACTATTTATTAAATTGCTACTTACTATTTATTAAATTGTTACTTACAATTTATTAAATTGTTACTTACTATTTATTAAATTGTTACTTACTATTCATTAAATTGTTAATTACTATTTATTAAATTGTTACTTACTATTTATTAAATTGTTTCTTACTATTTATTAAATTGTTAATTACTATTTATTAAATTGTTAATTACTATTTATTAAATTGTTACTTACAATTTATTAAATTGCTACTTACTATTTATTAAATTGCTACTCACTATTTATTAAATTGCTACTTACAATTTATTAAATTGTTACTTACTATTTATTAAATTGTTTCTTACTATTTATTAAATTGTTACTTACTATTTAATAAATTGCTACTTACTATTTATTAAATTGCTACTTACAATTTATTAAATTGCTACTCACTATTTATTAAATTGCTACTTACTATTTATTAAATTGTTACTTACAATTTATTAAATTGTTACTTACTATTTATTAAATTGTTACTTACTATTCATTAAATTGTTAATTACTATTTATTAAATTGCTACTTACTATTTATTAAATTGTTACTTACTATTTATTAAATTGCTACCTACTATTTATTAAATTGTTACCTACTATTTATTAAATTGTTTCCAACTATTTATTAAATTGTTACCTACTATTTATTAAATTGTTACCTACTATATATTAAATTGTTACCTTCAGTTTATTAAAATGTTACCTACTATTTATTAAATTGTTACCTACTATTTATTAAATTGTTACCTACTATTTATTAAATTGTTACCTACTATTTATTAAATTGCTACCTACTATTTATTAAATTGCTACCAACTATTTATTAAATGGCTACTTACTATTTATTAAATTGTTACTTACTATTTATTAAATTGTTAATTACTATTCATTAAATTGTTACTTACTATTTACTAAATTGCTACTTACTATTTATTAAATTGCTACTTACAATTTATTAAATAGCTACTTACTATTTATTAAATTGCTACTTACTATTTATTAAATTGCTACTTACTATTTATTAAATTGCTACTTACTATTTATTAAATTGCTTCTTACTATTTATTAAATGGCTACTTATTATTTATTAAATTGTTACTTACTATTTATTAAATTGTTACTTACTATTTATTAAATTGTTACCCACTATTTTTAAATTGTTACCTACTATTTATTAAATTGTTACATACTATTTATTAAATTGTTACCTACTATTTATTAAATTGTTACCTACTATTTATTAAATTGTTACCTACTATTTATTAAATTGTTACCTACTGTTATTAAAATGTTACCTACTATTTATTAAATTGTTACCTACTATTTATTAAATTGCTACCTACTATTTATTAAATGGCTACTTACTATTTATTAAATTGTTACTTACTATTTATTAAATTGTTACTTACAATTTATTAAATTGTTACCCACTATTTATTAAATTGTTACCTACTATTTATTACATTGTTACATACTATTTATTAAATTGTTATCTACTATTTATTAAATTGTTAACTACTATTTATAAAATTGTTACCTACTATTTATTAAATTGTTACATACTATTTATTAAATTGTTAAATACTATTCATTAAATTGTTACCTACTATTTATTAAATTGTTACAAACAATTTATTAAATTGTTACTTACTATTTATTAAATTGTTACTTACTATTTATTAAATTGCTACTCACTATTTATTAAATTGCTACTTACTATTTATTAAATTGTTACTTACTATTTATTAAATTGTTACTTACTATTTATTAAATTGTTACTTACTATTCATTAAATTGTTACTTACTATTTATTAAATTGCTACTTACTATTTATTAAATTGCTACTTACAATTTATTAAATTGCTACTTACTATTTATTAAATTGCTACTTACTATTTATTAAATTGCTACTTACTATTTATTAAATTGCTACTTACTATTTATTAAATTGCTTCTTACTATTTACTAAATTGCTACTTACTATTTATTAAATTGCTACTTACTATTTATTAAATTGCTACTTACTATATATTAAATGGCTACTTACTATTTATTAAATTGTTACATACTATTTATTAAATTGTTAACTACTATTTATAAAATTGTTACCTACTATTTATTAAATTGTTACATACTATTTATTAAATTGTTACCTACTATTCATTAAATTGTTACCTACTATTTATTAAATTGTTACAAACAATTTATTAAATTGTTACTTACTATTTATTAAATTGTTACTTACTATTTATTAAATTGCTACTCACTATTTATTAAATTGCTACTTACTATTTATTAAATTGTTACTTACTATTTATTAAATTGTTACTTACTATTTATTAAATTGTTACTTACTATTCATTAAATTGTTACTTACTATTTATTAAATTGCTACTTACTATTTATTAAATTGCTACTTACAATTTATTAAATTGCTACTTACTATTTATTAAATTGCTACTTACTATTTATTAAATTGCTACTTACTATTTATTAAATTGCTACTTACTATTTATTAAATTGCTTCTTACTATTTATTAAATGGCTACTTATTATTTATTAAATTGTTACTTACTATTTATTAAATTGTTACTTACTATTTATTAAATTGTTACCCACTATTTTTAAATTGTTACCTACTATTTATTAAATTGTTACATACTATTTATTAAATTGTTACCTACTATTTATTAAATTGTTACCTACTATTTATTAAATTGTTACCTACTATTTATTAAATTGTTACCTACTGTTATTAAAATGTTACCTACTATTTATTAAATTGTTACCTACTATTTATTAAATTGCTACCTACTATTTATTAAATGGCTACTTACTATTTATTAAATTGTTACTTACTATTTATTAAATTGTTACTTACAATTTATTAAATTGTTACCCACTATTTATTAAATTGTTACCTACTATTTATTAAATTGTTACATACTATTTATTAAATTGTTATCTACTATTTATTAAATTGTTAACTACTATTTATAAAATTGTTACCTACTATTTATTAAATTGTTACATACTATTTATTAAATTGTTACCTACTATTCATTAAATTGTTACCTACTATTTATTAAATTGTTACAAACAATTTATTAAATTGTTACTTACTATTTATTAAATTGTTACTTACTATTTATTAAATTGCTGCTCACTATTTATTAAATTGCTACTTACTATTTATTAAATTGTTAGTTACTATTTATTAAATTGTTACTTACTATTTATTAAATTGTTACTTACTATTCATTAAATTGTTACTTACTATTTATTAAATGGCTACTTACTATTTATTAAATTGCTACTTACAATTTATTAAATTGCTACTTACTATTTATTAAATTGCTACTTACTATTTATTAAATTGCTACTTACTATTTATTAAATTGCTACTTACTATTTATTAAATTGCTTCTTACTATTTACTAAATTGCTACTTACTATTTATTAAATTGCTACTTACTATTTATTAAATTGCTACTTACTATATATTAAATGGCTACTTACTATTTATTAAATTGTTACATACTATTTATGAAATGGCTACTTACTATTTATTAAATTGCTACTCACTATTTATTAAATTGTTACCTACTATTTATTAAATTGTTACATACTATTTATTAAATTGTTACCTACTATTCATTAAATTGTTACCTACTATTCATTAAATTGTTACATACAATTTATTAAATTGTTACTTACTATTTATTAAATTGTTACTTACTATTTATTAAATTGCTACTCACTATTTATTAAATTGCTACTTACTATTTATTAAATTGTTACTTACTATTTATTAAATTGTTACTTACTATTTATTAAATTGTTACTTACTATTCATTAAATTGTTACATACTATTTATTAAATTGCTACTTACTATTTATTAAATTGCTACTTACAATTTATTAAATTGCTACTTACTATTTATTAAATTGCTACTTACTATTTATTAAATTGCTACTTACTATTTATTAAATTGCTACTTACTATTTATTAAATTGCTTCTTACTATTTACTAAATTGCTACTTACTATTTATTAAATTGCTACTTACTATTTATTAAATTGTTACTTACTATTTATTAAATTGCTACCTACTATTTGTTAAATTGTTACCTACTATTTATTAAATTGTTACCTACTATTTATTAAATTGTTACCTACTATTTATTAAATTGTTACATACAATTTATTAAATTGTTACTTACTATTTATTAAATTGTTACCTACTATATATTAAATTGTTACCTTCTGTTTATTAAAATGTTACCTACCATTTATTAAATTGTTACCTACTATTTATTAAATTGTTACCTACTATTTATTAAATTGTTACCTACTATTTATTAAATTGCTACCTACTATTTATTAAATTGCTACCTACTATTTATTAAATGGCTACTTACTATTAATTAAATTGTTACTTACTATTTATTAAATTGTTACTTACTATTTATTAAATTGTTACTTACTATTTATTAAATTTTTACTTACTATTTATTAAATTGTTAATTACTATTCATTAAATTGTTACTTACTATTTACTAAATTGCTACTTACTATTTATTAAATTGCTACTTACAATTTATTAAATAGCTACTTACTATTTATTAAATTGCTACTTACTATTTATTAAATGGCTACTTATTATTTATTAAATTGTTACTTACTATTTATTAAATTGTTACCCACTATTTATTAAATTGTTACCTACTATTTATTAAATTGTTACCTACTATTTATTAAATTGTTACCTTCTATTTATTAAATTGCTACCTACTATTTATTAAATTGCTACCTACTATTTATTAAATGGCTACTTACTATTTATTAAATTGTTACTTACTATTTATTAAATTGTTACTTACTATTTATTAAATTGTTACTTACTATTTATTAAATTTTTACTTACTATTTATTAAATTGTTAATTACTATTCATTAAATTGTTACTTACTATTTACTAGATTGCTACTTACTATTTATTAAATTGCTACTTACAATTTATTAAATAGCTACTTACTATTTATTAAATTGCTACTTACTATTTATTAAATTGCTACTTACTATTTATTAAATTGCTACTTACTATTTATTAAATTGCTTCTTACTATTTATTAAATGGCTTCTTATTATTTATTAAATTGTTACTTACTATTTATTAAATTGTTACTTACTATTTATTAAATTGTTACCCACTATTTTTAAATTGTTACCTACTATTTATTAAATTGTTACATACTATTTATTAAATTGTTACCTACTATTTATTAAATTGTTACCTACTATTTATTAAATTGTTACCTACTATTTATTAAATTGTTACCTACTGTTATTAAAATGTCACCTACTATTTATTAAATTGTTACCTACTATTTATTAAATTGCTACCTACTATTTATTAAATGGCTACTTACTATTTATTAAATTGTTACTTACTATTTATTAAATTGTTACTTACAATTTATTAAATTGTTACCCACTATTTATTAAATTGTTACCTACTATTTATTAAATTGTTACATACTATTTATTAAATTGTTATCTACTATTTATTAAATTGTTAACTACTATTTATAAAATTGTTACCTACTATTTATTAAATTGTTACGTACTATTTTTTAAATTGTTACCTACTGTTTATTAAATTGTTACCTAGTATTTATTAGATTGTTACCTACTATTTATTAAATTGTTACCTACTATTTATTAAATTGTTACCTACTATTTATTAAATTGTTACAAACAATTTATTAAATTGTTACTTACTATTTATTAAATTGTTACTTACTATTTATTAAATTGTTACTTACTGTTTATTAAATTGTTACTTAATATTTATTAAATTGTTACTTACTATTTATTAAATTGTTTCTTACTATTTATTAAATTGTTAATTACTATTTATTAAATTGTTAATTACTATTTATTAAATTGTTACTTACAATTTATTAAATTGCTACTTACTATTTATTAAATTGCTACTCACTATTTATTAAATTGCTACTTACAATTTATTAAATTGTTACTTACTATTTATTAAATTGTTTCTTACTATTTATTAAATTGTTACTTACTATTTAATAAATTGCTACTTACTATTTATTAAATTGCTACTTACAATTTATTAAATTGCTACTCACTATTTATTAAATTGCTACTTACTATTTATTAAATTGTTACTTACAATTTATTAAATTGTTACTTACTATTTATTAAATTGTTACTTACTATTCATTAAATTGTTAATTACTATTTATTAAATTGCTACTTACTATTTATTAAATTGTTACTTACTATTTATTAAATTGCTACCTACTATTTATTAAATTGTTACCTACTATTTATTAAATTGTTTCCAACTATTTATTAAATTGTTACCTACTATTTATTAAATTGTTACCTACTATATATTAAATTGTTACCTTCAGTTTATTAAAATGTTACCTACTATTTATTAAATTGTTACCTACTATTTATTAAATTGTTACCTACTATTTATTAAATTGTTACCTACTATTTATTAAATTGCTACCTACTATTTATTAAATTGCTACCAACTATTTATTAAATGGCTACTTACTATTTATTAAATTGTTACTTACTATTTATTAAATTGTTAATTACTATTCATTAAATTGTTACTTACTATTTACTAAATTGCTACTTACTATTTATTAAATTGCTACTTACAATTTATTAAATAGCTACTTACTATTTATTAAATTGCTACTTACTATTTATTAAATTGCTACTTACTATTTATTAAATTGCTACTTACTATTTATTAAATTGCTTCTTACTATTTATTAAATGGCTACTTATTATTTATTAAATTGTTACTTACTATTTATTAAATTGTTACTTACTATTTATTAAATTGTTACCCACTATTTTTAAATTGTTACCTACTATTTATTAAATTGTTACATACTATTTATTAAATTGTTACCTACTATTTATTAAATTGTTACCTACTATTTATTAAATTGTTACCTACTATTTATTAAATTGTTACCTACTGTTATTAAAATGTTACCTACTATTTATTAAATTGTTACCTACTATTTATTAAATTGCTACCTACTATTTATTAAATGGCTACTTACTATTTATTAAATTGTTACTTACTATTTATTAAATTGTTACTTACAATTTATTAAATTGTTACCCACTATTTATTAAATTGTTACCTACTATTTATTACATTGTTACATACTATTTATTAAATTGTTATCTACTATTTATTAAATTGTTAACTACTATTTATAAAATTGTTACCTACTATTTATTAAATTGTTACATACTATTTATTAAATTGTTAAATACTATTCATTAAATTGTTACCTACTATTTATTAAATTGTTACAAACAATTTATTAAATTGTTACTTACTATTTATTAAATTGTTACTTACTATTTATTAAATTGCTACTCACTATTTATTAAATTGCTACTTACTATTTATTAAATTGTTACTTACTATTTATTAAATTGTTACTTACTATTTATTAAATTGTTACTTACTATTCATTAAATTGTTACTTACTATTTATTAAATTGCTACTTACTATTTATTAAATTGCTACTTACAATTTATTAAATTGCTACTTACTATTTATTAAATTGCTACTTACTATTTATTAAATTGCTACTTACTATTTATTAAATTGCTACTTACTATTTATTAAATTGCTTCTTACTATTTACTAAATTGCTACTTACTATTTATTAAATTGCTACTTACTATTTATTAAATTGCTACTTACTATATATTAAATGGCTACTTACTATTTATTAAATTGTTACATACTATTTATTAAATTGTTAACTACTATTTATAAAATTGTTACCTACTATTTATTAAATTGTTACATACTATTTATTAAATTGTTACCTACTATTCATTAAATTGTTACCTACTATTTATTAAATTGTTACAAACAATTTATTAAATTGTTACTTACTATTTATTAAATTGTTACTTACTATTTATTAAATTGCTACTCACTATTTATTAAATTGCTACTTACTATTTATTAAATTGTTACTTACTATTTATTAAATTGTTACTTACTATTTATTAAATTGTTACTTACTATTTAATAAATTGCTACTTACTATTTATTAAATTGCTACTTACAATTTATTAAATTGCTACTCACTATTTATTAAATTGCTACTTACTATTTATTAAATTGTTACTTACAATTTATTAAATTGTTACTTACTATTTATTAAATTGTTACTTACTATTCATTAAATTGTTAATTACTATTTATTAAATTGTTACTTACTATTTATTAAATTGTTTCTTACTATTTATTAAATTGTTAATTACTATTTATTAAATTGTTAATTACTATTTATTAAATTGTTACTTACAATTTATTAAATTGCTACTTACTATTTATTAAATTGCTACTCACTATTTATTAAATTGCTACTTACAATTTATTAAATTGTTACTTACTATTTATTAAATTGTTTCTTACTATTTATTAAATTGTTACTTACTATTTAATAAATTGCTACTTACTATTTATTAAATTGCTACTTACAATTTATTAAATTGCTACTCACTATTTATTAAATTGCTACTTACTATTTATTAAATTGTTACTTACAATTTATTAAATTGTTACTTACTATTTATTAAATTGTTACTTACTATTCATTAAATTGTTAATTACTATTTATTAAATTGCTACTTACTATTTATTAAATTGTTACTTACTATTTATTAAATTGCTACCTACTATTTATTAAATTGTTACCTACTATTTATCAAATTGTTTCCAACTATTTATTAAATTGTTACCTACTATTTATTAAATTGTTACCTACTATATATTAAATTGTTACCTTCAGTTTATTAAAATGTTACCTACTATTTATTAAATTGTTACCTACTATTTATTAAATTGTTACCTACTATTTATTAAATTGTTACCTACTATTTATTAAATTGCTACCTACTATTTATTAAATTGCTACCAACTATTTATTAAATGGCTACTTACTATTTATTAAATTGTTACTTACTATTTATTAAATTGTTAATTACTATTCATTAAATTGTTACTTACTATTTACTAAATTGCTACTTACTATTTATTAAATTGCTACTTACAATTTATTAAATAGCTACTTACTATTTATTAAATTGCTACTTACTATTTATTAAATTGCTACTTACTATTTATTAAATTGCTACTTACTATTTATTAAATTGCTTCTTACTATTTATTAAATGGCTACTTATTATTTATTAAATTGTTACTTACTATTTATTAAATTGTTACTTACTATTTATTAAATTGTTACCCACTATTTTTAAATTGTTACCTACTATTTATTAAATTGTTACATACTATTTATTAAATTGTTACCTACTATTTATTAAATTGTTACCTACTATTTATTAAATTGTTACCTACTATTTATTAAATTGTTACCTACTGTTATTAAAATGTTACCTACTATTTATTAAATTGTTACCTACTATTTATTAAATTGCTACCTACTATTTATTAAATGGCTACTTACTATTTATTAAATTGTTACTTACTATTTATTAAATTGTTACTTACAATTTATTAAATTGTTACCCACTATTTATTAAATTGTTACCTACTATTTATTACATTGTTACATACTATTTATTAAATTGTTATCTACTATTTATTAAATTGTTAACTACTATTTATAAAATTGTTACCTACTATTTATTAAATTGTTACATACTATTTATTAAATTGTTAAATACTATTCATTAAATTGTTACCTACTATTTATTAAATTGTTACAAACAATTTATTAAATTGTTACTTACTATTTATTAAATTGTTACTTACTATTTATTAAATTGCTACTCACTATTTATTAAATTGCTACTTACTATTTATTAAATTGTTACTTACTATTTATTAAATTGTTACTTACTATTTATTAAATTGTTACTTACTATTCATTAAATTGTTACTTACTATTTATTAAATTGCTACTTACTATTTATTAAATTGCTACTTACAATTTATTAAATTGCTACTTACTATTTATTAAATTGCTACTTACTATTTATTAAATTGCTACTTACTATTTATTAAATTGCTACTTACTATTTATTAAATTGCTTCTTACTATTTACTAAATTGCTACTTACTATTTATTAAATTGCTACTTACTATTTATTAAATTGCTACTTACTATATATTAAATGGCTACTTACTATTTATTAAATTGTTACATACTATTTATTAAATTGTTAACTACTATTTATAAAATTGTTACCTACTATTTATTAAATTGTTACATACTATTTATTAAATTGTTACCTACTATTCATTAAATTGTTACCTACTATTTATTAAATTGTTACAAACAATTTATTAAATTGTTACTTACTATTTATTAAATTGTTACTTACTATTTATTAAATTGCTACTCACTATTTATTAAATTGCTACTTACTATTTATTAAATTGTTACTTACTATTTATTAAATTGTTACTTACTATTTATTAAATTGTTACTTACTATTCATTAAATTGTTACTTACTATTTATTAAATTGCTACTTACTATTTATTAAATTGCTACTTACAATTTATTAAATTGCTACTTACTATTTATTAAATTGCTACTTACTATTTATTAAATTGCTACTTACTATTTATTAAATTGCTACTTACTATTTATTAAATTGCTTCTTACTATTTATTAAATGGCTACTTATTATTTATTAAATTGTTACTTACTATTTATTAAATTGTTACTTACTATTTATTAAATTGTTACCCACTATTTTTAAATTGTTACCTACTATTTATTAAATTGTTACATACTATTTATTAAATTGTTACCTACTATTTATTAAATTGTTACCTACTATTTATTAAATTGTTACCTACTATTTATTAAATTGTTACCTACTGTTATTAAAATGTTACCTACTATTTATTAAATTGTTACCTACTATTTATTAAATTGCTACCTACTATTTATTAAATGGCTACTTACTATTTATTAAATTGTTACTTACTATTTATTAAATTGTTACTTACAATTTATTAAATTGTTACCCACTATTTATTAAATTGTTACCTACTATTTATTAAATTGTTACATACTATTTATTAAATTGTTATCTACTATTTATTAAATTGTTAACTACTATTTATAAAATTGTTACCTACTATTTATTAAATTGTTACATACTATTTATTAAATTGTTACCTACTATTCATTAAATTGTTACCTACTATTTATTAAATTGTTACAAACAATTTATTAAATTGTTACTTACTATTTATTAAATTGTTACTTACTATTTATTAAATTGCTGCTCACTATTTATTAAATTGCTACTTACTATTTATTAAATTGTTAGTTACTATTTATTAAATTGTTACTTACTATTTATTAAATTGTTACTTACTATTCATTAAATTGTTACTTACTATTTATTAAATGGCTACTTACTATTTATTAAATTGCTACTTACAATTTATTAAATTGCTACTTACTATTTATTAAATTGCTACTTACTATTTATTAAATTGCTACTTACTATTTATTAAATTGCTACTTACTATTTATTAAATTGCTTCTTACTATTTACTAAATTGCTACTTACTATTTATTAAATTGCTACTTACTATTTATTAAATTGCTACTTACTATATATTAAATGGCTACTTACTATTTATTAAATTGTTACATACTATTTATGAAATGGCTACTTACTATTTATTAAATTGCTACTCACTATTTATTAAATTGTTACCTACTATTTATTAAATTGTTACATACTATTTATTAAATTGTTACCTACTATTCATTAAATTGTTACCTACTATTCATTAAATTGTTACATACAATTTATTAAATTGTTACTTACTATTTATTAAATTGTTACTTACTATTTATTAAATTGCTACTCACTATTTATTAAATTGCTACTTACTATTTATTAAATTGTTACTTACTATTTATTAAATTGTTACTTACTATTTATTAAATTGTTACTTACTATTCATTAAATTGTTACATACTATTTATTAAATTGCTACTTACTATTTATTAAATTGCTACTTACAATTTATTAAATTGCTACTTACTATTTATTAAATTGCTACTTACTATTTATTAAATTGCTACTTACTATTTATTAAATTGCTACTTACTATTTATTAAATTGCTTCTTACTATTTACTAAATTGCTACTTACTATTTATTAAATTGCTACTTACTATTTATTAAATTGTTACTTACTATTTATTAAATTGCTACCTACTATTTGTTAAATTGTTACCTACTATTTATTAAATTGTTACCTACTATTTATTAAATTGTTACCTACTATTTATTAAATTGTTACATACAATTTATTAAATTGTTACTTACTATTTATTAAATTGTTACCTACTATATATTAAATTGTTACCTTCTGTTTATTAAAATGTTACCTACCATTTATTAAATTGTTACCTACTATTTATTAAATTGTTACCTACTATTTATTAAATTGTTACCTACTATTTATTAAATTGCTACCTACTATTTATTAAATTGCTACCTACTATTTATTAAATGGCTACTTACTATTAATTAAATTGTTACTTACTATTTATTAAATTGTTACTTACTATTTATTAAATTGTTACTTACTATTTATTAAATTTTTACTTACTATTTATTAAATTGTTAATTACTATTCATTAAATTGTTACTTACTATTTACTAAATTGCTACTTACTATTTATTAAATTGCTACTTACAATTTATTAAATAGCTACTTACTATTTATTAAATTGCTACTTACTATTTATTAAATGGCTACTTATTATTTATTAAATTGTTACTTACTATTTATTAAATTGTTACCCACTATTTATTAAATTGTTACCTACTATTTATTAAATTGTTACCTACTATTTATTAAATTGTTACCTTCTATTTATTAAATTGCTACCTACTATTTATTAAATTGCTACCTACTATTTATTAAATGGCTACTTACTATTTATTAAATTGTTACTTACTATTTATTAAATTGTTACTTACTATTTATTAAATTGTTACTTACTATTTATTAAATTTTTACTTACTATTTATTAAATTGTTAATTACTATTCATTAAATTGTTACTTACTATTTACTAGATTGCTACTTACTATTTATTAAATTGCTACTTACAATTTATTAAATAGCTACTTACTATTTATTAAATTGCTACTTACTATTTATTAAATTGCTACTTACTATTTATTAAATTGCTACTTACTATTTATTAAATTGCTTCTTACTATTTATTAAATGGCTTCTTATTATTTATTAAATTGTTACTTACTATTTATTAAATTGTTACTTACTATTTATTAAATTGTTACCCACTATTTTTAAATTGTTACCTACTATTTATTAAATTGTTACATACTATTTATTAAATTGTTACCTACTATTTATTAAATTGTTACCTACTATTTATTAAATTGTTACCTACTATTTATTAAATTGTTACCTACTGTTATTAAAATGTCACCTACTATTTATTAAATTGTTACCTACTATTTATTAAATTGCTACCTACTATTTATTAAATGGCTACTTACTATTTATTAAATTGTTACTTACTATTTATTAAATTGTTACTTACAATTTATTAAATTGTTACCCACTATTTATTAAATTGTTACCTACTATTTATTAAATTGTTACATACTATTTATTAAATTGTTATCTACTATTTATTAAATTGTTAACTACTATTTATAAAATTGTTACCTACTATTTATTAAATTGTTACATACTATTTATTAAATTTTTACCTACTATTCATTAAATTGTTACCTACTATTTATTAAATTGTTACATACAATTTATTAAATTGTTACTTACTATTTATTAAATTGTTACTTACTATTTATTAAATTGCTACTCACTATTTATTAAATTGCTACTTACTATTTATTAAATTGTTACTTACTATTTATTAAATTGTTACTTACTATTTATTAAATTGTTACTTACTATTCATTAAATTGTTACTTACTATTTATTAAATTGCTACTTACTATTTATTAAATTGCTACTTACAATTTATTAAATTGCTACTTACTATTTATTAAATTGCTACTTACTATTTATTAAATTGCTACTTACTATTTATTAAATTGCTACTTACTATTTATTAAATTGCTTCTTACTATTTACTAAATTGCTACTTACTATTTATTAAATGGCTACTTACTATTTATTAAATTGCTACTTACTATATATTAAATGGCTACTTACTATTTATTAAATTGTTACATACTATTTATGAAATGGCTACTTACTATTTATTAAATTGCTACTCACTATTTATTAAATTGCTACTTACTATTTATTAAACTGTTACTTACTATTTATTAAATTGTTACTTACTATTTATTAAATTGTTACTTACTATTCATTAAATTGTTAATTACTATTTATTAAATTGCTACTTACTATTTATTAAATTGTTACTTACTATTTATTAAATTGTTACCTACTATTTATTAAATTGTTACATACAATTTATTAAATTGTTACTTACTATTTATTAAATTGTTACCCACTATTTATTAAATTGTTACCTACTATTTAATAAATTGTTACCTACTATTTATTAAATTGTTACATACTATTTATTAAATTGTTACCTACTATTTATTAAATTGTTACCTACTATTTATTAAATTGTTACCTACTATATATTAAATTGTTACCTTCTGTTTATTAAAATGTTACCTACTATTTATTAAATTGTTACCTACTATTTATTAAATTGTTACCTACTATTTATTAAATTGTTACCTACTATTTATTAAATTGCTACCTACTATTTATTAAATTGCTACCAACTATTTATTAAATGGCTACTTACTATTTATTAAATTGTTACTTACTATTTATTAAATTGTTAATTACTATTCATTAAATTGTTACTTACTATTTACTAAATTGCTACTTACTATTTATTAAATTGCTACTTACAATTTATTAAATAGCTACTTACTATTTATTAAATTGCTACTTACTATTTATTAAATTGCTACTTACTATTTGTTAAATTGCTACTTACTATTTATTAAACTGTTACTTACTATTTATTAAATTGCTACTTACTATTTATTAAATTGTTACTTACTATTTATTAAATTGCTACCTACTATTTGTTAAATTGTTACCTACTATTTATTAAATTGTTACCTACTATTTATTAAATTGCTACCTACTATTTGTTAAATTGTTACCTACTATTTATTAAATTGTTTCCAACTACTTATTAAATTGTTACCTACTATATATTAAATTGTTACCTACTATTTATTACATTGTTACATACTATTTATTAAATTGTTATCTACTATTTATTAAATTGTTAACTACTATTTATAAAATTGTTACCTACTATTTATTAAATTGTTACATACTATTTATTAAATTGTTAAATACTATTCATTAAATTGTTACCTACTATTTATTAAATTGTTACAAACAATTTATTAAATTGTTACTTACTATTTATTAAATTGTTACTTACTATTTATTAAATTGCTACTCACTATTTATTAAATTGCTACTTACTATTTATTAAATTGTTACTTACTATTTATTAAATTGTTACTTACTATTTATTAAATTGTTACTTACTATTCATTAAATTGTTACTTACTATTTATTAAATTGCTACTTACTATTTATTAAATTGCTACTTACAATTTATTAAATTGCTACTTACTATTTATTAAATTGCTACTTACTATTTATTAAATTGCTACTTACTATTTATTAAATTGCTACTTACTATTTATTAAATTGCTTCTTACTATTTACTAAATTGCTACTTACTATTTATTAAATTGCTACTTACTATTTATTAAATTGCTACTTACTATATATTAAATGGCTACTTACTATTTATTAAATTGTTACATACTATTTATTAAATTGTTAACTACTATTTATAAAATTGTTACCTTCTGTTTATTAAAATGTTACCTACTATTTATTAAATTGTTACCTACTATTTATTAAATTGTTACCTACTATTTATTAAATTGTTACCTACTATTTATTAAATTGCTACCTACTATTTATTAAATTGCTACCAACTATTTATTAAATTGCTACTTACAATTTATTAAATTGCTACTTACTATTTATTAAATTGCTACTTACTATTTATTAAATTGCTACTTACTATTTATTAAATTGCTACTTACTATTTATTAAATTGCTTCTTACTATTTATTAAATGGCTACTTATTATTTATTAAATTGTTACTTACTATTTATTAAATTGTTACTTACTATTTATTAAATTGTTACCCACTATTTTTAAATTGTTACCTACTATTTATTAAATTGTTACATACTATTTATTAAATTGTTACCTACTATTTATTAAATTGTTACCTACTATTTATTAAATTGTTACCTACTATTTATTAAATTGTTACCTACTGTTATTAAAATGTTACCTACTATTTATTAAATTGTTACCTACTATTTATTAAATTGCTACCTACTATTTATTAAATGGCTACTTACTATTTATTAAATTGTTACTTACTATTTATTAAATTGTTACTTACAATTTATTAAATTGTTACCCACTATTTATTAAATTGTTACCTACTATTTATTAAATTGTTACATACTATTTATTAAATTGTTATCTACTATTTATTAAATTGTTAACTACTATTTATAAAATTGTTACCTACTATTTATTAAATTGTTACATACTATTTATTAAATTGTTACCTACTATTCATTAAATTGTTACCTACTATTTATTAAATTGTTACAAACAATTTATTAAATTGTTACTTACTATTTATTAAATTGTTACTTACTATTTATTAAATTGCTGCTCACTATTTATTAAATTGCTACTTACTATTTATTAAATTGTTAGTTACTATTTATTAAATTGTTACTTACTATTTATTAAATTGTTACTTACTATTCATTAAATTGTTACTTACTATTTATTAAATGGCTACTTACTATTTATTAAATTGCTACTTAGAATTTATTAAATTGCTACTTACTATTTATTAAATTGCTACTTACTATTTATTAAATTGCTACTTACTATTTATTAAATTGCTACTTACTATTTATTAAATTGCTTCTTACTATTTACTAAATTGCTACTTACTATTTATTAAATTGCTACTTACTATTTATTAAATTGCTACTTACTATATATTAAATGGCTACTTACTATTTATTAAATTGTTACATACTATTTATGAAATGGCTACTTACTATTTATTAAATTGCTACTCACTATTTATTAAATTGTTACCTACTATTTATTAAATTGTTACATACTATTTATTAAATTGTTACCTACTATTCATTAAATTGTTACCTACTATTCATTAAATTGTTACATACAATTTATTAAATTGTTACTTACTATTTATTAAATTGTTACTTACTATTTATTAAATTGCTACTCACTATTTATTAAATTGCTACTTACTATTTATTAAATTGTTACTTACTATTTATTAAATTGTTACTTACTATTTATTAAATTGTTACTTACTATTCATTAAATTGTTACATACTATTTATTAAATTGCTACTTACTATTTATTAAATTGCTACTTACAATTTATTAAATTGCTACTTACTATTTATTAAATTGCTACTTACTATTTATTAAATTGCTACTTACTATTTATTAAATTGCTACTTACTATTTATTAAATTGCTTCTTACTATTTACTAAATTGCTACTTACTATTTATTAAATTGCTACTTACTATTTATTAAATTGTTACTTACTATTTATTAAATTGCTACCTACTATTTGTTAAATTGTTACCTACTATTTATTAAATTGTTACCTACTATTTATTAAATTGTTACCTACTATTTATTAAATTGTTACATACAATTTATTAAATTGTTACTTACTATTTATTAAATTGTTACCTACTATATATTAAATTGTTACCTTCAGTTTATTAAAATGTTACCTACCATTTATTAAATTGTTACCTACTATTTATTAAATTGTTACCTACTATTTATTAAATTGTTACCTACTATTTATTAAATTGCTACCTACTATTTATTAAATTGCTACCTACTATTTATTAAATGGCTACTTACTATTAATTAAATTGTTACTTACTATTTATTAAATTGTTACTTACTATTTATTAAATTGTTACTTACTATTTATTAAATTTTTACTTACTATTTATTAAATTGTTAATTACTATTCATTAAATTGTTACTTACTATTTACTAAATTGCTACTTACTATTTATTAAATTGCTACTTACAATTTATTAAATAGCTACTTACTATTTATTAAATTGCTACTTACTATTTATTAAATGGCTACTTATTATTTATTAAATTGTTACTTACTATTTATTAAATTGTTACCCACTATTTATTAAATTGTTACCTACTATTTATTAAATTGTTACCTACTATTTATTAAATTGTTACCTTCTATTTATTAAATTGCTACCTACTATTTATTAAATTGCTACCTACTATTTATTAAATGGCTACTTACTATTTATTAAATTGTTACTTACTATTTATTAAATTGTTACTTACTATTTATTAAATTGTTACTTACTATTTATTAAATTTTTACTTACTATTTATTAAATTGTTAATTACTATTCATTAAATTGTTACTTACTATTTACTAGATTGCTACTTACTATTTATTAAATTGCTACTTACAATTTATTAAATAGCTACTTACTATTTATTAAATTGCTACTTACTATTTATTAAATTGCTACTTACTATTTATTAAATTGCTACTTACTATTTATTAAATTGCTTCTTACTATTTATTAAATGGCTTCTTATTATTTATTAAATTGTTTCTTACTATTTATTAAATAGTTACTTACTATTTATTAAATTGTTACCCACTATTTTTAAATTGTTACCTACTATTTATTAAATTGTTACATACTATTTATTAAATTGTTACCTACTATTTATTAAATTGTTACCTACTATTTATTAAATTGTTACCTACTATTTATTAAATTGTTACCTACTGTTATTAAAATGTCACCTACTATTTATTAAATTGTTACCTACTATTTATTAAATTGCTACCTACTATTTATTAAATGGCTACTTACTATTTATTAAATTGTTACTTACTATTTATTAAATTGTTACATACAATTTATTAAATTGTTACCCACTATTTATTAAATTGTTACCTACTATTTATTAAATTGTTACATACTATTTATTAAATTGTTATCTACTATTTATTAAATTGTTAACTACTATTTATAAAATTGTTACCTACTATTTATTAAATTGTTACATACTATTTATTAAATTTTTACCTACTATTCATTAAATTGTTACCTACTATTTATTAAATTGTTACATACAATTTATTAAATTGTTACTTACTATTTATTAAATTGTTACTTACTATTTATTAAATTGCTACTCACTATTTATTAAATTGCTACTTACTATTTATTAAATTGTTACTTACTATTTATTAAATTGTTACTTACTATTTATTAAATTGTTACTTACTATTCATTAAATTGTTACTTACTATTTATTAAATTGCTACTTACTATTTATTAAATTGCTACTTACAATTTATTAAATTGCTACTTACTATTTATTAAATTGCTACTTACTATTTATTAAATTGCTACTTACTATTTATTAAATTGCTACTTACTATTTATTAAATTGCTTCTTACTATTTACTAAATTGCTACTTACTATTTATTAAATGGCTACTTACTATTTATTAAATTGCTACTTACTATATATTAAATGGCTACTTACTATTTATTAAATTGTTACATACTATTTATGAAATGGCTACTTACTATTTATTAAATTGCTACTCACTATTTATTAAATTGCTACTTACTATTTATTAAACTGTTACTTACTATTTATTAAATTGTTACTTACTATTTATTAAATTGTTACTTACTATTCATTAAATTGTTAATTACTATTTATTAAATTGCTACTTACTATTTATTAAATTGTTACTTACTATTTATTAAATTGTTACCTACTATTTATTAAATTGTTACATACAATTTATTAAATTGTTACTTACTATTTATTAAATTGTTACCCACTATTTATTAAATTGTTACCTACTATTTAATAAATTGTTACCTACTATTTATTAAATTGTTACATACTATTTATTAAATTGTTACCTACTATTTATTAAATTGTTACCTACTATTTATTAAATTGTTACCTACTATATATTAAATTGTTACCTTCTGTTTATTAAAATGTTACCTACTATTTATTAAATTGTTACCTACTATTTATTAAATTGTTACCTACTATTTATTAAATTGTTACCTACTATTTATTAAATTGCTACCTACTATTTA
Organism: Andrena chrysosceles; assembly: GCA_963855975.1. Lineage (NCBI taxonomy): Eukaryota > Metazoa > Arthropoda > Insecta > Hymenoptera > Andrenidae > Andrena > Andrena chrysosceles. Next base: position 1,001,751 of record CAWLCU010000486.1, read on the forward strand.
TTAAATTGCTACCAACTATTTATTAAATGGCTACTTACTATTTATTAAATTGTTACTTACTATTTATTAAATTGTTAATTACTATTCATTAAATTGTTACTTACTATTTACTAAATTGCTACTTACTATTTATTAAATTGCTACTTACAATTTATTAAATAGCTACTTACTATTTATTAAATTGCTACTTACTATTTATTAAATTGCTACTTACTATTTATTAAATTGCTACTTACTATTTATTAAACTGTTACTTACTATTTATTAAATTGCTACTTACTATTTATTAAATTGTTACTTACTATTTATTAAATTGCTACCTACTATTTGTTAAATTGTTACCTACTATTTATTAAATTGTTACCTACTATTTATTAAATTGTTACATACTATTTATTAAATTGTTACCTACTATTTATTAAATTGTTACCTACTATTTATTAAATTGTTACCTACTATATATTAAATTGTTACCTTCTGTTTATTAAAATGTTACCTACTATTTATCAAATTGTTACCTACTATTTATTAAATTGTTACCTACTATTTATTAAATTGTTACCTACTATTTATTAAATTGCTACCTACTATTTATTAAATTGCTACCAACTATTTATTAAATGGCTACTTACTATTTATTAAATTGTTACTTACTATTTATTAAATTGTTAATTACTATTCATTAAATTGTTACTTACTATTTACTAAATTGCTACTTACTATTTATTAAATTGCTACTTACAATTTATTAAATTGCTACTTACAATTTATTAAATAGCTACTTACTATTTATTAAATTGCTACTTACTATTTATTAAATTGCTACTTACTATTTATTAAATTGCTACTTACTATTTATTAAATTGTTACTTACTATTTATTAAATTGCTACCTACTATTTGTTAAATTGTTACCTACTATTTATTAAATTGTTACCTACTATTTATTAAATTGTTATCTACTATTTATTAAATTGTTAACTACTATTTATAAAATTGTTACCTACTATTTATTAAATTTTTACATACTATTTATTAAATTGTTACCTACTATTCATTAAATTGTTACCTACTATTTATTAAATTGTTACAAACAATTTATTAAATTGTTACTTACTATTTATTAAATTGTTACTTACTATTTATTAAATTGCTACTCACTATTTATTAAATTGCTACTTACTATTTATTAAATTGTTACTTACTATTTATTAAATTGTTACTTACTATTTATTAAATTGTTACTTACTATTCATTAAATTGTTACTTACTATTTATTAAATTGCTACTTACTATTTATTAAATTGCTACTTACAATTTATTAAATTGCTACTTACTATTTATTAAATTGCTACTTACTATTTATTAAATTGCTACTTACTATTTATTAAATTGCTACTTACTATTTATTAAATTGCTTCTTACTATTTACTAAATTGCTACTTACTATTTATTAAATTGCTACTTACTATTTATTAAATTGCTACTTACTATATATTAAATGGCTACTTACTATTTATTAAATTGTTACATACTATTTATGAAATGGCTACTTACTATTTATTAAATTGCTACTCACTATTTATTAAATTGTTACCTACTATTTATTAAATTGTTACATACTATTTATTAAATTGTTACCTACTATTCATTAAATTGTTACCTACTATTCATTAAATTGTTACATACAATTTATTAAATTGTTACTTACTATTTATTAAATTGTTACTTACTATTTATTAAATTGCTACTCACTATTTATTAAATTGCTACTTACTATTTATTAAATTGTTACTTACTATTTATTAAATTGTTACTTACTATTTATTAAATTGTTACTTACTATTCATTAAATTGTTACATACTATTTATTAAATTGCTACTTACTATTTATTAAATTGCTACTTACAATTTATTAAATTGCTACTTACTATTTATTAAATTGCTACTTACTATTTATTAAATTGCTACTTACTATTTATTAAATTGCTACTTACTATTTATTAAATTGCTTCTTACTATTAACTAAATTGCTACTTACTATTTATTAAATTGCTACTTACTATTTATTAAATTGTTACTTACTATTTATTAAATTGCTACCTACTATTTGTTAAATTGTTACCTACTATTTATTAAATTGTTACCTACTATTTATTAAATTGTTACCTACTATTTATTAAATTGTTACTTACAATTTATTAAATTGTTACTTACTATTTATTAAATTGTTACTTACTATTTATTAAATTGTTACTTACTATTTAATATATTGCTACTTACTATTTATTAAATTGCTACTTACAATTTATTAAATTGCTACTTACTATTTATTAAATTGCTACTTACTATTTATTAAATTGCTACTTACTATTTATTAAATTGCTACTTACTATTTATTAAATTGCTACCTACTATTTATTAAATTGCTACCTACTATTTATTAAATTGTTACCTACTATTTATTAAATTGTTTCCAACTATTTATTAAATTGTTACATACTATTTATTAAATTGTTACCTACTATTTATTAAATTGTTACCTACTATTTATTAAATTGTTACCTACTATATATTAAATTGTTACCTTCTGTTTATTAAAATGTTACCTACTATTTATTAAATTGTTACCTACTATTTATTAAATTGTTACCTACTATTTATTAAATTGTTACCTACTATTTATTAAATTGCTACCTACTATTTATTAAATTGCTACCTACTATTTATTAAATGGCTACTTACTATTTATTAAATTGTTACTTACTATTTATTAAATTGTTACTTACTATTTATTAAATTGTTACTTACTATTTATTAAATTTTTACTTACTATTTATTAAATTGTTAATTACTATTCATTAAATTGTTACTTACTATTTACTAAATTGCTACTTACAATTTATTAAATTGCTACTTACAATTTATTAAATAGCTACTTACTATTTATTAAATTGCTACTTACTATTTATTAAATTGCTACTTACTGTTTATTAAATTGCTATTAACTATTTATTAAATTGCTTCTTACTATTTATTAAATGGCTACTTATTATTTATTAAAATGTCACTTACTATTTATATAATTGTTACTTACTATTTATTAAATTGTTACCCACTATTTTTAAATTGTTACCTACTATTTATTAAATTGTTACATACTATTTATTAAATTGTTACCTACTATTTATTAAATTGTTACCTAATATTTATTAAATTGTTACCTACTATTTATTAAATTGTTACCTACTGTTTATTAAAATGTTACCTACTGTTTATTAAATTGTTACCTACTATTTATTAAATTGCTACCTACTATTTATTAAATTGCTACGTACTATTTATTAAATGGCTACTTACTATTTATTAAATTGTTACTTACTATTTATTAAATTGTTACTTACAATTTATTAAATTGTTACCCAATATTTATTAAATTGTTACCTACTATTTATTAAATTGCTACATACTATTTATTAAATTGTTATCTAATATTTATTAAATTGTTACCTACTATTTATTAAATTGTTACATACTATTTATTAAATTGTTATCTACTATTTATTAAATTGTTAACTACTATTTATAAAATTGTTACCTACTATTTATTAAATTGTTACATACTATTTATTAAATTTTTACCTACTATTCATTAAATTGTTACCTACTATTTATTAAATTGTTACATACAATTTATTAAATTGTTACTTACTATTTATTAAATTGTTACTTACTATTTATTAAATTGCTACTCACTATTTATTAAATTGCTACTTACTATTTATTAAATTGTTACTTACTATTTATTAAATTGTTACTTACTATTTATTAAATTGTTACTTACTATTCATTAAATTGTTACTTACTATTTATTAAATTGCTACTTACTATTTATTAAATTGCTACTTACAATTTATTAAATTGCTACTTACTATTTATTAAATTGCTACTTACTATTTATTAAATTGCTACTTACTATTTATTAAATTGCTACTTACTATTTATTAAATTGCTTCTTACTATTTACTAAATTGCTACTTACTATTAATTAAATGGCTACTTACTATTTATTAAATTGCTACTTACTATATATTAAATGGCTACTTACTATTTATTAAATTGTTACATACTATTTATGAAATGGCTACTTACTATTTATTAAATTGCTACTCACTATTTATTAAATTGCTTTTTACTATTTATTAAACTGTTACTTACTATTTATTAAATTGTTACTTACTATTTATTAAATTGTTACTTACTATTCATTAAATTGTTAATTACTATTTATTAAATTGCTACTTACTATTTATTAAATTGTTACTTACTATTTATTAAATTGCTACCTACTATTTGTTAAATTGTTACCTACTATTTATTAAATTGTTTCCAACTACTTATTAAATTGTTACCTACTATTTATTAAATTGTTACGTACTATTAATTAAATTGTTACCTACTGTTTATTAAATTGTTACCTAGTATTTATTAGATTGTTACCTACTATTTATTAAATTGTTACCTACTATTTATTAAATTGTTACCTACTATTTATTAAATTGTTACAAACAATTTATTAAATTGTTACTTACTATTTATTAAATTGTTACTTACTATTTATTAAATTGTTACTTACTGTTTATTAAATTGTTACTTAATATTTATTAAATTGTTACTTACAATTTATTAAATTGTTACTTACTATTTATTAAATTGTTTCTTACTATTTATTAAATTGTTACTTACTATTTAATAAATTGCTACTTACTATTTATTAAATTGCTACTTACAATTTATTAAATTGCTACTCACTATTTATTAAATTGCTACTTACTATTTATTAAATTGTTACTTACTATTCATTAAATTGTTAATTACTATTTATTAAATTGCTACTTACTATTTATTAAATTGTTACTTACTATTTATTAAATTGCTACCTACTATTTATTAAATTGTTACCTACTATTTATTAAATTGTTTCCAACTATTTATTAAATTGTTACCTACTATTTATTAAATTGTTACGTACTATTAATTAAATTGTCACTTACTGTTTATTAAATTGTTACCTAGTATTTATTAAATTGTTACCTACTATTTATTAAATTGTTACCTACTATTTATTAAATTGTTACCTACTATTTATTAAATTGTTACATACAATTTATTAAATTGTTACTTACTATTTATTAAATTGTTACCCACTATTTATTAAATTGTTACCTACTATTTATTAAATTGTTACCTACTATTTATTAAATTGTTACATACTATTTATTAAATTGTTACCTACTATTTATTAAATTGTTACCTACTATTTATTAAATTGTTACCTACTATATATTAAATTGTTACCTTCTGTTTATTAAAATGTTACCTACTATTTATTAAATTGTTACCTACTATTTATTAAATTGTTACCTACTATTTATTAAATTGTTACCTACTATTTATTAAATTGCTACCTACTATTTATTAAATTGCTACCAACTATTTATTAAATGGCTACTTATTATTTATTAAATTGTTACTTACTATTTATTAAATTGTTACTTACTATTTATTAAATTGTTTCTTACTATTTATTAAATTTTTACTTACTATTTATTAAATTGTTAATTACTATTCATTAAATTGTTACTTACTATTTACTAAATTGCTACTTACTATTTATTAAATTGCTACTTACAATTTATTAAATAGCTACTTACTATTTATTAAATTGCTACTTACTATTTATTAAATTGCTACTTACTATTTATTAAATTGCTACTTACTATTTATTAAATTGCTTCTTACTATTTATTAAATGGCTACTTATTATTTATTAAATTGTTACTTACTATTTATTAAATTGTTACTTACTATTTATTAAATTGTTACCCACTATTTTTAAATTGTTACCTACTATTTATTAAATTGTTACATACTATTTATTAAATTGTTACCTACTATTTATTAAATTGTTACCTACTATTTATTAAATTGTTACCTACTATTTATTAAATTGTTACCTACTGTTATTAAAATGTTACCTACTATTTATTAAATTGTTACCTACTATTTATTAAATTGTTACCTACTATTTATTAAATTGTTACAAACAATTTATTAAATTGTTACTTACTATTTATTAAATTGTTACTTACTATTTATTAAATTGTTACTTACTGTTTATTAAATTGTTACTTAATATTTATTAAATTGTTACTTACTATTTATTAAATTGTTTCTTACTATTTATTAAATTGTTAATTACTATTTATTAAATTGTTAATTACTATTTATTAAATTGTTACTTACAATTTATTAAATTGCTACTTACTATTTATTAAATTGCTACTCACTATTTATTAAATTGCTACTTACAATTTATTAAATTGTTACTTACTATTTATTAAATTGTTTCTTACTATTTATTAAATTGTTACTTACTATTTATTAAATTTTTACTTACTATTTATTAAATTGTTAATTACTATTCATTAAATTGTTACTTACTATTTACTAAATTGCTACTTACTATTTATTAAATTGCTACTTACAATTTATTAAATAGCTACTTACTATTTATTAAATTGCTACTTACTATTTATTAAATTGCTACTTACTATTTATTAAATTGCTACTCACTATTTATTAAATTGCTTCTTACTATTTATTAAATGGCTACTTATTATTTATTAAATTGTTACTTACTATTTATTAAATTGTTACTTACTATTTATTAAATTGTTACCCACTATTTTTAAATTGTTACCTACTATTTATTAAATTGTTACATACTATTTATTAAATTGTTACCTACTATTTATTAAATTGTTACCTACTATTTATTAAATTGTTACCTACTATTTATTAAATTGTTACCTACTGTTATTAAAATGTTACCTACTATTTATTAAATTGTTACCTACTATTTATTAAATTGCTACCTACTATTTATTAAATGGCTACTTACTATTTATTAAATTGTTACTTACTATTTATTAAATTGTTACTTACAATTTATTAAATTGTTACAAACTATTTATTAAATTGTTACCTACTATTTATTAAATTGTTACATACTATTTATTAAATTGTTATCTACTATTTATTAAATTGTTAACTACTATTTATAAAATTGTTACCTACTATTTATTAAATTGTTACATACTATTTATTAAATTGTTACCTACTATTCATTAAATTGTTACCTACTATTTATTAAATTGTTACAAACAATTTATTAAATTGTTACTTACTATTTATTAAATTGCTACTTACTATTTATTAAATTGTTACTTACTATTTATTAAATTGTTACTTACTATTTATTAAATTGTTACTTACTATTCATTAAATTGTTACTTACTATTTATTAAATTGCTACTTACTATTTATTAAATTGCTACTTACAATTTATTAAATTGCTACTTACTATTTATTAAATTGCTACTTACTATTTATTAAATTGCTACTTACTATTTATTAAATTGCTACTTACTATTTATTAAATTGCTACTTACTATTTATTAAATTGCTTCTTACTATTTACTAAATTGCTACTTACTATTTATTAAATTGCTACTTACTATTTATTAAATTGCTACTTACTATATATTAAATGGCTACTTACTATTTATTAAATTGTTACATACTATTTATGAAATGGCTACTTACTATTTATTAAATTGCTACTCACTATTTATTAAATTGTTACCTACTATTTATTAAATTGTTACATACTATTTATTAAATTGTTACCTACTATTCATTAAATTGTTACCTACTATTCATTAAATTGTTACATACAATTTATTAAATTGTTACTTACTATTTACTAAATTGTTACTTACTATTTATTAAATTGCTACTCACTATTTATTAAATTGCTACTTACTATTTATTAAATTGTTACTTACTATTTATTAAATTGTTACTTACTATTTATTAAATTGTTACTTACTATTCATTAAATTGTTACATACTATTTATTAAATTGCTACTTACTATTTATTAAATTGCTACTTACAATTTATTATATTGCTACTTACTATTTATTAAATTGCTACTTACTATTTATTAAATTGCTACTTACTATTTATTAAATTGCTACTTACTATTTATTAAATTGCTTCTTACTATTTACTAAATTGCTACTTACTATTTATTAAATTGCTACGTACTATTTATTAAATTGTTACCTACTGTTTATTAAATTGTTACCTAGTATTTATTAAATTGTTACATACTATTTATTAAATTGTTACCTACTATTTATTAAATTGTTACCTACTATTTATTAAATTGTTACATACAATTTATTAAATTGTTACTTACTATTTATTAAATTGTTACTTACTATTTATTAAATTGTTACTTCATATTTATTAAATTGTTACTTACTATTTATTAAATTGTTTCTTACAATTTATTAAATTGTTAATTACTATTTATTAAATTGTTAATTACTATTTATTAAATTGTTACTTACAATTTATTAAATTGCTACTTACTATTTATTAAATTGCTACTTACTATTTATTAAATTGCTACTTACAATTTATTAAATAGCTACTTACTATTTATTAAATTGCTACTTACTATTTATTAAATTGCTACTTACTGTTTATTAAATTGCTACTTACTATTTATTAAATTGCTTCTTACTATTTATTAAATGGCTACTTATTATTTATTAAATTGTTACTTACTATTTATTAAATTGTTACTTTCTATTTATTAAATTGCTACTTACTATTTATTAAATTGCTACTTACTATTTATTAAACTGCTTCTTACTATTTATTAAATTGCTACTTACTATTTATTAAATTGCTACTTACTATTGATTAAATTGCTACTTACTATTTATTAAATGGCTACTTATTATTTATTAAATTGTTACTTACTATTTATTAAATTGTTACCCACTATTTATTAAATTGTTACCTACTATTTATTAAATTGTTACCTACTATTTATTAAATTGTTACATACTATTTATTAAATTGTTACCTACTATTTATTCAATTGTTACCTACTATTTATTAAATTGTTACCTACTATATATTAAATTGTTACCTTCTGTTTATTAAAATGTTACCTACTATTTATTAAATTGTTACCTACTATTTATTAAATTGTTACCTACTATTTATTAAATTGTTACCTACTATTTATTAAATTGCTACCTACTATTTATTAAATTGCTACCTACTATTTATTAAATGGCTACTTACTATTTATTAAATTGTTACTTACTATTTATTAAATTGTTACTTACTATTCATTAAATTGTTAATTACTATTTATTAAATTGCTACTTACTATTTATTAAATTGTTACTTACTATTTATTAAATTGCTACCTACTATTTGTTAAATTGTTACCTACTATTTATTAAATTGTTTCCAACTACTTATTAAATTGTTACCTACTATTTATTAAATTGTTACGTACTATTTATTAAATTGTTACCTACTGTTTATTAAATTGTTACCTAGTATTTATTAGATTGTTACCTACTATTTATTAAATTGTTACCTACTATTTATTAAATTGTTACCTACTATTTATTAAATTGTTACAAACAATTTATTAAATTGTTACTTACTATTTATTAAATTGTTATTACTATTTATTAAATTGTTACTTACTGTTTATTAAATTGTTACTTAATATTTATTAAATTGTTACTTACTATTTATTAAATTGTTTCTTACTATTTATTAAATTGTTAATTACTATTTATTAAATTGTTAATTACTATTTATTAAATTGTTACTTACGATTTATTAAATTGCTACTTACTATTTTTTAAATTGCTACTCACTATTTATTAAATTGCTACTTACAATTTATTAAATTGTTACTTACTATTTATTAAATTGTTTCTTACTATTTATTAAATTGTTACTTACTATTTAATAAATTGCTACTTACTATTTATTAAATTGCTACTTACAATTTATTAAATTGCTACTCACTATTTATTAAATTGCTACTTACTATTTATTAAATTGTTACTTACAATTTATTAAATTGTTACTTACTATTTATTAAATTGTTACTTACTATTCATTAAATTGTTAATTACTATTTATTAAATTGCTACTTACTATTTATTAAATTGTTACTTACTATTTATTAAATTGCTACCTACTATTTATTAAATTGTTACCTACTATTTATTAAATTGTTTCCAACTATTTATTAAATTGTTACCTACTATTTATTAAATTGTTACGTACTATTAATTAAATTGTCACTTACTGTTTATTAAATTGTTACCTAGTATTTATTAAATTGTTACCTACTATTTATTAAATTGTTACCTACTATTTATTAAATTGTTACCTACTATTTATTAAATTGTTACATACAATTTATTAAATTGTTACTTACTATTTATTAAATTGTTACCCACTATTTATTAAATTGTTACCTACTATTTATTAAATTGTTACCTACTGTTTATTAAATTGTTACATACTATTTATTAAATTGTTACCTACTATTTATTAAATTGTTACCTACTATTTATTAAATTGTTACCTACTATATATTAAATTGTTACCTTCTGTTTATTAAAATGTTACCTACTATTTATTAAATTATTACCTACTATTTATTAAATTGTTACCTACTATTTATTAAATTGTTACCTACTATTTATTAAATTGCTACCTACTATTTATTAAATTGCAACCAACTATTTATTAAATGGCTACTTATTATTTATTAAATTGTTACTTACTATTTATTAAATTGTTACTTACTATTTATTAAATTGTTACTTACTATTTATTAAATTTTTACTTACTATTTATTAAATTGTTAATTACTATTCATTAAATTGTTACTTACTATTTACTAAATTGCTACTTACTATTTATTAAATTGCTACTTACAATTTATTAAATAGCTACTTACTATTTATTAAATTGCTACTTACTATTTATTAAATTGCTACTTACTATTTATTAAATTGCTACTTACTATTTATTAAATTGCTTCTTACTATTTATTAAATGGCTACTTATTATTTATTAAATTGTTACTTACTATTTATTAAATTGTTACTTACTATTTATTAAATTGTTACCCACTATTTTTAAATTGTTACCTACTATTTATTAAATTGTTACATACTATTTATTAAATTGTTACCTACTATTTATTAAATTGTTACCTACTATTTATTAAATTGTTACCTACTATTTATTAAACTGTTACCTACTGTTATTAAAATGTTACCTACAATTTATTAAATTGTTACCTACTATTTATTAAATTGTTACCTACTATTTATTAAATTGTTACCTACTATTTATTAAATTGTTACATACTATTTATTAAATTGTTACCTACTATTTATTAAATTGTTACCTACTATTTATTAAATTGTTACCTACTATATATTAAATTGTTACCTTCTGTTTATTAAAATGTTACCTACTATTTATTAAATTGTTACCTACTATTTATTAAATTGTTACCTACTATTTATTAAATTGTTACCTACTATTTATTAAATTGCTACCTACTATTTATTAAATTGCAACCAACTATTTATTAAATGGCTACTTATTATTTATTAAATTGTTACTTACTATTTATTAAATTGTTACTTACTATTTATTAAATTGTTACTTACTATTTATTAAATTTTTACTTACTATTTATTAAATTGTTAATTACTATTCATTAAATTGTTACTTACTATTTACTAAATTGCTACTTACTATTTATTAAATTGCTACTTACAATTTATTAAATAGCTACTTACTATTTATTAAATTGCTACTTACTATTTATTAAATTGCTACTTACTATTTATTAAATTGCTACTTACTATTTATTAAATTGCTTCTTACTATTTATTAAATGGCTACTTATTATTTATTAAATTGTTACTTACTATTTATTAAATTGTTACTTACTATTTATTAAATTGTTACCCACTATTTTTAAATTGTTACCTACTATTTATTAAATTGTTACATACTATTTATTAAATTGTTACCTACTATTTATTAAATTGTTACCTACTATTTATTAAATTGTTACCTACTATTTATTAAACTGTTACCTACTGTTATTAAAATGTTACCTACAATTTATTAAATTGTTACCTACTATTTATTAAATTGTTACCTACTATTTATTAAATTGTTACAAACAATTTATTAAATTGTTACTTACTATTTATTAAATTGTTTCTTACTATTTATTAAATTGTTACTTACTATTTAATAAATTGCTACTTACTATTTATTAAATTGCTACTTACAATTTATTAAATTGCTACTCACTATTTATTAAATTGCTACTTACTATTTATTAAATTGTTACTTACAATTTATTAAATTGTTACTTACTATTTATTAAATTGTTACTTACTATTCATTAAATTGTTAATTACTATTTATTAAATTGCTACTTACTATTTATTAAATTGTTACTTACTATTTATTAAATTGCTACCTACTATTTATTAAATTGTTACCTACTATTTATTAAATTGTTTCCAACTATTTATTAAATTGTTACCTACTATTTATTAAATTGTTACGTACTATTAATTAAATTGTCACTTACTGTTTATTAAATTGTTACCTAGTATTTATTAAATTGTTACCTACTATTTATTAAATTGTTACCTACTATTTATTAAATTGTTACCTACTATTTATTAAATTGTTACATACAATTTATTAAATTGTTACTTACTATTTATTAAATTGTTATCCACTATTTATTAAATTGTTACCTACTATTTATTAAATTGTTACCTACTATTTATTAAATTGTTACATACTATTTATTAAATTGTTACCTACTATTTATTAAATTGTTACCTACTATTTATTAAATTGTTACCTACTATATATTAAATTGTTACCTTCTGTTTATTAAAATGTTACCTACTATTTATTAAATTGTTACCTACTGTTTATTAAAATGTTACCTACTGTTTATTAAATTGTTACCTACTATTTATTAAATTGCTATTTACTATTCATTAAATTGCTTCTTACTATTTATTAAATGGCTACTTATTATTTATTAAATTGTTACTTACTATTTATTAAATTGTTACTTACTATTTATTAAATAGTTACCCACTATTTTTAAATTGTTACCTACTATTTATTAAATTGTTACATACTATTTATTAAATTGTTACCTACTATTTATTAAATTGTTACCTACTATTTATTAAATTGTTACCTACTATTTATTAAATTGTTACCTACTGTTATTAAAATGTTACCTACTATTTATTAAATTGTTACCTACTATTTATTAAATTGCTACCTACTATTTATTAAATGGCTACTTACTATTTATTAAATTGTTACTTACTATTTATTAAATTGTTACTTACAATTTATTAAATTGTTACCCACTATTTATTAAATTGTTACATACTATTTATTAAATTGTTACATACTATTTATTAAATTGTTATCTACTATTTATTAAATTGTTAACTACTATTTATAAAATTGTTACCTACTATTTATTAAATTGTTACATACTATTTATTAAATTGTTACCTACTATTCATTAAATTGTTACTTACTATTTATTAAATTGTTACTTACTATTTATTAAATTGTTACTTACTATTTAATATATTGCTACTTACTATTTATTAAATTGCTACTTACAATTTATTAAATTGCTACTTACTATTTATTAAATTGCTACTTACTATTTATTAAATTGCTACTTACTATTTATTAAATTGCTACTTACTATTTATTAAATTGCTACCTACTATTTATTAAATTGCTACCTACTATTTATTAAATTGTTACCTACTATTTATTAAATTGTTTCCAACTATTTATTAAATTGTTACATAGTATTTATTAAATTGTTACCTACTATTTATTAAATTGTTACCTACTATTTATTAAATTGTTACCTACTATATATTAAATTGTTACCTTCTGTTTATTAAAATGTTACCTACTATTTATTAAATTGTTACCTACTATTTATTAAATTGTTACCTACTATTTATTAAATTGTTACCTACTATTTATTAAATTGCTACCTACTATTTATTAAATTGTTACCTACTATTTATTAAATTGTTACCTACTATTTATTAAATTGCTACATACTATTTATTAAATTGTTATCTAATATTTATTAAATTGTTACCTACTATTTATTAAATTGTTACATACTATTTATTAAATTGTTATCTACTATTTATTAAATTGTTAACTACTATTTATAAAATTGTTACCTACTATTTATTAAATTGTTACATACTATTTATTAAATTTTTACCTACTATTCATTAAATTGTTACCTACTATTTATTAAATTGTAACATACAATTTATTAAATTGTTACTTACTATTTATTAAATTGTTACTTACTATTTATTAAATTGCTACTCACTATTTATTAAATTGCTACTTACTATTTATTAAATTGTTACTTACTATTTATTAAATTGTTACTTACTATTTATTAAACTGTTACTTACTATTCATTAAATTGTTACTTACTATTTATTAAATTGCTACTTACTATTTATTAAATTGCTACTTACAATTTATTAAATTGCTACTTACTATTTATTAAATTGCTACTTACTATTTATTAAATTGCTACTTACTATTTATTAAATTGCTACTTACTATTTATTAAATTGCTTCTTACTATTTACTAAATTGCTACTTACTATTTATTAAATGGCTACTTACTATTTATTAAATTGCTACTTACTATATATTAAATGGCTACTTACTATTTATTAAATTGTTACATACTATTTATGAAATGGCTACTTACTATTTATTAAATTGCTACTCACTATTTATTAAATTGCTACTTACTATTTATTAAACTGTTACTTACTATTTATTAAATTGTTACTTACTATTTATTAAATTGTTACTTACTATTCATTAAATTGTTAATTACTATTTATTAAATTGCTACTTACTATTTATTAAATTGTTACTTACTATTTATTAAATTGCTACCTACTATTTGTTAAATTGTTACCTACTATTTATTAAATTGTTACCTACTATTTATTAAATTGCTACCTACTATTTATTAAATTGCTACCTACTATTTATTAAATGGCTACTTACTATTAATTAAATTGTTACTTACTATTTATTAAATTGTTACTTACTATTTATTAAATTGTTACTTACTATTTATTAAATTTTTACTTACTATTTATTAAATTGTTAATTACTATTCATTAAATTGTTACTTACTATTTACTAAATTGCTACTTACTATTTATTAAATTGCTACTTACAATTTATTAAATAGCTACTTACTATTTATTAAATTGCTACTTACTATTTATTAAATGGCTACTTATTATTTATTAAATTGTTACTTACTATTTATTAAATTGTTACCCACTATTTATTAAATTGTTACCTACTATTTATTAAATTGTTACCTACTATTTATTAAATTGTTACCTTCTATTTATTAAATTGCTACCTACTATTTATTAAATTGCTACCTACTATTTATTAAATGGCTACTTACTATTTATTAAATTGTTACTTACTATTTATTAAATTGTTACTTACTATTTATTAAATTGTTACTTACTATTTATTAAATTTTTACTTACTATTTATTAAATTGTTAATTACTATTCATTAAATTGTTACTTACTATTTACTAAATTGCTACTTACTATTTATTAAATTGCTACTTACAATTTATTAAATAGCTACTTACTATTTATTAAATTGCTACTTACTATTTATTAAATTGCTACTTACTATTTATTAAATTGCTATTTACTATTCATTAAATTGCTTCTTACTATTTATTAAATGGCTACTTATTATTTATTAAATTGTTACTTACTATTTATTAAATTGTTACTTACTATTTATTAAATAGTTACCCACTATTTTTAAATTGTTACCTACTATTTATTAAATTGTTACATACTATTTATTAAATTGTTACCTACTATTTATTAAATTGTTACCTACTATTTATTAAATTGTTACCTACTATTTATTAAATTGTTACCTACTGTTATTAAAATGTTACCTACTATTTATTAAATTGTTACCTACTATTTATTAAATTGCTACCTACTATTTATTAAATGGCTACTTACTATTTATTAAATTGTTACTTACTATTTATTAAATTGTTACTTACAATTTATTAAATTGTTACCCACTATTTATTAAATTGTTACCTACTATTTATTAAATTGTTACATACTATTTATTAAATTGTTATCTACTATTTATTAAATTGTTAACTACTATTTATAAAATTGTTACCTACTATTTATTAAATTGTTACATACTATTTATTAAATTGTTACCTACTATTCATTAAATTGTTACCTACTATTTATTAAATTGTTACAAACAATTTATTAAATTGTTACTTACTATTTATTAAATTGTTACTTACTATTTATTAAATTGCTACTCACTATTTATTAAATTGCTACTTACTATTTATTAAATTGTTACTTACTATTTATTAAATTGTTACTTACTATTTATTAAATTGTTACTTACTATTCATTAAATTGTTACTTACTATTTATTAAATTGCTACTTACTATTTATTAAATTGCTACTTACAATTTATTAAATTGCTACTTACTATTTATTAAATTGCTACTTACTATTTATTAAATTGCTACTTACTATTTATTAAATTGCTACTTACTATTTATTAAATTGCTTCTTACTATTTACTAAATTGCTACTTACTATTTATTAAATTGCTACTTACTATTTATTAAATTGCTACTTACTATATATTAAATGGCTACTTACTATTTATTAAATTGTTACATACTATTTATGAAATGGCTACTTACTATTTATTAAATTGCTACTCACTATTTATTAAATTGTTACCTACTATTTATTAAATTGTTACATACTATTTATTAAATTGTTACCTACTATTCATTAAATTGTTACCTACTATTCATTAAATTGTTACATACAATTTATTAAATTGTTACTTACTATTTATTAAATTGTTACTTACTATTTATTAAATTGCTACTCACTATTTATTAAATTGCTACTTACTATTTATTAAATTGTTACTTACTATTTATTAAATTGTTACTTACTATTTATTAAATTGTTACTTACTATTCATTAAATTGTTACATACTATTTATTAAATTGCTACTTACTATTTATTAAATTGCTACTTACAATTTATTAAATTGCTACTTACTATTTATTAAATTGCTACTTACTATTTATTAAATTGCTACTTACTATTTATTAAATTGCTACTTACTATTTATTAAATTGCTTCTTACTATTTACTAAATTGCTACTTACTATTTATTAAATTGCTACTTACTATTTATTAAATTGTTACTTACTATTTATTAAATTGCTACATACTATTTGTTAAATTGTTGCCTACTATTTATTAAATTGTTACCTACTATTTATTAAATTGTTACCTACTATTTATTAAATTGTTACATACAATTTATTAAATTGTTACTTACTATTTATTAAATTGTTACTTACTATTTATTAAATTGTTACTTCATATTTATTAAATTGTTACTTACTATTTATTAAATTGTTTCTTACAATTTATTAAATTGTTAATTACTATTTATTAAATTGTTAATTACTATTTATTAAATTGTTACTTACAATTTATTAAATTGCTACTTACTATTTATTAAATTGCTACTCACTATTTATTAAATTGCTACTTACAATTTATTAAATTGTTACTTACTATTTATTAAATTGTTACTTACTATTTATTAAATTGTTACTTACTATTTAATATATTGCTACTTACTATTTATTAAATTGCTACTTACAATTTATTAAATTGCTACTTACTATTTATTAAATTGCTACTTACTATTTATTAAATTGCTACTTACTATTTATTAAATTGCTACTTACTATTTATTAAATTGCTACCTACTATTTATTAAATTGCTACCTACTATTTATTAAATTGTTACCTACTATTTATTAAATTGTTTCCAACTATTTATTAAATTGTTACATAGTATTTATTAAATTGTTACCTACTATTTATTAAATTGTTACCTACTATTTATTAAATTGTTACCTACTATATATTAAATTGTTACCTTCTGTTTATTAAAATGTTACCTACTATTTATTAAATTGTTACCTACTATTTATTAAATTGTTACCTACTATTTATTAAATTGTTACCTACTGTTTATTAAAATGTTACCTACTGTTTATTAAATTGTTACCTACTATTTATTAAATTGCTACCTACTATTTATTAAATTGCTACGTACTATTTATTAAATGGCTACTTACTATTTATTAAATTGTTACTTACTATTTATTAAATTGTTACTTACAATTTATTAAATTGTTACCCAATATTTATTAAATTGTTACCTACTATTTATTAAATTGCTACATACTATTTATTAAATTGTTATCTAATATTTATTAAATTGTTACCTACTATTTATTAAATTGTTACATACTATTTATTAAATTGTTATCTACTATTTATTAAATTGTTAACTACTATTTATAAAATTGTTACCTACTATTTATTAAATTGTTACATACTATTTATTAAATTTTTACCTACTATTCATTAAATTGTTACCTACTATTTATTAAATTGTTACATACAATTTATTAAATTGTTACTTACTATTTATTAAATTGTTACTTACTATTTATTAAATTGCTACTCACTATTTATTAAATTGCTACTTACTATTTATTAAATTGTTACTTACTATTTATTAAATTGTTACTTACTATTTATTAAATTGTTACTTACTATTCATTAAATTGTTACTTACTATTTATTAAATTGCTACTTACTATTTATTAAATTGCTACTTACAATTTATTAAATTGCTACTTACTATTTATTAAATTGCTACTTACTATTTATTAAATTGCTACTTACTATTTATTAAATTGCTACTTACTATTTATTAAATTGCTTCTTACTATTTACTAAATTGCTACTTACTATTTATTAAATGGCTACTTACTATTTATTAAATTGCTACTTACTATATATTAAATGGCTACTTACTATTTATTAAATTGTTACATACTATTTATGAAATGGCTACTTACTATTTATTAAATTGCTACTCACTATTTATTAAATTGCTACTTACTATTTATTAAACTGTTACTTACTATTTATTAAATTGTTACTTACTATTTATTAAATTGTTACTTACTATTCATTAAATTGTTAATTACTATTTATTAAATTGCTACTTACTATTTATTAAATTGTTACTTACTATTTATTAAATTGCTACCTACTATTTGTTAAATTGTTACCTACTATTTATTAAATTGTTACCTACTATTTATTAAATTGCTACCTACTATTTATTAAATTGCTACCTACTATTTATTAAATGGCTACTTACTATTAATTAAATTGTTACTTACTATTTATTAAATTGTTACTTACTATTTATTAAATTGTTACTTACTATTTATTAAATTTTTACTTACTATTTATTAAATTGTTAATTACTATTCATTAAATTGTTACTTACTATTTACTAAATTGCTACTTACTATTTATTAAATTGCTACTTACAATTTATTAAATAGCTACTTACTATTTATTAAATTGCTACTTACTATTTATTAAATGGCTACTTATTATTTATTAAATTGTTACTTACTATTTATTAAATTGTTACCCACTATTTATTAAATTGTTACCTACTATTTATTAAATTGTTACCTACTATTTATTAAATTGTTACCTTCTATTTATTAAATTGCTACCTACTATTTATTAAATTGCTACCTACTATTTATTAAATGGCTACTTACTATTTATTAAATTGTTACTTACTATTTATTAAATTGTTACTTACTATTTATTAAATTGTTACTTACTATTTATTAAATTTTTACTTACTATTTATTAAATTGTTAATTACTATTCATTAAATTGTTACTTACTATTTACTAAATTGCTACTTACTATTTATTAAATTGCTACTTACAATTTATTAAATAGCTACTTACTATTTATTAAATTGCTACTTACTATTTATTAAATTGCTACTTACTATTTATTAAATTGCTACTTACTATTTATTAAATTGCTTCTTACTATTTATTAAATGGCTTCTTATTATTTATTAAATTGTTACTTACTATTTATTAAATTGTTACTTACTATTTATTAAATTGTTACCCACTATTTTTAAATTGTTACCTACTATTTATTAAATTGTTACATACTATTTATTAAATTGTTACCTACTATTTATTAAATTGTTACCTACTATTTATTAAATTGTTACCTACTATTTATTAAATTGTTACCTACTGTTATTAAAATGTTACCTACTATTTATTAAATTGTTACCTACTATTTATTAAATTGCTACCTACTATTTATTAAATGGCTACTTACTATTTATTAAATTGTTACTTACTATTTATTAAATTGTTACTTACAATTTATTAAATTGTTACCCACTATTTATTAAATTGTTACCTACTATTTATTAAATTGTTACATACTATTTATTAAATTGTTATCTACTATTTATTAAATTGTTAACTACTATTTATAAAATTGTTACCTACTATTTATTAAATTGTTACATACTATTTATTAAATTTTTACCTACTATTCATTAAATTGTTACCTACTATTTATTAAATTGTTAAATACAATTTATTAAATAGTTACTTACTATTTATTAAATTGTTTCTTACTATTTATTAAATTGCTACTCACTATTTATTAAATTGCTACTTACTATTTATTAAATTGTTACTTACTATTTATTAAATTGTTACTTACTATTTATTAAATTGTTACTTACTATTCATTAAATTGTTACTTACTATTTATTAAATTGCTACTTACTATTTATTAAATTGCTACTTACAATTTATTAAATTGCTACTTACTATTTATTAAATTGCTACTTACTATTTATTAAATTGCTACTTACTATTTATTAAATTGCTACTTACTATTTATTAAATTGCTTCTTACTATTTACTAAATTGCTACTTACTATTTATTAAATGGCTACTTACTATTTATTAAATTGCTACTTACTATATATTAAATGGCTACTTACTATTTATTAAATTGTTACATACTATTTATGAAATGGCTACTTACTATTTATTAAATTGCTACTCACTATTTATTAAATTGCTACTTACTATTTATTAAATTGTTACTTACTATTTATTAAATTGTTACTTACTATTTATTAAATTGTTACTTACTATTCATTAAATTGTTAATTACTATTTATTAAATTGCTACTTACTATTTATTAAATTGTTACTTACTATTTATTAAATTGCTACCTACTATTTGTTAAATTGTTACCTACTATTTATTAAATTGTTTCCAACTACTTATTAAATTGTTACCTACTATTTATTAAATTGTTACGTACTATTTATTAAATTGTTACCTACTGTTTATTAAATTGTTACCTAGTATTTATTAGATTGTTACCTACTATTTATTAAATTGTTACCTACTATTTATTAAATTGTTACCTACTATTTATTAAATTGTTACAAACAATTTATTAAATTGTTACTTACTATTTATTAAATTGTTACTTACTATTTATTAAATTGTTACTTACTGTTTATTAAATTGTTACTTAATATTTATTAAATTGTTACTTACTATTTATTAAATTGTTTCTTACTATTTATTAAATTGTTAATTACTATTTATTAAATTGTTAATTACTATTTATTAAATTGTTACTTACAATTTATTAAATTGCTACTTACTATTTATTAAATTGCTACTCACTATTTATTAAATTGCTACTTACAATTTATTAAATTGTTACTTACTATTTATTAAATTGTTTCTTACTATTTATTAAATTGTTACTTACTATTTAATAAATTGCTACTTACTATTTATTAAATTGCTACTTACAATTTATTAAATTGCTACTCACTATTTATTAAATTGCTACTTACTATTTATTAAATTGTTACTTACAATTTATTAAATTGTTACTTACTATTTATTAAATTGTTACTTACTATTCATTAAATTGTTAATTACTATTTATTAAATTGCTACTTACTATTTATTAAATTGTTACTTACTATTTATTAAATTGCTACCTACTATTTATTAAATTGTTACCTACTATTTATTAAATTGTTTCCAACTATTTATTAAATTGTTACCTACTATTTATTAAATTGTTACCTACTATATATTAAATTGTTACCTTCAGTTTATTAAAATGTTACCTACTATTTATTAAATTGTTACCTACTATTTATTAAATTGTTACCTACTATTTATTAAATTGTTACCTACTATTTATTAAATTGCTACCTACTATTTATTAAATTGCTACCAACTATTTATTAAATGGCTACTTACTATTTATTAAATTGTTACTTACTATTTATTAAATTGTTAATTACTATTCATTAAATTGTTACTTACTATTTACTAAATTGCTACTTACTATTTATTAAATTGCTACTTACAATTTATTAAATAGCTACTTACTATTTATTAAATTGCTACTTACTATTTATTAAATTGCTACTTACTATTTATTAAATTGCTACTTACTATTTATTAAATTGCTTCTTACTATTTATTAAATGGCTACTTATTATTTATTAAATTGTTACTTACTATTTATTAAATTGTTACTTACTATTTATTAAATTGTTACCCACTATTTTTAAATTGTTACCTACTATTTATTAAATTGTTACATACTATTTATTAAATTGTTACCTACTATTTATTAAATTGTTACCTACTATTTATTAAATTGTTACCTACTATTTATTAAATTGTTACCTACTGTTATTAAAATGTTACCTACTATTTATTAAATTGTTACCTACTATTTATTAAATTGCTACCTACTATTTATTAAATGGCTACTTACTATTTATTAAATTGTTACATACTATTTATTAAATTGTTACCTACTATTCATTAAATTGTTACCTACTATTTATTAAATTGTTACAAACAATTTATTAAATTGTTACTTACTATTTATTAAATTGTTACTTACTATTTATTAAATTGCTGCTCACTATTTATTAAATTGCTACTTACTATTTATTAAATTGTTAGTTACTATTTATTAAATTGTTACTTACTATTTATTAAATTGTTACTTACTATTCATTAAATTGTTACTTACTATTTATTAAATGGCTACTTACTATTTATTAAATTGCTACTTACAATTTATTAAATTGCTACTTACTATTTATTAAATTGCTACTTACTATTTATTAAATTGCTACTTACTATTTATTAAATTGCTACTTACTATTTATTAAATTGCTTCTTACTATTTACTAAATTGCTACTTACTATTTATTAAATTGCTACTTACTATTTATTAAATTGCTACTTACTATATATTAAATGGCTACTTACTATTTATTAAATTGTTACATACTATTTATGAAATGGCTACTTACTATTTATTAAATTGCTACTCACTATTTATTAAATTGTTACCTACTATTTATTAAATTGTTACATACTATTTATTAAATTGTTACCTACTATTCATTAAATTGTTACCTACTATTCATTAAATTGTTACATACAATTTATTAAATTGTTACTTACTATTTATTAAATTGTTACTTACTATTTATTAAATTGCTACTCACTATTTATTAAATTGCTACTTACTATTTATTAAATTGTTACTTACTATTTATTAAATTGTTACTTACTATTTATTAAATTGTTACTTACTATTCATTAAATTGTTACATACTATTTATTAAATTGCTACTTACTATTTATTAAATTGCTACTTACAATTTATTAAATTGCTACTTACTATTTATTAAATTGCTACTTACTATTTATTAAATTGCTACTTACTATTTATTAAATTGCTACTTACTATTTATTAAATTGCTTCTTACTATTTACTAAATTGCTACTTACTATTTATTAAATTGCTACTTACTATTTATTAAATTGTTACTTACTATTTATTAAATTGCTACCTACTATTTGTTAAATTGTTACCTACTATTTATTAAATTGTTACCTACTATTTATTAAATTGTTACCTACTATTTATTAAATTGTTACATACAATTTATTAAATTGTTACTTACTATTTATTAAATTGTTACCTACTATATATTAAATTGTTACCTTCTGTTTATTAAAATGTTACCTACCATTTATTAAATTGTTACCTACTATTTATTAAATTGTTACCTACTATTTATTAAATTGTTACCTACTATTTATTAAATTGCTACCTACTATTTATTAAATTGCTACCTACTATTTATTAAATGGCTACTTACTATTAATTAAATTGTTACTTACTATTTATTAAATTGTTACTTACTATTTATTAAATTGTTACTTACTATTTATTAAATTTTTACTTACTATTTATTAAATTGTTAATTACTATTCATTAAATTGTTACTTACTATTTACTAAATTGCTACTTACTATTTATTAAATTGCTACTTACAATTTATTAAATAGCTACTTACTATTTATTAAATTGCTACTTACTATTTATTAAATGGCTACTTATTATTTATTAAATTGTTACTTACTATTTATTAAATTGTTACCCACTATTTATTAAATTGTTACCTACTATTTATTAAATTGTTACCTACTATTTATTAAATTGTTACCTTCTATTTATTAAATTGCTACCTACTATTTATTAAATTGCTACCTACTATTTATTAAATGGCTACTTACTATTTATTAAATTGTTACTTACTATTTATTAAATTGTTACTTACTATTTATTAAATTGTTACTTACTATTTATTAAATTTTTACTTACTATTTATTAAATTGTTAATTACTATTCATTAAATTGTTACTTACTATTTACTAGATTGCTACTTACTATTTATTAAATTGCTACTTACAATTTATTAAATAGCTACTTACTATTTATTAAATTGCTACTTACTATTTATTAAATTGCTACTTACTATTTATTAAATTGCTACTTACTATTTATTAAATTGCTTCTTACTATTTATTAAATGGCTTCTTATTATTTATTAAATTGTTACTTACTATTTATTAAATTGTTACTTACTATTTATTAAATTGTTACCCACTATTTTTAAATTGTTACCTACTATTTATTAAATTGTTACATACTATTTATTAAATTGTTACCTACTATTTATTAAATTGTTACCTACTATTTATTAAATTGTTACCTACTATTTATTAAATTGTTACCTACTGTTATTAAAATGTCACCTACTATTTATTAAATTGTTACCTACTATTTATTAAATTGCTACCTACTATTTATTAAATGGCTACTTACTATTTATTAAATTGTTACTTACTATTTATTAAATTGTTACTTACAATTTATTAAATTGTTACCCACTATTTATTAAATTGTTACCTACTATTTATTAAATTGTTACATACTATTTATTAAATTGTTATCTACTATTTATTAAATTGTTAACTACTATTTATAAAATTGTTACCTACTATTTATTAAATTGTTACATACTATTTATTAAATTTTTACCTACTATTCATTAAATTGTTACCTACTATTTATTAAATTGTTACATACAATTTATTAAATTGTCACTTACTATTTATTAAATTGTTACTTACTATTTATTAAATTGCTACTCACTATTTATTAAATTGCTACTTACTATTTATTAAATTGTTACTTACTATTTATTAAATTGTTACTTACTATTTATTAAATTGTTACTTACTATTCATTAAATTGTTACTTACTATTTATTAAATTGCTACTTACTATTTATTAAATTGCTACTTACAATTTATTAAATTGCTACTTACTATTTATTAAATTGCTACTTACTATTTATTAAATTGCTACTTACTATTTATTAAATTGCTACTTACTATTTATTAAATTGCTTCTTACTATTTACTAAATTGCTACTTACTATTTATTAAATGGCTACTTACTATTTATTAAATTGCTACTTACTATATATTAAATGGCTACTTACTATTTATTAAATTGTTACATACTATTTATGAAATGGCTACTTACTATTTATTAAATTGCTACTCACTATTTATTAAATTGCTACTTACTATTTATTAAACTGTTACTTACTATTTATTAAATTGTTACTTACTATTTATTAAATTGTTACTTACTATTCATTAAATTGTTAATTACTATTTATTAAATTGCTACTTACTATTTATTAAATTGTTACTTACTATTTATTAAATTGTTACCTACTATTTATTAAATTGTTACATACAATTTATTAAATTGTTACTTACTATTTATTAAATTGTTACCCACTATTTATTAAATTGTTACCTACTATTTAATAAATTGTTACCTACTATTTATTAAATTGTTACATACTATTTATTAAATTGTTACCTACTATTTATTAAATTGTTACCTACTATTTATTAAATTGTTACCTACTATATATTAAATTGTTACCTTCTGTTTATTAAAATGTTACCTACTATTTATTAAATTGTTACCTACTATTTATTAAATTGTTACCTACTATTTATTAAATTGTTACCTACTATTTATTAAATTGCTACCTACTATTTATTAAATTGCTACCAACTATTTATTAAATGGCTACTTACTATTTATTAAATTGTTACTTACTATTTATTAAATTGTTAATTACTATTCATTAAATTGTTACTTACTATTTACTAAATTGCTACTTACTATTTATTAAATTGCTACTTACAATTTATTAAATAGCTACTTACTATTTATTAAATTGCTACTTACTATTTATTAAATTGCTACTTACTATTTATTAAATTGCTACTTACTATTTATTAAACTGTTACTTACTATTTATTAAATTGCTACTTACTATTTATTAAATTGTTACTTACTATTTATTAAATTGCTACCTACTATTTGTTAAATTGTTACCTACTATTTATTAAATTGTTACCTACTATTTATTAAATTGCTACCTACTATTTGTTAAATTGTTACCTACTATTTATTAAATTGTTTCCAACTACTTATTAAATTGTTACCTACTATATATTAAATTGTTACCTACTATTTATTACATTGTTACATACTATTTATTAAATTGTTATCTACTATTTATTAAATTGTTAACTACTATTTATAAAATTGTTACCTACTATTTATTAAATTGTTACATACTATTTATTAAATTGTTAAATACTATTCATTAAATTGTTACCTACTATTTATTAAATTGTTACAAACAATTTATTAAATTGTTACTTACTATTTATTAAATTGTTACTTACTATTTATTAAATTGCTACTCACTATTTATTAAATTGCTACTTACTATTTATTAAATTGTTACTTACTATTTATTAAATTGTTACTTACTATTTATTAAATTGTTACTTACTATTCATTAAATTGTTACTTACTATTTATTAAATTGCTACTTACTATTTATTAAATTGCTACTTACAATTTATTAAATTGCTACTTACTATTTATTAAATTGCTACTTACTATTTATTAAATTGCTACTTACTATTTATTAAATTGCTACTTACTATTTATTAAATTGCTTCTTACTATTTACTAAATTGCTACTTACTATTTATTAAATTGCTACTTACTATTTATTAAATTGCTACTTACTATATATTAAATGGCTACTTACTATTTATTAAATTGTTACATACTATTTATTAAATTGTTAACTACTATTTATAAAATTGTTACCTTCTGTTTATTAAAATGTTACCTACTATTTATTAAATTGTTACCTACTATTTATTAAATTGTTACCTACTATTTATTAAATTGTTACCTACTATTTATTAAATTGCTACCTACTATTTATTAAATTGCTACCAACTATTTATTAAATTGCTACTTACAATTTATTAAATTGCTACTTACTATTTATTAAATTGCTACTTACTATTTATTAAATTGCTACTTACTATTTATTAAATTGCTACTTACTATTTATTAAATTGCTTCTTACTATTTATTAAATGGCTACTTATTATTTATTAAATTGTTACTTACTATTTATTAAATTGTTACTTACTATTTATTAAATTGTTACCCACTATTTTTAAATTGTTACCTACTATTTATTAAATTGTTACATACTATTTATTAAATTGTTACCTACTATTTATTAAATTGTTACCTACTATTTATTAAATTGTTACCTACTATTTATTAAATTGTTACCTACTGTTATTAAAATGTTACCTACTATTTATTAAATTGTTACCTACTATTTATTAAATTGCTACCTACTATTTATTAAATGGCTACTTACTATTTATTAAATTGTTACTTACTATTTATTAAATTGTTACTTACAATTTATTAAATTGTTACCCACTATTTATTAAATTGTTACCTACTATTTATTAAATTGTTACATACTATTTATTAAATTGTTATCTACTATTTATTAAATTGTTAACTACTATTTATAAAATTGTTACCTACTATTTATTAAATTGTTACATACTATTTATTAAATTGTTACCTACTATTCATTAAATTGTTACCTACTATTTATTAAATTGTTACAAACAATTTATTAAATTGTTACTTACTATTTATTAAATTGTTACTTACTATTTATTAAATTGCTGCTCACTATTTATTAAATTGCTACTTACTATTTATTAAATTGTTAGTTACTATTTATTAAATTGTTACTTACTATTTATTAAATTGTTACTTACTATTCATTAAATTGTTACTTACTATTTATTAAATGGCTACTTACTATTTATTAAATTGCTACTTAGAATTTATTAAATTGCTACTTACTATTTATTAAATTGCTACTTACTATTTATTAAATTGCTACTTACTATTTATTAAATTGCTACTTACTATTTATTAAATTGCTTCTTACTATTTACTAAATTGCTACTTACTATTTATTAAATTGCTACTTACTATTTATTAAATTGCTACTTACTATATATTAAATGGCTACTTACTATTTATTAAATTGTTACATACTATTTATGAAATGGCTACTTACTATTTATTAAATTGCTACTCACTATTTATTAAATTGTTACCTACTATTTATTAAATTGTTACATACTATTTATTAAATTGTTACCTACTATTCATTAAATTGTTACCTACTATTCATTAAATTGTTACATACAATTTATTAAATTGTTACTTACTATTTATTAAATTGTTACTTACTATTTATTAAATTGCTACTCACTATTTATTAAATTGCTACTTACTATTTATTAAATTGTTACTTACTATTTATTAAATTGTTACTTACTATTTATTAAATTGTTACTTACTATTCATTAAATTGTTACATACTATTTATTAAATTGCTACTTACTATTTATTAAATTGCTACTTACAATTTATTAAATTGCTACTTACTATTTATTAAATTGCTACTTACTATTTATTAAATTGCTACTTACTATTTATTAAATTGCTACTTACTATTTATTAAATTGCTTCTTACTATTTACTAAATTGCTACTTACTATTTATTAAATTGCTACTTACTATTTATTAAATTGTTACTTACTATTTATTAAATTGCTACCTACTATTTGTTAAATTGTTACCTACTATTTATTAAATTGTTACCTACTATTTATTAAATTGTTACCTACTATTTATTAAATTGTTACATACAATTTATTAAATTGTTACTTACTATTTATTAAATTGTTACCTACTATATATTAAATTGTTACCTTCAGTTTATTAAAATGTTACCTACCATTTATTAAATTGTTACCTACTATTTATTAAATTGTTACCTACTATTTATTAAATTGTTACCTACTATTTATTAAATTGCTACCTACTATTTATTAAATTGCTACCTACTATTTATTAAATGGCTACTTACTATTAATTAAATTGTTACTTACTATTTATTAAATTGTTACTTACTATTTATTAAATTGTTACTTACTATTTATTAAATTTTTACTTACTATTTATTAAATTGTTAATTACTATTCATTAAATTGTTACTTACTATTTACTAAATTGCTACTTACTATTTATTAAATTGCTACTTACAATTTATTAAATAGCTACTTACTATTTATTAAATTGCTACTTACTATTTATTAAATGGCTACTTATTATTTATTAAATTGTTACTTACTATTTATTAAATTGTTACCCACTATTTATTAAATTGTTACCTACTATTTATTAAATTGTTACCTACTATTTATTAAATTGTTACCTTCTATTTATTAAATTGCTACCTACTATTTATTAAATTGCTACCTACTATTTATTAAATGGCTACTTACTATTTATTAAATTGTTACTTACTATTTATTAAATTGTTACTTACTATTTATTAAATTGTTACTTACTATTTATTAAATTTTTACTTACTATTTATTAAATTGTTAATTACTATTCATTAAATTGTTACTTACTATTTACTAGATTGCTACTTACTATTTATTAAATTGCTACTTACAATTTATTAAATAGCTACTTACTATTTATTAAATTGCTACTTACTATTTATTAAATTGCTACTTACTATTTATTAAATTGCTACTTACTATTTATTAAATTGCTTCTTACTATTTATTAAATGGCTTCTTATTATTTATTAAATTGTTTCTTACTATTTATTAAATTGTTACTTACTATTTATTAAATTGTTACCCACTATTTTTAAATTGTTACCTACTATTTATTAAATTGTTACATACTATTTATTAAATTGTTACCTACTATTTATTAAATTGTTACCTACTATTTATTAAATTGTTACCTACTATTTATTAAATTGTTACCTACTGTTATTAAAATGTCACCTACTATTTATTAAACTGTTACCTACTATTTATTAAATTGCTACCTACTATTTATTAAATGGCTACTTACTATTTATTAAATTGTTACTTACTATTTATTAAATTGTTACATACAATTTATTAAATTGTTACCCACTATTTATTAAATTGTTACCTACTATTTATTAAATTGTTACATACTATTTATTAAATTGTTATCTACTATTTATTAAATTGTTAACTACTATTTATAAAATTGTTACCTACTATTTATTAAATTGTTACATACTATTTATTAAATTTTTACCTACTATTCATTAAATTGTTACCTACTATTTATTAAATTGTTACATACAATTTATTAAATTGTTACTTACTATTTATTAAATTGTTACTTACTATTTATTAAATTGCTACTCACTATTTATTAAATTGCTACTTACTATTTATTAAATTGTTACTTACTATTTATTAAATTGTTACTTACTATTTATTAAATTGTTACTTACTATTCATTAAATTGTTACTTACTATTTATTAAATTGCTACTTACTATTTATTAAATTGCTACTTACAATTTATTAAATTGCTACTTACTATTTATTAAATTGCTACTTACTATTTATTAAATTGCTACTTACTATTTATTAAATTGCTACTTACTATTTATTAAATTGCTTCTTACTATTTACTAAATTGCTACTTACTATTTATTAAATGGCTACTTACTATTTATTAAATTGCTACTTACTATATATTAAATGGCTACTTACTATTTATTAAATTGTTACATACTATTTATGAAATGGCTACTTACTATTTATTAAATTGCTACTCACTATTTATTAAATTGCTACTTACTATTTATTAAACTGTTACTTACTATTTATTAAATTGTTACTTACTATTTATTAAATTGTTACTTACTATTCATTAAATTGTTAATTACTATTTATTAAATTGCTACTTACTATTTATTAAATTGTTACTTACTATTTATTAAATTGTTACCTACTATTTATTAAATTGTTACATACAATTTATTAAATTGTTACTTACTATTTATTAAATTGTTACCCACTATTTATTAAATTGTTACCTACTATTTAATAAATTGTTACCTACTATTTATTAAATTGTTACATACTATTTATTAAATTGTTACCTACTATTTATTAAATTGTTACCTACTATTTATTAAATTGTTACCTACTATATATTAAATTGTTACCTTCTGTTTATTAAAATGTTACCTACTATTTATTAAATTGTTACCTACTATTTATTAAATTGTTACCTACTATTTATTAAATTGTTACCTACTATTTATTAAATTGCTACCTACTATTTATTAAATTGCTACCAACTATTTATTAAATGGCTACTTACTATTTATTAAATTGTTACTTACTATTTATTAAATTGTTAATTACTATTCATTAAATTGTTACTTACTATTTACTAAATTGCTACTTACTATTTATTAAATTGCTACTTACAATTTATTAAATAGCTACTTACTATTTATTAAATTGCTACTTACTATTTATTAAATTGCTACTTACTATTTATTAAATTGCTACTTACTATTTATTAAACTGTTACTTACTATTTATTAAATTGCTACTTACTATTTATTAAATTGTTACTTACTATTTATTAAATTGCTACCTACTATTTGTTAAATTGTTACCTACTATTTATTAAATTGTTACCTACTATTTATTAAATTGCTACCTACTATTTGTTAAATTGTTACCTACTATTTATTAAATTGTTTCCAACTACTTATTAAATTGTTACCTACTATTTATTAAATTGTTACGTACTATTTATTAAATTGTTACCTACTGTTTATTAAATTGTTACATAGTATTTATTAGATTGTTACCTACTATTTATTAAATTGTTACCTACTATTTATTAAATTGTTACCTACTATTTTTTAAATTGTTACAAACAATTTATTAAATTGTTACTTACTATTTATTAAATTGTTACTTACTATTTATTAAATTGTTACTTACTGTTTATTAAATTGTTACTTAATATTTATTAAATTGTTACTTACTATTTATTAAATTGTTTCTTACTATTTATTAAATTGTTAATTACTATTTATTAAATTGTTAATTACTATTTATTAAATTGTTACTTACAATTTATTAAATTGCTACTTACTATTTATTAAATTGCTACTCACTATTTATTAAATTGCTACTTACAATTTATTAAATTGTTACTTACTATTTATTAAATTGTTTCTTACTATTTATTAAATTGTTACTTACTATTTAATAAATTGCTACCTACTATTTATTAAATTGTTACCTACTATTTATTAAATTGTTTCCAACTATTTATTAAATTGTTACCTACTATTTATTAAATTGTTACGTACTATTAATTAAATTGTCACTTACTGTTTACTAAATTGTTACCTAGTATTTATTAAATTGTTACCTACTATTTATTAAATTGTTACCTACTATTTATTAAATTGTTACCTACTATTTATTAAATTGTTACATACAATTTATTAAATTGTTACTTACTATTTATTAAATTGTTACCCACTCTGTATTAAATTGTTACCTACTATTTATTAAATTGTTACCTACTATTTATTAAATTGTTACATACTATTTATTAAATTGTTACCTACTATTTATTAAATTGTTACCTACTATTTATTAAATTGTTACCTACTATATATTAAATTGTTACCTTCTGTTTATTAAAATGTTACCTACTATTTATTAAATTGTTACCTACTATTTATTAAATTGTTACCTACTATTTATTAAATTGTTACCTACTATTTATTAAATTGCTACCTACTATTTATTAAATTGCTACCAACTATTTATTAAATGGCTACTTACTATTTATTAAATTGTTACTTACTATTTATTAAATTGTTAATTACTATTCATTAAATTGTTACTTACTATTTACTAAATTGCTACTTACTATTTATTAAATTGCTACTTACAATTTATTAAATTGCTACTTACAATTTATTAAATAGCTACTTACTATTTATTAAATTGCTACTTACTATTTATTAAATTGCTACTTACTATTTATTAAATTGCTACTTACTATTTATTAAATTGTTACTTACTATTTATTAAATTGCTATCTACTATTTGTTAAATTGTTACCTACTATTTATTAAATTGTTACCTACTATTTATTAAATTGTTATCTACTATTTATTAAATTGTTAACTACTATTTATAAAATTGTTACCTACTATTTATTAAATTTTTACATACTATTTATTAAATTGTTACCTACTATTCATTAAATTGTTACCTACTATTTATTAAATTGTTACAAACAATTTATTAAATTGTTACTTACTATTTATTAAATTGTTACTTACTATTTATTAAATTGCTACTCACTATTTATTAAATTGCTACTTACTATTTATTAAATTGTTACTTACTATTTATTAAATTGTTACTTACTATTTATTAAATTGTTACTTACTATTCATTAAATTGCTACTTACTATTTATTAAATTGCTACTTACTATTTATTAAATTGCTACTTACAATTTATTAAATTGCTACTTACTATTTATTAAATTGCTACCTACTATTTATTAAATTGCTACCTACTATTTATTAAATTGTTACCTACTATTTATTAAATTGTTTCCAACTATTTATTAAATTGTTACATACTATTTATTAAATTGTTACCTACTATTTATTAAATTGTTACCTACTATTTATTAAATTGTTACCTACTATATATTAAATTGTTACCTTCTGTTTATTAAAATGTTACCTACTATTTATTAAATTGTTACCTACTATTTATTAAATTGTTACCTACTATTTATTAAATTGTTACCTACTATTTATTAAATTGCTACCTACTATTTATTAAATTGCTACCTACTATTTATTAAATGGCTACTTACTATTTATTAAATTGTTACTTACTATTTATTAAATTGTTACTTACTATTTATTAAATTGTTACTTACTATTTATTAAATTTTTACTTACTATTTATTAAATTGTTAATTACTATTCATTAAATTGTTACTTACTATTTACTAAATTGCTACTTACAATTTATTAAATTGCTACTTACAATTTATTAAATAGCTACTTACTATTTATTAAATTGCTACTTACTATTTATTAAATTGCTACTTACTGTTTATTAAATTGCTATTAACTATTTATTAAATTGCTTCTTACTATTTATTAAATGGCTACTTATTATTTATTAAAATGTCACTTACTATTTATATAATTGTTACTTACTATTTATTAAATTGTTACCCACTATTTTTAAATTGTTACCTACTATTTATTAAATTGTTACATACTATTTATTAAATTGTTACCTACTATTTATTAAATTGTTACCTAATATTTATTAAATTGTTACCTACTATTTATTAAATTGTTACCTACTGTTTATTAAAATGTTACCTACTGTTTATTAAATTGTTACCTACTATTTATTAAATTGCTACCTACTATTTATTAAATTGCTACGTACTATTTATTAAATGGCTACTTACTATTTATTAAATTGTTACTTACTATTTATTAAATTGTTACTTACAATTTATTAAATTGTTACCCAATATTTATTAAATTGTTACCTACTATTTATTAAATTGCTACATACTATTTATTAAATTGTTATCTAATATTTATTAAATTGTTACCTACTATTTATTAAATTGTTACATACTATTTATTAAATTGTTATCTACTATTTATTAAATTGTTAACTACTATTTATAAAATTGTTACCTACTATTTATTAAATTGTTACATACTATTTATTAAATTTTTACCTACTATTCATTAAATTGTTACCTACTATTTATTAAATTGTTACATACAATTTATTAAATTGTTACTTACTATTTATTAAATTGTTACTTACTATTTATTAAATTGCTACTCACTATTTATTAAATTGCTACTTACTATTTATTAAATTGTTACTTACTATTTATTAAATTGTTACTTACTATTTATTAAATTGTTACTTACTATTCATTAAATTGTTACTTACTATTTATTAAATTGCTACTTACTATTTATTAAATTGCTACTTACAATTTATTAAATTGCTACTTACTATTTATTAAATTGCTACTTACTATTTATTAAATTGCTACTTACTATTTATTAAATTGCTACTTACTATTTATTAAATTGCTTCTTACTATTTACTAAATTGCTACTTACTATTAATTAAATGGCTACTTACTATTTATTAAATTGCTACTTACTATATATTAAATGGCTACTTACTATTTATTAAATTGTTACATACTATTTATGAAATGGCTACTTACTATTTATTAAATTGCTACTCACTATTTATTAAATTGCTTTTTACTATTTATTAAACTGTTACTTACTATTTATTAAATTGTTACTTACTATTTATTAAATTGTTACTTACTATTCATTAAATTGTTAATTACTATTTATTAAATTGCTACTTACTATTTATTAAATTGTTACTTACTATTTATTAAATTGCTACCTACTATTTGTTAAATTGTTACCTACTATTTATTAAATTGTTTCCAACTACTTATTAAATTGTTACCTACTATTTATTAAATTGTTACGTACTATTAATTAAATTGTTACCTACTGTTTATTAAATTGTTACCTAGTATTTATTAGATTGTTACCTACTATTTATTAAATTGTTACCTACTATTTATTAAATTGTTACCTACTATTTATTAAATTGTTACAAACAATTTATTAAATTGTTACTTACTATTTATTAAATTGTTACTTACTATTTATTAAATTGTTACTTACTGTTTATTAAATTGTTACTTAATATTTATTAAATTGTTACTTACAATTTATTAAATTGTTACTTACTATTTATTAAATTGTTTCTTACTATTTATTAAATTGTTACTTACTATTTAATAAATTGCTACTTACTATTTATTAAATTGCTACTTACAATTTATTAAATTGCTACTCACTATTTATTAAATTGCTACTTACTATTTATTAAATTGTTACTTACTATTCATTAAATTGTTAATTACTATTTATTAAATTGCTACTTACTATTTATTAAATTGTTACTTACTATTTATTAAATTGCTACCTACTATTTATTAAATTGTTACCTACTATTTATTAAATTGTTTCCAACTATTTATTAAATTGTTACCTACTATTTATTAAATTGTTACGTACTATTAATTAAATTGTCACTTACTGTTTATTAAATTGTTACCTAGTATTTATTAAATTGTTACCTACTATTTATTAAATTGTTACCTACTATTTATTAAATTGTTACCTACTATTTATTAAATTGTTACATACAATTTATTAAATTGTTACTTACTATTTATTAAATTGTTACCCACTATTTATTAAATTGTTACCTACTATTTATTAAATTGTTACCTACTATTTATTAAATTGTTACATACTATTTATTAAATTGTTACCTACTATTTATTAAATTGTTACCTACTATTTATTAAATTGTTACCTACTATATATTAAATTGTTACCTTCTGTTTATTAAAATGTTACCTACTATTTATTAAATTGTTACCTACTATTTATTAAATTGTTACCTACTATTTATTAAATTGTTACCTACTATTTATTAAATTGCTACCTACTATTTATTAAATTGCTACCAACTATTTATTAAATGGCTACTTATTATTTATTAAATTGTTACTTACTATTTATTAAATTGTTACTTACTATTTATTAAATTGTTACTTACTATTTATTAAATTTTTACTTACTATTTATTAAATTGTTAATTACTATTCATTAAATTGTTACTTACTATTTACTAAATTGCTACTTACTATTTATTAAATTGCTACTTACAATTTATTAAATAGCTACTTACTATTTATTAAATTGCTACTTACTATTTATTAAATTGCTACTTACTATTTATTAAATTGCTACTTACTATTTATTAAATTGCTTCTTACTATTTATTAAATGGCTACTTATTATTTATTAAATTGTTACTTACTATTTATTAAATTGTTACTTACTATTTATTAAATTGTTACCCACTATTTTTAAATTGTTACCTACTATTTATTAAATTGTTACATACTATTTATTAAATTGTTACCTACTATTTATTAAATTGTTACCTACTATTTATTAAATTGTTACCTACTATTTATTAAATTGTTACCTACTGTTATTAAAATGTTACCTACTATTTATTAAATTGTTACCTACTATTTATTAAATTGTTACCTACTATTTATTAAATTGTTACAAACAATTTATTAAATTGTTACTTACTATTTATTAAATTGTTACTTACTATTTATTAAATTGTTACTTACTGTTTATTAAATTGTTACTTAATATTTATTAAATTGTTACTTACTATTTATTAAATTGTTTCTTACTATTTATTAAATTGTTAATTACTATTTATTAAATTGTTAATTACTATTTATTAAATTGTTACTTACAATTTATTAAATTGCTACTTACTATTTATTAAATTGCTACTCACTATTTATTAAATTGCTACTTACAATTTATTAAATTGTTACTTACTATTTATTAAATTGTTTCTTACTATTTATTAAATTGTTACTTACTATTTAATAAATTGCTACCTACTATTTATTAAATTGTTACCTACTATTTATTAAATTGTTTCCAACTATTTATTAAATTGTTACCTACTATTTATTAAATTGTTACGTACTATTAATTAAATTGTCACTTACTGTTTACTAAATTGTTACCTAGTATTTATTAAATTGTTACCTACTATTTATTAAATTGTTACCTACTATTTATTAAATTGTTACCTACTATTTATTAAATTGTTACATACAATTTATTAAATTGTTACTTACTATTTATTAAATTGTTACCCACTCTGTATTAAATTGTTACCTACTATTTATTAAATTGTTACCTACTATTTATTAAATTGTTACATACTATTTATTAAATTGTTACCTACTATTTATTAAATTGTTACCTACTATTTATTAAATTGTTACCTACTATATATTAAATTGTTACCTTCTGTTTATTAAAATGTTACCTACTATTTATTAAATTGTTACCTACTATTTATTAAATTGTTACCTACTATTTATTAAATTGTTACCTACTATTTATTAAATTGCTACCTACTATTTATTAAATTGCTACCAACTATTTATTAAATGGCTACTTACTATTTATTAAATTGTTACTTACTATTTATTAAATTGTTAATTACTATTCATTAAATTGTTACTTACTATTTACTAAATTGCTACTTACTATTTATTAAATTGCTACTTACAATTTATTAAATTGCTACTTACAATTTATTAAATAGCTACTTACTATTTATTAAATTGCTACTTACTATTTATTAAATTGCTACTTACTATTTATTAAATTGCTACTTACTATTTATTAAATTGTTACTTACTATTTATTAAATTGCTATCTACTATTTGTTAAATTGTTACCTACTATTTATTAAATTGTTACCTACTATTTATTAAATTGTTATCTACTATTTATTAAATTGTTAACTACTATTTATAAAATTGTTACCTACTATTTATTAAATTTTTACATACTATTTATTAAATTGTTACCTACTATTCATTAAATTGTTACCTACTATTTATTAAATTGTTACAAACAATTTATTAAATTGTTACTTACTATTTATTAAATTGTTACTTACTATTTATTAAATTGCTACTCACTATTTATTAAATTGCTACTTACTATTTATTAAATTGTTACTTACTATTTATTAAATTGTTACTTACTATTTATTAAATTGTTACTTACTATTCATTAAATTGCTACTTACTATTTATTAAATTGCTACTTACTATTTATTAAATTGCTACTTACAATTTATTAAATTGCTACTTACTATTTATTAAATTGCTACCTACTATTTATTAAATTGCTACCTACTATTTATTAAATTGTTACCTACTATTTATTAAATTGTTTCCAACTATTTATTAAATTGTTACATACTATTTATTAAATTGTTACCTACTATTTATTAAATTGTTACCTACTATTTATTAAATTGTTACCTACTATATATTAAATTGTTACCTTCTGTTTATTAAAATGTTACCTACTATTTATTAAATTGTTACCTACTATTTATTAAATTGTTACCTACTATTTATTAAATTGTTACCTACTATTTATTAAATTGCTACCTACTATTTATTAAATTGCTACCTACTATTTATTAAATGGCTACTTACTATTTATTAAATTGTTACTTACTATTTATTAAATTGTTACTTACTATTTATTAAATTGTTACTTACTATTTATTAAATTTTTACTTACTATTTATTAAATTGTTAATTACTATTCATTAAATTGTTACTTACTATTTACTAAATTGCTACTTACAATTTATTAAATTGCTACTTACAATTTATTAAATAGCTACTTACTATTTATTAAATTGCTACTTACTATTTATTAAATTGCTACTTACTGTTTATTAAATTGCTATTAACTATTTATTAAATTGCTTCTTACTATTTATTAAATGGCTACTTATTATTTATTAAAATGTCACTTACTATTTATATAATTGTTACTTACTATTTATTAAATTGTTACCCACTATTTTTAAATTGTTACCTACTATTTATTAAATTGTTACATACTATTTATTAAATTGTTACCTACTATTTATTAAATTGTTACCTAATATTTATTAAATTGTTACCTACTATTTATTAAATTGTTACCTACTGTTTATTAAAATGTTACCTACTGTTTATTAAATTGTTACCTACTATTTATTAAATTGCTACCTACTATTTATTAAATTGCTACGTACTATTTATTAAATGGCTACTTACTATTTATTAAATTGTTACTTACTATTTATTAAATTGTTACTTACAATTTATTAAATTGTTACCCAATATTTATTAAATTGTTACCTACTATTTATTAAATTGCTACATACTATTTATTAAATTGTTATCTAATATTTATTAAATTGTTACCTACTATTTATTAAATTGTTACATACTATTTATTAAATTGTTATCTACTATTTATTAAATTGTTAACTACTATTTATAAAATTGTTACCTACTATTTATTAAATTGTTACATACTATTTATTAAATTTTTACCTACTATTCATTAAATTGTTACCTACTATTTATTAAATTGTTACATACAATTTATTAAATTGTTACTTACTATTTATTAAATTGTTACTTACTATTTATTAAATTGCTACTCACTATTTATTAAATTGCTACTTACTATTTATTAAATTGTTACTTACTATTTATTAAATTGTTACTTACTATTTATTAAATTGTTACTTACTATTCAT
Organism: Andrena chrysosceles; assembly: GCA_963855975.1. Classification (NCBI taxonomy): domain Eukaryota; kingdom Metazoa; phylum Arthropoda; class Insecta; order Hymenoptera; family Andrenidae; genus Andrena; species Andrena chrysosceles. The sequence goes on from CAWLCU010000486.1 coordinate 1,042,974, forward strand.
TAAATTGTTACTTACTATTTATTAAATTGCTACTTACTATTTATTAAATTGCTACTTACAATTTATTAAATTGCTACTTACTATTTATTAAATTGCTACTTACTATTTATTAAATTGCTACTTACTATTTATTAAATTGCTACTTACTATTTATTAAATTGCTTCTTACTATTTACTAAATTGCTACTTACTATTAATTAAATGGCTACTTACTATTTATTAAATTGCTACTTACTATATATTAAATGGCTACTTACTATTTATTAAATTGTTACATACTATTTATGAAATGGCTACTTACTATTTATTAAATTGCTACTCACTATTTATTAAATTGCTTTTTACTATTTATTAAACTGTTACTTACTATTTATTAAATTGTTACTTACTATTTATTAAATTGTTACTTACTATTCATTAAATTGTTAATTACTATTTATTAAATTGCTACTTACTATTTATTAAATTGTTACTTACTATTTATTAAATTGCTACCTACTATTTGTTAAATTGTTACCTACTATTTATTAAATTGTTTCCAACTACTTATTAAATTGTTACCTACTATTTATTAAATTGTTACGTACTATTAATTAAATTGTTACCTACTGTTTATTAAATTGTTACCTAGTATTTATTAGATTGTTACCTACTATTTATTAAATTGTTACCTACTATTTATTAAATTGTTACCTACTATTTATTAAATTGTTACAAACAATTTATTAAATTGTTACTTACTATTTATTAAATTGTTACTTACTATTTATTAAATTGTTACTTACTGTTTATTAAATTGTTACTTAATATTTATTAAATTGTTACTTACAATTTATTAAATTGTTACTTACTATTTATTAAATTGTTTCTTACTATTTATTAAATTGTTACTTACTATTTAATAAATTGCTACTTACTATTTATTAAATTGCTACTTACAATTTATTAAATTGCTACTCACTATATATTAAATTGCTACTTACTATTTATTAAATTGTTACTTACTATTCATTAAATTGTTAATTACTATTTATTAAATTGCTACTTACTATTTATTAAATTGTTACTTACTATTTATTAAATTGCTACCTACTATTTATTAAATTGTTACCTACTATTTATTAAATTGTTTCCAACTATTTATTAAATTGTTACCTACTATTTATTAAATTGTTACGTACTATTAATTAAATTGTCACTTACTGTTTATTAAATTGTTACCTAGTATTTATTAAATTGTTACCTACTATTTATTAAATTGTTACCTACTATTTATTAAATTGTTACCTACTATTTATTAAATTGTTACATACAATTTATTAAATTGTTACTTACTATTTATTAAATTGTTACCCACTATTTATTAAATTGTTACCTACTATTTATTAAATTGTTACCTACTATTTATTAAATTGTTACATACTATTTATTAAATTGTTACCTACTATTTATTAAATTGTTACCTACTATTTATTAAATTGTTACCTACTATATATTAAATTGTTACCTTCTGTTTATTAAAATGTTACCTACTATTTATTAAATTGTTACCTACTATTTATTAAATTGTTACCTACTATTTATTAAATTGTTACCTACTATTTATTAAATTGCTACCTACTATTTATTAAATTGCTACCAACTATTTATTAAATGGCTACTTATTATTTATTAAATTGTTACTTACTATTTATTAAATTGTTACTTACTATTTATTAAATTGTTACTTACTATTTATTAAATTTTTACTTACTATTTATTAAATTGTTAATTACTATTCATTAAATTGTTACTTACTATTTACTAAATTGCTACTTACTATTTATTAAATTGCTACTTACAATTTATTAAATAGCTACTTACTATTTATTAAATTGCTACTTACTATTTATTAAATTGCTACTTACTATTTATTAAATTGCTACTTACTATTTATTAAATTGCTTCTTACTATTTATTAAATGGCTACTTATTATTTATTAAATTGTTACTTACTATTTATTAAATTGTTACTTACTATTTATTAAATTGTTACCCACTATTTTTAAATTGTTACCTACTATTTATTAAATTGTTACATACTATTTATTAAATTGTTACCTACTATTTATTAAATTGTTACCTACTATTTATTAAATTGTTACCTACTATTTATTAAATTGTTACCTACTGTTATTAAAATGTTACCTACTATTTATTAAATTGTTACCTACTATTTATTAAATTGTTACCTACTATTTATTAAATTGTTACAAACAATTTATTAAATTGTTACTTACTATTTATTAAATTGTTACTTACTATTTATTAAATTGTTACTTACTGTTTATTAAATTGTTACTTAATATTTATTAAATTGTTACTTACTATTTATTAAATTGTTTCTTACTATTTATTAAATTGTTAATTACTATTTATTAAATTGTTAATTACTATTTATTAAATTGTTACTTACAATTTATTAAATTGCTACTTACTATTTATTAAATTGCTACTCACTATTTATTAAATTGCTACTTACAATTTATTAAATTGTTACTTACTATTTATTAAATTGTTTCTTACTATTTATTAAATTGTTACTTACTATTTAATAAATTGCTACTTACTATTTATTAAATTGCTACTTACAATTTATTAAATTGCTACTCACTATTTATTAAATTGCTACTTACTATTTATTAAATTGTTACTTACAATTTATTAAATTGTTACTTACTATTTATTAAATTGTTACTTACTATTCATTAAATTGTTAATTACTATTTATTAAATTGCTACTTACTATTTATTAAATTGTTACTTACTATTTATTAAATTGCTACCTACTATTTATTAAATTGTTACCTACTATTTATTAAATTGTTTCCAACTATTTATTAAATTGTTACCTACTATTTATTAAATTGTTACGTACTATTAATTAAATTGTCACTTACTGTTTATTAAATTGTTACCTAGTATTTATTAAATTGTTACCTACTATTTATTAAATTGTTACCTACTATTTATTAAATTGTTACCTACTATTTATTAAATTGTTACATACAATTTATTAAATTGTTACTTACTATTTATTAAATTGTTACCCACTATTTATTAAATTGTTACCTACTATTTATTAAATTGTTACCTACTATTTATTAAATTGTTACATACTATTTATTAAATTGTTACCTACTATTTATTAAATTGTTACCTACTATTTATTAAATTGTTACCTACTATATATTAAATTGTTACCTTCTGTTTATTAAAATGTTACCTACTATTTATTAATTTGTTACCTACTATTTATTAAATTGTTACCTATTATTTATTAAATTGTTACCTACTATTTATTAAATTGCTACCTACTATTTATTAAATTGCTACCAACTATTTATTAAATGGCTACTTACTATTTATTAAATTGTTACTTACTATTTATTAAATTGTTACTTACTATTTATTAAATTGTTACTTACTATTTATTAAATTTTTACTTACTATTTATTAAATTGTTAATTACTATTCATTAAATTGTTACTTACTATTTACTAAATTGCTACTTACTATTTATTAAATTGCTACTTACAATTTATTAAATAGCTACTTACTATTTATTAAATTGCTACTTACTATTTATTAAATTGCTACTTACTATTTATTAAATTGCTACTCACTATTTATTAAATTGCTTCTTACTATTTATTAAATGGCTACTTATTATTTATTAAATTGTTACTTACTATTTATTAAATTGTTACTTACTATTTATTAAATTGTTACCCACTATTTTTAAATTGTTACCTACTATTTATTAAATTGTTACATACTATTTATTAAATTGTTACCTACTATTTATTAAATTGTTACCTACTATTTATTAAATTGTTACCTACTATTTATTAAATTGTTACCTACTGTTATTAAAATGTTACCTACTATTTATTAAATTGTTACCTACTATTTATTAAATTGCTACCTACTATTTATTAAATGGCTACTTACTATTTATTAAATTGTTACTTACTATTTATTAAATTGTTACTTACAATTTATTAAATTGTTACAAACTATTTATTAAATTGTTACCTACTATTTATTAAATTGTTACATACTATTTATTAAATTGTTATCTACTATTTATTAAATTGTTAACTACTATTTATAAAATTGTTACCTACTATTTATTAAATTGTTACATACTATTTATTAAATTGTTACCTACTATTCATTAAATTGTTACCTACTATTTATTAAATTGTTACAAACAATTTATTAAATTGTTACTTACTATTTATTAAATTGCTACTTACTATTTATTAAATTGTTACTTACTATTTATTAAATTGTTACTTACTATTTATTAAATTGTTACTTACTATTCATTAAATTGTTACTTACTATTTATTAAATTGCTACTTACTATTTATTAAATTGCTACTTACAATTTATTAAATTGCTACTTACTATTTATTAAATTGCTACTTACTATTTATTAAATTGCTACTTACTATTTATTAAATTGCTACTTACTATTTATTAAATTGCTACTTACTATTTATTAAATTGCTTCTTACTATTTACTAAATTGCTACTTACTATTTATTAAATTGCTACTTACTATTTATTAAATTGCTACTTACTATATATTAAATGGCTACTTACTATTTATTAAATTGTTACATACTATTTATGAAATGGCTACTTACTATTTATTAAATTGCTACTCACTATTTATTAAATTGTTACCTACTATTTATTAAATTGTTACATACTATTTATTAAATTGTTACCTACTATTCATTAAATTGTTACCTACTATTCATTAAATTGTTACATACAATTTATTAAATTGTTACTTACTATTTACTAAATTGTTACTTACTATTTATTAAATTGCTACTCACTATTTATTAAATTGCTACTTACTATTTATTAAATTGTTACTTACTATTTATTAAATTGTTACTTACTATTTATTAAATTGTTACTTACTATTCATTAAATTGTTACATACTATTTATTAAATTGCTACTTACTATTTATTAAATTGCTACTTACAATTTATTATATTGCTACTTACTATTTATTAAATTGCTACTTACTATTTATTAAATTGCTACTTACTATTTATTAAATTGCTACTTACTATTTATTAAATTGCTTCTTACTATTTACTAAATTGCTACTTACTATTTATTAAATTGCTACGTACTATTTATTAAATTGTTACCTACTGTTTATTAAATTGTTACCTAGTATTTATTAAATTGTTACATACTATTTATTAAATTGTTACCTACTATTTATTAAATTGTTACCTACTATTTATTAAATTGTTACATACAATTTATTAAATTGTTACTTACTATTTATTAAATTGTTACTTACTATTTATTAAATTGTTACTTCATATTTATTAAATTGTTACTTACTATTTATTAAATTGTTTCTTACAATTTATTAAATTGTTAATTACTATTTATTAAATTGTTAATTACTATTTATTAAATTGTTACTTACAATTTATTAAATTGCTACTTACTATTTATTAAATTGCTACTCACTATTTATTAAATTGTTACTTACTATTTATTAAATTGTTACTTACTATTCATTAAATTGTTACTTACTATTTAATAAATTGCTACTTACTATTTATTAAATTGCTACTTACAATTTATTAAATTGCTACTTACTATTTATTAAATTGCTACTTACTATTTATTAAATTGCTACTTACTATTTATTAAATTGCTACTTACTATTTATTAAATTGCTACTTACTATTTATTAAATTGCTTCTTACTATTTACTAAATTGCTACTTACTATTTATTAAATTGCTACTTACTATTTATTAAATTGCTACTTACTATATATTAAATGGCTACTTACTATTTATTAAATTGTTACATACTATTTATGAAATGGCTACTTACTATTTATTAAATTGCTACTCACTATTTATTAAATTGTTACCTACTATTTATTAAATTGTTACATACTATTTATTAAATTGTTACCTACTATTCATTAAATTGTTACCTACTATTCATTAAATTGTTACATACAATTTATTAAATTGTTACTTACTATTTATTAAATTGTTACTTACTATTTATTAAATTGCTACTCACTATTTATTAAATTGCTACTTACTATTTATTAAATTGTTACTTACTATTTATTAAATTGTTGCTTACTATTTATTAAATTGTTACTTACTATTCATTAAATTGTTACATACTATTTATTAAATTGCTACTTACTATTTATTAAATTGCTACTTACAATTTATTATATTGCTACTTACTATTTATTAAATTGCTACTTACTATTTATTAAATTGCTACTTACTATTTATTAAATTGCTACTTACTATTTATTAAATTGCTTCTTACTATTTACTAAATTGCTACTTACTATTTATTAAATTGCTACGTACTATTTATTAAATTGTTACCTACTGTTTATTAAATTGTTACCTAGTATTTATTAAATTGTTACATACTATTTATTAAATTGTTACCTACTATTTATTAAATTGTTACCTACTATTTATTAAATTGTTACATACAATTTATTAAATTGTTACTTACTATTTATTAAATTGTTACTTACTATTTATTAAATTGTTACTTCATATTTATTAAATTGTTACTTACTATTTATTAAATTGTTTCTTACAATTTATTAAATTGTTAATTACTATTTATTAAATTGTTAATTACTATTTATTAAATTGTTACTTACAATTTATTAAATTGCTACTTACTATTTATTAAATTGCTACTCACTATTTATTAAATTGCTACTTACAATTTATTAAATTGTTACTTACTATTTATTAAATTGTTACTTACTATTTATTAAATTGTTACTTACTATTTAATATATTGCTACTTACTATTTATTAAATTGCTACTTACAATTTATTAAATTGCTACTTACTATTTATTAAATTGCTACTTACTATTTATTAAATTGCTACTTACTATTTATTAAATTGCTACTTACTATTTATTAAATTGCTACCTACTATTTATTAAATTGCTACCTACTATTTATTAAATTGTTACCTACTATTTATTAAATTGTTTCCAACTATTTATTAAATTGTTACATACTATTTATTAAATTGTTACCTACTATTTATTAAATTGTTACCTACTATTTATTAAATTGTTACCTACTATATATTAAATTGTTACCTTCTGTTTATTAAAATGTTACCTACTATTTATTAAATTGTTACCTACTATTTATTAAATTGTTACCTACTATTTATTAAATTGTTACCTACTATTTATTAAATTGCTACCTACTATTTATTAAATTGCTACCTACTATTTATTAAATGGCTACTTACTATTTATTAAATTGTTACTTACTATTTATTAAATTGTTACTTACTATTTATTAAATTGTTACTTACTATTTATTAAATTTTTACTTACTATTTATTAAATTGTTAATTACTATTCATTAAATTGTTACTTACTATTTACTAAATTGCTACTTACAATTTATTAAATTGCTACATACAATTTACTAAATAGCTACTTACTATTTATTAAATTGCTACTTACTATTTATTAAATTGCTACTTACTGTTTATTAAATTGCTACTTACTATTTATTAAATTGCTTCTTACTATTTATTAAATGGCTACTTATTATTTATTAAAATGTCACTTACTATTTATATAATTGTTACTTACTATTTATTAAATTGTTACCCACTATTTTTAAATTGTTACCTACTATTTATTAAATTGTTACATACTATTTATTAAATTGTTACCTACTATTTATTAAATTGTTACCTAATATTTATTAAATTGTTACCTACTATTTATTAAATTGTTACCTACTGTTTATTAAAATGTTACCTACTGTTTATTAAATTGTTACCTACTATTTATTAAATTGCTACCTACTATTTATTAAATTGCTACGTACTATTTATTAAATGGCTACTTACTATTTATTAAATTGTTACTTACTATTTATTAAATTGTTACTTACAATTTATTAAATTGTTACCCAATATTTATTAAATTGTTACCTACTATTTATTAAATTGCTACATACTATTTATTAAATTGTTATCTACTATTTATTAAATTGTTACCTACTATTTATTAAATTGTTACCTACTATTTATTAAATTGTTACATACTATTTATTAAATTGTTACCTACTATTCATTAAATTGTTACCTACTATTTATTAAATTGTTACATACAATTTATTAAATTGTTACTTACTATTTATTAAATTGTTACTTACTATTTATTAAATTGCTACTCACTATTTATTAAATTGCTACTTACTATTTATTAAATTGTTACTTACTATTTATTAAATTGTTACTTACTATTTATTAAATTGTTACTTACTATTCATTAAATTGTTACATACTATTTATTAAATTGCTACTTACTATTTATTAAATTGCTACTTACAATTTATTAAATTGCTACTTACTATTTATTAAATTGCTACTTACTATTTATTAAATTGCTACTTACTATTTATTAAATTGCTTCTTACTATTTACTAAATTGCTACTTACTATTTATTAAATTGCTACTTACTATTTATTAAATTGCTACTTACTATATATTAAATGGCTACTTACTATTTATTAAATTGTTACATACTATTTATTAAATGGCTACTTACTATTTATTAAATTGCTACTCACTATTTATTAAATTGCTACTTACTATTTATTAAATTGTTACTTACTATTTATTAAATTGTTACTTACTATTTATTAAATTGTTACTTACTATTCATTAAATTGTTAATTACTATTTATTAAATTGCTACTTACTATTTATTAAATTGTTACTTACTATTTATTAAATTGCTACCTACTATTTGTTAAATTGTTACCTACTATTTATTAAATTGTTTCCAACTATTTATTAAATTGTTACCTACTATTTATTAAATTGTTACGTACTATTTATTAAATTGTTACCTACTATTTATTAAATTGTTACATACTATTTATTAAATTGTTACCTACTATTTATTAAATTGTTACCTACTATTTATTAAATTGTTACCTACTATATATTAAATTGTTACCTTCTGTTTATTAAAATGTTACCTACTATTTATTAAATTGTTACCTACTATTTATTAAATTGTTACCTACTATATATTAAATTGTTACCTACTATTTATTAAATTGCTACCTACTATTTATTAAATTGCTACCTACTATTTATTAAATGGCTACTTACTATTTATTAAATTGTTACTTACTATTTATTAAATTGTTACTTACTATTTATTAAATTGTTACTTACTATTTATTAAATTTTTACTTACTATTTATTAAATTGTTAATTACTATTCATTAAATTGTTACTTACTATTTACTAAATTGCTACTTACTATTTATTAAATTGCTACTTACAATTTATTAAATAGCTACTTACTATTTATTAAATTGCTACTTACTATTTATTAAATTGCTACTTACTGTTTATTAAATTGCTACTTACTATTTATTAAATTGCTTCTTACTATTTATTAAATGGCTACTTATTATTTATTAAATTGTTACTTACTATTTATTAAATTGTTACTTTCTATTTATTAAATTGCTACTTACTATTTATTAAATTGCTACTTACTATTTATTAAACTGCTTCTTACTATTTATTAAATTGCTACTTACTATTTATTAAATTGCTACTTACTATTGATTAAATTGCTACTTACTATTTATTAAATGGCTACTTATTATTTATTAAATTGTTACTTACTATTTATTAAATTGTTACCCACTATTTATTAAATTGTTACCTACTATTTATTAAATTGTTACCTACTATTTATTAAATTGTTACATACTATTTATTAAATTGTTACCTACTATTTATTCAATTGTTACCTACTATTTATTAAATTGTTACCTACTATATATTAAATTGTTACCTTCTGTTTATTAAAATGTTACCTACTATTTATTAAATTGTTACCTACTATTTATTAAATTGTTACCTACTATTTATTAAATTGTTACCTACTATTTATTAAATTGCTACCTACTATTTATTAAATTGCTACCTACTATTTATTAAATGGCTACTTACTATTTATTAAATTGTTACTTACTATTTATTAAATTGTTACTTACTATTCATTAAATTGTTAATTACTATTTATTAAATTGCTACTTACTATTTATTAAATTGTTACTTACTATTTATTAAATTGCTACCTACTATTTGTTAAATTGTTACCTACTATTTATTAAATTGTTTCCAACTACTTATTAAATTGTTACCTACTATTTATTAAATTGTTACGTACTATTTATTAAATTGTTACCTACTGTTTATTAAATTGTTACCTAGTATTTATTAGATTGTTACCTACTATTTATTAAATTGTTACCTACTATTTATTAAATTGTTACCTACTATTTATTAAATTGTTACAAACAATTTATTAAATTGTTACTTACTATTTATTAAATTGTTATTACTATTTATTAAATTGTTACTTACTGTTTATTAAATTGTTACTTAATATTTATTAAATTGTTACTTACTATTTATTAAATTGTTTCTTACTATTTATTAAATTGTTAATTACTATTTATTAAATTGTTAATTACTATTTATTAAATTGTTACTTACGATTTATTAAATTGCTACTTACTATTTATTAAATTGCTACTCACTATTTATTAAATTGCTACTTACAATTTATTAAATTGTTACTTACTATTTATTAAATTGTTTCTTACTATTTATTAAATTGTTACTTACTATTTAATAAATTGCTACTTACTATTTATTAAATTGCTACTTACAATTTATTAAATTGCTACTCACTATTTATTAAATTGCTACTTACTATTTATTAAATTGTTACTTACAATTTATTAAATTGTTACTTACTATTTATTAAATTGTTACTTACTATTCATTAAATTGTTAATTACTATTTATTAAATTGCTACTTACTATTTATTAAATTGTTACTTACTATTTATTAAATTGCTACCTACTATTTATTAAATTGTTACCTACTATTTATTAAATTGTTTCCAACTATTTATTAAATTGTTACCTACTATTTATTAAATTGTTACGTACTATTAATTAAATTGTCACTTACTGTTTATTAAATTGTTACCTAGTATTTATTAAATTGTTACCTACTATTTATTAAATTGTTACCTACTATTTATTAAATTGTTACCTACTATTTATTAAATTGTTACATACAATTTATTAAATTGTTACTTACTATTTATTAAATTGTTACCCACTATTTATTAAATTGTTACCTACTATTTATTAAATTGTTACCTACTATTTATTAAATTGTTACATACTATTTATTAAATTGTTACCTACTATTTATTAAATTGTTACCTACTATTTATTAAATTGTTACCTACTATATATTAAATTGTTACCTTCTGTTTATTAAAATGTTACCTACTATTTATTAAATTGTTACCTACTATTTATTAAATTGTTACCTACTATTTATTAAATTGTTACCTACTATTTATTAAATTGCTACCTACTATTTATTAAATTGCAACCAACTATTTATTAAATGGCTACTTATTATTTATTAAATTGTTACTTACTATTTATTAAATTGTTACTTACTATTTATTAAATTGTTACTTACTATTTATTAAATTTTTACTTACTATTTATTAAATTGTTAATTACTATTCATTAAATTGTTACTTACTATTTACTAAATTGCTACTTACTATTTATTAAATTGCTACTTACAATTTATTAAATAGCTACTTACTATTTATTAAATTGCTACTTACTATTTATTAAATTGCTACTTACTATTTATTAAATTGCTACTTACTATTTATTAAATTGCTTCTTACTATTTATTAAATGGCTACTTATTATTTATTAAATTGTTACTTACTATTTATTAAATTGTTACTTACTATTTATTAAATTGTTACCCACTATTTTTAAATTGTTACCTACTATTTATTAAATTGTTACATACTATTTATTAAATTGTTACCTACTATTTATTAAATTGTTACCTACTATTTATTAAATTGTTACCTACTATTTATTAAACTGTTACCTACTGTTATTAAAATGTTACCTACAATTTATTAAATTGTTACCTACTATTTATTAAATTGTTACCTACTATTTATTAAATTGTTACCTACTATTTATTAAATTGTTACATACTATTTATTAAATTGTTACCTACTATTTATTAAATTGTTACCTACTATTTATTAAATTGTTACCTACTATATATTAAATTGTTACCTTCTGTTTATTAAAATGTTACCTACTATTTATTAAATTGTTACCTACTATTTATTAAATTGTTACCTACTATTTATTAAATTGTTACCTACTATTTATTAAATTGCTACCTACTATTTATTAAATTGCAACCAACTATTTATTAAATGGCTACTTATTATTTATTAAATTGTTACTTACTATTTATTAAATTGTTACTTACTATTTATTAAATTGTTACTTACTATTTATTAAATTTTTACTTACTATTTATTAAATTGTTAATTACTATTCATTAAATTGTTACTTACTATTTACTAAATTGCTACTTACTATTTATTAAATTGCTACTTACAATTTATTAAATAGCTACTTACTATTTATTAAATTGCTACTTACTATTTATTAAATTGCTACTTACTATTTATTAAATTGCTACTTACTATTTATTAAATTGCTTCTTACTATTTATTAAATGGCTACTTATTATTTATTAAATTGTTACTTACTATTTATTAAATTGTTACTTACTATTTATTAAATTGTTACCCACTATTTTTAAATTGTTACCTACTATTTATTAAATTGTTACATACTATTTATTAAATTGTTACCTACTATTTATTAAATTGTTACCTACTATTTATTAAATTGTTACCTACTATTTATTAAACTGTTACCTACTGTTATTAAAATGTTACCTACAATTTATTAAATTGTTACCTACTATTTATTAAATTGTTACCTACTATTTATTAAATTGTTACAAACAATTTATTAAATTGTTACTTACTATTTATTAAATTGTTTCTTACTATTTATTAAATTGTTACTTACTATTTAATAAATTGCTACTTACTATTTATTAAATTGCTACTTACAATTTATTAAATTGCTACTCACTATTTATTAAATTGCTACTTACTATTTATTAAATTGTTACTTACAATTTATTAAATTGTTACTTACTATTTATTAAATTGTTACTTACTATTCATTAAATTGTTAATTACTATTTATTAAATTGCTACTTACTATTTATTAAATTGTTACTTACTATTTATTAAATTGCTACCTACTATTTATTAAATTGTTACCTACTATTTATTAAATTGTTTCCAACTATTTATTAAATTGTTACCTACTATTTATTAAATTGTTACGTACTATTAATTAAATTGTCACTTACTGTTTATTAAATTGTTACCTAGTATTTATTAAATTGTTACCTACTATTTATTAAATTGTTACCTACTATTTATTAAATTGTTACCTACTATTTATTAAATTGTTACATACAATTTATTAAATTGTTACTTACTATTTATTAAATTGTTATCCACTATTTATTAAATTGTTACCTACTATTTATTAAATTGTTACCTACTATTTATTAAATTGTTACATACTATTTATTAAATTGTTACCTACTATTTATTAAATTGTTACCTACTATTTATTAAATTGCTACCTACTATTTATTAAATTGCAACCAACTATTTATTAAATGGCTACTTATTATTTATTAAATTGTTACTTACTATTTATTAAATTGTTACTTACTATTTATTAAATTGTTACTTACTATTTATTAAATTTTTACTTACTATTTATTAAATTGTTAATTACTATTCATTAAATTGTTATTTACTATTTACTAAATTGCTACTTACTATTTATTAAATTGCTACTTACAATTTATTAAATAGCTACTTACTATTTATTAAATTGCTACTTACTATTTATTAAATTGCTACTTACTATTTATTAAATTGCTACTTACTATTTATTAAATTGCTTCTTACTATTTATTAAATGGCTACTTATTATTTATTAAATTGTTACTTACTATTTATTAAATTGTTACTTACTATTTATTAAATTGTTACCCACTATTTTTAAATTGTTACCTACTATTTATTAAATTGTTACATACTATTTATTAAATTGTTACCTACTATTTATTAAATTGTTACCTACTATTTATTAAATTGTTACCTACTATTTATTAAACTGTTACCTACTGTTATTAAAATGTTACCTACAATTTATTAAATTGTTACCTACTATTTATTAAATTGTTACCTACTATTTATTAAATTGTTACAAACAATTTATTAAATTGTTACTTACTATTTATTAAATTGTTTCTTACTATTTATTAAATTGTTACTTACTATTTAATAAATTGCTACTTACTATTTATTAAATTGCTACTTACAATTTATTAAATTGCTACTCACTATTTATTAAATTGCTACTTACTATTTATTAAATTGTTACTTACAATTTATTAAATTGTTACTTACTATTTATTAAATTGTTACTTACTATTCATTAAATTGTTAATTACTATTTATTAAATTGCTACTTACTATTTATTAAATTGTTACTTACTATTTATTAAATTGCTACCTACTATTTATTAAATTGTTACCTACTATTTATTAAATTGTTTCCAACTATTTATTAAATTGTTACCTACTATTTATTAAATTGTTACGTACTATTAATTAAATTGTCACTTACTGTTTATTAAATTGTTACCTAGTATTTATTAAATTGTTACCTACTATTTATTAAATTGTTACCTACTATTTATTAAATTGTTACCTACTATTTATTAAATTGTTACATACAATTTATTAAATTGTTACTTACTATTTATTAAATTGTTATCCACTATTTATTAAATTGTTACCTACTATTTATTAAATTGTTACCTACTATTTATTAAATTGTTACATACTATTTATTAAATTGTTACCTACTATTTATTAAATTGTTACCTACTATTTATTAAATTGTTACCTACTATATATTAAATTGTTACCTTCTGTTTATTAAAATGTTACCTACTATTTATTAAATTGTTACCTACTGTTTATTAAAATGTTACCTACTGTTTATTAAATTGTTACCTACTATTTATTAAATTGCTACCTACTATTTATTAAATTGCTACGTACTATTTATTAAATGGCTACTTACTATTTATTAAATTGTTACTTACTATTTATTAAATTGTTACTTACAATTTATTAAATTGTTACCCAATATTTATTAAATTGTTACCTACTATTTATTAAATTGCTACATACTATTTATTAAATTGTTATCTACTATTTATTAAATTGTTACCTACTATTTATTAAATTGTTACCTACTATTTATTAAATTGTTACATACTATTTATTAAATTGTTACCTACTATTCATTAAATTGTTACCTACTATTTATTAAATTGTTACATACAATTTATTAAATTGTTACTTACTATTTATTAAATTGTTACTTACTATTTATTAAATTGCTACTCACTATTTATTAAATTGCTACTTACTATTTATTAAATTGTTACTTACTATTTATTAAATTGTTACTTACTATTTATTAAATTGTTACTTACTATTCATTAAATTGTTACATACTATTTATTAAATTGCTACTTACTATTTATTAAATTGCTACTTACAATTTATTAAATTGCTACTTACTATTTATTAAATTGCTACTTACTATTTATTAAATTGCTACTTACTATTTATTAAATTGCTTCTTACTATTTACTAAATTGCTACTTACTATTTATTAAATTGCTACTTACTATTTATTAAATTGCTACTTACTATATATTAAATGGCTACTTACTATTTATTAAATTGTTACATACTATTTATTAAATGGCTACTTACTATTTATTAAATTGCTACTCACTATTTATTAAATTGCTACTTACTATTTATTAAATTGTTACTTACTATTTATTAAATTGTTACTTACTATTTATTAAATTGTTACTTACTATTCATTAAATTGTTAATTACTATTTATTAAATTGCTACTTACTATTTATTAAATTGTTACTTACTATTTATTAAATTGCTACCTACTATTTGTTAAATTGTTACCTACTACTTATTAAATTGTTTCCAACTATTTATTAAATTGTTACCTACTATTTATTAAATTGTTACGTACTATTTATTAAATTGTTACCTACTATTTATTAAATTGTTACATACTATTTATTAAATTGTTACCTACTATTTATTAAATTGTTACCTACTATTTATTAAATTGTTACCTACTATTTATTAAATTGCTACCTACTATTTATTAAATTGCTACCTACTATTTATTAAATGGCTACTTACTATTTATTAAATTGTTACTTACTATTTATTAAATTGTTACTTACTATTTATTAAATTGTTACTTACTATTTATTAAATTTTTACTTACTATTTATTAAATTGTTAATTACTATTCATTAAATTGTTACTTACTATTTACTAAATTGCTACATACTATTTATTAAATTGTTAATTACTATTTATTAAATTGTTAATTACTATTTATTAAATTGTTACTTACGATTTATTAAATTGCTACTTACTATTTATTAAATTGCTACTCACTATTTATTAAATTGCTACTTACAATTTATTAAATTGTTACTTACTATTTATTAAATTGTTTCTTACTATTTATTAAATTGTTACTTACTATTTAATAAATTGCTACTTACTATTTATTAAATTGCTACTTACAATTTATTAAATTGCTACTCACTATTTATTAAATTGCTACTTACTATTTATTAAATTGTTACTTACAATTTATTAAATTGTTACTTACTATTTATTAAATTGTTACTTACTATTCATTAAATTGTTAATTACTATTTATTAAATTGCTACTTACTATTTATTAAATTGTTACTTATTATTTATTAAATTGCTACCTACTATTTATTAAATTGTTACCTACTATTTATTAAATTGTTTCCAACTATTTATTAAATTGTTACCTACTATTTATTAAATTGTTACGTACTATTAATTAAATTGTCACTTACTGTTTATTAAATTGTTACCTAGTATTTATTAAATTGTTACCTACTATTTATTAAATTGTTACCTACTATTTATTAAATTGTTACCTACTATTTATTAAATTGTTACATACAATTTATTAAATTGTTACTTACTATTTATTAAATTGTTACCCACTATTTATTAAATTGTTACCTACTATTTATTAAATTGTTACCTACTATTTATTAAATTGTTACATACTATTTATTAAATTGTTACCTACTATTTATTAAATTGTTACCTACTATTTATTAAATTGTTACCTACTATATATTAAATTGTTACCTTCTGTTTATTAAAATGTTACCTACTATTTATTAAATTGTTACCTACTATTTATTAAATTGTTACCTACTATTTATTAAATTGTTACCTACTATTTATTAAATTGCTACCTACTATTTATTAAATTGCTACCAACTATTTATTAAATGGCTACTTATTATTTATTAAATTGTTACTTACTATTTATTAAATTGTTACTTACTATTTATTAAATTGTTACTTACTATTTATTAAATTTTTACTTACTATTTATTAAATTGTTAATTACTATTCATTAAATTGTTACTTACTATTTACTAAATTGCTACTTACTATTTATTAAATTGCTACTTACAATTTATTAAATAGCTACTTACTATTTATTAAATTGCTACTTACTATTTATTAAATTGCTACTTACTATTTATTAAATTGCTACTTACTATTTATTAAATTGCTTCTTACTATTTATTAAATGGCTACTTATTATTTATTAAATTGTTACTTACTATTTATTAAATTGTTACTTACTATTTATTAAATTGTTACCCACTATTTTTAAATTGTTACCTACTATTTATTAAATTGTTACATACTATTTATTAAATTGTTACCTACTATTTATTAAATTGTTACCTACTATTTATTAAATTGTTACCTACTATTTATTAAACTGTTACCTACTGTTATTAAAATGTTACCTACTATTTATTAAATTGTTACCTACTATTTATTAAATTGTTACCTACTATTTATTAAATTGTTACAAACAATTTATTAAATTGTTACTTACTATTTATTAAATTGTTTCTTACTATTTATTAAATTGTTACTTACTATTTAATAAATTGCTACTTACTATTTATTAAATTGCTACTTACAATTTATTAAATTGCTACTCACTATTTATTAAATTGCTACTTACTATTTATTAAATTGTTACTTACAATTTATTAAATTGTTACTTACTATTTATTAAATTGTTACTTACTATTCATTAAATTGTTAATTACTATTTATTAAATTGCTACTTACTATTTATTAAATTGTTACTTACTATTTATTAAATTGCTACCTACTATTTATTAAATTGTTACCTACTATTTATTAAATTGTTTCCAACTATTTATTAAATTGTTACCTACTATTTATTAAATTGTTACGTACTATTAATTAAATTGTCACTTACTGTTTATTAAATTGTTACCTAGTATTTATTAAATTGTTACCTACTATTTATTAAATTGTTACCTACTATTTATTAAATTGTTACCTACTATTTATTAAATTGTTACATACAATTTATTAAATTGTTACTTACTATTTATTAAATTGTTACCCACTATTTATTAAATTGTTACCTACTATTTATTAAATTGTTACCTACTATTTATTAAATTGTTACATACTATTTATTAAATTGTTACCTACTATTTATTAAATTGTTACCTACTATTTATTAAATTGTTACCTACTATATATTAAATTGTTACCTTCTGTTTATTAAAATGTTACCTACTATTTATTAAATTGTTACCTACTGTTTATTAAAATGTTACCTACTGTTTATTAAATTGTTACCTACTATTTATTAAATTGCTACCTACTATTTATTAAATTGCTACGTACTATTTATTAAATGGCTACTTACTATTTATTAAATTGTTACTTACTATTTATTAAATTGTTACTTACAATTTATTAAATTGTTACCCAATATTTATTAAATTGTTACCTACTATTTATTAAATTGCTACATACTATTTATTAAATTGTTATCTACTATTTATTAAATTGTTACCTACTATTTATTAAATTGTTACCTACTATTTATTAAATTGTTACATACTATTTATTAAATTGTTACCTACTATTCATTAAATTGTTACCTACTATTTATTAAATTGTTACATACAATTTATTAAATTGTTACTTACTATTTATTAAATTGTTACTTACTATTTATTAAATTGCTACTCACTATTTATTAAATTGCTACTTACTATTTATTAAATTGTTACTTACTATTTATTAAATTGTTACTTACTATTTATTAAATTGTTACTTACTATTCATTAAATTGTTACATACTATTTATTAAATTGCTACTTACTATTTATTAAATTGCTACTTACAATTTATTAAATTGCTACTTACTATTTATTAAATTGTTTCCAACTATTTATTAAATTGTTACCTACTATTTATTAAATTGTTACGTACTATTTATTAAATTGTTACCTACTATTTATTAAATTGTTACATACTATTTATTAAATTGTTACCTACTATTTATTAAATTGTTACCTACTATTTATTAAATTGTTACCTACTATTTATTAAATTGCTACCTACTATTTATTAAATTGCTACCTACTATTTATTAAATGGCTACTTACTATTTATTAAATTGTTACTTACTATTTATTAAATTTTTACTTACTATTTATTAAATTGTTAATTACTATTCATTAAATTGTTACTTACTATTTACTAAATTGCTACTTACTATTTATTAAATTGTTACTTTCTATTTATTAAATTGCTACTTACTATTTATTAAATTGCTACTTACTATTTATTAAACTGCTTCTTACTATTTATTAAATTGCTACTTACTATTTATTAAATTGCTACTTACTATTGATTAAATTGCTACTTACTATTTATTAAATGGCTACTTATTATTTATTAAATTGTTACTTACTATTTATTAAATTGTTACCCACTATTTATTAAATTGTTACCTACTATTTATTAAATTGTTACCTACTATTTATTAAATTGTTACATACTATTTATTAAATTGTTACCTACTATTTATTAAATTGTTACCTACTATTTATTAAATTGTTACCTACTATATATTAAATTGTTACCTTCTGTTTATTAAAATGTTACCTACTATTTATTAAATTGTTACCTACTATTTATTAAATTGTTACCTACTATTTATTAGATTGTTACCTACTATTTATTAAATTGTTACCTACTATTTATTAAATTGTTACCTACTATTTATTAAATTGTTACAAACAATTTATTAAATTGTTACTTACTATTTATTAAATTGTTACTTACTATTTATTAAATTGTTACTTACTGTTTATTAAATTGTTACTTAATATTTATTAAATTGTTACTTACTATTTATTAAATTGTTTCTTACTATTTATTAAATTGTTAATTACTATTTATTAAATTGTTAATTACTATTTATTAAATTGTTACTTACGATTTATTAAATTGCTACTTACTATTTATTAAATTGCTACTCACTATTTATTAAATTGCTACTTACAATTTATTAAATTGTTACTTACTATTTATTAAATTGTTTCTTACTATTTATTAAATTGTTACTTACTATTTAATAAATTGCTACTTACTATTTATTAAATTGCTACTTACAATTTATTAAATTGCTACTCACTATTTATTAAATTGCTACTTACTATTTATTAAATTGTTACTTACAATTTATTAAATTGTTACTTACTATTTATTAAATTGTTACTTACTATTCATTAAATTGTTAATTACTATTTATTAAATTGCTACTTACTATTTATTAAATTGTTACTTACTATTTATTAAATTGCTACCTACTATTTATTAAATTGTTACCTACTATTTATTAAATTGTTTCCAACTATTTATTAAATTGTTACCTACTATTTATTAAATTGTTACGTACTATTAATTAAATTGTCACTTACTGTTTATTAAATTGTTACCTAGTATTTATTAAATTGTTACCTACTATTTATTAAATTGTTACCTACTATTTATTAAATTGTTACCTACTATTTATTAAATTGTTACATACAATTTATTAAATTGTTACTTACTATTTATTAAATTGTTACCCACTATTTATTAAATTGTTACCTACTATTTATTAAATTGTTACCTACTATTTATTAAATTGTTACATACTATTTATTAAATTGTTACCTACTATTTATTAAATTGTTACCTACTATTTATTAAATTGTTACCTACTATATATTAAATTGTTACCTTCTGTTTATTAAAATGTTACCTACTATTTATTAAATTGTTACCTACTATTTATTAAATTGTTACCTACTATTTATTAAATTGTTACCTACTATTTATTAAATTGCTACCTACTATTTATTAAATTGCTACCAACTATTTATTAAATGGCTACTTATTATTTATTAAATTGTTACTTACTATTTATTAAATTGTTACTTACTATTTATTAAATTGTTACTTACTATTTATTAAATTTTTACTTACTATTTATTAAATTGTTAATTACTATTCATTAAATTGTTACTTACTATTTACTAAATTGCTACTTACTATTTATTAAATTGCTACTTACAATTTATTAAATAGCTACTTACTATTTATTAAATTGCTACTTACTATTTATTAAATTGCTACTTACTATTTATTAAATTGCTACTTACTATTTATTAAATTGCTTCTTACTATTTATTAAATGGCTACTTATTATTTATTAAATTGTTACTTACTATTTATTAAATTGTTACTTACTATTTATTAAATTGTTACCCACTATTTTTAAATTGTTACCTACTATTTATTAAATTGTTACATACTATTTATTAAATTGTTACCTACTATTTATTAAATTGTTACCTACTATTTATTAAATTGTTACCTACTATTTATTAAACTGTTACCTACTGTTATTAAAATGTTACCTACTATTTATTAAATTGTTACCTACTATTTATTAAATTGTTACCTACTATTTATTAAATTGTTACAAACAATTTATTAAATTGTTACTTACTATTTATTAAATTGTTACTTACTATTTATTAAATTGTTACTTACTGTTTATTAAATTGTTACTTAATATTTATTAAATTGTTACTTACTATTTATTAAATTGTTTCTTACTATTTATTAAATTGTTAATTACTATTTATTAAATTGTTAATTACTATTTATTAAATTGTTACTTACAATTTATTAAATTGCTACTTACTATTTATTAAATTGCTACTCACTATTTATTAAATTGCTACTTACAATTTATTAAATTGTTACTTACTATTTATTAAATTGTTTCTTACTATTTATTAAATTGTTACTTACTATTTAATAAATTGCTACTTACTATTTATTAAATTGCTACTTACAATTTATTAAATTGCTACTCACTATTTATTAAATTGCTACTTACTATTTATTAAATTGTTACTTACAATTTATTAAATTGTTACTTACTATTTATTAAATTGTTACTTACTATTCATTAAATTGTTAATTACTATTTATTAAATTGCTACTTACTATTTATTAAATTGTTACTTACTATTTATTAAATTGCTACCTACTATTTATTAAATTGTTACCTACTATTTATTAAATTGTTTCCAACTATTTATTAAATTGTTACCTACTATTTATTAAATTGTTACGTACTATTAAATAAATTGTCACTTACTGTTTATTAAATTGTTACCTAGTATTTATTAAATTGTTACCTACTATTTATTAAATTGTTACCTACTATTTATTAAATTGTTACCTACTATTTATTAAATTGTTACATACAATTTATTAAATTGTTACTTACTATTTATTAAATTGTTACCCACTATTTATTAAATTGTTACCTACTATTTATTAAATTGTTACCTACTATTTATTAAATTGTTACATACTATTTATTAAATTGTTACCTACTATTTATTAAATTGTTACCTACTATTTATTAAATTGTTACCTACTATATATTAAATTGTTACCTTCTGTTTATTAAAATGTTACCTACTATTTATTAAATTGTTACCTACTATTTATTAAATTGTTACCTACTATTTATTAAATTGTTACCTACTATTTATTAAATTGCTACCTACTATTTATTAAATTGCTACCAACTATTTATTAAATGGCTACTTACTATTTATTAAATTGTTACTTACTATTTATTAAATTGTTACTTACTATTTATTAAATTGTTACTTACTATTTATTAAATTTTTACTTACTATTTATTAAATTGTTAATTACTATTCATTAAATTGTTACTTACTATTTACTAAATTGCTACTTACTATTTATTAAATTGCTACTTACAATTTATTAAATAGCTACTTACTATTTATTAAATTGCTACTTACTATTTATTAAATTGCTACTTACTATTTATTAAATTGCTACTTACTATTTATTAAATTGCTTCTTACTATTTATTAAATGGCTACTTATTATTTATTAAATTGTTACTTACTATTTATTAAATTGTTACCTACTATTTATTAAATTGTTACCCACTATTTTTAAATTGTTACCTACTATTTATTAAATTGTTACATACTATTTATTAAATTGTTACCTACTATTTATTAAATTGTTACCTACTATTTATTAAATTGTTACCTACTATTTATTAAATTGTTACCTACTGTTATTAAAATGTTACCTACTATTTATTAAATTGTTACCTACTATTTATTAAATTGCTACCTACTATTTATTAAATGGCTACTTACTATTTATTAAATTGTTACTTACTATTTATTAAATTGTTACTTACAATTTATTAAATTGTTACAAACTATTTATTAAATTGTTACCTACTATTTATTAAATTGTTACATACTATTTATTAAATTGTTATCTACTATTTATTAAATTGTTAACTACTATTTATAAAATTGTTACCTACTATTTATTAAATTGTTACATACTATTTATTAAATTGTTACCTACTATTCATTAAATTGTTACCTACTATTTATTAAATTGTTACAAACAATTTATTAAATTGTTACTTACTATTTATTAAATTGCTACTTACTATTTATTAAATTGTTACTTACTATTTATTAAATTGTTACTTTCTATTTATTAAATTGTTACTTACTATTCATTAAATTGTTACTTACTATTTATTAAATTGCTACTTACTATTTATTAAATTGCTACTTACAATTTATTAAATTGCTACTTACTATTTATTAAATTGCTACTTACTATTTATTAAATTGCTACTTACTATTTATTAAATTGCTACTTACTATTTATTAAATTGCTACTTACTATTTATTAAATTGCTTCTTACTATTTACTAAATTGCTACTTACTATTTATTAAATTGCTACTTACTATTTATTAAATTGCTACTTACTATATATTAAATGGCTACTTACTATTTATTAAATTGTTACATACTATTTATGAAATGGCTACTTACTATTTATTAAATTGCTACTCACTATTTATTAAATTGTTACCTACTATTTATTAAATTGTTACATACTATTTATTAAATTGTTACCTACTATTCATTAAATTGTTACCTACTATTCATTAAATTGTTACATACAATTTATTAAATTGTTACTTACTATTTATTAAATTGTTACTTACTATTTATTAAATTGCTACTCACTATTTATTAAATTGCTACTTACTATTTATTAAATTGTTACTTACTATTTATTAAATTGTTACTTACTATTTATTAAATTGTTACTTACTATTCATTAAATTGTTACATACTATTTATTAAATTGCTACTTACTATTTATTAAATTGCTACTTACAATTTATTAAATTGCTACTTACTATTTATTAAATTGCTACTTACTATTTATTAAATTGCTACTTACTATTTATTAAATTGCTACTTACTATTTATTAAATTGCTTCTTACTATTTACTAAATTGCTACTTACTATTTATTAAATTGCTACTTACTATTTATTAAATTGTTACTTACTATTTATTAAATTGCCACCTACTATTTGTTAAATTGTTACCTACTATTTATTAAATTGTTTCCAACTATTTATTAAATTGTTACCTACTATTTATTAAATTGTTACGTACTATTTATTAAATTGTTACCTACTGTTTATTAAATTGTTACCTAGTATTTATTAAATTGTTACATACTATTTATTAAATTGTTACCTACTATTTATTAAATTGTTACCTACTATTTATTAAATTGTTACATACAATTTATTAAATTGCTACTTACTATTTATAAAATTGCTACTTACTATTTATTAAATTGCTACTTACTATTTATTAAATTGCTACTTACTATTTATTAAATTGCTACTTACTATTTATTAAATTGCTTCTTACTATTTACTAAATTGCTACTTACTATTTATTAAATTGCTACTTACTATTTATTAAATTGCTACTTACTATATATTAAATGGCTACTTACTATTTATTAAATTGTTACATACTATTTATGAAATGGCTACTTACTATTTATTAAATTGCTACTCACTATTTATTAAATTGTTACCTACTATTTATTAAATTGTTACATACTATTTATTAAATTGTTACCTACTATTCATTAAATTGTTACCTACTATTCATTAAATTGTTACATACAATTTATTAAATTGTTACTTACTATTTATTAAATTGTTACTTACTATTTATTAAATTGCTACTCACTATTTATTAAATTGCTACTTACTATTTATTAAATTGTTACTTACTATTTATTAAATTGTTACTTACTATTTATTAAATTGTTACTTACTATTCATTAAATTGTTACATACTATTTATTAAATTGCTACTTACTATTTATTAAATTGCTACTTACAATTTATTAAATTGCTACTTACTATTTATTAAATTGCTACTTACTATTTATTAAATTGCTACTTACTATTTATTAAATTGCTTCTTACTATTTACTAAATTGCTACTTACTATTTATTAAATTGCTACTTACTATTTATTAAATTGTTACTTACTATTTATTAAATTGCCACCTACTATTTGTTAAATTGTTACCTACTATTTATTAAATTGTTTCCAACTATTTATTAAATTGTTACCTACTATTTATTAAATTGTTTCCAACTATTTATTAAATTGTTACCTACTATTTATTAAATTGTTACGTACTATTTATTAAATTGTTACCTACTGTTTATTAAATTGTTACCTAGTATTTATTAAATTGTTACATACTATTTATTAAATTGTTACCTACTATTTATTAAATTGTTACCTACTATTTATTAAATTGTTACATACAATTTATTAAATTGTTACTTACTATTTATTAAATTGTTACTTACTATTTATTAAATTGTTACTTCATATTTATTAAATTGTTACTTACTATTTATTAAATTGTTTCTTACAATTTATTAAATTGTTCATTACTATTTATTAAATTGTTAATTACTATTTATTAAATTGTTACTTACAATTTATTAAATTGCTACTTACTATTTATTAAATTGCTACTCACTATTTATTAAATTGCTACTTACAATTTATTAAATTGTTACTTACTATTTATTAAATTGTTACTTACTATTTATTAAATTGTTACTTACTATTTAATATATTGCTACTTACTATTTATTAAATTGCTACTTACAATTTATTAAATTGCTACTTACTATTTATTAAATTGCTACTTACTATTTATTAAATTGCTACTTACTATTTATTAAATTGCTACTTACTATTTATTAAATTGCTACCTACTATTTATTAAATTGCTACCTACTATTTATTAAATTGTTACCTACTATTTATTAAATTGTTTCCAACTATTTATTAAATTGTTACATACTATTTATTAAATTGTTACCTACTATTTATTAAATTGTTACCTACTATTTATTAAATTGTTACCTACTATATATTAAATTGTTACCTTCTGTTTATTAAAATGTTACCTACTATTTATTAAATTGTTACCTACTATTTATTAAATTGTTACCTACTATTTATTAAATTGTTACCTACTATTTATTAAATTGCTACCTACTATTTATTAAATTGCTACCTACTATTTATTAAATGGCTACTTACTATTTATTAAATTGTTACTTACTATTTATTAAATTGTTACTTACTATTTATTAAATTGTTACTTACTATTTATTAAATTTTTACTTACTATTTATTAAATTGTTAATTACTATTCATTAAATTGTTACTTACTATTTACTAAATTGCTACTTACAATTTATTAAATTGCTACATACAATTTATTAAATAGCTACTTACTATTTATTAAATTGCTACTTACTATTTATTAAATTGCTACTTACTGTTTATTAAATTGCTACTTACTATTTATTAAATTGCTTCTTACTATTTATTAAATGGCTACTTATTATTTATTAAAATGTCACTTACTATTTATATAATTGTTACTTACTATTTATTAAATTGTTACCCACTATTTTTAAATTGTTACCTACTATTTATTAAATTGTTACATACTATTTATTAAATTGTTACCTACTATTTATTAAATTGTTACCTAATATTTATTAAATTGTTACCTACTATTTATTAAATTGTTACCTACTGTTTATTAAAATGTTACCTACTGTTTATTAAATTGTTACCTACTATTTATTAAATTGCTACCTACTATTTATTAAATTGCTACGTACTCTTTATTAAATGGCTACTTACTATTTATTAAATTGTTACTTACTATTTATTAAATTGTTACTTACAATTTATTAAATTGTTACCCAATATTTATTAAATTGTTACCTACTA
Source organism: Andrena chrysosceles (assembly GCA_963855975.1). Classification (NCBI taxonomy): domain Eukaryota; kingdom Metazoa; phylum Arthropoda; class Insecta; order Hymenoptera; family Andrenidae; genus Andrena; species Andrena chrysosceles. The sequence continues at coordinate 1,070,934 of CAWLCU010000486.1, forward strand.
TTTATTAAATTGCTACATACTATTTATTAAATTGTTATCTACTATTTATTAAATTGTTACCTACTATTTATTAAATTGTTACCTACTATTTATTAAATTGTTACATACTATTTATTAAATTGTTACCTACTATTCATTAAATTGTTACCTACTATTTATTAAATTGTTACATACAATTTATTAAATTGTTACTTACTATTTATTAAATTGTTACTTACTATTTATTAAATTGCTACTCACTATTTATTAAATTGCTACTTACTATTTATTAAATTGTTACTTACTATTTATTAAATTGTTACTTACTATTTATTAAATTGTTACTTACTATTCATTAAATTGTTACATACTATTTATTAAATTGCTACTTACTATTTATTAAATTGCTACTTACAATTTATTAAATTGCTACTTACTATTTATTAAATTGCTACTTACTATTTATTAAATTGCTACTTACTATTTATTAAATTGCTTCTTACTATTTACTAAATTGCTACTTACTATTTATTAAATTGCTACTTACTATTTATTAAATTGCTACTTACTATATATTAAATGGCTACTTACTATTTATTAAATTGTTACATACTATTTATTAAATGGCTACTTACTATTTATTAAATTGCTACTCACTATTTATTAAATTGCTACTTACTATTTATTAAATTGTTACTTACTATTTATTAAATTGTTACTTACTATTTATTAAATTGTTACTTACTATTCATTAAATTGTTAATTACTATTTATTAAATTGCTACTTACTATTTATTAAATTGTTACTTACTATTTATTAAATTGCTACCTACTATTTGTTAAATTGTTACCTACTATTTATTAAATTGTTTCCAACTATTTATTAAATTGTTACCTACTATTTATTAAATTGTTACGTACTATTTATTAAATTGTTACCTACTATTTATTAAATTGTTACATACTATTTATTAAATTGTTACCTACTATTTATTAAATTGTTACCTACTATTTATTAAATTGTTACCTACTATATATTAAATTGTTACCTTCTGTTTATTAAAATGTTACCTACTATTTATTAAATTGTTACCTACTATTTATTAAATTGTTACCTACTATTTATTAAATTGTTACCTACTATTTATTAAATTGCTACCTACTATTTATTAAATTGCTACCTACTATTTATTAAATGGCTACTTACTATTTATTAAATTGTTACTTACTATTTATTAAATTGTTACTTACTATTTATTAAATTGTTACTTACTATTTATTAAATTTTTACTTACTATTTATTAAAATGTTAATTACTATTCATTAAATTGTTACTTACTATTTACTAAATTGCTACTTACTATTTATTAAATTGCTACTTACAATTTATTAAATAGCTACTTACTATTTATTAAATTGCTACTTACTATTTATTAAATTGCTACTTACTGTTTATTAAATTGCTACTTACTATTTATAAAATTGCTTCTTACTATTTATTAAATGGCTACTTATTATTTATTAAATTGTTACTTACTATTTATTAAATTGTTACTTTCTATTTATTAAATTGCTACTTACTATTTATTAAATTGCTACTTACTATTTATTAAACTGCTTCTTACTATTTATTAAATTGCTACTTACTATTTATTAAATTGCTACTTACTATTGATTAAATTGCTACTTACTATTTATTAAATGGCTACTTATTATTTATTAAATTGTTACTTACTATTTATTAAATTGTTACCCACTATTTATTAAATTGTTACCTACTATTTATTAAATTGTTACCTACTATTTATTAAATTGTTACCTACTATTTATTAAATTGTTACCTACTATTTATTAAATTGTTACCTACTATTTATTAAATTGCTACATACTATTTATTAAATTGCTACCTACTATTTATTAAATGGCTACTTACTATTTATTAAATTGTTACTTACTATTTATTAAATTGTTACTTACTATTTATTAAATTGTTACTTACTATTTATTAAATTTTTACTTAATATTTCTTAAATTGTTAATTACTATTCATTAAATTGTTACTTACTATTTACTAAATTGCTACTTACAATTTATTAAATTGCTACTTACAATTTATTAAATAGCTACTTACTATTTATTAAATTGCTACTTACTATTTATTAAATTGCTACTTACTGTTTATTAAATTGCTACTTACTATTTATTAAATTGCTTCTTACTATTTATTAAATGGCTACTTATTATTTATTAAATTGTTACTTACAATTTATTAAATTGTTACTTACTATTTAGTAAATTGTTACCCACTATTTTTAAATTGTTACCTACTATTTATTAAATTGTTACATACTATTTATTAAATTGTTACCTACTATTTATTAAATTGTTACCTAATATTTATTAAATTGTTACCTACTATTTATTAAATTGTTACCTACTGTTTATTAAAATGTTACCTACTGTTTATTAAATTGTTACCTACTATTTATTAAATTGCTACCTACTATTTATTAAATTGCTACGTACTATTTATTAAATGGCTACTTACTATTTATTAAATTGTTACTTACTATTTATTAAATTGTTACTTACAATTTATTAAATTGTTACCCAATATTTATTAAATTGTTACCTACTATTTATTAAATTGTTACCTACTATTTATTAAATTGTTACATACTATTTATTAAATTGTTACCTACTATTCATTAAATTGTTACCTACTATTTATTAAATTGTTACATACAATTTATTAAATTGTTACTTACTATTTATTAAATTGTTACTTACTATTTATTAAATTGCTACTCACTATTTATTAAATTGCTACTTACTATTTATTAAATTGTTACTTACTATTTATTAAATTGTTACTTACTATTTATTAAATTGTTACTTACTATTCATTAAATTGTTACATACTATTTATTAAATTGCTACTTACTATTTATTAAATTGCTACTTACAATTTATTAAATTGCTACTTACTATTTATTAAATTGTTACTTACTATTTATTAAATTTTTACTTACTATTTATTAAATTGTTAATTACTATTCATTAAATTGTTACTTACTATTTACTAAATTGCTACTTACTATTTATTAAATTGCTACTTACAATTTATTAAATAGCTACTTACTATTTATTAAATTGCTACTTACTATTTATTAAATTGCTACTTACTATTTATTAAATTGCTACTTACTATTTATTAAATTGCTTCTTACTATTTATTAAATTGTTACTTACTATTTATTAAATTGTTACTTACTATTCATTTAATTGTTAATTACTATTTATTAAATTGCTACTTACTGTTTATTAAATTGCTACTCACTATTTATTAAATTGCTACTTACTATTTATTAAATTGTTACTTACTATTTATTAAATTGCTACCTACTATTTATTAAATTGTTACCTACTATTTATTAAATTGTTTCCAACTATTTATTAAATTGTTACCTACTATTTATTAAATTGTTACGTACTATTTATTAAATTGTTACCTACTGTTTATTAAATTGTTACCTACTATTTATTAAATTGTTACCTACTATTTATTAAATTGTTACCTAGTATTTATTAAATTGTTACCTACTATTTATTAAATTGTTACATACAATTTATTAAATTGTTACTTACTATTTATTAAATTGTTACTTACTATTTATTAAATTGTTACTTCATATTTATTAAATTGTTACTTACTATTTATTAAATTGTTTCTTAAAATTTATTAAATTGTTAATTACTATTTATTTAATTGTTAATTACTATTTATTAAATTGTTACTTACAATTTATTAAATTGCTACTTACTATTTATTAAATTGCTACTCACTATTTATTAAATTGCTACTTACAATTTATTAAATTGTTACTTACTATTTATTAAATTGTTACTTACTATTTATTAAATTGTTACTTACTATTTAATATATTGCTACTTACTATTTATTAAATTGCTACTTACAATTTATTAAATTGCTACTTACTATTTATTAAATTGATACTTACTATTTATTAAATTGCTACTTACTATTTATTAAATTGCTACTTACTATTTATTAAATTGCTACCTACTATTTATTAAATTGCTACCTACTATTTATTAAATTGTTACCTACTATTTATTAAATTGTTACGTACTATTTATTAAATTGTTACCTACTATTTATTAAATTGTTACCTAGTATTTATTAAATTGTTACCTACTATTTATTAAATTGTTACCTACTATTTATTAAATTGTTACCCACTATTTATTAAATTGTTACCTACTATTTATTAAATTGTTACCTACTATTTATTAAATTGTTACATACTATTTATTAAATTGTTACCTACTATTTATTAAATTGTTACCTACTATTTATTAAATTGTTACCTACTATATATTAAATTGTTACCTTCTGTTTATTAAAATGTTACCTACTATTTATTAAATTGTTACCTACTATTTATTAAATTGTTACCTACTATTTATTAAATTGTTACCTACTATTTATTAAATTGCTACCTACTATTTATTAAATTGCTACTTACAATTTATTAAATTGCTACTTACTATTTATTAAATTGATACTTACTATTTATTAAATTGCTACTTACTATTTATTAAATTGCTACTTACTATTTATTAAATTGCTACCTACTATTTATTAAATTGCTACCTACTATTTATTAAATTGTTACCTACTATTTATTAAATTGTTTCCAACTATTTATTAAATTGTTACCTTCTATTTATTAAATTGTTACGTACTATTTATTAAATTGTTACCTACTATTTATTAAATTGTTACCTAGTATTTATTAAATTGTTACCTACTATTTATTAAATTGTTACCTACTATTTATTAAATTGTTACCCACTATTTATTAAATTGTTACCTACTATTTATTAAATTGTTACCTACTATTTATTAAATTGTTACATACTATTTATTAAATTGTTACCTACTATTTATTAAATTGTTACCTACTATTTATTAAATTGTTACCTACTATATATTAAATTGTTACCTTCTGTTTATTAAAATGTTACCTACTATTTATTAAATTGTTACCTACTATTTATTAAATTGTTACCTACTATTTATTAAATTGTTACCTACTATTTATTAAATTGCTACCTACTATTTATTAAATTGTTACCTACTATTTATTAAATTGTTACCTACTATTTATTAAATTGTTACCTACTGTTATTAAAATGTTACCTACTATTTATTAAATTGTTACCTACTATTTATTAAATTGTTACCTACTATTTATTAAATTGTTACAAACAATTTATTAAATTGTTACTTACTATTTATTAAATTGTTACTTACTATTTATTAAATTGTTACTTACTGTTTATTAAATTGTTACTTAATATTTATTAAATTGTTACTTACTATTTATTAAATTGTTTCTTACTATTTATTAAATTGTTAATTACTATTTATTAAATTGTTAATTACTATTTATTAAATTGTTACTTACAATTTATTAAATTGCTACTTACTATTTATTAAATTGCTACTCACTATTTATTAAATTGCTACTTACAATTTATTAAATTGTTACTTACTATTTATTAAATTGTTTCTTACTATTTATTAAATTGTTACTTACTATTTAATAAATTGCTACTTACTATTTATTAAATTGCTACTTACAATTTATTAAATTGCTACTCACTATTTATTAAATTGCTACTTACTATTTATTAAATTGTTACTTACAATTTATTAAATTGTTACTTACTATTTATTAAATTGTTACTTACTATTCATTAAATTGTTAATTACTATTTATTAAATTGCTACTTACTATTTATTAAATTGTTACTTACTATTTATTAAATTGCTACCTACTATTTATTAAATTGTTACCTACTATTTATTAAATTGTTTCCAACTATTTATTAAATTGTTACCTACTATTTATTAAATTGTTACGTACTATTAATTAAATTGTCACTTACTGTTTATTAAATTGTTACCTAGTATTTATTAAATTGTTACCTACTATTTATTAAATTGTTACCTACTATTTATTAAATTGTTACCTACTATTTATTAAATTGTTACATACAATTTATTAAATTGTTACTTACTATTTATTAAATTGTTACCCACTATTTATTAAATTGTTACCTACTATTTATTAAATTGTTACCTACTATTTATTAAATTGTTACATACTATTTATTAAATTGTTACCTACTATTTATTAAATTGTTACCTACTATTTATTAAATTGTTACCTACTATATATTAAATTGTTACCTTCTGTTTATTAAAATGTTACCTACTATTTATTAAATTGTTACCTACTATTTATTAAATTGTTACCTACTATTTATTAAATTGTTACCTACTATTTATTAAATTGCTACCTACTATTTATTAAATTGCTACCAACTATTTATTAAATGGCTACTTACTATTTATTAAATTGTTACTTACTATTTATTAAATTGTTACTTACTATTTATTAAATTGTTACTTACTATTTATTAAATTTTTACTTACTATTTATTAAATTGTTAATTACTATTCATTAAATTGTTACTTACTATTTACTAAATTGCTACTTACTATTTATTAAATTGCTACTTACAATTTATTAAATAGCTACTTACTATTTATTAAATTGCTACTTACTATTTATTAAATTGCTACTTACTATTTATTAAATTGCTACTTACTATTTATTAAATTGCTTCTTACTATTTATTAAATGGCCACTTATTATTTATTAAATTGTTACTTACTATTTATTAAATTGTTACTTACTATTTATTAAATTGTTACCCACTATTTTTAAATTGTTACCTACTATTTATTAAATTGTTACATACTATTTATTAAATTGTTACCTACTATTTATTAAATTGTTACCTACTATTTATTAAATTGTTACCTACTATTTATTAAATTGTTACCTACTGTTATTAAAATGTTACCTACTATTTATTAAATTGTTACCTACTATTTATTAAATTGCTACCTACTATTTATTAAATGGCTACTTACTATTTATTAAATTGTTACTTACTATTTATTAAATTGTTACTTACAATTTATTAAATTGTTACAAACTATTTATTAAATTGTTACCTACTATTTATTAAATTGTTACATACTATTTATTAAATTGTTATCTACTATTTATTAAATTGTTAACTACTATTTATAAAATTGTTACCTACTATTTATTAAATTGTTACATACTATTTATTAAATTGTTACCTACTATTCATTAAATTGTTACCTACTATTTATTAAATTGTTACAAACAATTTATTAAATTGTTACTTACTATTTATTAAATTGCTACTTACTATTTATTAAATTGTTACTTACTATTTATTAAATTGTTACTTACTATTTATTAAATTGTTACTTACTATTCATTAAATTGCTACTTACTATTTATTAAATTGCTACTTACTATTTATTAAATTGCTACTTACTATTTATTAAATTGCTACTTACTATTTATTAAATTGCTTCTTACTATTTACTAAATTGCTACATACTATTTATTAAATTGCTACTTACTATTTATTAAATTGTTACTTACTATTTATTAAATTGCCACCTACTATTTGTTAAATTGTTACCTACTATTTATTAAATTGTTTCCAACTATTTATTAAATTGTTACCTACTATTTATTACATTGTTACGTACTATTTATTAAATTGTTACCTACTGTTTATTAAATTGTTACCTAGTATTTATTAAATTGTTACATACTATTTATTAAATTGTTACCTACTATTTATTAAATTGTTACCTACTATTTATTAAATTGTTACATACAATTTATTAAATTGTTACTTACTATTTATTAAATTGTTACTTACTATTTATTAAATTGTTACTTCATATTTATTAAATTGTTACTTACTATTTATTAAATTGTTTCTTACAATTTATTAAATTGTTAATTACTATTTATTAAATTGTTAATTACTATTTATTAAATTGTTACTTACAATTTATTAAATTGCTACTTACTATTTATTAAATTGCTACTCACTATTTATTAAATTGCTACTTACAATTTATTAAATTGTTACTTACTATTTATTAAATTGTTACTTACTATTTATTAAATTGTTACTTACTATTTAATATATTGCTACTTACTATTTATTAAATTGCTACTTACAATTTATTAAATTGCTACTTACTATTTATTAAATTGCTACTTACTATTTATTAAATTGCTACTTACTATTTATTAAATTGCTACTTACTATTTATTAAATTGCTACCTACTATTTATTAAATTGCTACCTACTATTTATTAAATTGTTACCTACTATTTATTAAATTGTTTCCAACTATTTATTAAATTGTTACATACTATTTATTAAATTGTTACCTACTATTTATTAAATTGTTACCTACTATTTATTAAATTGTTACCTACTATATATTAAATTGTTACCTTCTGTTTATTAAAATGTTACCTACTATTTATTAAATTGTTACCTACTAATTATTAAATTGTTACCTACTATTTATTAAATTGTTACCTACTATTTATTAAATTGTTACCTAGTATTTATTAAATTGTTACCTACTATTTATTAAATTGTTACCTACTATTTATTAAATTGTTACCCACTATTAATTAAATTGTTACCTACTATTTATTAAATTGTTACCTACTATTTATTAAATTGTTACATACTATTTATTAAATTGTTACCTACTATTTATTAAATTGTTACCTACTATTCATTAAATTGTTACCTACTATTCATTAAATTGTTACATACAATTTATTAAATTGCTACCTACTATTTATTAAATTGTTACCTACTATTTATTAAATTGTTTCCAACTATTTATTAAATTGTTACCTACTATTTATTAAATTGTTACGTACTATTTATTAAATTGTTACCTACTGTTTATTAAATTGTTACCTACTATTTATTAAATTGTTACCTACTATTTATTAAATTGTTACCTAGTATTTATTAAATTGTTACCTACTATTTATTAAATTGTTACATACAATTTATTAAATTGTTACTTACTATTTATTAAATTGTTACTTACTATTTATTAAATTGTTACTTCATATTTATTAAATTGTTACTTACTATTTATTAAATTGTTTCTTAAAATTTATTAAATTGTTAATTACTATTTATTTAATTGTTAATTACTATTTATTAAATTGTTACTTACAATTTATTAAATTGCTACTTACTATTTATTAAATTGCTACTCACTATTTATTAAATTGCTACTTACAATTCATTAAATTGTTACTTACTATTTATTAAATTGTTACTTACTATTTATTAAATTGTTACTTACTATTTAATATATTGCTACTTACTATTTATTAAATTGCTACTTACAATTTATTAAATTGCTACTTACTATTTATTAAATTGATACTTACTATTTATTAAATTGCTACTTACTATTTATTAAATTGCTACCTACTATTTATTAAATTGTTACCTACTATTTATTAAATTGTTTCCAACTATTTATTAAATTGTTACCTTCTATTTATTAAATTGTTACGTACTATTTATTAAATTGTTACCTACTATTTATTAAATTGTTACCTAGTATTTATTAAATTGTTACCTACTATTTATTAAATTGTTACCTACTATTTATTAAATTGTTACCCACTATTTATTAAATTGTTACCTACTATTTATTAAATTGTTACCCACTATTTATTAAATTGTTACCTACTATTTATTAAATTGTTACCTACTATTTATTAAATTGTTACATACTATTTATTAAATTGTTACATACTATTTATTAAATTGTTACCTACTATTTATTAAATTGTTACCTACTATATATTAAATTGTTACCTTCTGTTTATTAAAATGTTACCTACTATTTATTAAATTGTTACCTACTATTTATTAAATTGTTACCTACTATTTATTAAATTGTTACCTACTATTTATTAAATTGCTACCTACTATTTATTAAATTGCTACTTACAATTTATTAAATTGCTACTTACTATTTATTAAATTGATACTTACTATTTATTAAATTGCTACTTACTATTTATTAAATTGCTACTTACTATTTATTAAATTGCTACCTACTATTTATTAAATTGCTACCTACTATTTATTAAATTGTTACCTACTATTTATTAAATTGTTTCCAACTATTTATTAAATTGTTACCTTCTATTTATTAAATTGTTACGTACTATTTATTAAATTGTTACCTACTATTTATTAAATTGTTACCTAGTATTTATTAAATTGTTACCTACTATTTATTAAATTGTTACCTACTATTTATTAAATTGTTACCCACTATTTATTAAATTGTTACCTACTATTTATTAAATTGTTACCTACTATTTATTAAATTGTTACATACTATTTATTAAATTGTTACCTACTATTTATTAAATTGTTACCTACTATTTATTAAATTGTTACCTACTATATATTAAATTGTTACCTTCTGTTTATTAAAATGTTACCTACTATTTATTAAATTGTTACCTACTATTTATTAAATTGTTACCTACTATTTATTAAATTGTTACCTACTATTTATTAAATTGCTACCTACTATTTATTAAATTGCTACCAACTATTTATTAAATGGCTACTTATTATTTATTAAATTGTTACTTACTATTTATTAAATTGTTACTTACTATTTATTAAATTGTTACTTACTATTTATTAAATTTTTACTTACTATTTATTAAATTGTTAATTACTATTCATTAAATTGTTACTTACTATTTACTAAATGGCTACTTACTATTTATTAAATTGCTACTTACAATTTATTAAATAGCTACTTACTATTTATTAAATTGCTACTTACTATTTATTAAATTGCTACTTACTATTTATTAAATTGCTACTTACTATTTATTAAATTGCTTCTTACTATTTATTAAATGGCTACTTATTATTTATTAAATTGTTACTTACTATTTATTAAATTGTTACTTACTATTTATTAAATTGTTACCCACTATTTTTAAATTGTTACCTACTATTTATTAAATTGTTACATACTATTTATTAAATTGTTACCTACTATTTATTAAATTGTTACCTACTATTTATTAAATTGTTACCTACTATTTATTAAATTGTTACCTACTGTTATTAAAATGTTACCTACTATTTATTAAATTGTTACCTACTATTTATTAAATTGTTACCTACTATTTATTAAATTGTTACAAACAATTTATTAAATTGTTACTTACTATTTATTAAATTGTTACTTACTATTTATTAAATTGTTACTTACTGTTTATTAAATTGTTACTTAATATTTATTAAATTGTTACTTACTATTTATTAAATTGTTTCTTACTATTTATTAAATTGTTAATTACTATTTATTAAATTGTTAATTACTATTTATTAAATTGTTACTTACAATTTATTAAATTGCTACTTACTATTTATTAAATTGCTACTCACTATTTATTAAATTGCTACTTACAATTTATTAAATTGTTACTTACTATTTATTAAATTGTTTCTTACTATTTATTAAATTGTTACTTACTATTTAATAAATTGCTACTTACTATTTATTAAATTGCTACTTACAATTTATTAAATTGCTACTCACTATTTATTAAATTGCTACTTACTATTTATTAAATTGTTACTTACAATTTATTAAATTGTTACTTACTATTTATTAAATTGTTACTTACTATTCATTAAATTGTTAATTACTATTTATTAAATTGCTACTTACTATTTATTAAATTGTTACTTACTATTTATTAAATTGCTACCTACTATTTATTAAATTGTTACCTACTATTTATTAAATTGTTTCCAACTATTTATTAAATTGTTACCTACTATTTATTAAATTGTTGCGTACTATTAATTAAATTGTCACTTACTGTTTATTAAATTGTTACCTAGTATTTATTAAATTGTTACCTACTATTTATTAAATTGTTACCTACTATTTATTAAATTGTTACCTACTATTTATTAAATTGTTACATACAATTTATTAAATTGTTACTTACTATTTATTAAATTGTTACCCACTATTTATTAAATTGTTACCTACTATTTGTTAAATTGTTACCTACTATTTATTAAATTGTTACATACTATTTATTAAATTGTTACCTACTATTTATTAAATTGTTACCTACTATTTATTAAATTGTTACCTACTATATATTAAATTGTTACCTTCTGTTTATTAAAATGTTACCTACTATTTATTAAATTGTTACCTACTATTTATTAAATTGTTACCTACTATTTATTAAATTGCTACCTACTATTTATTAAATTGCTACCAACTATTTATTAAATGGCTACTTACTATTTATTAAATTGTTACTTACTATTTATTAAATTGTTACTTACTATTTATTAAATTGTTACTTACTATTTATTAAATTTTTACTTACTATTTATTAAATTGTTAATTGCTATTCATTAAATTGTTACTTACTATTTACTAAATTGCTACTTACTATTTATTAAATTGCTACTTACAATTTATTAAATAGCTACTTACTATTTATTAAATTGCTACCTACTATTTATTAAATGGCTACTTACTATTTATTAAATTGTTACTTACTATTTATTAAATTGTTACTTACAATTTATTAAATTGTTACAAACTATTTATTAAATTGTTACCTACTATTTATTAAATTGTTACATACTATTTATTAAATTGTTATCTACTATTTATTAAATTGTTAACTACTATTTATAAAATTGTTACCTACTATTTATTAAATTGTTACATACTATTTATTAAATTGTTACCTACTATTCATTAAATTGTTACCTACTATTTATTAAATTGTTACAAACAATTTATTAAATTGTTACTTACTATTTATTAAATTGCTACTTACTATTTATTAAATTGTTACTTACTATTTATTAAATTGTTACTTACTATTTATTAAATTGTTACTTACTATTCATTAAATTGCTTCTTACTATTTACTAAATTGCTACTTACTATTTATTAAATTGCTACTTACTATTTATTAAATTGCTACTTACTATATATTAAATGGCTACTTACTATTTATTAAATTGTTACATACTATTTATGAAATGGCTACTTACTATTTATTAAATTGCTACTCACTATTTATTAAATTGCTACTTACTATTTATTAAATTGTTACTTACTATTTATTAAATTGTTACTTACTATTTATTAAATTGTTACTTACTATTCATTAAATTGTTACATACTATTTATTAAATTGCTACTTACTATTTATTAAATTGCTACTTACAATTTATTAAATTGCTACTTACTATTTATTAAATTGCTACTTACTATTTATTAAATTGCTACTTACTATTTATTAAATTGCTACTTACTATTTATTAAATTGCTTCTTACTATTTACTAAATTGCTACTTACTATTTATTAAATTGCTACTTACTATTTATTAAATTGTTACTTACTATTTATTAAATTGCCACCTACTATTTGTTAAATTGTTACCTACTATTTATTAAATTGTTTCCAACTATTTATTAAATTGTTACCTACTATTTATTAAATTGTTACGTACTATTTATTAAATTGTTACCTACTGTTTATTAAATTGTTACCTAGTATTTATTAAATTGTTACATACTATTTATTAAATTGTTACCTACTATTTATTAAATTGTTACCTACTATTTATTAAATTGTTACATACAATTTATTAAATTGTTACTTACTATTTATTAAATTGTTACTTACTATTTATTAAATTGTTACTTCATATTTATTAAATTGTTACTTACTATTTATTAAATTGTTTCTTACAATTTATTAAATTGTTAATTACTATTTATTAAATTGTTAATTACTATTTATTAAATTGTTACTTACAATTTATTAAATTGCTACTTACTATTTATTAAATTGCTACTCACTATTTATTAAATTGCTACTTACAATTTATTAAATAGTTACTTACTATTTATTAAATTGTTACTTACTATTTATTAAATTGTTACTTACTATTTAATATATTGCTACTTACTATTTATTAAATTGCTACTTACAATTTATTAAATTGCTACTTACTATTTATTAAATTGCTACTTACTATTTATTAAATTGCTACTTACTATTTATTAAATTGCTACTTACTATTTATTAAATTGCTACCTACTATTTATTAAATTGCTACCTACTATTTATTAAATTGTTACCTACTATTTATTAAATTGTTTCCAACTATTTATTAAATTGTTACATACTATTTATTAAATTGTTACCTACTATTTATTAAATTGTTACCTACTATTTATTAAATTGTTACCTACTATATATTAAATTGTTACCTTCTGTTTATTAAAATGTTACCTACTATTTATTAAATTGTTACCTACTATTTATTAAATTGTTACCTACTATTTATTAAATTGTTACCTACTATTTATTAAATTGCTACCTACTATTTATTAAATTGCTACCTACTATTTATTAAATGGCTACTTACTATTTATTAAATTGTTACTTACTATTTATTAAATTGTTACTTACTATTTATTAAATTGTTACTTACTATTTATTAAATTTTTACTTACTATTTATTAAATTGTTAATTACTATTCATTAAATTGTTACTTACTATTTACTAAATTGCTACTTACAATTTATTAAATTGCTACATACAATTTATTAAATAGCTACTTACTATTTATTAAATTGCTACTTACTATTTATTAAATTGCTACTTACTGTTTATTAAATTGCTACTTACTATTTATTAAATTGCTTCTTACTATTTATTAAATGGCTACTTATTATTTATTAAAATGTCACTTACTATTTATATAATTGTTACTTACTATTTATTAAATTGTTACCCACTATTTTTAAATTGTTACCTACTATTTATTAAATTGTTACATACTATTTATTAAATTGTTACCTACTATTTATTAAATTGTTACCTAATATTTATTAAATTGTTACCTACTATTTATTAAATTGTTACCTACTGTTTATTAAAATGTTACCTACTGTTTATTAAATTGTTACCTACTATTTATTAAATTGCTACCTACTATTTATTAAATTGCTACCTACTATTTATTAAATGGCTACTTACTATTTATTAAATTGTTACTTACTATTTATTAAATTGTTACTTACTATTTATTAAATTGTTACTTACTATTTATTAAATTGTTACTTACTATTTATTAAATTTTTACTTACTATTTATTAAATTGTTAATTACTATTCATTAAATTGTTACTTACTATTTACTAAATTGCTACTTACTATTTATTAAATTGCTACTTACAATTTATTAAATAGCTACTTACTATTTATTAAATTGCTACTTACTATTTATTAAATTGCTACTTACTGTTTATTAAATTGCTACTTACTATTTATTAAATTGCTTCTTACTATTTATTAAATGGCTACTTATTATTTATTAAATTGTTACTTACTATTTATTAAATTGTTACTTTCTATTTGTTAAATTGCTACTTACTATTTATTAAATTGCTACTTACTATTTATTAAACTGCTTCTTACTATTTATTAAATTGCTACTTACTATTTATTAAATTGCTACTTACTATTGATTAAATTGCTACTTACTATTTATTAAATGGCTACTTATTATTTATTAAATTGTTACTTACTATTTATTAAATTGTTACCCACTATTTATTAAATTGTTACCTACTATTTATTAAATTGTTACCTACTATTTATTAAATTGTTACCTACTATTTATTAAATTGTTACCTACTATTTATTAAATTGTTACCTACTATTTATTAAATTGCTACATACTATTTATTAAATTGCTACCTACTATTTATTAAATGGCTACTTACTATTTATTAAATTGTTACTTACTATTTATTAAATTGTTACTTACTATTTATTAAATTGTTACTTACTATTTATTAAATTTTTACTTAATATTTCTTAAATTGTTAATTACTATTCATTAAATTGTTACTTACTATTTACTAAATTGCTACTTACAATTTATTAAATTGCTACTTACAATTTATTAAATAGCTACTTACTATTTATTAAATTGCTACTTACTATTTATTAAATTGCTACTTACTGTTTATTAAATTGCTACTTACTATTTATTAAATTGCTTCTTACTATTTATTAAATGGCTACTTATTATTTATTAAATTGTTACTTACTATTTATTAAATTGTTACTTACTATTTAGTAAATTGTTACCCACTATTGTTAAATTGTTACCTACTATTTATTAAATTGTTACATATTATTTATTAAATTGTTACCTACTATTTATTAAATTGTTACCTAATATTTATTAAATTGTTACCTACTATTTATTAAATTGTTACCTACTGTTTATTAAAATGTTACCTACTGTTTATTAAATTGTTACCTACTATTTATTAAATTGCTACCTACTATTTATTAAATTGCTACGTACTATTTATTAAATGGCTACTTACTATTTATTAAATTGTTACTTACTATTTATTAAATTGTTACTTACAATTTATTAAATTGTTACCCAATATTTATTAAATTGTTACCTACTATTTATTAAATTGTTACCTACTATTTATTAAATTGTTACATACTATTTATTAAATTGTTACCTACTATTCATTAAATTGTTACCTACTATTTATTAAATTGTTACATACAATTTATTAAATTGTTACTTACTATTTATTAAATTGTTACTTACTATTTATTAAATTGCTACTCACTATTTATTAAATTGCTACTTACTATTTATTAAATTGTTACTTACTATTTATTAAATTGTTACTTACTATTTATTAAATTGTTACTTACTATTCATTAAATTGTTACATACTATTTATTAAATTGCTACTTACTATTTATTAAATTGCTACTTACAATTTATTAAATTGCTACTTACTATTTATTAAATTGTTACTTACTATTTATTAAATTTTTACTTACTATTTATTAAATTGTTAATTACTATTCATTAAATTGTTACTTACTATTTACTAAATTGCTACTTACTATTTATTAAATTGCTACTTACAATTTATTAAATAGCTACTTACTATTTATTAAATTGCTACTTACTATTTATTAAATTGCTACTTACTATTTATTAAATTGCTACTTACTATTTATTAAATTGCTTCTTACTATTTATTAAATTGTTACTTACTATTTATTAAATTGTTACTTACTATTCATTTAATTGTTAATTACTATTTATTAAATTGCTACTTACTGTTTATTAAATTGCTACTCACTATTTATTAAATTGCTACTTACTATTTATTAAATTGTTACTTACTATTTATTAAATTGCTACCTACTATTTATTAAATTGTTACCTACTATTTATTAAATTGTTTCCAACTATTTATTAAATTGTTACCTACTATTTATTAAATTGTTACGTACTATTTATTAAATTGTTACCTACTGTTTATTAAATTGTTACCTACTATTTATTAAATTGTTACCTACTATTTATTAAATTGTTACCTAGTATTTATTAAATTGTTACCTACTATTTATTAAATTGTTACATACAATTTATTAAATTGTTACTTACTATTTATTAAATTGTTACTTACTATTTATTAAATTGTTACTTCATATTTATTAAATTGTTACTTACTATTTATTAAATTGTTTCTTAAAATTTATTAAATTGTTAATTACTATTTATTAAATTGTTAATTACTATTTATTAAATTGTTACTTACAATTTATTAAATTGCTACTTACTATTTATTAAATTGCTACTCACTATTTATTAAATTGCTACTTACAATTTATTAAATTGTTACTTACTATTTATTAAATTGTTACTTACTATTTATTAAATTGTTACTTACTATTTAATATATTGCTACTTACTATTTATTAAATTGCTACTTACAATTTATTAAATTGCTACTTACTATTTATTAAATTGATACTTACTATTTATTAAATTGCTACTTACTATTTATTAAATTGCTACTTACTATTTATTAAATTGCTACCTACTATTTATTAAATTGCTACCTACTATTTATTAAATTGTTACCTACTATTTATTAAATTGTTTCCAACTATTTATTAAATTGTTACCTTCTATTTATTAAATTGTTACGTACTATTTATTAAATTGTTACCTACTATTTATTAAATTGTTACCTAGTATTTATTAAATTGTTACCTACTATTTATTAAATTGTTACCTACTATTTATTAAATTGTTACCCACTATTTATTAAATTGTTACCTACTATTTATTAAATTGTTACCTACTATTTATTAAATTGTTACATACTATTTATTAAATTGTTACCTACTATTTATTAAATTGTTACCTACTATTTATTAAATTGTTACCTACTATATATTAAATTGTTACCTTCTGTTTATTAAAATGTTACCTACTATTTATTAAATTGTTACCTACTATTTATTAAATTGTTACCTACTATTTATTAAATTGTTACCTACTATTTATTAAATTGCTACCTACTATTTATTAAATTGCTACCTACTATTTATTAAATGGCTACTTACTATTTATTAAATTGTTACTTACTATTTATTAAATTGTTACTTACTATTTATTAAATTGTTACTTACTATTTATTAAATTTTTACTTACTATTTATTAAATTGTTAATTACTATTCATTAAATTGTTACTTACTATTTACTAAATTGCTACTTACTATTTATTAAATTGCTACTTACAATTTATTAAATAGCTACTTACTATTTATTAAATTGCTACTTACTATTTATTAAATTGCTACTTACTGTTTATTAAATTGCTACTTACTATTTATTAAATTGCTTCTTACTATTTATTAAATGGCTACTTATTATTTATTAAATTGTTACTTACTATTTATTAAATTGTTACTTTCTATTTATTAAATTGCTACTTACTATTTATTAAATTGCTACTTACTATTTATTAAATTGCTTCTTACTATTTATTAAATTGCTACTTACTATTTATTAAATTGCTACTTACTATTGATTAAATTGCTACTTACTATTTATTAAATGGCTACTTATTATTTATTAAATTGTTACTTACTATTTATTAAATTGTTACCCACTATTTATTAAATTGTTACCTACTATTTATTAAATTGTTACCTACTATTTATTAAATTGTTACATACTATTTATTAAATTGTTACCTACTATTTATTAAATTGCTACGTACTATTTATTAAATGGCTACTTACTATTTATTAAATTGTTACTTACTATTTATTAAATTGTTACTTACAATTTATTAAATTGTTACCCAATATTTATTAAATTGTTACCTACTATTTATTAAATTGTTACCTACTATTTATTAAATTGTTACATACTATTTATTAAATTGTTACCTACTATTCATTAAATTGTTACCTACTATTTATTAAATTGTTACATACAATTTATTAAATTGTTACTTACTATTTATTAAATTGTTACTTACTATTTATTAAATTGCTACTCACTATTTATTAAATTGCTACTTACTATTTATTAAATTGCTTCTTACTATTTATTAAATTGCTACTTACTATTTATTAAATTGCTACTTACTATTGATTAAATTGCTACTTACTATTTATTAAATGGCTACTTATTATTTATTAAATTGTTACTTACTATTTATTAAATTGTTACCCACTATTTATTAAATTGTTACCTACTATTTATTAAATTGTTACCTACTATTTATTAAATTGTTACATACTATTTATTAAATTGTTACCTACTATTTATTAAATTGCTACGTACTATTTATTAAATGGCTACTTACTATTTATTAAATTGTTACTTACTATTTATTAAATTGTTACTTACAATTTATTAAATTGTTACCCAATATTTATTAAATTGTTACCTACTATTTATTAAATTGTTACCTACTATTTATTAAATTGTTACATACTATTTATTAAATTGTTACCTACTATTCATTAAATTGTTACCTACTATTTATTAAATTGTTACATACAATTTATTAAATTGTTACTTACTATTTATTAAATTGTTACTTACTATTTATTAAATTGCTACTCACTATTTATTAAATTGCTACTTACTATTTATTAAATTGTTACTTACTATTTATTAAATTGTTACTTACAATTTATTAAATTGCTACTTACTATTTATTAAATTGCTACTCACTATTTATTAAATTGCTACTTACAATTTATTAAATTGTTACTTACTATTTATTAAATTGTTACTTACTATTTATTAAATTGTTACTTACTATTTAATATATTGCTACTTACTATTAATTAAATTGCTACTTACTATTTATTAAATTGCTACTTACTATTTATTAAATTGCTACTTACTATTTATTAAATGGCTACTTACTATTTATTAAATTGCTACTTACTATTTATTAAATTGCTACTTACTATTGATTAAATTGCTACTTACTATTTATTAAATGGCTACTTATTATTTATTAAATTGTTACTTACTATTTATTAAATTGTTACCCACTATTTATTAAATTGTTACCTACTATTTATTAAATTGTTACCTACTATTTATTAAATTGTTACATACTATTTATTAAATTGTTACCTACTATTTATTAAATTGTTACCTACTATTTATTAAATTGTTACCTACTATATATTAAATTGTTACCTTCTGTTTATTAAAATGTTACCTACTATTTATTAAATTGTTACCTACTATTTATTAAATTGTTACCTACTATTTATTAAATTGTTACCTACTATTTATTAAATTGCTACCTACTATTTATTAAATTGCTACCTACTATTTATTAAATGGCTACTTACTATTTATTAAATTGTTACTTACTATTTATTAAATTGTTACTTACTATTTATTAAATTGTTACTTACTATTCATTTAATTGTTAATTACTATTTATTAAATTGCTACTTACTATTTATTAAATTGCTACTCACTATTTATTAAATTGCTACTTACTATTTATTAAATTGTTACTTACTATTTATTAAATTGCTACCTACTATTTATTAAATTGTTACCTACTATTTATTAAATTGTTTCCAACTATTTATTAAATTGTTACCTACTATTTATTAAATTGTTACGTACTATTTATTAAATTGTTACCTACTGTTTATTAAATTGTTACCTAGTATTTATTAAATTGTTACCTACTATTTATTAAATTGTTACTTACTATTTATTAAATTGTTACTTACAATTTATTAAATTGTTACCCAATATTTATTAAATTGTTACCTACTATTTATTAAATTGTTACCTACTATTTATTAAATTGTTACATACTATTTATTAAATTGTTACCTACTATTCATTAAATTGTTACCTACTATTTATTAAATTGTTACATACAATTTATTAAATTGTTACTTACTATTTATTAAATTGTTACTTACTATTTATTAAATTGCTACTCACTATTTATTAAATTGCTACTTACTATTTATTAAATTGTTACTTACTATTTATTAAATTGTTACTTACTATTTATTAAATTGTTACTTACTATTCATTAAATTGTTACATACTATTTATTAAATTGCTACTTACTATTTATTAAATTGCTACTTACAATTTATTAAATTGCTACTTACTATTTATTAAATTGCTACTTACTATTTATTAAATTGCTACTTACTATTTATTAAATTGCTACTTACTATTTATTAAATTGCTTCTTACTATTTACTAAATTGCTACTTACTATTTATTAAATTGCTACTTACTATTTATTAAATTGTTACTTACTATTTATTAAATTGCCACCTACTATTTGTTAAATTGTTACCTACTATTTATTAAATTGTTTCCAACTATTTATTAAATTGTTACCTACTATTTATTAAATTGTTACGTACTATTTATTAAATTGTTACCTACTGTTTATTAAATTGTTACCTAGTATTTATTAAATTGTTACATACTATTTATTAAATTGTTACCTACTATTTATTAAATTGTTACCTACTATTTATTAAATTGTTACATACAATTTATTAAATTGTTACTTACTATTTATTAAATTGTTACTTACTATTTATTAAATTGTTACTTCATATTTATTAAATTGTTACTTACTATTTATTAAATTGTTTCTTACAATTTATTAAATTGTTAATTACTATTTATTAAATTGTTAATTACTATTTATTAAATTGTTACTTACAATTTATTAAATTGCTACTTACTATTTATTAAATTGCTACTCACTATTTATTAAATTGCTACTTACAATTTATTAAATTGTTACTTACTATTTATTAAATTGTTACTTACTATTTATTAAATTGTTACTTACTATTTAATATATTGCTACTTACTATTTATTAAATTGCTACTTACAATTTATTAAATTGCTACTTACTATTTATTAAATTGCTACTTACTATTTATTAAATTGCTACTTACTATTTATTAAATTGCTACATACTATTTATTAAATTGTTACCTACTATTTATTAAATTGTTACCTACTATTTATTAAATTGTTACCTACTATTTATTAAATTGTTACCTACTGTTATTAAAATGTTACCTACTATTTATTAAATTGTTACCTACTATTTATTAAATTGCTACCTACTATTTATTAAATGGCTACTTACTATTTATTAAATTGTTACTTACTATTTATTAAATTGTTACTTACAATTTATTAAATTGTTACAAACTATTTATTAAATTGTTACCTACTATTTATTAAATTGTTACATACTATTTATTAAATTGTTATCTACTATTTATTAAATTGTTAACTACTATTTATAAAATTGTTACCTACTATTTATTAAATTGTTACATACTATTTATTAAATTGTTACCTACTATTCATTAAATTGTTACCTACTATTTATTAAATTGTTACAAACAATTTATTAAATTGTTACTTACTATTTATTAAATTGCTACTTACTATTTATTAAATTGTTACTTACTATTTATTAAATTGTTACTTACTATTTATTAAATTGTTACTTACTATTCATTAAATTGCTACTTACTATTTATTAAATTGCTACTTACTATTTATTAAATTGCTACTTACTATTTATTAAATTGCTACTTACTATTTATTAAATTGCTTCTTACTATTTACTAAATTGCTACATACTATTTATTAAATTGCTACTTACTATTTATTAAATTGTTACTTACTATTTATTAAATTGCCACCTACTATTTGTTAAATTGTTACCTACTATTTATTAAATTGTTTCCAACTATTTATTAAATTGTTACCTACTATTTATTACATTGTTACGTACTATTTATTAAATTGTTACCTACTGTTTATTAAATTGTTACCTAGTATTTATTAAATTGTTACATACTATTTATTAAATTGTTACCTACTATTTATTAAATTGTTACCTACTATTTATTAAATTGTTACATACAATTTATTAAATTGTTACTTACTATTTATTAAATTGTTACTTACTATTTATTAAATTGTTACTTCATATTTATTAAATTGTTACTTACTATTTATTAAATTGTTTCTTACAATTTATTAAATTGTTAATTACTATTTATTAAATTGTTAATTACTATTTATTAAATTGTTACTTACAATTTATTAAATTGCTACTTACTATTTATTAAATTGCTACTCACTATTTATTAAATTGCTACTTACAATTTATTAAATTGTTACTTACTATTTATTAAATTGTTACTTACTATTTATTAAATTGTTACTTACTATTTAATATATTGCTACTTACTATTTATTAAATTGCTACTTACAATTTATTAAATTGCTACTTACTATTTATTAAATTGCTACTTACTATTTATTAAATTGCTACTTACTATTTATTAAATTGCTACTTACTATTTATTAAATTGCTACCTACTATTTATTAAATTGCTACCTACTATTTATTAAATTGTTACCTACTATTTATTAAATTGTTTCCAACTATTTATTAAATTGTTACATACTATTTATTAAATTGTTACCTACTATTTATTAAATTGTTACCTACTATTTATTAAATTGTTACCTACTATATATTAAATTGTTACCTTCTGTTTATTAAAATGTTACCTACTATTTATTAAATTGTTACCTACTAATTATTAAATTGTTACCTACTATTTATTAAATTGTTACCTACTATTTATTAAATTGTTACCTAGTATTTATTAAATTGTTACCTACTATTTATTAAATTGTTACCTACTATTTATTAAATTGTTACCCACTATTAATTAAATTGTTACCTACTATTTATTAAATTGTTACCTACTATTTATTAAATTGTTACATACTATTTATTAAATTGTTACCTACTATTTATTAAATTGTTACCTACTATTCATTAAATTGTTACCTACTATTCATTAAATTGTTACATACAATTTATTAAATTGCTACCTACTATTTATTAAATTGTTACCTACTATTTATTAAATTGTTTCCAACTATTTATTAAATTGTTACCTACTATTTATTAAATTGTTACGTACTATTTATTAAATTGTTACCTACTGTTTATTAAATTGTTACCTACTATTTATTAAATTGTTACCTACTATTTATTAAATTGTTACCTAGTATTTATTAAATTGTTACCTACTATTTATTAAATTGTTACATACAATTTATTAAATTGTTACTTACTATTTATTAAATTGTTACTTACTATTTATTAAATTGTTACTTCATATTTATTAAATTGTTACTTACTATTTATTAAATTGTTTCTTAAAATTTATTAAATTGTTAATTACTATTTATTTAATTGTTAATTACTATTTATTAAATTGTTACTTACAATTTATTAAATTGCTACTTACTATTTATTAAATTGCTACTCACTATTTATTAAATTGCTACTTACAATTCATTAAATTGTTACTTACTATTTATTAAATTGTTACTTACTATTTATTAAATTGTTACTTACTATTTAATATATTGCTACTTACTATTTATTAAATTGCTACTTACAATTTATTAAATTGCTACTTACTATTTATTAAATTGATACTTACTATTTATTAAATTGCTACTTACTATTTATTAAATTGCTACCTACTATTTATTAAATTGTTACCTACTATTTATTAAATTGTTTCCAACTATTTATTAAATTGTTACCTTCTATTTATTAAATTGTTACGTACTATTTATTAAATTGTTACCTACTATTTATTAAATTGTTACCTAGTATTTATTAAATTGTTACCTACTATTTATTAAATTGTTACCTACTATTTATTAAATTGTTACCCACTATTTATTAAATTGTTACCTACTATTTATTAAATTGTTACCCACTATTTATTAAATTGTTACCTACTATTTATTAAATTGTTACCTACTATTTATTAAATTGTTACATACTATTTATTAAATTGTTACATACTATTTATTAAATTGTTACCTACTATTTATTAAATTGTTACCTACTATATATTAAATTGTTACCTTCTGTTTATTAAAATGTTACCTACTATTTATTAAATTGTTACCTACTATTTATTAAATTGTTACCTACTATTTATTAAATTGTTACCTACTATTTATTAAATTGCTACCTACTATTTATTAAATTGCTACTTACAATTTATTAAATTGCTACTTACTATTTATTAAATTGATACTTACTATTTATTAAATTGCTACTTACTATTTATTAAATTGCTACTTACTATTTATTAAATTGCTACCTACTATTTATTAAATTGCTACCTACTATTTATTAAATTGTTACCTACTATTTATTAAATTGTTTCCAACTATTTATTAAATTGTTACCTTCTATTTATTAAATTGTTACGTACTATTTATTAAATTGTTACCTACTATTTATTAAATTGTTACCTAGTATTTATTAAATTGTTACCTACTATTTATTAAATTGTTACCTACTATTTATTAAATTGTTACCCACTATTTATTAAATTGTTACCTACTATTTATTAAATTGTTACCTACTATTTATTAAATTGTTACATACTATTTATTAAATTGTTACCTACTATTTATTAAATTGTTACCTACTATTTATTAAATTGTTACCTACTATATATTAAATTGTTACCTTCTGTTTATTAAAATGTTACCTACTATTTATTAAATTGTTACCTACTATTTATTAAATTGTTACCTACTATTTATTAAATTGTTACCTACTATTTATTAAATTGTTACCTACTATTTATTAAATTGTTACCTACTGTTATTAAAATGTTACCTACTATTTATTAAATTGTTACCTACTATTTATTAAATTGTTACCTACTATTTATTAAATTGTTACAAACAATTTATTAAATTGTTACTTACTATTTATTAAATTGTTACTTACTATTTATTAAATTGTTACTTACTGTTTATTAAATTGTTACTTAATATTTATTAAATTGTTACTTACTATTTATTAAATTGTTTCTTACTATTTATTAAATTGTTAATTACTATTTATTAAATTGTTAATTACTATTTATTAAATTGTTACTTACAATTTATTAAATTGCTACTTACTATTTATTAAATTGCTACTCACTATTTATTAAATTGCTACTTACAATTTATTAAATTGTTACTTACTATTTATTAAATTGTTTCTTACTATTTATTAAATTGTTACTTACTATTTAATAAATTGCTACTTACTATTTATTAAATTGCTACTTACAATTTATTAAATTGCTACTCACTATTTATTAAATTGCTACTTACTATTTATTAAATTGTTACTTACAATTTATTAAATTGTTACTTACTATTTATTAAATTGTTACTTACTATTCATTAAATTGTTAATTACTATTTATTAAATTGCTACTTACTATTTATTAAATTGTTACTTACTATTTATTAAATTGCTACCTACTATTTATTAAATTGTTACCTACTATTTATTAAATTGTTTCCAACTATTTATTAAATTGTTACCTACTATTTATTAAATTGTTGCGTACTATTAATTAAATTGTCACTTACTGTTTATTAAATTGTTACCTAGTATTTATTAAATTGTTACCTACTATTTATTAAATTGTTACCTACTATTTATTAAATTGTTACCTACTATTTATTAAATTGTTACATACAATTTATTAAATTGTTACTTACTATTTATTAAATTGTTACCCACTATTTATTAAATTGTTACCTACTATTTGTTAAATTGTTACCTACTATTTATTAAATTGTTACATACTATTTATTAAATTGTTACCTACTATTTATTAAATTGTTACCTACTATTTATTAAATTGTTACCTACTATATATTAAATTGTTACCTTCTGTTTATTAAAATGTTACCTACTATTTATTAAATTGTTACCTACTATTTATTAAATTGTTACCTACTATTTATTAAATTGCTACCTACTATTTATTAAATTGCTACCAACTATTTATTAAATGGCTACTTACTATTTATTAAATTGTTACTTACTATTTATTAAATTGTTACTTACTATTTATTAAATTGTTACTTACTATTTATTAAATTTTTACTTACTATTTATTAAATTGTTAATTGCTATTCATTAAATTGTTACTTACTATTTACTAAATTGCTACTTACTATTTATTAAATTGCTACTTACAATTTATTAAATAGCTACTTACTATTTATTAAATTGCTACCTACTATTTATTAAATGGCTACTTACTATTTATTAAATTGTTACTTACTATTTATTAAATTGTTACTTACAATTTATTAAATTGTTACAAACTATTTATTAAATTGTTACCTACTATTTATTAAATTGTTACATACTATTTATTAAATTGTTATCTACTATTTATTAAATTGTTAACTACTATTTATAAAATTGTTACCTACTATTTATTAAATTGTTACATACTATTTATTAAATTGTTACCTACTATTCATTAAATTGTTACCTACTATTTATTAAATTGTTACAAACAATTTATTAAATTGTTACTTACTATTTATTAAATTGCTACTTACTATTTATTAAATTGTTACTTACTATTTATTAAATTGTTACTTACTATTTATTAAATTGTTACTTACTATTCATTAAATTGCTTCTTACTATTTACTAAATTGCTACTTACTATTTATTAAATTGCTACTTACTATTTATTAAATTGCTACTTACTATATATTAAATGGCTACTTACTATTTATTAAATTGTTACATACTATTTATGAAATGGCTACTTACTATTTATTAAATTGCTACTCACTATTTATTAAATTGTTACCTACTATTTATTAAATTGTTACATACTATTTATTAAATTGTTACCTACTATTCATTAAATTGTTACCTACTATTCATTAAATTGTTACATACAATTTATTAAATTGTTACTTACTATTTATTAAATTGTTACTTACTATTTATTAAATTGCTACTCACTATTTATTAAATTGCTACTTACTATTTATTAAATTGTTACTTACTATTTATTAAATTGTTACTTACTATTTATTAAATTGTTACTTACTATTCATTAAATTGTTACATACTATTTATTAAATTGCTACTTACTATTTATTAAATTGCTACTTACAATTTATTAAATTGCTACTTACTATTTATTAAATTGCTACTTACTATTTATTAAATTGCTACTTACTATTTATTAAATTGCTACTTACTATTTATTAAATTGCTTCTTACTATTTACTAAATTGCTACTTACTATTTATTAAATTGCTACTTACTATTTATTAAATTGTTACTTACTATTTATTAAATTGCCACCTACTATTTGTTAAATTGTTACCTACTATTTATTAAATTGTTTCCAACTATTTATTAAATTGTTACCTACTATTTATTAAATTGTTACGTACTATTTATTAAATTGTTACCTACTGTTTATTAAATTGTTACCTAGTATTTATTAAATTGTTACATACTATTTATTAAATTGTTACCTACTATTTATTAAATTGTTACCTACTATTTATTAAATTGTTACATACAATTTATTAAATTGTTACTTACTATTTATTAAATTGTTACTTACTATTTATTAAATTGTTACTTCATATTTATTAAATTGTTACTTACTATTTATTAAATTGTTTCTTACAATTTATTAAATTGTTAATTACTATTTATTAAATTGTTAATTACTATTTATTAAATTGTTACTTACAATTTATTAAATTGCTACTTACTATTTATTAAATTGCTACTCACTATTTATTAAATTGCTACTTACAATTTATTAAATAGTTACTTACTATTTATTAAATTGTTACTTACTATTTATTAAATTGTTACTTACTATTTAATATATTGCTACTTACTATTTATTAAATTGCTACTTACAATTTATTAAATTGCTACTTACTATTTATTAAATTGCTACTTACTATTTATTAAATTGCTACTTACTATTTATTAAATTGCTACTTACTATTTATTAAATTGCTACCTACTATTTATTAAATTGCTACCTACTATTTATTAAATTGTTACCTACTATTTATTAAATTGTTTCCAACTATTTATTAAATTGTTACATACTATTTATTAAATTGTTACCTACTATTTATTAAATTGTTACTTACAATTTATTAAATTGTTACCCAATATTTATTAAATTGTTACCTACTATTTATTAAATTGTTACATACTATTTATTAAATTGTTACCTACTATTCATTAAATTGTTACCTACTATTTATTAAATTGTTACATACAATTTATTAAATTGTTACTTACTATTTATTAAATTGTTACTTACTATTTATTAAATTGCTACTCACTATTTATTAAATTGCTACTTACTATTTATTAAATTGTTACTTACTATTTATTAAATTGTTACTTACTATTTATTAAATTGTTACTTACTATTTACTAAATGGCTACTTACTATTTATTAAATTGCTACTTACAATTTATTAAATAGCTACTTACTATTTATTAAATTGCTACTTACTATTTATTAAATTGCTACTTACTATTTATTAAATTGCTACTTACTATTTATTAAATTGCTTCTTACTATTTATTAAATGGCTACTTATTATTTATTAAATTGTTACTTACTATTTATTAAATTGTTACTTACTATTTATTAAATTGTTACCCACTATTTTTAAATTGCTACTTACTATTTATTAAATTGCTACTTACTATTTATTAAATTGCTACTTACTATTTATTAAATTGCTTCTTACTATTTATTAAATTGTTACTTACTATTTATTAAATTGTTACTTACTATTCATTTAATTGTTAATTACTATTTATTAAATTGCTACTTACTGTTTATTAAATTGCTACTCACTATTTATTAAATTGCTACTTACTATTTATTAAATTGTTACTTACTATTTATTAAATTGCTACCTACTATTTATTAAATTGTTACCTACTATTTATTAAATTGTTTCCAACTATTTATTAAATTGTTACCTACTATTTATTAAATTGTTACGTACTATTTATTAAATTGTTACCTACTGTTTATTAAATTGTTACCTACTATTTATTAAATTGTTACCTACTATTTATTAAATTGTTACCTAGTATTTATTAAATTGTTACCTACTATTTATTAAATTGTTACATACAATTTATTAAATTGTTACTTACTATTTATTAAATTGTTACTTACTATTTATTAAATTGTTACTTCATATTTATTAAATTGTTACTTACTATTTATTAAATTGTTTCTTAAAATTTATTAAATTGTTAATTACTATTTATTAAATTGTTAATTACTATTTATTAAATTGTTACTTACAATTTATTAAATTGCTACTTACTATTTATTAAATTGCTACTCACTATTTATTAAATTGCTACTTACAATTTATTAAATTGTTACTTACTATTTATTAAATTGTTACTTACTATTTATTAAATTGTTACTTACTATTTAATATATTGCTACTTACTATTTATTAAATTGCTACTTACAATTTATTAAATTGCTACTTACTATTTATTAAATTGATACTTACTATTTATTAAATTGCTACTTACTATTTATTAAATTGCTACTTACTATTTATTAAATTGCTACCTACTATTTATTAAATTGCTACCTACTATTTATTAAATTGTTACCTACTATTTATTAAATTGTTTCCAACTATTTATTAAATTGTTACCTTCTATTTATTAAATTGTTACGTACTATTTATTAAATTGTTACCTACTATTTATTAAATTGTTACCTAGTATTTATTAAATTGTTACCTACTATTTATTAAATTGTTACCTACTATTTATTAAATTGTTACCCACTATTTATTAAATTGTTACCTACTATTTATTAAATTGTTACCTACTATTTATTAAATTGTTACATACTATTTATTAAATTGTTACCTACTATTTATTAAATTGTTACCTACTATTTATTAAATTGTTACCTACTATATATTAAATTGTTACCTTCTGTTTATTAAAATGTTACCTACTATTTATTAAATTGTTACCTACTATTTATTAAATTGTTACCTACTATTTATTAAATTGTTACCTACTATTTATTAAATTGCTACCTACTATTTATTAAATTGCTACCTACTATTTATTAAATGGCTACTTACTATTTATTAAATTGTTACTTACTATTTATTAAATTGTTACTTACTATTTATTAAATTGTTACTTACTATTTATTAAATTTTTACTTACTATTTATTAAATTGTTAATTACTATTCATTAAATTGTTACTTACTATTTACTAAATTGCTACTTACTATTTATTAAATTGCTACTTACAATTTATTAAATAGCTACTTACTATTTATTAAATTGCTACTTACTATTTATTAAATTGCTACTTACTGTTTATTAAATTGCTACTTACTATTTATTAAATTGCTTCTTACTATTTATTAAATGGCTACTTATTATTTATTAAATTGTTACTTACTATTTATTAAATTGTTACTTTCTATTTATTAAATTGCTACTTACTATTTATTAAATTGCTACTTACTATTTATTAAATTGCTTCTTACTATTTATTAAATTGCTACTTACTATTTATTAAATTGCTACTTACTATTGATTAAATTGCTACTTACTATTTATTAAATGGCTACTTATTATTTATTAAATTGTTACTTACTATTTATTAAATTGTTACCCACTATTTATTAAATTGTTACCTACTATTTATTAAATTGTTACCTACTATTTATTAAATTGTTACATACTATTTATTAAATTGTTACCTACTATTTATTAAATTGCTACGTACTATTTATTAAATGGCTACTTACTATTTATTAAATTGTTACTTACTATTTATTAAATTGTTACTTACAATTTATTAAATTGTTACCCAATATTTATTAAATTGTTACCTACTATTTATTAAATTGTTACCTACTATTTATTAAATTGTTACATACTATTTATTAAATTGTTACCTACTATTCATTAAATTGTTACCTACTATTTATTAAATTGTTACATACAATTTATTAAATTGTTACTTACTATTTATTAAATTGTTACTTACTATTTATTAAATTGCTACTCACTATTTATTAAATTGCTACTTACTATTTATTAAATTGCTTCTTACTATTTATTAAATTGCTACTTACTATTTATTAAATTGCTACTTACTATTGATTAAATTGCTACTTACTATTTATTAAATGGCTACTTATTATTTATTAAATTGTTACTTACTATTTATTAAATTGTTACCCACTATTTATTAAATTGTTACCTACTATTTATTAAATTGTTACCTACTATTTATTAAATTGTTACATACTATTTATTAAATTGTTACCTACTATTTATTAAATTGCTACGTACTATTTATTAAATGGCTACTTACTATTTATTAAATTGTTACTTACTATTTATTAAATTGTTACTTACAATTTATTAAATTGTTACCCAATATTTATTAAATTGTTACCTACTATTTATTAAATTGTTACCTACTATTTATTAAATTGTTACATACTATTTATTAAATTGTTACCTACTATTCATTAAATTGTTACCTACTATTTATTAAATTGTTACATACAATTTATTAAATTGTTACTTACTATTTATTAAATTGTTACTTACTATTTATTAAATTGCTACTCACTATTTATTAAATTGCTACTTACTATTTATTAAATTGTTACTTACTATTTATTAAATTGTTACTTACAATTTATTAAATTGCTACTTACTATTTATTAAATTGCTACTCACTAT
This sequence comes from Andrena chrysosceles, assembly GCA_963855975.1. Taxonomy (NCBI): domain Eukaryota; kingdom Metazoa; phylum Arthropoda; class Insecta; order Hymenoptera; family Andrenidae; genus Andrena; species Andrena chrysosceles. Next base: position 1,104,100 of record CAWLCU010000486.1, read on the forward strand.
TTATTAAATTGCTACTTACAATTTATTAAATTGTTACTTACTATTTATTAAATTGTTACTTACTATTTATTAAATTGTTACTTACTATTTAATATATTGCTACTTACTATTAATTAAATTGCTACTTACTATTTATTAAATTGCTACTTACTATTTATTAAATTGCTACTTACTATTTATTAAATGGCTACTTACTATTTATTAAATTGCTACTTACTATTTATTAAATTGCTACTTACTATTGATTAAATTGCTACTTACTATTTATTAAATGGCTACTTATTATTTATTAAATTGTTACTTACTATTTATTAAATTGTTACCCACTATTTATTAAATTGTTACCTACTATTTATTAAATTGTTACCTACTATTTATTAAATTGTTACATACTATTTATTAAATTGTTACCTACTATTTATTAAATTGTTACCTACTATTTATTAAATTGTTACCTACTATATATTAAATTGTTACCTTCTGTTTATTAAAATGTTACCTACTATTTATTAAATTGTTACCTACTATTTATTAAATTGTTACCTACTATTTATTAAATTGTTACCTACTATTTATTAAATTGCTACCTACTATTTATTAAATTGCTACCTACTATTTATTAAATGGCTACTTACTATTTATTAAATTGTTACTTACTATTTATTAAATTGTTACTTACTATTTATTAAATTGTTACTTACTATTCATTTAATTGTTAATTACTATTTATTAAATTGCTACTTACTATTTATTAAATTGCTACTCACTATTTATTAAATTGCTACTTACTATTTATTAAATTGTTACTTACTATTTATTAAATTGCTACCTACTATTTATTAAATTGTTACCTACTATTTATTAAATTGTTTCCAACTATTTATTAAATTGTTACCTACTATTTATTAAATTGTTACGTACTATTTATTAAATTGTTACCTACTGTTTATTAAATTGTTACCTAGTATTTATTAAATTGTTACCTACTATTTATTAAATTGTTACTTACTATTTATTAAATTGTTACTTACAATTTATTAAATTGTTACCCAATATTTATTAAATTGTTACCTACTATTTATTAAATTGTTACCTACTATTTATTAAATTGTTACATACTATTTATTAAATTGTTACCTACTATTCATTAAATTGTTACCTACTATTTATTAAATTGTTACATACAATTTATTAAATTGTTACTTACTATTTATTAAATTGTTACTTACTATTTATTAAATTGCTACTCACTATTTATTAAATTGCTACTTACTATTTATTAAATTGTTACTTACTATTTATTAAATTGTTACTTACTATTTATTAAATTGTTACTTACTATTCATTAAATTGTTACATACTATTTATTAAATTGCTACTTACTATTTATTAAATTGCTACTTACAATTTATTAAATTGCTACTTACTATTTATTAAATTGCTACTTACTATTTATTAAATTGCTACTTACTATTTATTAAATTGCTACTTACTATTTATTAAATTGCTTCTTACTATTTACTAAATTGCTACTTACTATTTATTAAATTGCTACTTACTATTTATTAAATTGTTACTTACTATTTATTAAATTGCCACCTACTATTTGTTAAATTGTTACCTACTATTTATTAAATTGTTTCCAACTATTTATTAAATTGTTACCTACTATTTATTAAATTGTTACGTACTATTTATTAAATTGTTACCTACTGTTTATTAAATTGTTACCTAGTATTTATTAAATTGTTACATACTATTTATTAAATTGTTACCTACTATTTATTAAATTGTTACCTACTATTTATTAAATTGTTACATACAATTTATTAAATTGTTACTTACTATTTATTAAATTGTTACTTACTATTTATTAAATTGTTACTTCATATTTATTAAATTGTTACTTACTATTTATTAAATTGTTTCTTACAATTTATTAAATTGTTAATTACTATTTATTAAATTGTTAATTACTATTTATTAAATTGTTACTTACAATTTATTAAATTGCTACTTACTATTTATTAAATTGCTACTCACTATTTATTAAATTGCTACTTACAATTTATTAAATTGTTACTTACTATTTATTAAATTGTTACTTACTATTTATTAAATTGTTACTTACTATTTAATATATTGCTACTTACTATTTATTAAATTGCTACTTACAATTTATTAAATTGCTACTTACTATTTATTAAATTGCTACTTACTATTTATTAAATTGCTACTTACTATTTATTAAATTGCTACTTACTATTTATTAAATTGCTACCTACTATTTATTAAATTGCTACCTACTATTTATTAAATTGTTACCTACTATTTATTAAATTGTTTCCAACTATTTATTAAATTGTTACATACTATTTATTAAATTGTTACCTACTATTTATTAAATTGTTACCTACTATTTATTAAATTGTTACCTACTATATATTAAATTGTTACCTTCTGTTTATTAAAATGTTACCTACTATTTATTAAATTGTTACCTACTATTTATTAAATTGTTACCTACTATTTATTAAATTGTTACCTACTATTTATTAAATTGCTACCTACTATTTATTAAATTGCTACCTACTATTTATTAAATGGCTACTTACTATTTATTAAATTGTTACTTACTATTTATTAAATTGTTACTTACTATTTATTAAATTGTTACTTACTATTTATTAAATTTTTACTTACTATTTATTAAATTGTTAATTACTATTCATTAAATTGTTACTTACTATTTACTAAATTGCTACTTACAATTTATTAAATTGCTACATACAATTTATTAAATAGCTACTTACTATTTATTAAATTGCTACTTACTATTTATTAAATTGCTACTTACTGTTTATTAAATTGCTACTTACTATTTATTAAATTGCTTCTTACTATTTATTAAATGGCTACTTATTATTTATTAAAATGTCACTTACTATTTATATAATTGTTACTTACTATTTATTAAATTGTTACCCACTATTTTTAAATTGTTACCTACTATTTATTAAATTGTTACATACTATTTATTAAATTGTTACCTACTATTTATTAAATTGTTACCTAATATTTATTAAATTGTTACCTACTATTTATTAAATTGTTACCTACTGTTTATTAAAATGTTACCTACTGTTTATTAAATTGTTACCTACTATTTATTAAATTGCTACCTACTATTTATTAAATTGCTACCTACTATTTATTAAATGGCTACTTACTATTTATTAAATTGTTACTTACTATTTATTAAATTGTTACTTACTATTTATTAAATTGCTACTTACAATTTATTAAATTGCTACTTACTATTTATTAAATTGCTACTTACTATTTATTAAATTGCTTCTTACTATTTACTAAATTGCTACTTACTATTTATTAAATTGCTACTTACTATTTATTAAATTGTTACTTACTATTTATTAAATTGCCACCTACTATTTGTTAAATTGTTACCTACTATTTATTAAATTGTTTCCAACTATTTATTAAATTGTTACCTACTATTTATTAAATTGTTACGTACTATTTATTAAATTGTTACCTACTGTTTATTAAATTGTTACCTAGTATTTATTAAATTGTTACATACTATTTATTAAATTGTTACCTACTATTCATTAAATTGTTACCTACTATTCATTAAATTGTTACATACAATTTATTAAATTGTTACTTACTATTTATTAAATTGTTACTTACTATTTATTAAATTGCTACTCACTATTTATTAAATTGCTACTTACTATTTATTAAATTGTTACTTACTATTTATTAAATTGTTACTTACTATTTATTAAATTGTTACTTACTATTCATTAAATTGTTACATACTATTTATTAAATTGCTACTTACTATTTATTAAATTGCTACTTACAATTTATTAAATTGCTACTTACTATTTATTAAATTGCTACTTACTATTTATTAAATTGCTACTTACTATTTATTAAATTGCTACTTACTATTTATTAAATTGCTTCTTACTATTTACTAAATTGCTACTTACTATTTATTAAATTGCTACTTACTATTTATTAAATTGTTACTTACTATTTATTAAATTGCCACCTACTATTTGTTAAATTGTTACCTACTATTTATTAAATTGTTTCCAACTATTTATTAAATTGTTACCTACTATTTATTAAATTGTTACGTACTATTTATTAAATTGTTACCTACTGTTTATTAAATTGTTACCTAGTATTTATTAAATTGTTACATACTATTTATTAAATTGTTACCTACTATTTATTAAATTGTTACCTACTATTTATTAAATTGTTACATACAATTTATTAAATTGTTACTTACTATTTATTAAATTGTTACTTACTATTTATTAAATTGTTACTTCATATTTATTAAATTGTTACTTACTATTTATTAAATTGTTTCTTACAATTTATTAAATTGTTAATTACTATTTATTAAATTGTTAATTACTATTTATTAAATTGTTACTTACAATTTATTAAATTGCTACTTACTATTTATTAAATTGCTACTCACTATTTATTAAATTGCTACTTACAATTTATTAAATAGTTACTTACTATTTATTAAATTGTTACTTACTATTTATTAAATTGTTACTTACTATTTAATATATTGCTACTTACTATTTATTAAATTGCTACTTACAATTTATTAAATTGCTACTTACTATTTATTAAATTGCTACTTACTATTTATTAAATTGCTACTTACTATTTATTAAATTGCTACTTACTATTTATTAAATTGCTACCTACTATTTATTAAATTGCTACCTACTATTTATTAAATTGTTACCTACTATTTATTAAATTGTTTCCAACTATTTATTAAATTGTTACATACTATTTATTAAATTGTTACCTACTATTTATTAAATTGTTACTTACAATTTATTAAATTGTTACCCAATATTTATTAAATTGTTACCTACTATTTATTAAATTGTTACATACTATTTATTAAATTGTTACCTACTATTCATTAAATTGTTACCTACTATTTATTAAATTGTTACATACAATTTATTAAATTGTTACTTACTATTTATTAAATTGTTACTTACTATTTATTAAATTGCTACTCACTATTTATTAAATTGCTACTTACTATTTATTAAATTGTTACTTACTATTTATTAAATTGTTACTTACTATTTATTAAATTGTTACTTACTATTTACTAAATGGCTACTTACTATTTATTAAATTGCTACTTACAATTTATTAAATAGCTACTTACTATTTATTAAATTGCTACTTACTATTTATTAAATTGCTACTTACTATTTATTAAATTGCTACTTACTATTTATTAAATTGCTTCTTACTATTTATTAAATGGCTACTTATTATTTATTAAATTGTTACTTACTATTTATTAAATTGTTACTTACTATTTATTAAATTGTTACCCACTATTTTTAAATTGCTACTTACTATTTATTAAATTGCTACTTACTATTTATTAAATTGCTACTTACTATTTATTAAATTGCTTCTTACTATTTATTAAATTGTTACTTACTATTTATTAAATTGTTACTTACTATTCATTTAATTGTTAATTACTATTTATTAAATTGCTACTTACTGTTTATTAAATTGCTACTCACTATTTATTAAATTGCTACTTACTATTTATTAAATTGTTACTTACTATTTATTAAATTGCTACCTACTATTTATTAAATTGTTACCTACTATTTATTAAATTGTTTCCAACTATTTATTAAATTGTTACCTACTATTTATTAAATTGTTACGTACTATTTATTAAATTGTTACCTACTGTTTATTAAATTGTTACCTACTATTTATTAAATTGTTACCTACTATTTATTAAATTGTTACCTAGTATTTATTAAATTGTTACCTACTATTTATTAAATTGTTACATACAATTTATTAAATTGTTACTTACTATTTATTAAATTGTTACTTACTATTTATTAAATTGTTACTTCATATTTATTAAATTGTTACTTACTATTTATTAAATTGTTTCTTAAAATTTATTAAATTGTTAATTACTATTTATTAAATTGTTAATTACTATTTATTAAATTGTTACTTACAATTTATTAAATTGCTACTTACTATTTATTAAATTGCTACTCACTATTTATTAAATTGCTACTTACAATTTATTAAATTGTTACTTACTATTTATTAAATTGTTACTTACTATTTATTAAATTGTTACTTACTATTTAATATATTGCTACTTACTATTTATTAAATTGCTACTTACAATTTATTAAATTGCTACTTACTATTTATTAAATTGATACTTACTATTTATTAAATTGCTACTTACTATTTATTAAATTGCTACTTACTATTTATTAAATTGCTACCTACTATTTATTAAATTGCTACCTACTATTTATTAAATTGTTACCTACTATTTATTAAATTGTTTCCAACTATTTATTAAATTGTTACCTTCTATTTATTAAATTGTTACGTACTATTTATTAAATTGTTACCTACTATTTATTAAATTGTTACCTAGTATTTATTAAATTGTTACCTACTATTTATTAAATTGTTACCTACTATTTATTAAATTGTTACCCACTATTTATTAAATTGTTACCTACTATTTATTAAATTGTTACCTACTATTTATTAAATTGTTACATACTATTTATTAAATTGTTACCTACTATTTATTAAATTGTTACCTACTATTTATTAAATTGTTACCTACTATATATTAAATTGTTACCTTCTGTTTATTAAAATGTTACCTACTATTTATTAAATTGTTACCTACTATTTATTAAATTGTTACCTACTATTTATTAAATTGTTACCTACTATTTATTAAATTGCTACCTACTATTTATTAAATTGCTACCTACTATTTATTAAATGGCTACTTACTATTTATTAAATTGTTACTTACTATTTATTAAATTGTTACTTACTATTTATTAAATTGTTACTTACTATTTATTAAATTTTTACTTACTATTTATTAAATTGTTAATTACTATTCATTAAATTGTTACTTACTATTTACTAAATTGCTACTTACTATTTATTAAATTGCTACTTACAATTTATTAAATAGCTACTTACTATTTATTAAATTGCTACTTACTATTTATTAAATTGCTACTTACTGTTTATTAAATTGCTACTTACTATTTATTAAATTGCTTCTTACTATTTATTAAATGGCTACTTATTATTTATTAAATTGTTACTTACTATTTATTAAATTGTTACTTTCTATTTATTAAATTGCTACTTACTATTTATTAAATTGCTACTTACTATTTATTAAATTGCTTCTTACTATTTATTAAATTGCTACTTACTATTTATTAAATTGCTACTTACTATTGATTAAATTGCTACTTACTATTTATTAAATGGCTACTTATTATTTATTAAATTGTTACTTACTATTTATTAAATTGTTACCCACTATTTATTAAATTGTTACCTACTATTTATTAAATTGTTACCTACTATTTATTAAATTGTTACATACTATTTATTAAATTGTTACCTACTATTTATTAAATTGCTACGTACTATTTATTAAATGGCTACTTACTATTTATTAAATTGTTACTTACTATTTATTAAATTGTTACTTACAATTTATTAAATTGTTACCCAATATTTATTAAATTGTTACCTACTATTTATTAAATTGTTACCTACTATTTATTAAATTGTTACATACTATTTATTAAATTGTTACCTACTATTCATTAAATTGTTACCTACTATTTATTAAATTGTTACATACAATTTATTAAATTGTTACTTACTATTTATTAAATTGTTACTTACTATTTATTAAATTGCTACTCACTATTTATTAAATTGCTACTTACTATTTATTAAATTGCTTCTTACTATTTATTAAATTGCTACTTACTATTTATTAAATTGCTACTTACTATTGATTAAATTGCTACTTACTATTTATTAAATGGCTACTTATTATTTATTAAATTGTTACTTACTATTTATTAAATTGTTACCCACTATTTATTAAATTGTTACCTACTATTTATTAAATTGTTACCTACTATTTATTAAATTGTTACATACTATTTATTAAATTGTTACCTACTATTTATTAAATTGCTACGTACTATTTATTAAATGGCTACTTACTATTTATTAAATTGTTACTTACTATTTATTAAATTGTTACTTACAATTTATTAAATTGTTACCCAATATTTATTAAATTGTTACCTACTATTTATTAAATTGTTACCTACTATTTATTAAATTGTTACATACTATTTATTAAATTGTTACCTACTATTCATTAAATTGTTACCTACTATTTATTAAATTGTTACATACAATTTATTAAATTGTTACTTACTATTTATTAAATTGTTACTTACTATTTATTAAATTGCTACTCACTATTTATTAAATTGCTACTTACTATTTATTAAATTGTTACTTACTATTTATTAAATTGTTACTTACAATTTATTAAATTGCTACTTACTATTTATTAAATTGCTACTCACTATTTATTAAATTGCTACTTACAATTTATTAAATTGTTACTTACTATTTATTAAATTGTTACTTACTATTTATTAAATTGTTACTTACTATTTAATATATTGCTACTTACTATTAATTAAATTGCTACTTACTATTTATTAAATTGCTACTTACTATTTATTAAATTGCTACTTACTATTTATTAAATGGCTACTTACTATTTATTAAATTGCTACTTACTATTTATTAAATTGCTACTTACTATTGATTAAATTGCTACTTACTATTTATTAAATGGCTACTTATTATTTATTAAATTGTTACTTACTATTTATTAAATTGTTACCCACTATTTATTAAATTGTTACCTACTATTTATTAAATTGTTACCTACTATTTATTAAATTGTTACATACTATTTATTAAATTGTTACCTACTATTTATTAAATTGTTACCTACTATTTATTAAATTGTTACCTACTATATATTAAATTGTTACCTTCTGTTTATTAAAATGTTACCTACTATTTATTAAATTGTTACCTACTATTTATTAAATTGTTACCTACTATTTATTAAATTGTTACCTACTATTTATTAAATTGCTACCTACTATTTATTAAATTGCTACCTACTATTTATTAAATGGCTACTTACTATTTATTAAATTGTTACTTACTATTTATTAAATTGTTACTTACTATTTATTAAATTGTTACTTACTATTCATTTAATTGTTAATTACTATTTATTAAATTGCTACTTACTATTTATTAAATTGCTACTCACTATTTATTAAATTGCTACTTACTATTTATTAAATTGTTACTTACTATTTATTAAATTGCTACCTACTATTTATTAAATTGTTACCTACTATTTATTAAATTGTTTCCAACTATTTATTAAATTGTTACCTACTATTTATTAAATTGTTACGTACTATTTATTAAATTGTTACCTACTGTTTATTAAATTGTTACCTAGTATTTATTAAATTGTTACCTACTATTTATTAAATTGTTACTTACTATTTATTAAATTGTTACTTACAATTTATTAAATTGTTACCCAATATTTATTAAATTGTTACCTACTATTTATTAAATTGTTACCTACTATTTATTAAATTGTTACATACTATTTATTAAATTGTTACCTACTATTCATTAAATTGTTACCTACTATTTATTAAATTGTTACATACAATTTATTAAATTGTTACTTACTATTTATTAAATTGTTACTTACTATTTATTAAATTGCTACTCACTATTTATTAAATTGCTACTTACTATTTATTAAATTGTTACTTACTATTTATTAAATTGTTACTTACTATTTATTAAATTGTTACTTACTATTCATTAAATTGTTACATACTATTTATTAAATTGCTACTTACTATTTATTAAATTGCTACTTACAATTTATTAAATTGCTACTTACTATTTATTAAATTGCTACTTACTATTTATTAAATTGCTACTTACTATTTATTAAATTGCTACTTACTATTTATTAAATTGCTTCTTACTATTTACTAAATTGCTACTTACTATTTATTAAATTGCTACTTACTATTTATTAAATTGTTACTTACTATTTATTAAATTGCCACCTACTATTTGTTAAATTGTTACCTACTATTTATTAAATTGTTTCCAACTATTTATTAAATTGTTACCTACTATTTATTAAATTGTTACGTACTATTTATTAAATTGTTACCTACTGTTTATTAAATTGTTACCTAGTATTTATTAAATTGTTACATACTATTTATTAAATTGTTACCTACTATTTATTAAATTGTTACCTACTATTTATTAAATTGTTACATACAATTTATTAAATTGTTACTTACTATTTATTAAATTGTTACTTACTATTTATTAAATTGTTACTTCATATTTATTAAATTGTTACTTACTATTTATTAAATTGTTTCTTACAATTTATTAAATTGTTAATTACTATTTATTAAATTGTTAATTACTATTTATTAAATTGTTACTTACAATTTATTAAATTGCTACTTACTATTTATTAAATTGCTACTCACTATTTATTAAATTGCTACTTACAATTTATTAAATTGTTACTTACTATTTATTAAATTGTTACTTACTATTTATTAAATTGTTACTTACTATTTAATATATTGCTACTTACTATTTATTAAATTGCTACTTACAATTTATTAAATTGCTACTTACTATTTATTAAATTGCTACTTACTATTTATTAAATTGCTACTTACTATTTATTAAATTGCTACTTACTATTTATTAAATTGCTACCTACTATTTATTAAATTGCTACCTACTATTTATTAAATTGTTACCTACTATTTATTAAATTGTTTCCAACTATTTATTAAATTGTTACATACTATTTATTAAATTGTTACCTACTATTTATTAAATTGTTACCTACTATTTATTAAATTGTTACCTACTATATATTAAATTGTTACCTTCTGTTTATTAAAATGTTACCTACTATTTATTAAATTGTTACCTACTATTTATTAAATTGTTACCTACTATTTATTAAATTGTTACCTACTATTTATTAAATTGCTACCTACTATTTATTAAATTGCTACCTACTATTTATTAAATGGCTACTTACTATTTATTAAATTGTTACTTACTATTTATTAAATTGTTACTTACTATTTATTAAATTGTTACTTACTATTTATTAAATTTTTACTTACTATTTATTAAATTGTTAATTACTATTCATTAAATTGTTACTTACTATTTACTAAATTGCTACTTACAATTTATTAAATTGCTACATACAATTTATTAAATAGCTACTTACTATTTATTAAATTGCTACTTACTATTTATTAAATTGCTACTTACTGTTTATTAAATTGCTACTTACTATTTATTAAATTGCTTCTTACTATTTATTAAATGGCTACTTATTATTTATTAAAATGTCACTTACTATTTATATAATTGTTACTTACTATTTATTAAATTGTTACCCACTATTTTTAAATTGTTACCTACTATTTATTAAATTGTTACATACTATTTATTAAATTGTTACCTACTATTTATTAAATTGTTACCTAATATTTATTAAATTGTTACCTACTATTTATTAAATTGTTACCTACTGTTTATTAAAATGTTACCTACTGTTTATTAAATTGTTACCTACTATTTATTAAATTGCTACCTACTATTTATTAAATTGCTACCTACTATTTATTAAATGGCTACTTACTATTTATTAAATTGTTACTTACTATTTATTAAATTGTTACTTACTATTTATTAAATTGTTACTTACTATTTATTAAATTGTTACTTACTATTTATTAAATTTTTACTTACTATTTATTAAATGGTTAATTACTATTCATTAAATTGTTACTTACTATTTACTAAATTGCTACTTACTATTTATTAAATTGCTACTTACAATTTATTAAATAGCTACTTACTATTTATTAAATTGCTACTTACTATTTATTAAATTGCTACTTACTGTTTATTAAATTGCTACTTACTATTTATTAAATTGCTTCTTACTATTTATTAAATGGCTACTTATTATTTATTAAATTGTTACTTACTATTTATTAAATTGTTACTTTCTATTTGTTAAATTGCTACTTACTATTTATTAAATTGCTACTTACTATTTATTAAACTGCTTCTTACTATTTATTAAATTGCTACTTACTATTTATTAAATTGCTACTTACTATTGATTAAATTGCTACTTACTATTTATTAAATGGCTACTTATTATTTATTAAATTGTTACTTACTATTTATTAAATTGTTACCCACTATTTATTAAATTGTTACCTACTATTTATTAAATTGTTACCTACTATTTATTAAATTGTTACCTACTATTTATTAAATTGTTACCTACTATTTATTAAATTGTTACCTACTATTTATTAAATTGCTACATACTATTTATTAAATTGCTACCTACTATTTATTAAATGGCTACTTACTATTTATTAAATTGTTACTTACTATTTATTAAATTGTTACTTACTATTTATTAAATTGTTACTTACTATTTATTAAATTTTTACTTAATATTTCTTAAATTGTTAATTACTATTCATTAAATTGTTACTTACTATTTACTAAATTGCTACTTACAATTTATTAAATTGCTACTTACAATTTATTAAATAGCTACTTACTATTTATTAAATTGCTACTTACTATTTATTAAATTGCTACTTACTGTTTATTAAATTGCTACTTACTATTTATTAAATTGCTTCTTACTATTTATTAAATGGCTACTTATTATTTATTAAATTGTTACTTACTATTTATTAAATTGTTACTTACTATTTAGTAAATTGTTACCCACTATTGTTAAATTGTTACCTACTATTTATTAAATTGTTACATATTATTTATTAAATTGTTACCTACTATTTATTAAATTGTTACCTAATATTTATTAAATTGTTACCTACTATTTATTAAATTGTTACCTACTGTTTATTAAAATGTTACCTACTGTTTATTAAATTGTTACCTACTATTTATTAAATTGCTACCTACTATTTATTAAATTGCTACGTACTATTTATTAAATGGCTACTTACTATTTATTAAATTGTTACTTACTATTTATTAAATTGTTACTTACAATTTATTAAATTGTTACCCAATATTTATTAAATTGTTACCTACTATTTATTAAATTGTTACCTACTATTTATTAAATTGTTACATACTATTTATTAAATTGTTACCTACTATTCATTAAATTGTTACCTACTATTTATTAAATTGTTACATACAATTTATTAAATTGTTACTTACTATTTATTAAATTGTTACTTACTATTTATTAAATTGCTACTCACTATTTATTAAATTGCTACTTACTATTTATTAAATTGTTACTTACTATTTATTAAATTGTTACTTACTATTTATTAAATTGTTACTTACTATTCATTAAATTGTTACATACTATTTATTAAATTGCTACTTACTATTTATTAAATTGCTACTTACAATTTATTAAATTGCTACTTACTATTTATTAAATTGTTACTTACTATTTATTAAATTTTTACTTACTATTTATTAAATTGTTAATTACTATTCATTAAATTGTTACTTACTATTTACTAAATTGCTACTTACTATTTATTAAATTGCTACTTACAATTTATTAAATAGCTACTTACTATTTATTAAATTGCTACTTACTATTTATTAAATTGCTACTTACTATTTATTAAATTGCTACTTACTATTTATTAAATTGCTTCTTACTATTTATTAAATTGTTACTTACTATTTATTAAATTGTTACTTACTATTCATTTAATTGTTAATTACTATTTATTAAATTGCTACTTACTGTTTATTAAATTGCTACTCACTATTTATTAAATTGCTACTTACTATTTATTAAATTGTTACTTACTATTTATTAAATTGCTACCTACTATTTATTAAATTGTTTCCAACTATTTATTAAATTGTTACCTACTATTTATTAAATTGTTACGTACTATTTATTAAATTGTTACCTACTGTTTATTAAATTGTTACCTACTATTTATTAAATTGTTACCTACTATTTATTAAATTGTTACCTAGTATTTATTAAATTGTTACCTACTATTTATTAAATTGTTACATACAATTTATTAAATTGTTACTTACTATTTATTAAATTGTTACTTACTATTTATTAAATTGTTACTTCATATTTATTAAATTGTTACTTACTATTTATTAAATTGTTTCTTAAAATTTATTAAATTGTTAATTACTATTTATTAAATTGTTAATTACTATTTATTAAATTGTTACTTACAATTTATTAAATTGCTACTTACAATTTATTAAATTGCTACTTACTATTTATTAAATTGCTACTTACAATTTATTAAATTGTTACTTACTATTTATTAAATTGTTACTTACTATTTATTAAATTGTTACTTACTATTTAATATATTGCTACTTACTATTTATTAAATTGCTACTTACAATTTATTAAATTGCTACTTACTATTTATTAAATTGATACTTACTATTTATTAAATTGCTACTTACTATTTATTAAATTGCTACTTACTATTTATTAAATTGCTACCTACTATTTATTAAATTGCTACCTACTATTTATTAAATTGTTACCTACTATTTATTAAATTGTTTCCAACTATTTATTAAATTGTTACCTTCTATTTATTAAATTGTTACGTACTATTTATTAAATTGTTACCTGCTATTTATTAAATTGTTACCTAGTATTTATTAAATTGTTACCTACTATTTATTAAATTGTTACCTACTATTTATTAAATTGTTACCCACTATTTATTAAATTGTTACCTACTATTTATTAAATTGTTACCTACTATTTATTAAATTGTTACATACTATTTATTAAATTGTTACCTACTATTTATTAAATTGTTACCTACTATTTATTAAATTGTTACCTACTATATATTAAATTGTTACCTTCTGTTTATTAAAATGTTACCTACTATTTATTAAATTGTTACCTACTATTTATTAAATTGTTACCTACTATTTATTAAATTGTTACCTACTATTTATTAAATTGCTACCTACTATTTATTAAATTGCTACCTACTATTTATTAAATGGCTACTTACTATTTATTAAATTGTTACTTACTATTTATTAAATTGTTACTTACTATTTATTAAATTGTTACTTACTATTTATTAAATTTTTACTTACTATTTATTAAATTGTTAATTACTATTCATTAAATTGTTACTTACTATTTACTAAATTGCTACTTACTATTTATTAAATTGCTACTTACAATTTATTAAATAGCTACTTACTATTTATTAAATTGCTACTTACTATTTATTAAATTGCTACTTACTGTTTATTAAATTGCTACTTACTATTTATTAAATTGCTTCTTACTATTTATTAAATGGCTACTTATTATTTATTAAATTGTTACTTACTATTTATTAAATTGTTACTTTCTATTTATTAAATTGCTACTTACTATTTATTAAATTGCTACTTACTATTTATTAAATTGCTTCTTACTATTTATTAAATTGCTACTTACTATTTATTAAATTGCTACTTACTATTGATTAAATTGCTACTTACTATTTATTAAATGGCTACTTATTATTTATTAAATTGTTACTTACTATTTATTAAATTGTTACCCACTATTTATTAAATTGTTACCTACTATTTATTAAATTGTTACCTACTATTTATTAAATTGTTACATACTATTTATTAAATTGTTACCTACTATTTATTAAATTGCTACGTACTATTTATTAAATGGCTACTTACTATTTATTAAATTGTTACTTACTATTTATTAAATTGTTACTTACAATTTATTAAATTGTTACCCAATATTTATTAAATTGTTACCTACTATTTATTAAATTGTTACCTACTATTTATTAAATTGTTACATACTATTTATTAAATTGTTACCTACTATTCATTAAATTGTTACCTACTATTTATTAAATTGTTACATACAATTTATTAAATTGTTACTTACTATTTATTAAATTGTTACTTACTATTTATTAAATTGCTACTCACTATTTATTAAATTGCTACTTACTATTTATTAAATTGCTTCTTACTATTTATTAAATTGCTACTTACTATTTATTAAATTGCTACTTACTATTGATTAAATTGCTACTTACTATTTATTAAATGGCTACTTATTATTTATTAAATTGTTACTTACTATTTATTAAATTGTTACCCACTATTTATTAAATTGTTACCTACTATTTATTAAATTGTTACCTACTATTTATTAAATTGTTACATACTATTTATTAAATTGTTACCTACTATTTATTAAATTGCTACGTACTATTTATTAAATGGCTACTTACTATTTATTAAATTGTTACTTACTATTTATTAAATTGTTACTTACAATTTATTAAATTGTTACCCAATATTTATTAAATTGTTACCTACTATTTATTAAATTGTTACCTACTATTTATTAAATTGTTACATACTATTTATTAAATTGTTACCTACTATTCATTAAATTGTTACCTACTATTTATTAAATTGTTACATACAATTTATTAAATTGTTACTTACTATTTATTAAATTGTTACTTACTATTTATTAAATTGCTACTCACTATTTATTAAATTGCTACTTACTATTTATTAAATTGTTACTTACTATTTATTAAATTGTTACTTACAATTTATTAAATTGCTACTTACTATTTATTAAAATGCTACTCACTATTTATTAAATTGCTACTTACAATTTATTAAATTGTTACTTACTATTTATTAAATTGTTACTTACTATTTATTAAATTGTTACTTACTATTTAATATATTGCTACTTACTATTAATTAAATTGCTACTTACTATTTATTAAATTGCTACTTACTATTTATTAAATTGCTACTTACTATTTATTAAATGGCTACTTACTATTTATTAAATTGCTACTTACTATTTATTAAATTGCTACTTACTATTGATTAAATTGCTACTTACTATTTATTAAATGGCTACTTATTATTTATTAAATTGTTACTTACTATTTATTAAATTGTTACCCACTATTTATTAAATTGTTACCTACTATTTATTAAATTGTTACCTACTATTTATTAAATTGTTACATACTATTTATTAAATTGTTACCTACTATTTATTAAATTGTTACCTACTATTTATTAAATTGTTACCTACTATATATTAAATTGTTACCTTCTGTTTATTAAAATGTTACCTACTATTTATTAAATTGTTACCTACTATTTATTAAATTGTTACCTACTATTTATTAAATTGTTACCTACTATTTATTAAATTGCTACCTACTATTTATTAAATTGCTACCTACTATTTATTAAATGGCTACTTACTATTTATTAAATTGTTACTTACTATTTATTAAATTGTTACTTACTATTTATTAAATTGTTACTTACTATTCATTTAATTGTTAATTACTATTTATTAAATTGCTACTTACTATTTATTAAATTGCTACTCACTATTTATTAAATTGCTACTTACTATTTATTAAATTGTTACTTACTATTTATTAAATTGCTACCTACTATTTATTAAATTGTTACCTACTATTTATTAAATTGTTTCCAACTATTTATTAAATTGTTACCTACTATTTATTAAATTGTTACGTACTATTTATTAAATTGTTACCTACTGTTTATTAAATTGTTACCTAGTATTTATTAAATTGTTACCTACTATTTATTAAATTGTTACTTACTATTTATTAAATTGTTACTTACAATTTATTAAATTGTTACCCAATATTTATTAAATTGTTACCTACTATTTATTAAATTGTTACCTACTATTTATTAAATTGTTACATACTATTTATTAAATTGTTACCTACTATTCATTAAATTGTTACCTACTATTTATTAAATTGTTACATACAATTTATTAAATTGTTACTTACTATTTATTAAATTGTTACTTACTATTTATTAAATTGCTACTCACTATTTATTAAATTGCTACTTACTATTTATTAAATTGTTACTTACTATTTATTAAATTGTTACTTACTATTTATTAAATTGTTACTTACTATTCATTAAATTGTTACATACTATTTATTAAATTGCTACTTACTATTTATTAAATTGCTACTTACAATTTATTAAATTGCTACTTACTATTTATTAAATTGCTACTTACTATTTATTAAATTGCTACTTACTATTTATTAAATTGCTACTTACTATTTATTAAATTGTTACCTACTATTCATTAAATTGTTACCTACTATTTATTAAATTGTTACATACAATTTATTAAATTGTTACTTACTATTTATTAAATTGTTACTTACTATTTATTAAATTGCTACTCACTATTTATTAAATTGCTACTTACTATTTATTAAATTGCTACCTACTATTTGTTAAATTTGTACCTACTATTTATTAAATTGTTTCCAACTATTTATTAAATTGTTACCTACTATTTATTAAATTGTTACGTACTATTTATTAAATTGTTACCTACTGTTTATTAAATTGTTACCTAGTATTTATTAAATTGTTACCTACTATTTATTAAATTGTTACCTACTATTTATTAAATTGTTACCTACTATTTATTAAATTGTTACATACAATTTATTAAATTGTTACTTACTATTTATTAAATTGTTACTTACTATTTATTAAATTGTTACTTCATATTTATTAAATTGTTACTTACTATTTATTAAATTGTTTCTTACAATTTATTAAATTGTTGATTACTATTTATTAAATTGTTAATTACTATTTATTAAATTGTTACTTACAATTTATTAAATTGCTACTTACTATTTATTAAATTGCTACTCACTATTTATTAAATTGCTACTTACAATTTATTAAATTGTTACTTACTATTTATTAAATTGTTACTTACTATTTATTAAATTGTTACTTACTATTTAATATATTACTACTTACTATTAATTAAATTGCTACTTACAATTTATTAAATTGCTACTTACTATTTATTAAATTGCTACTTACTATTTATTAAATGGCTACTTACTATTTATTAAATTGCTACTTACTATTTATTAAATTGCTACTTACTATTGATTAAATTGCTACTTACTATTTATTAAATGGCTACTTATTATTTATTAAATTGTTACTTACTATTTATTAAATTGTTACCCACTATTTATTAAATTGTTACCTACTATTTATTAAATTGTTAACTACTATTTATTAAATTGTTACATACCATTTATTAAATTGTTACCTACTATTTATTAAATTGTTACCTACTATTTATTAAATTGTTACCTACTATATATTAAATTGTTACCTTCTGTTTATTAAAATGTTACCTACTATTTATTAAATTGTTACCTACTATTTATTAAATTGTTACCTACTATTTATTAAATTGTTACCTACTATTTATTAAATTGCTACCTACTATTTATTAAATTGCTACCTACTATTTATTAAATGGCTACTTACTATTTATTAAATTGTTACTTACTATTTATTAAATTGTTACTTACTATTTATTAAATTGTTACATACTATTTATTAAATTTTTACTTACTATTTATTAAATTGTTAATTACTATTCATTAAATTGTTACTTACTATTTACTAAATTGCTACTTACTATTTATTAAATTGCTACTTACAATTTATTAAATAGCTACTTACTATTTATTAAATTGCTACTTACTATTTATTAAATTGCTACTTACTGTTTATTAAATTGCTACTTACTATTTATTAAATTGCTTCTTACTATTTATTAAATGGCTACTTATTATTTATTAAATTGTTACTTACTATTTATTAAATTGTTACTTACTATTTATTAAATTGTTACCCACTATTTTTAAATTGTTACCTACTATTTATTAGATTGTTACATACTATTTATTAAATTGTTACCTACTATTTATTAAATTGTTACCTACTATTTATTAAATTGTTACCTACTATTTATTAAATTGTTACCTACTGTTATTAAAATGTTGCCTACTATTTATTAAATTGTTACCTACTATTTATTAAATTGCTACCTACTATTTATTAAATTGCTACGTACTATTTATTAAATGGCTACTTACTATTTATTAAATTGTTACTTACTATTTATTAAATTGTTACTTACAATTTATTAAATTGTTACCCACTATTTATTAAATTGTTACCTACTATTTATTAAATTGTTACATACTATTTATTAAATTGTTATCTACTATTTATTAAATTGTTAACTACTATTTATTAAATTGTTACCTACTATTTATTAAATTGTTACATACTATTTATTAAATTGTTACCTACTATTCATTAAATTGTTACCTACTATTTATTAAATTGTTACATACAATTTATTAAATTGTTACTTACTATTTATTAAATTGTTACTTACTATTTATTAAATTGTTACTTACTATTTATTAAATTGTTACTTACTATTTAATAAATTGCTACTTACTATTTATTAAATTGCTACTTACAATTTATTAAATTGCTACTTACTATTTATTAAATTGCTGCTTACTATTTATTAAATTGCTACTTACTATTTATTAAATTGCTACTTACTATTTATTAAATTGCTACCTACTATTTATTAAATTGCTACCTACTATTTATTAAATTGTTACCTACTATTTATTAAATTGTTTCCAACTATTTATTAAATTGTTACCTTCTATTTATTAAATTGTTACGTACTAATTATTAAATTGTTACCTACTATTTATTAAATTGTTACCTAGTATTTATTAAATTGTTACCTACTATTTATTAAATTGTTACCTACTATTTATTCAATTGCTACCTACTATTTAATAAATTGCAACCTACTATTTATTAAATGGCTACTTACTATTTATTAAATTGTTAGTTACTATTTATTAAATTGTTACTTACTATTTATTAAATTGTTACTTACTATTTATTAAATTTTTACTTACTATTTATTAAATTGTTAATTACTATTTATTAAATTGCTACTTACAATTTATTAAATTGCTACTTACTATTTATTAAATTGTTACCTACTATTTATTAAATTGTTACCTACTATTTATTAAATTGTTACCTACTATTTATTAAATTGTTACATACCATTTATTAAATTGTTACCTACTATTTATTAAATTGTTACCTACTATTTATTAAATTGTTACCTACTATATATTAAATTGTTACTTACTATTTATTAAATTGTTACCCACTATTTATTAAATTGTTACCTACTATTTATTAAATTGTTACCTACTATTTATTAAATTGTTACATACCATTTATTAAATTGTTACCTACTATTTATTAATTTGTTACCTACTATTTATTAAATTGTTACCTACTATATATTAAATTGTTACCTTCTGTTTATTAAAATGTTACCTACTATTTATTAAATTGTTACCTACTATTTATTAAATTGTTACCTACTATTTATTAAATTGTTACCTACTATTTATTAAATTGCTACCTACTATTTATTAAATTGCTACCTACTATTTATTAAATGGCTACTTACTATTTATTAAATTGTTACATACTATTTATTAAATTGTTACTTACTATTTATTAAATTGTTACAAACTATTTATTAAATTTTTACTTACTATTTATTAAATTGTTAATTACTATTCATTAAATTGTTACTTACTATTTACTAAATTGCTACTTAATATTTATTAAATTGCTACTTACAATTTATTAAATAGCTACTTACTATTTATTAAATTGCTACTTACTATTTATTAAATTGCTACTTACTGTTTATTAAATTGCTACTTACTATTTATTAAATTGCTTCTTACTATTTATTAAATGGCTACTTATTATTTATTAAATTGTTACTTACTATTTATTAAATTGTTACTTACTATTTATTAAATTGTTACCCACTATTTTTAAATTGTTACCTACTATTTATTAGATTGTTACATACTATTTATTAAATTGTTACCTACTATTTATTAAATTGTTACCTACTATTTATTAAATTGTTACCTACTATTTATTAAATTGTTACCTACTGTTATTAAAATGTTGCCTACTATTTATTAAATTGTTACCTACTATTTATTAAATTGCTACCTACTATTTATTAAATTGCTACGTACTATTTATTAAATGGCTACTTACTATTTATCAAATTGTTACTTACTATTTATTAAATTGTTACTTACAATTTATTAAATTGCTACTTACTATTTATTAAATTGCTACTCACTATTTATTAAATTGCTACTTACAATTTATTAAATTGTTACTTACTATTTATTAAATTGTTACTTACTATTTATTAAATTGTTACTTACTATTTAATATATTACTACTTACTATTAATTAAATTGCTACTTACAATTTATTAAATTGCTACTTACTATTTATTAAATTGCTACTTACTATTTATTAAATGGCTACTTACTATTTATTAAATTGCTACTTACTATTTATTAAATTGCTACTTACTATTGATTAAATTGCTACTTACTATTTATTAAATGGCTACTTATTATTTATTAAATTGTTACTTACTATTTATTAAATTGTTACCCACTATTTATTAAATTGTTACCTACTATTTATTAAATTGTTACCTACTATTTATTAAATTGTTACATACCATTTATTAAATTGTTACCTACTATTTATTAAATTGTTACCTACTATTTATTAAATTGTTACCTACTATATATTAAATTGTTACCTTCTGTTTATTAAAATGTTACCTACTATTTATTAAATTGTTACCTACTATTTATTAAATTGTTACCTACTATTTATTAAATTGTTACCTACTATTTATTAAATGGCTACCTACTATTTATTAAATTGCTACCTACTATTTATTAAATGGCTACTTACTATTTATTAAATTGTTACTTACTATTTATTAAATTGTTACTTACTATTTATTAAATTGTTACATACTATTTATTAAATTTTTACTTACTATTTATTAAATTGTTAATTACTATTCATTAAATTGTTACTTACTATTTACTAAATTGCTACTTACTATTTATTAAATTGCTACTTACAATTTATTAAATAGCTACTTACTATTTATTAAATTGCTACTTACTATTTATTAAATTGCTACTTACTGTTTATTAAATTGCTACTTACTATTTATTAAATTGCTTCTTACTATTTATTAAATGGCTACTTATTATTTATTAAATTGTTACTTACTATTTATTAAATTGTTACTTACTATTTATTAAATTGTTACCCACTATTTTTAAATTGTTACCTACTATTTATTAGATTGTTACATACTATTTATTAAATTGTTACCTACTATTTATTAAATTGTTACCTACTATTTATTAAATTGTTACCTACTATTTATTAAATTGTTACCTACTGTTATTAAAATGTTGCCTACTATTTATTAAATAGTTACCTACTATTTATTAAATTGCTACCTACTATTTATTAAATTGCTACGTACTATTTATTAAATGGCTACTTACTATTTATTAAATTGTTACTTACTATTTATTAAATTGTTACTTACAATTTATTAAATTGTTACCCACTATTTATTAAATTGTTACCTACTATTTATTAAATTGTTACATACTATTTATTAAATTGTTATCTACTATTTATTAAATTGTTAACTACTATTTATTAAATTGTTACCTACTATTTATTAAATTGTTACATACTATTTATTAAATTGTTACCTACTATTCATTAAATTGTTACCTACTATTTATTAAATTGTTACATACAATTTATTAAATTGTTACTTACTATTTATTAAATTGTTACTTACTATTTATTAAATTGTTACTTACTATTTATTAAATTGTTACTTACTATTTAATAAATTGCTACTTACTATTTATTAAATTGCTACTTACAATTTATTAAATTGCTACTTACTATTTATTAAATTGCTGCTTACTATTTATTAAATTGCTACTTACTATTTATTAAATTGCTACTTACTATTTATTAAATTGCTACCTACTATTTATTAAATTGCTACCTACTATTTATTAAATTGCTACCTACTATTTATTAAATTGTTACCTACTATTTATTAAATTGTTTCCAACTATTTATTAAATTGTTACCTTCTATTTATTAAATTGTTACGTACTAATTATTAAATTGTTACCTACTATTTATTAAATTGTTACCTAGTATTTATTAAATTGTTACCTACTATTTATTAAATTGTTACCTACTATTTATTCAATTGCTACCTACTATTTAATAAATTGCAACCTACTATTTATTAAATGGCTACTTACTATTTATTAAATTGTTAGTTACTATTTATTAAATTGTTACTTACTATTTATTAAATTGTTACTTACTATTTATTAAATTTTTACTTACTATTTATTAAATTGTTAATTACTATTTATTAAATTGCTACTTACAATTTATTAAATTGCTACTTACTATTTATTAAATTGTTACCTACTATTTATTAAATTGTTACCTACTATTTATTAAATTGTTACCTACTATTTATTAAATTGTTACATACCATTTATTAAATTGTTACCTACTATTTATTAAATTGTTACCTACTATTTATTAAATTGTTACCTACTATATATTAAATTGTTACTTACTATTTATTAAATTGTTACCCACTATTTATTAAATTGTTACCTACTATTTATTAAATTGTTACCTACTATTTATTAAATTGTTACATACCATTTATTAAATTGTTACCTACTATTTATTAAATTGTTACCTACTATTTATTAAATTGTTACCTACTATATATTAAATTGTTACCTTCTGTTTATTAAAATGTTACCTACTATTTATTAAATTGTTACCTACTATTTATTAAATTGTTACCTACTATTTATTAAATTGTTACCTACTATTTATTAAATTGCTACCTACTATTTATTAAATTGCTACCTACTATTTATTAAATGGCTACTTACTATTTATTAAATTGTTACATACTATTTATTAAATTGTTACTTACTATTTATTAAATTGTTACAAACTATTTATTAAATTTTTACTTACTATTTATTAAATTGTTAATTACTATTCATTAAATTGTTACTTACTATTTACTAAATTGCTACTTACTATTTATTAAATTGCTACTTACAATTTATTAAATAGCTACTTACTATTTATTAAATTGCTACTTACTATTTATTAAATTGCTACTTACTGTTTATTAAATTGCTACTTACTATTTATTAAATTGCTTCTTACTATTTATTAAATGGCTACTTATTATTTATTAAATTGTTACTTACTATTTATTAAATTGTTACTTACTATTTATTAAATTGTTACCCACTATTTTTAAATTGTTACCTACTATTTATTAGATTGTTACATACTATTTATTAAATTGTTACCTACTATTTATTAAATTGTTACCTACTATTTATTAAATTGTTACCTACTATTTATTAAATTGTTACCTACTGTTATTAAAATGTTGCCTACTATTTATTAAATTGTTACCTACTATTTATTAAATTGCTACCTACTATTTATTAAATTGCTACGTACTATTTATTAAATGGCTACTTACTATTTATTAAATTGTTACTTACTATTTATTAAATTGTTACTTACAATTTATTAAATTGTTACCCACTATTTATTAAATTGTTACCTACTATTTATTAAATTGTTACATACTATTTATTAAATTGTTATCTACTATTTATTAAATTGTTAACTACTATTTATTAAATTGTTACCTACTATTTATTAAATTGTTACATACTATTTATTAAATTGTTACCTACTATTCATTAAATTGTTACCTACTATTTATTAAATTGTTACATACAATTTATTAAATTGTTACTTACTATTTATTAAATTGTTACTTACTATTTATTAAATTGTTACTTACTATTTATTAAATTGTTACTTACTATTTATTAAATTGTTACTTACTATTTAATAAATTGCTACTTACTATTTATTAAATTGCTACTTACAATTTATTAAATTGCTACTTACTATTTATTAAATTGCTGCTTACTATTTATTAAATTGCTACTTACTATTTATTAAATTGCTACTTACTATTTATTAAATTGCTACCTACTATTTATTAAATTGCTACCTACTATTTATTAAATTGTTACCTACTATTTATTAAATTGTTTCCAACTATTTATTAAATTGTTACCTTCTATTTATTAAATTGTTACGTACTAATTATTAAATTGTTACCTACTATTTATTAAATTGTTACCTAGTATTTATTAAATTGTTACCTACTATTTATTAAATTGTTACCTACTATTTATTCAATTGTTACCTACTATTTATTAAATTGCAACCTACTATTTATTAAATGGCTACTTACTATTTATTAAATTGTTAGTTACTATTTATTAAATTGTTACTTACTATTTATTAAATTGTTACTTACTATTTATTAAATTTTTACTTACTATTTATTAAATTGTTAATTACTATTTATTAAATTGCTACTTACAATTTATTAAATTGCTACTTACTATTTATTAAATTGTTACCTACTATTTATTAAATTGTTACCTACTATATATTAAATTGTTACCTTCTGTTTATTAAAATGTTACCTACTATTTATTAAATTGTTACCTACTCTTTATTAAATTGTTACCTACTATTTATTAAATTGTTACCTACTATTTATTAAATTGCTACCTACTATTTATTAAATTGCTACCTACTATTTATTAAATGGCTACTTACTATTTATTAAATTGTTACTTACTATTTATTAAATTGTTACTTACTATTTATTAAATTGTTACTTACTATTTATTAAATTTTTACTTACTATTTATTAAATTGTTAATTACTATTCATTAAATTGTTACTTACTATTTACTAAATTGCTACTTACTATTTATTAAATTGCTACTTACAATTTTTTAAATAGCTACTTACTATTTATTAAATTGCTACTTACTATTTATTAAATTGCTACTTACTATTTATTAAATTGCTACTTACTATTTATTAAATTGCTTCTTACTATTTATTAAATTGTTACTTACTATTTATTAAATTGTTACTTACTATTCATTTAATTGTTAATTACTATTTATTAAATTGCTACTTACTATTTATTAAATTGCTACTCACTATTTATTAAATTGCTACTTACTATTTATTAAATTGTTACTTACTATTTATTAAATTGCTACCTACTATTTATTAAATTGTTACCTACTATTTATTAAATTGCTACCTACTATTTATTAAATTGCTACCTACTATTTATTAAATGGCTACTTACTATTTATTAAATTGTTACTTACTATTTATTAAATTGTTACTTACTATTTATTAAATTGTTACATACTATTTATTAAATTTTTACTTACTATTTATTAAATTGTTACCTACTATTTATTAAATTGTTACCTACTATTTATTAAATTGTTACATACCATTTATTAAATTGTTACCTACTATTTATTAAATTGTTACCTACTATTTATTAAATTGTTACCTACTATATATTAAATTGTTACCTTCTGTTAATTAAAATGTTACCTACTATTTATTAAATTGTTACCTACTATTTATTAAATTGTTACCTACTATTTATTAAATTGTTACCTACTATTTATTAAATTGCTACCTACTATTTATTAAATTGCTACCTACTATTTATTAAATGGCTACTTACTATTTATTAAATTGTTACTTACTATTTATTAAATTGTTACTTACTATTTATTAAATTGCTACATACTATTTATTAAATTTTTACTTACTATTTATTAAATTGTTAATTACTATTCATTAAATTGTTACTTACTATTTACTAAATTGCTACTTACTATTTATTAAATTGCTACTTACAATTTATTAAATAGCTACTTACTATTTATTAAATTGCTACTTACTATTTATTAAATTGCTACTTACTGTTTATTAAATTGCTACTTACTATTTATTAAATTGCTTCTTACTATTTATTAAATGGCTACTTATTATTTATTAAATTGTTACTTACTATTTATTAAATTGTTACTTACTATTTATTAAATTGTTACCCACTATTTTTAAATTGTTACCTACTATTTATTAGATTGTTACATACTATTTATTAAATTGTTACCTACTATTTATTAAATTGTTACCTACTATTTATTAAATTGTTACCTACTATTTATTAAATTGTTACCTACTGTTATTAAAATGTTGCCTACTATTTATTAAATTGTTACCTACTATTTATTAAATTGCTACCTACTATTTATTAAATTGCTACGTACTATTTATTAAATGGCTACTTACTATTTATTAAATTGTTACTTACTATTTATTAAATTGTTACTTACAATTTATTAAATTGTTACCCACTATTTATTAAATTGTTACCTACTATTTATTAAATTGTTACATACTATTTATTAAATTGTTATCTACTATTTATTAAATTGTTAACTACTATTTATTAAATTGTTACCTACTATTTATTAAATTGTTACATACTATTTATTAAATTGTTACCTACTATTCATTAAATTGTTACCTACTATTTATTAAATTGTTACATACAATTTATTAAATTGTTACTTACTATTTATTAAATTGTTACTTACTATTTATTAAATTGTTACTTACTATTTATTAAATTGTTACTTACTATTTAATAAATTGCTACTTACTATTTATTAAATTGCTACTTACAATTTATTAAATTGCTACTTACTATTTATTAAATTGCTGCTTACTATTTATTAAATTGCTACTTACTATTTATTAAATTGCTACTTACTATTTATTAAATTGCTACCTACTATTTATTAAATTGCTACCTACTATTTATTAAATTGTTACCTACTATTTATTAAATTGTTTCCAACTATTTATTAAATTGTTACCTTCTATTTATTAAATTGTTACGTACTAATTATTAAATTGTTACCTACTATTTATTAAATTGTTACCTAGTATTTATTAAATTGTTACCTACTATTTATTAAATTGTTACCTACTATTTATTCAATTGCTACCTACTATTTATTAAATTGCAACCTACTATTTATTAAATGGCTACTTACTATTTATTAAATTGTTAGTTACTATTTATTAAATTGTTACTTACTATTTATTAAATTGTTACTTACTATTTATTAAATTTTTACTTACTATTTATTAAATTGTTAATTACTATTTATTAAATTGCTACTTACAATTTATTAAATTGCTACTTACTATTTATTAAATTGTTACCTACTATTTATTAAATTGTTACCTACTATATATTAAATTGTTACCTTCTGTTTATTAAAATGTTACCTACTATTTATTAAATTGTTACCTACTCTTTATTAAATTGTTACCTACTATTTATTAAATTGTTACCTACTATTTATTAAATTGCTACCTACTATTTATTAAATTGCTACCTACTATTTATTAAATGGCTACTTACTATTTATTAAATTGTTACTTACTATTTATTAAATTGTTACTTACTATTTATTAAATTGTTACTTACTATTTATTAAATTTTTACTTACTATTTATTAAATTGTTAATTACTATTCATTAAATTGTTACTTACTATTTACCAAATTGCTACTTACTATTTATTAAATTGCTACTTACAATTTTTTAAATAGCTACTTACTATTTATTAAATTGCTACTTACTATTTATTAAATTGCTACTTACTATTTATTAAATTGCTACTTACTATTTATTAAATTGCATCTTACTATTTATTAAATTGTTACTTACTATTTATTAAATTGTTACTTACTATTCATTTAATTGTTAATTACTATTTATTAAATTGCTACTTACTATTTATTAAATTGCTACTCACTATTTATTAAATTGCTACTTACTATTTATTAAATTGTTACTTACTATTTATTAAATTGCTACCTACTATTTATTAAATTGTTACCTACTATTTATTAAATTGTTTCCAACTATTTATTAAATTGTTTCCAACTATTTATTAAATTGTTACCTACTATTTATTAAATTGTTACGTACTATTTATTAAATTGTTACCTACTATTTATTAAATTGTT
Organism: Andrena chrysosceles; assembly: GCA_963855975.1. Lineage (NCBI taxonomy): Eukaryota > Metazoa > Arthropoda > Insecta > Hymenoptera > Andrenidae > Andrena > Andrena chrysosceles. Next base: position 1,134,195 of record CAWLCU010000486.1, read on the forward strand.
ACGTACTATTTATTAAATTGTTACCTACTATTTATTAAATTGTTACCTAGTATTTATTAAATTGTTACCTACTATTTATTAAATTGTTACCTACTATTTATTAAATTGTTACCTACTATTTATTAAATTGTTGCACACAATTTATTAAATTGTTACTTACTATTTATTAAATTGTTATTTACTATTTATTAAAAGTTTTTACTTAATATTTATTAAATTGTTACTTACTATTTATTAAATTGTTACTTACTATTTATTAAATTGTTAATTACTATTTATTAAATAGTTAATTACTATTTATTAAATTGTTACTTACAATTTATTAAATTGCTACTTACTATTTATTAAATTGCTACTTACAATTTATTAAATTGTTACTTACTATTTATTAAATTGTTACTTACTATTTATTAAATTGTTACTTACTATTTAATATATGGCTACTTACTATTAATTAAATTGCTACTTACAATTTATTAAATTGCTACTTACTATTTATTAAATTGCTACTTACTATTTATTAAATTGCTACTTACTATTTATTAAATTGCTACTTACTATTTATTAAATTGCTACTTACTATTGATTAAATTGCTACTTACTATTTATTAAATGGCTACTTATTATTTATTAAATTGTTACTTACTATTTATTAAATTGTTACCCACTATTTATTAAATTGTTACCTACTATTTATTAAATTGTTACCTACTATTTATTAAATTGTTACATACTATTTATTAAATTGTTACCTACTATTTATTAAATTGTTACATACTATTTATTAAATTGTTACCTACTATATATTAAATTGTTACCTTCTGTTTATTAAAATGTTACCTACTATTTATTAAATTGTTACGTACTATTTATTAAATTGTTACCTACTGTTTATTAAATTGTTACCTACTATTTATTAAATTGTTACCTACTATTTATTAAATTGTTACATACAATTTATTAAATTGTTACTTACTATTTATTAAATTGTTACTTACTATTTATTAAATTGTTACTTACTATTTATTAAATTGTTACTTACTATTTAATAAATTGCTACTTACTATTTATTAAATTGCTACTTACAATTTATTAAATTGCTACTTACTATTTATTAAATTGCTGCTTACTATTTATTAAATTGCTACTTACTATTTATTAAATTGCTACTTACTATTTATTAAATTGCTACTTACTATTTATTAAATTGCATCTTACTATTTATTAAATTGTTACTTACTATTTATTAAATTGTTACTTACTATTCATTTAATTGTTAATTACTATTTATTAAATTGCTACTTACTATTTATTCAATTGCTACTCACTATTTATTAAATTGCTACTTACTATTTATTAAATTGTTACTTACTATTTATTAAATTGCTACCTACTATTTATTAAATTGTTACCTACTATTTATTAAATTGTTTCCAACTATTTATTAAATTGTTACCTACTATTTATTAAATTGTTACGTACTATTTATTAAATTGTTACCTACTGTTTATTAAATTGTTACCTAGTATTTATTAAATTGTTACCTACTATTTATTAAATTGTTACCTACTATTTATTAAATTGTTACCTACTATTTATTAAATTGTTACATACAATTTATTAAATTGTTACTTACAATTTATTAAATTGTTACTTACTATTTATTAAATTGTTACTTAATATTTTTTAAATTGTTACTTACTATTTATTAAATTGTTTCTTACTATTTATTAAATTGTTAATTACTATTTATTAAAATGTTAATTACTATTTATTAAATTGTTACTTACAATTTATTAAATTGCTACTTACTATTTATTAAATTGCTACTCACTATTTATTAAATTGCTACTTACTATTTATTAAATTGCTACTTACTATTTATTAAATTGCTACTTACTATTTATTAAATTGCTACTTACTATTTATTAAATTGCTACCTACTATTTATTAAATTGCTACCTACTATTTATTAAATTGTTACCTACTATTTATTAAATTGTTTCCAACTATTTATTAAATTGTTACCTACTATTTATTAAATTGTTACGTACTATTTATTAAATTGTTACCTACTATTTATTAAATTGTTACCTAGTATTTATTAAATTGTTACCTACTATTTATTAAATTGTTACCTACTATTTATTAAATTGTTACCTACTATTTATTAAATTGTTGCACACAATTTATTAAATTGTTACTTACTATTTATTAAATTGTTATTTACTATTTATTAAAAGTTTTTACTTAATATTTATTAAATTGTTACTTACTATTTATTAAATTGTTACTTACTATTTATTAAATTGTTAATTACTATTTATTAAATTGTTAATTACTATTTATTAAATTGTTACTTACAATTTATTAAATTGCTACTTACTATTTATTAAATTGCTACTCACTATTTATTAAATTGTTACCTACTATTTATTAAATTGTTACTTACTATTTATTAAATTGCTACTTACAATTTATTAAATAGCTACTTACTATTTATTAAATTGCTACTTACTATTTATTAAATTGCTACTTACTATTTATTAAATTGCTACTTACTATTTATTAAATTGCTTCTTACTATTTATTAAATTGTTACTTACTATTTATTAAATTGTTACTTACTATTCATTTAATTGTTAATTACTATTTATTAAATTGCTACTTACTATTTATTAAATTGCTACTCACTATTTATTAAATTGCTACTTACTATTTATTAAATTGTTACTTACTATTTATTAAATTGCTACCTACTATTTATTAAATTGTTACCTACTATTTATTAAATTGTTTCCAACTATTTATTAAATTGTTACCTACTGTTTATTAAATTGTTACGTACTATTTATTAAATTGTTACCTACTGTTTATTAAATTGTTACCTACTATTTATTAAATTGTTACCTACTATTTATTAAATTGTTTCTTACAATTTATTAAATTGTTAATTACTATTTATTAAATTGTTAATTACTATTTATTAAATTGTTACTTACAATTTATTAAATTGCTACTTACTATTTATTAAATTGCTACTCACTATTTATTAAATTGCTACTTACAATTTATTAAATTGTTACTTACTATTTATTAAATTGTTACTTACTATTTATTAAATTGTTACCTACTATTTAATATATTGCTACTTACTATTAATTAAATTGCTACTTACAATTTATTAAATTGCTACTTACTATTTATTAAATTGCTACTTACTATTTATTAAATTGCTACTTACTATTTATTAAATTGCTACTTACTATTTATTAAATTGCTACTTACTATTGATTAAATTGCTACTTACTATTTATTAAATGGCTACTTATTATTTATTAAATTGTTACTTACTATTTATTAAATTGTTACCCACTATTTATTAAATTGTTACCTACTATTTATTAAATTGTTACCTACTATTTATTAAATTGTTACATACTATTTATTAAATTGTTACCTACTATTTATTAAATTGTTACATACTATTTATTAAATTGTTACCTACTATATATTAAATTGTTACCTTCTGTTTATTAAAATGTTACCTACTATTTATTAAATTGTTACCTACTATTTATTAAATTGTTACCTACTATTTATTAAATTGTTACCTACTATTTATTAAATTGCTACCTACTATTTATTAAATTGCTACCTACTATTTATTAAATGGCTACTTACTATTTATTAAATTGTTACTTACTATTTATTGAATTGTTACTTACTATTTATTAAATTGTTACATACTATTTATTAAATTTTTACTTACTATTTATTAAATTGTTAATTACTATTCATTAAATTGTTACTTACTATTTACTAAATTGCTACTTACTATTTATTAAATTGCTACTTAAAATTTATTAAATAGCTACTTACTATTTATTAAATTGCTACTTACTATTTATTAAATTGCTACTTACTGTTTATTAAATTGCTACTTACTATTTATTAAATTGCTTCTTACTATTTATTAAATGGCTACTTATTATTTATTAAATTGTTACTTACTATTTATTAAATTGTTACTTACTATTTATTAAATTGTTACCCACTATTTTTAAATTGTTACCTACTATTTATTAAATTGTTACATACTATTTATTAAATTGTTACCTACTATTTATTAAATTGTTACCTATTTATTAAATTGTTACCTACTATTTATTAAATTGTTACCTACTGTTATTAAAATGTTACCTACTATTTATTAAATTGTTACCTACTATTTATTAAATTGCTACCTACTATTTATTAAATTGCTACGTACTATTTATTAAATGGCTACTTACTATTTTTTAAATTGTTACTTACTATTTATTAAATTGTTACTTACAATTTATTAAATTGTTACTTACTATTTATTAAATTGTTACCCACTATTTTTAAATTGTTACCTACTATTTATTAAATTGTTACATACTATTTATTAAATTGTTATCTACTATTTATTAAATTGTTAACTACTATTTATTAAATTGTTACCTACTATTTATTAAATTGTTACATACTATTTATTAAATTGTTACCTACTATTCATTAAATTGTTACCTACTATTTATTAAATTGTTACATACAATTTATTAAATTGTTACTTACTATTTATTAAATTGTTACTTACTATTTATTAAATTGTTACTTACTATTTATTAAATTGTTACTTACTATTTAATACATTGCTACTTACTATTTATTAAATTGCTACTTACAATTTATTAAATTGCTACTTACTATTTATTAAATTGCTGCTTACTATTTATTAAATTGCTACTTACTATTTATTAAATTGCTACTTACTATTTATTAAATTGCTACCTACTATTTATTAAATTGCTACCTACTATTTATTAAATTGTTACCTACTATTTATTAAATTGTTACCTACTATTTATTAAATTGTTACCTACTATTTATTAAATTGTTACATACTATTTATTAAATTGTTACCTACTATTCATTAAATTGTTACCTACTATTTATTAAATTGTTACATACAATTTATTAAATTGTTACTTACTATTTATTAAATTGTTACTTACTATTTATTAAATTGCTACTCACTATTTATTAAATTGCTACTTACTATTTATTAAATTGCTTCTTACTATTTATTAAATTGCTACTTACTATTTATTAAATTGCTACTTACTATTGATTAAATTGCTACCTACTATTTATTAAATGGCTACTTATTATTTATTAAATTGTTACTTACTATTTATTAAATTGTTACCCAATATTTATTAAATTGTTACCTACTATTTATTAAATTGTTACCTACTATTTATTGAATTGTTACATACTATTTATTAAATTGTTACCTACTATTTATTAAATTGCTACGTACTATTTATTAAATGGCTACTTACTATTTATTAAATTGTTACTTACTATTTATTAAATTGTTACTTACAATTTATTAAATTGTTACCCAATATTTATTAAATTGTTACCTACTATTTATTAAATTGTTACCTACTATTTATTAAATTGTTACATACTATTTATTAAATTGTTACCTACTATTCATTAAATTGTTACCTACTATTTATTAAATTGTTACATACAATTTATTAAATTGTTACTTACTATTTATTAAATTGTTACTTACTATTTATTAAATTGCTACTCACTATTTATTAAATTGCTACTTACTATTTATTAAATTGTTACTTACTATTTATTAAATTGTTACTTACAATTTATTAAATTGCTACTTACTATTTATTAAATTGCTACTCACTATTTATTAAATTGCTACTTACAATTTATTAAATTGTTACTTACTATTTATTAAATTGTTACTTACTATTTATTAAATTGTTACCTACTATTTATTAAATTGTTACCTACTATTTATTAAATTGTTACATACAATTTATTAAATTGTTACTTACTATTTATTAAATTGTTACTTACTATTTATTAAATTGTTACTTCATATTTATTAAATTGTTACTTACTATTTATTAAATTGTTTCTTACAATTTATTAAATTGTTAATTACTATTTATTAAATTGTTAATTACTATTTATTAAATTGTTACTTACAATTTATTAAATTGCTACTTACTATTTATTAAATTGCTACTCACTATTTATTAAATTGCTACTTACAATTTATTAAATTGTTACTTACTATTTATTAAATTGTTACTTACTATTTATTAAATTGTTACTTACTATTTAATATATTGCTACTTACTATTAATTAAATTGCTACTTACAATTTATTAAATTGCTACTTACTATTTATTAAATTGCTACTTACTATTTATTAAATGGCTACTTACTATTTATTAAATTGCTACTTACTATTTATTAAATTGCTACTTACTATTGATTAAATTGCTACTTACTATTTATTAAATGGCTAACTTATTATTTATTAAATTGTTACTTACTATTTATTAAATTGTTACCCACTATTTATTAAATTGTTACCTACTATTTATTAAATTGTTACCTACTATTTATTAAATTGTTACATACCATTTATTAAATTGTTACCTACTATTTATTAAATTGCTACCTACTATTTATTAAATGGCTACTTACTATTTATTAAATTGTTACCTACTATTTATTAAATTGTTACCTACTATATATTAAATTGTTACATTCTGTTTATTAAAATGTTACCTACTATTTATTAAATTGTTACCTACTATTTATTAAATTGCTACCTACTATTTATTAAATTGCTACCTACTATTTATTAAATGGCTACTTACTATTTATTAAATTGTTACTTACTATTTATTGAATTGTTACTTACTATTTATTAAATTGTTACATACTATTTATTAAATTTTTACTTACTATTTATTAAATTGTTAATTACTATTCATTAAATTGTTACTTACTATTTACTAAATTGCTACTTACTATTTATTAAATTGCTACTTACAATTTATTAAATAGCTACTTACTATTTATTAAATTGCTACTTACTATTTATTAAATTGCTACTTACTGTTTATTAAATTGCTACTTACTATTTATTAAATTGCTTCTTACTATTTATTAAATGGCTACTTATTATTTATTAAATTGTTACTTACTATTTATTAAATTGTTACTTACTATTTATTAAATTGTTACCCACTATTTTTAAATTGTTACCTACTATTTATTAAATTGTTACATACTATTTATTAAATTGTTACCTACTATTTATTAAATTGTTACCTATTTATTAAATTGTTACCTACTATTTATTAAATTGTTACCTACTGTTATTAAAATGTTACCTACTATTTATTAAATTGTTACCTACTATTTATTAAATTGCTACCTACTATTTATTAAATTGCTACGTACTATTTATTAAATGGCTACTTACTATTTTTTAAATTGTTACTTACTATTTATTAAATTGTTACTTACAATTTATTAAATTGTTACTTACTATTTATTAAATTGTTACCCACTATTTTTAAATTGTTACCTACTATTTATTAAATTGTTACATACTATTTATTAAATTGTTATCTACTATTTATTAAATTGTTAACTACTATTTATTAAATTGTTACCTACTATTTATTAAATTGTTACATACTATTTATTAAATTGTTACCTACTATTCATTAAATTGTTACCTACTATTTATTAAATTGTTACATACAATTTATTAAATTGTTACTTACTATTTATTAAATTGTTACTTACTATTTATTAAATTGTTACTTACTATTTATTAAATTGTTACTTACTATTTAATACATTGCTACTTACTATTTATTAAATTGCTACTTACAATTTATTAAATTGCTACTTACTATTTATTAAATTGCTGCTTACTATTTATTAAATTGCTACTTACTATTTATTAAATTGCTACTTACTATTTATTAAATTGCTACCTACTATTTATTAAATTGCTACCTACTATTTATTAAATTGTTACCTACTATTTATTAAATTGTTACCTACTATTTATTAAATTGTTACCTACTATTTATTAAATTGTTACATACTATTTATTAAATTGTTACCTACTATTCATTAAATTGTTACCTACTATTTATTAAATTGTTACATACAATTTATTAAATTGTTACTTACTATTTATTAAATTGTTACTTACTATTTATTAAATTGCTACTCACTATTTATTAAATTGCTACTTACTATTTATTAAATTGCTTCTTACTATTTATTAAATTGCTACTTACTATTTATTAAATTGCTACTTACTATTGATTAAATTGCTACCTACTATTTATTAAATGGCTACTTATTATTTATTAAATTGTTACTTACTATTTATTAAATTGTTACCCAATATTTATTAAATTGTTACCTACTATTTATTAAATTGTTACCTACTATTTATTGAATTGTTACATACTATTTATTAAATTGTTACCTACTATTTATTAAATTGCTACGTACTATTTATTAAATGGCTACTTACTATTTATTAAATTGTTACTTACTATTTATTAAATTGTTACTTACAATTTATTAAATTGTTACCCAATATTTATTAAATTGTTACCTACTATTTATTAAATTGTTACCTACTATTTATTAAATTGTTACATACTATTTATTAAATTGTTACCTACTATTCATTAAATTGTTACCTACTATTTATTAAATTGTTACATACAATTTATTAAATTGTTACTTACTATTTATTAAATTGTTACTTACTATTTATTAAATTGCTACTCACTATTTATTAAATTGCTACTTACTATTTATTAAATTGTTACTTACTATTTATTAAATTGTTACTTACAATTTATTAAATTGCTACTTACTATTTATTAAATTGCTACTCACTATTTATTAAATTGCTACTTACAATTTATTAAATTGTTACTTACTATTTATTAAATTGTTACTTACTATTTATTAAATTGTTACCTACTATTTATTAAATTGTTACCTACTATTTATTAAATTGTTACATACAATTTATTAAATTGTTACTTACTATTTATTAAATTGTTACTTACTATTTATTAAATTGTTACTTCATATTTATTAAATTGTTACTTACTATTTATTAAATTGTTTCTTACAATTTATTAAATTGTTAATTACTATTTATTAAATTGTTAATTACTATTTATTAAATTGTTACTTACAATTTATTAAATTGCTACTTACTATTTATTAAATTGCTACTCACTATTTATTAAATTGCTACTTACAATTTATTAAATTGTTACTTACTATTTATTAAATTGTTACTTACTATTTATTAAATTGTTACTTACTATTTAATATATTGCTACTTACTATTAATTAAATTGCTACTTACAATTTATTAAATTGCTACTTACTATTTATTAAATTGCTACTTACTATTTATTAAATGGCTACTTACTATTTATTAAATTGCTACTTACTATTTATTAAATTGCTACTTACTATTGATTAAATTGCTACTTACTATTTATTAAATGGCTAACTTATTATTTATTAAATTGTTACTTACTATTTATTAAATTGTTACCCACTATTTATTAAATTGTTACCTACTATTTATTAAATTGTTACCTACTATTAATTAAATTGTTACATACCATTTATTAAATTGTTACCTACTATTTATTAAATTGTTACCTACTATTTATTAAATTGTTACCTACTATATATTAAATTGTTACATTCTGTTTATTAAAATGTTACCTACTATTTATTAAATTGTTACCTACTATTTATTAAATTGTTACCTACTATTTATTAAATTGTTACCTACTATTTATTAAATTGCTACCTACTATTTATTAAATTGCTACCTACTATTTATTAAATGGCTACTTACTATTTATTAAATTGTTACCTACTATTTATTAAATTGTTACCTACTATATATTAAATTGTTACATTCTGTTTATTAAAATGTTACCTACTATTTATTAAATTGTTACTTACTATTTATTAAATTGTTACATACTATTTATTAAATTTTTACTTACTATTTATTAAATTGTTAATTACTATACATTAAATTGTTACGTACTATTTATTAAATGGCTACTTACTATTTATTAAATTGTTACTTACTATTTATTAAATTGTTACTTACAATTTATTAAATTGTTACCCAATATTTATTAAATTGTTACCTTCTATTTATTAAATTGTTACCTACTATTTATTAAATTGTTACATACTATTTATTAAATTGTTACCTACTATTCATTAAATTGTTACCTACTATTTATTAAATTGTTACATACAATTTATTAAATTGTTACTTACTATTTATTAAATTGTTACTTACTATTTATTAAATTGCTACTCACTATTTATTAAATTGCTACTTACTATTTATTAAATTGTTACTTACTATTTATTAAATTGTTACTTACAATTTATTAAATTGCTACTTACTATTTATTAAATTGCTACTCACTATTTATTAAATTGCTACTTACAATTTATTAAATTGTTACTTACTATTTATTAAATTGTTACTTACTATTTATTAAATTGTTACCTACTATTTATTAAATTGTTACCTACTATTTATTAAATTGTTACATACAATTTATTAAATTGTTACTTACTATTTATTAAATTGTTACTTACTATTTATTAAATTGTTACTTCATATTTATTAAATTGTTACTTACTATTTATTAAATTGTTTCTTACAATTTATTAAATTGTTAATTACTATTTATTAAATTGTTAATTACTATTTATTAAATTGTTACTTACAATTTATTAAATTGCTACTTACTATTTATTAAATTGCTACTCACTATTTATTAAATTGCTACTTACAATTTATTAAATTGTTACTTACTATTTATTAAATTGTTACTTACTATTTATTAAATTGTTACTTACTATTTAATATATTGCTACTTACTATTAATTAAATTGCTACTTACAATTTATTAAATTGCTACTTACTATTTATTAAATTGCTACTTACTATTTATTAAATGGCTACTTACTATTTATTAAATTGCTACTTACTATTTATTAAATTGCTACTTACTATTGATTAAATTGCTACTTACTATTTATTAAATGGCTAACTTATTATTTATTAAATTGTTACTTACTATTTATTAAATTGTTACCCACTATTTATTAAATTGTTACCTACTATTTATTAAATTGTTACCTACTATTAATTAAATTGTTACATACCATTTATTAAATTGTTACCTACTATTTATTAAATTGTTACCTACTATTTATTAAATTGTTACCTACTATATATTAAATTGTTACATTCTGTTTATTAAAATGTTACCTACTATTTATTAAATTGTTACCTACTATTTATTAAATTGTTACCTACTATTTATTAAATTGTTACCTACTATTTATTAAATTGCTACCTACTATTTATTAAATTGCTACCTACTATTTATTAAATGGCTACTTACTATTTATTAAATTGTTACCTACTATTTATTAAATTGTTACCTACTATATATTAAATTGTTACATTCTGTTTATTAAAATGTTACCTACTATTTATTAAATTGTTACTTACTATTTATTAAATTGTTACATACTATTTATTAAATTTTTACTTACTATTTATTAAATTGTTAATTACTATACATTAAATTGTTACTTTTTTTTTTTTTTTTTTTGCTTGGGCGTTTGCCGGGCGCTCAGTCCTGTTGGACCATTGTGCCCGAGCCCGTACGGGCAGTCCTAGTTGGGAGGGCTTTCCGCCAAGCCGGCCTCTGATCCAAATTTGAGAAGCCCGCTCAGGGTTGTGCCCTCCAAGTTTGCCGTGCGACAGAAGGCTGCTCCCAGCAACAACTGTCTCTGGGCCGCCATACCCACGCACTGCGTCATTAGGTGGAGCGGCGTTTCGTCGTCCTCCCCGCACCGCGGGCACCTAGGTCCCTCGACGATCCCCAGGCACGCCAGGTGCTTTCTCGTGTGCCAGTGTCCTGTGACCATTCCCACGAGCAGTCGCAACTGCGACCTATCTAGGCGGCTGAGTGTCGCCCCTAGCTTTTTAGAAGGCCGCTTCAACAGAGCCTTCGCGTGTCTCATCTGTTGGGTCCGTTCCCAGAGTTGTTCGAGTTGCTGTCTGATCCAGCACCTCGTCCACTCCTTCACAGTCCCCATGGAGACACCTACGGTGCACGACAGGTCTCGATCCAGATTACGCGCACCTTCTCGAGCCCTGGCGTTTGCCCCTTCGTTTCCCTCGATTCCGGCGTGCCCCGGAACCCATAGTAAACTGACGCGGTTGCTATTAGCCAATTGCGTCAGTGTGTCCACGCAGTCTAGTACCAGACTGGATCGCACCACTGTATTGTGTAGGGATCCAAGTGCAGCCCGACTGTCGCTACAAATATAGATGTGCTTGCCCTCATAGCCCCTGTCCAGGTTTAGCCTGGCACAGGTCCTGATAGCCTGCACCTCCGCCTGAAAGACCGATACGTGTGGGCCCAGGGCGATGGATCTTTCCACCCTGGGCCTCTCCCCACATATCCCGGCTCCGGTTCCGGTTTTGGTTTTGGAACCATCTGTATACCAGATAAGTCCCCCCGGAGAGAGTAACTCCTTTTCGCTCTCTTCCCAGTCCTTCCTGCTTGGAAAGCGAACGACGAAGTTATGTTGGAAGCGGTAGGCTGGGTCACATTGGTCTCCCCCGCAGTCCAGAGCCTCGTACGAGTCCCTTACGTCCTGCAGGATCGCCGCGTGCCCATTCCCCGTGCCTTTCCATCTTCCCGCGAAGTGTATCCTCAGGGCAGCCTTCCTAGCCCCGGCCTCCGCAGCCAAGTGCGGCGGCGGCAGGTCCAGCAAGACCCCCATCGCCAGGGTGGGCGTGGTAGGAAACGCACCCGTTATCCCCAGCAGTGCCAGGCGATACACCTTGCTCAAAGTCCTCCTGTGGGTGTCCCTCCTCATGGAGGTCCACCATACAACTGAGGCGTATATTAGTTGGGGCTCCAGGATGGCTGTATAGATCCATTTAACCACCCTTGGTTTTAACCCCCATGTGCTGCTGAACATCCTTCTGCAGGCCCAGTAGGTGACAAGCGCCTTCTGGGTCTGCTTCGTGATGTGGCTTTTCCACGTGAGCTTCTTATCCAGGGTCACTCCCAGATATTTCACCTCCGAGGAGGTATGAAGCTCCGCTCCGAATATTGAGGGGGCCTTAAACTTTAAGTTCCGCTTCCTCGTGAACAGTACCATCTCCGTCTTGGATGGATTTACCCTTAGATTTTGGTTGTGGCACCATTTCTGAACCAGTGTGAGTGCCTTCTGCATTCTCCTGGCCATGCATGTCGGGCTCGTGCCTCTGACAGCGATCGCTATGTCGTCGGCATAGCCCTGTACTATCACGCCTTCTTCTCCGAGCCCACGCAGTAACTCGTCTACCACCAGGGTCCACAGCAGTGGGGAGAGGACTCCCCCCTGCGGGCAGCCCCTGTCGGCCCGAGCCCTTGTCGTGGTCCCTTCCCAGCTGGCCATCACGGCTCTAGTCCGCAACATATTGCGGATCCACCTTCCGATCGACTCTTCGACCTTGAAGTTGTCTAGAGCCCTGCTTATGGCATCCAAGGATGTGTTATCGAACGCTCCTTCGATGTCTAAGAATACGCTCAGGACCGACTGTTTCCGCTCCAGGGCCCCTTCTACCACCCCTACCAGGTGATGGAGCGCCGTCTCCACGGATCTGCCGGCCTGATACGCGTGTTGGGACATTTGAATTGGTCTTTCCACCAGCGCATGTTCCCTGATGTGTCTATCCACCAGCCTTTCCAGCGTCTTCAGAAGGAAGGACGTTAGGCTGATGGGCCTGAAGGATTTGGCAGAGTCGTAGTCCTTCTTCCCTGGTTTGGGTATGAACACGACTCTAGCCATTCTCCATGTTTTGGGTATATACCCCAAGGCAAGACAGGATTTAAAGATAAGGTCCAGTCGTCTTATCAGGTCCTCTCCCCCTTCCTGTAGAAGAGCGGGGAAGATCCCGTCCATTCCCGGACTCTTAAATCTTTTAAAAGAGTTTATAGCCCATTTAATCCTGTCTCGGTTTACCACTCTGGAGGCCATTCCCCATTCTTCGGTCCATCCTTCTGAGGTTCCAGCTCTTCTATTGGCTGCCCCTGCTGAAGGAGTCCCGAGCCCGGGAAGTGGACCTCTATCATGTGGTCCAGAATTTGTTGTCGGTCCTCTAGGTACCTCCCGTCCGGGAGTCTGAGTCCGTTCAATTTTTCAGGAGGACCGGAAGCGAAGACCCTTCGAAGCCTGGCCACTAGTGGTAGGGCCTCGGTCTCTTGGCAGAATTCCCTCCAGGTCCTCCTTTTTGCTGCTCTGGTGAGCTTCTTGTAGGATCTATGGGCATCTCTATAGTTTTCCCATTCGACCCTCGTGCCAATCTTCATGGCTCTGTTTAGCAGCTTCCGGGTTCTGGCCCTGTGCCTACTTAGCTCCTGGTTCCACCAGGGTACCCGTCTGCTGCTCTTCCTTTGCTTAGCCGGGCATGACGCTTCGTACGATTGGGTGATCGCAACCTGCAGTTTCTCAACCGCCTGCTCGATCCCCCCACCCGTTCTCGTGGGTCCGAAGTTCCCCCCGAGCCTTCCTTCTAGCTCCTCTTTGTAGAGTTGCCAGTCGGTGGCCCTGGGGTTCCTGTAGACTCCCGTGGGTTCGTGTGTCGCGTCTCCCGCCAGTTTAAATTCGATTAGCCTGTGGTCGGAGAGTGTTACCTCTTCCGCCACTTGCCAATCCTTTATTGCTTGAGCCACCTTTCTGGAGCCCAGCGTGATGTCAATTACCTCCTGCCTTCTGGAGGTAACAAACGTGGGCTTGGAACCTCGATTGAGGATCTCCAGTTCCGTTGTCGAGAGGTATTCGAGTAAGCTCGTCCCTCTCTTGTTGATATCGGTGCTGCCCCATACGATGTGGTGGGCATTGACGTCGCATCCCACCACCAGTTGCAGCCCCCTATTTTTGCATGCCTCCACCAGTACTCTGAGTTCCCTTGTTGGGGGGGACTCCTCAGAGTCGTATGGTAGGTATGCTGAGCAGACCACGACCTTTTCCGTGTTTCCGCCCATTTTTGGCTCTATTAGGACAGCTGTTAGGTCCCTAGTGCAGAATTCTCCCAGCCTCAAGGCGTGCAGTCTCTTATTCGCGTAGACGCACGCTCTTGGTCCGGGGTCACCGGGCCCGTGTATTATCGTGCCCTGTTTCGCGTTCAGTCCTCCTACACGACCCCTGGTTAGCCAGGGTTCCTGTATGAGTACTATGTCTGTTTGCTGCACCACTATGCGGCGATCGAGCAAGTCCGTCGCCGCTTTGCAGTGCTGCAGATTTATCTGCGAGATGCTGATGCATCCTGCAGCCATCTTGACTGCAGTATTGCCCGTTCTCGCACGTGCTCCGGGGGAGATAGTGTGTCCCGTGTTATGGTCCACTTCTATTTCCCCCTTCGCTTTACCGTGGTGGCCTTGTTCGCCACCCCGGCTGTTTTGAGGAAATGGTCCCTCAGTGACCCCGAGTTGGTAGTCCTTTGGACTCCTCCTCGGGTCCCCGAGGGCCCAGCTCTACCCCACCCCACGGCCTTCAGGGGTCTCCCCCTTCTTCCGCGGGTGGGAGCCTTCACCTCCTTCTTCGTCATGGGGAGTCGGTCCCCCCCCCCGTGGGTGCGCCGGAGGTCTCCCCCGCGGTCGCTACCACCGAGGGTCCCTTCCCTCCCCCCGCTGCTCCGCTCTGGGCTTGGTCCTGAGGGGCCGGGTCGGCTCCGGTGCTGGGCATCGCCCTCGCGCCCGAGGCCTCTCCCGCTCCCTCCGGCCCAACCCCCGCACTGGCCTGGGGTGCCGCTGCCGCCGCCCCCCGCGCCGCTCCCGGTTCCCCGCCACCACCGCCGGTCCGAGTCAGGAACTCCCTAAGGAGCGCCCTGCCCAGCCCCACGTGGATGACGAAGCCCCGTTTGCTTAGCACCTCGTGCGACTCCGCGTCCACCCCCAGGATGAAGTGCACGGATCGTTCCGCCTCCCTTCTGCTCCACACCCTCCATAGTTGGGTGCGGAGGCCCGGGTTTTGCCGGCCGATCCGTTGCAGAATGACTTCCGTCTTCTCCGGAGGTCCGGGGATGACGGTCGTCATCTTCCGAAGCCTGGGTAGGCACTCTCTCTCCATTACCTGAAGAGATGCGCCCTCCCAAGGCTTCAGGTTTGTTGCCGCTTCTTTTAGCCATTGCTTGGCTGCGGCGTCCGTGCAGGTTACCCAGAGGATGCCCTGTACGAACCTACACTCTTCGAAGCGGGGGGCCGCCATTTCCATAGGAATGGCGTCCATCGCTTCTCCGAGCCTCCTCATCACCAGATCCGCCTGCTCCGGTGTTAGCGTGGATTCGGGGTAGTCAGATGGTGCTATCGCCATCTTCCTACCCCCCACCAGCGCCTCCTTGAAGCTGGAGGGCTCTGGGAATATCTTGTTTATTCTTTTTGCTGGGTGTTCGGGGGTCGTACCGTCGGTCTGCCGGGTCCTTTTCAAGCCCTTGCCCGCAGTCTCCCCTTCTTTTGCACCCTGCTTTGCGGAGGGGTCTGTTTGCCCGTCATGCGGGCCCACCTCCCCCTCCGCCGCCTTTTCGGAGGTCGGCGCTCCCGCTTGGGTCGCCTCCAAGGTGGTCCCGAGTGAAGCCAATTTGGCTTTTCGGGCCCTCCTCTTTGCCGCCCCGCTACGGGTCGCCTTCCTCCGCTTAGTCGAAGTGTCGGGCGCTGCTTCGGCTTTGTCACCGTCGTCCGCGCCCGTCCTCCTTGTAGTGGCTTCCGCCACCGAGAGCCCGGTTTCGACCGCCGCGGCTAGCGCCGCATCGGTCTCCTCCGGTCCCTCCGTGGTGACTTCCGCCGCGTGAACGGGAGATGTTCCCTCTTTCGAGGGCCCTTCTCCCGCCGTGTCAGTATGTTGGGTTTTTTCTATTAAATCCATAGAGTTCCCACGAGTGTGCAGGAAGTATGCGGTCCACCCCCACAGAGCCTGCTATGTGGGGGTAAGGCTAAATACAATGGGGGATCGCCTGGTACCCCAAGGGCATCGTTCGAGGCACCATACCCCGGTACCATTCATCCCTCGGCACGATAGCTTCCACCTTGGATTGGGGAGTTGGTCCGCGACAGGGCCTTCGCTTGCCACGCGGAGTTGTTAGGCCCCGGGGTTCGCTTATAGCACCCGCTACCCATCGCGTTCCCCGACCCCCCCTTTCGCCACGGCCCGGTCACCGTGTGGTGATCCGGTCCGCGGCAATCAGAGGAGCCGCTTCACGCTCTGGCCGTTCTCCTATCCGCCACCTGGAGACGCGCTCGGTTGGTGCTCAACCAAATTGTTACTTACTATTTACTAAATTGCTACTTACTATTTATTAAATTGCTACTTACAATTTATTAAATAGCTACTTACTATTTATTAAATTGCTACTTACTATTTATTAAATTGCTACTTACTGTTTATTAAATTGCTACTTACTATTTATTAAATTGCTTCTTACTATTTATTAAATGGCTACTTATTATTTATTAAATTGTTACTTACTATTTATTAAATTGTTACTTACTATTTATTAAATTGTTACCCACTATTTTTAAATTGTTACCTACTATTTATTAGATTGTTACATACTATTTATTAAATTGTTACCTACTATTTATTAAATTGTTACCTACTATTTATTAAATTGTTACCTACTATTTATTAAATTGTTACCTACTGTTATTAAAATGTTGCCTACTATTTATTAAATTGTTACCTACTATTTATTAAATTGCTACCTACGATTTATTAAATTGCTACGTACTATTTATTAAATGGCTACTTACTATTTATTAAATTGTTACTTACTATTTATTAAATTGTTACTTACAATTTATTAAATTGTTACCCACTATTTATTAAATTGTTACCTACTATTTATTAAATTGTTACATACTATTTATTAAATTGTTATCTACTATTTATTAAATTGTTAACTACTATTTATTAAATTGTTACCTACTATTTATTAAATTGTTACATACTATTTATTAAATTGTTACCTACTATTCATTAAATTGTTACCTACTATTTATTAAATTGTTACATACAATTTATTAAATTGTTACTTACTATTTATTAAATTGTTACTTACTATTTATTAAATTGTTACTTACTATTTATTAAATTGTTACTTACTATTTAATAAATTGCTACTTACTATTTATTAAATTGCTACTTACAATTTATTAAATTGCTACTTACTATTTATTAAATTGCTGCTTACTATTTATTAAATTGCTACTTACTATTTATTAAATTGCTACCTACTATTTATTAAATTGCTACCTACTATTTATTAAATTGTTACCTACTATTTATTAAATTGTTTCCAACTATTTATTAAATTGTTACCTTCTATTTATTAAATTGTTACGTACTAATTATTAAATTGTTACCTACTATTTATTAAATTGTTACCTAGTATTTATTAAATTGTTACCTACTATTTATTAAATTGTTACCTACTATTTATTCAATTGCTACCTACTATTTATTAAATTGCAACATACTATTTATTAAATGGCTACTTACTATTTATTAAATTGTTAGTTACTATTTATTAAATTGTTACTTACTATTTATTAAATTGTTACTTACTATTTATTAAATTTTTACTTACTATTTATTAAATTGTTAATTACTATTTATTAAATTGCTACTTACAATTTATTAAATTGCTACTTACTATTTATTAAATTGTTACCTACTATTTATTAAATTGTTACCTACTATATATTAAATTGTTACCTTCTGTTTATTAAAATGTTACCTACTATTTATTAAATTGTTACCTACTCTTTATTAAATTGTTACCTACTATTTATTAAATTGTTACCTACTATTTATTAAATTGCTACCTACTATTTATTAAATTGCTACCTACTATTTATTAAATGGCTACTTACTATTTATTAAATTGTTACTTACTATTTATTAAATTGTTACTTACTATTTATTAAATTGTTACTTACTATTTATTAAATTTTTACTTACTATTTATTAAATTGTTAATTACTATTCATTAAATTGTTACTTACTATTTACTAAATTGCTACTTACTATTTATTAAATTGCTACTTACAATTTATTAAATAGCTACTTACTATTTATTAAATTGCTACTTACTATTTATTAAATTGCTACTTACTATTTATTAAATTGCTACTTACTATTTATTAAATTGCTTCTTACTATTTATTAAATTGTTACTTACTATTTATTAAATTGTTACTTACTATTCATTTAATTGTTAATTACTATTTATTAAATTGCTACTTACTATTTATTAAATTGCTACCTACCATTTATGAAATTGTTACTTTCTATTTATTAAATTGTTACTTACTATTTATTAAATTGTTACTTACTATTTATTAAACTGTTAATTACTATTTATTAAATTGTTAATTACTATTTATTAAATTGTTACTTACAATTTATTAAATTGCTACTTACTATTTATTAAATTGCTACTCACTATTTATTAAATTGTTACCTACTATTTATTAAATTGTTACCTACTATTTATTAAAATGTTACCTACTATTTATTAAATTGTTACCTACTATTTATTGAATTGTTTCCTACTATTTATTAAATTGTTACCTTCTGTTTATTAAAATGTTACCTACTATTTATTAAATTGTTACCTACTATTTATTAAATTGCTGCCTACTATTTATTAAATTGCAACCTACTATTTATTAAATGGCTACTTACTATTTATTAAATTGTTACTTACTATTTATTAAATTGTTACTTACTATTTATTAAATTGTTACTTACTATTTATTAAATTGTTACTTACTATTTATTAAATTGTTACTTACTATTTATTAAATTGTTACTTACTATTTATTAAATTGTTACTTACTATTTCTTAAATTGTTACTTACTATTTATTAAATTTCTACCTACTATTTATGAAATTGTTACTTTCTATTTATTAAATTGTTACTTACTATTTATTAAATTGTTAATTACTATTTATTAAATTGTTACCTACTATTTATTAAATTGTTACCTACTATTTATTAAATTGTTACCTACAATTTATTAAATTGTTACATACAATTTATTAAATTGTTACTTACTATTTATTAAATTGTTACTTACTATTTATTAAATTGTTACTTACTATTTATTAAATTGCTACCTACTATTTATGAAATTGTTACTTTCTATTTATTAAATTGTTACTTACTATTTATTAAATTGTTAATTACTATTTATTAAATTGTTAATTACAATTTATTAAATTGTTACTTACTATTTATTAAATTGCTACTTACTATTTACTAAATTGCTACTCACTATTTATTAAATTGCTACTTACTATTTATTAAATTGTTACCTACTATTTATTAAATTGTTACCTACTATTTATTAAATGGTTACCTACTATTTATTAAAATGTTACCAACTATTTATTAAATTGTTACCTACTATTTATTAAATTGTTACCTACTATTTATTAAATTGTTACCTTCTGTTTATTAAAATGTTACCTACTATTTATTAAATTGTTACCTACTATTTATTAAATTGCTGCCTACTATTTATTAAATTGCAACCTACTATTTATTAAATGGCTACTTACTATTTATTAAATTGTTACTTACTATTTATTAAATTGTTACTTACTATTTATTAAATTGTTACTTACTATTTATTAAATTGTTACTTACTATTTATTAAATTGTTACTTACTATTTATTAAATTGCTACCTACTATTTATGAAATTGTTACTTTCTATTTATTAAATTGTTACTTAATATTTATTAAATTGTTAATTATTATTTATTAAATTGTTACCTACTATTTATTAAATTGTTACCTACTATATATTAAATTGTTACCTACAATTTATTAAATTGTTACATACAATTTATTAAATTGTTACTTACTATTTATTAAATTGTTACTTACTATTTATTAAATTGTTACTTACTATTTATTAAATTGCTACCTACCATTTATGAAATTGTTACTTTCTATTTATTAAATTGTTACTTACTATTTATTAAATTGTTAATTACTATTTATTAAATTGTTAATTACAATTTATTAAATTGTTACTTACTATTTATTAAATTGCTACTTACTATTTACTAAGTTGCTACTCACTATTTATTAAATTGCTACTTACTATTTTTTAAATTGTTGCCTACTATTTACTAAATTGTTACTTACTATTTATTAAATTGTTACTTACTATTTATTAAATTGCTACCTACTATTTATGGAATTGTTACTTTCTATTTATAAAATTGTTACTTACTATTTATGAAATTGTTAATTACTATTTATTAAATTGTTACCCACTATTTATTAAATTGTTACCTACTATTTATTAAATTGTTACCTACAATTTATTAAATTGTTACATACAATTTATTAAATTGTTACTTATTATTTATTAAATTGTTACTTACTATTTATTAAATTGTTACTTACTATTTATTAAATTGCTACCTACTATTTATGAAATTGTTACATTCTATTTATTAAATTGTTACTTACTATTTATTAAATTGTTAATTACTATTTATTAAATTGTTAATTACAATTTATTAAATTGTTACTTACTATTTATTAAATTGCTACTTACTATTTACTAAATTGCTACTCACTATTTATTAAATTGCTACTTATTATTTTTTAAATTGTTGCCTACTATTTACTAAATTGTTACCTACTATTTATTAAATTGTTACCTACTATTTATTAAATTGTTACCTACTATTTATTAAATTGTTACCTACTATTTATTAAATTGTTACCTACTATTTATTAAATTGTTACCTACTATTTATTAAATTGTTACCTACTTTTTATTAAATTGTTACCTACTATTTATTAAATGGTTACCTACTATTTATTAAAATGTTACATACTATTTATTAAATTGTTACCTACTATTTATTAAATTGTTACCTACTATTTATTAATTTGTTACCTTCTGTTTATTAAAATGTTACCTACTATTTATTAAATTGTTACCTACTATTTATTAAATTGCTGCCTACTATTTATTAAATTGCAACCTACTATTTATTAAATGGCTACTTACTATTTATTAAATTATTACTTACTATTTATTAAATTGTTACTTACTATTTATTAAATTGTTACTAACTATTTATTAAATTGTTACATACTATTTATTAAATTGTTACTTACTATTTATTAAATTGCTCCCTACTATTTATGAAATTGTTACTTTCTATTTATTAAATTGTTACTTACTATTTATTAAATTGTTAATTACTATTTATTAAATTGTTACCTACTATTTATTAAATTGTTACCTACTATTTATTAAATTGTTACCTACTATTTATTAAATTGTTACCTACTATTTATTAAATTGTTACCTACTATTTATTAAATTGTTACCTACTATTTATTAAATTGTTACCTACTATTTATTAAATGGTTACCTACTATTTATTAAAATGTTACCTACTATTTATTAAATTGTTACCTACTATTTATTAAATTGTTACCTACTATTTATTAATTTGTTACCTTCTGTTTATTAAAATGTTACCTACTATTTATTAAATTGTTACCTACTATTTATTAAATTGCTGCCTACTATTTATTAAATTGCAACCTACTATTTATTAAATGGCTACTTACTATTTATTAAATTATTACTTACTATTTATTAAATTGTTACTTACTATTTATTAAATTGTTACTAACTATTTATTAAATTGTTACATACTATTTATTAAATTGTTACTTACTATTTATTAAATTGCTCCCTACTATTTATGAAATTGTTACTTTCTATTTATTAAATTGTTACTTACTATTTATTAAATTGTTAATTACTATTTATTAAATTGTTACCTACTATTTATTAAATTGTTAATTACAATTTATTAAATTGTTACTTACTATTTATTAAATTGCTACTTACTATTTACTAAATTGCTACTCACTATTTATTAAATTGCTACTTATTATTTTTTAAATTGTTGCCTACTATTTACTAAATTGTTACCTACTATTTATTAAATTGTTTCCTACTATTTATTAAATTGTTACCTACTATTTATTAAATTGTTACCTACTATTTATTAAATTGTTACCTACTATTTATTAAATTGTTACCTACAATTTATTAAATTGTTACATACAATTTATTAAATTGTTACTTACTATTTATTAAATTGTTACTTACTATTAATTAAATTGTTACTTACTATTTATTAAATTGCTACCTACTATTTATGAAATTGTTACATTCTATTTATTAAATTGTTACTTACTATTTATTAAATTGTTAATTACTATTTATTAAATTGTTAATTACAATTTATTAAATTGTTACTTACTATTTATTAAATTGCTACTTACTATTTACTAAATTGCTACTCACTATTTATTAAATTGCTACTTATTATTTTTTAAATTGTTGCCTACTATTTACTAAATTGTTACCTACTATTTATTAAATTGTTACCTACTATTTATTAAATTGTTACCTACTATTTATTAAATTGTTACCTACTATTTATTAAATTGTTACCTACTATTTATTAAATTGTTACCTACTATTTATTAAATTGTTACCTACTATTTATTAAATTGTTACCTACTATTTATTAAATGGTTACCTACTATTTATTAAAATGTTACCTACTATTTATTAAATTGTTACCTACTATTTATTAAATTGTTACCTACTATTTATTAATTTGTTACCTTCTGTTTATTAAAATGTTACCTACTATTTATTAAATTGTTACCTACTATTTATTAAATTGCTGCCTACTATTTATTAAATTGCAACCTACTATTTATTAAATGGCTACTTACTATTTATTAAATTATTACTTACTATTTATTAAATTGTTACTTACTATTTATTAAATTGTTACTAACTATTTATTAAATTGTTACTTACTATTTATTAAATTGTTACTTACTATATATTAAATTGCTCCCTACTATTTATGAAATTGTTACTTTCTATTTATTAAATCGTTACTTACTATTTATTAAATTGTTAATTACTATTTATTAAATTGTTACCTACTATTTATTAAATTGTTACCTACTATTTATTAAATTATTACCTACAATTTATTAAATTGTTACATACAATTTATTAAATTGTTACTTACTATTTATTAAATTGTTACTTACTATTTATTAAATTGTTACTTACTATTTATTAAATTGTTACTTACTATTTAATAAATTGTTACTTACTATTTATTAAATTGTTACTTACTATTTATTAAATTGTTACTTACTATTTATTAAATTGTTACTTACTATTTATTAAATTGCTACCTACTATTTATGAAATTGTTACTTTCTATTTATTAAATTGTTACTTAATATTTATTAAATTGTTACTTACTATTTATTAAATTGTTACTTACTATTAATTAAATTGTTACTCACTATTTATTAAATTGCTACCTACTATTTATGAAATTGTTACATTCTATTTATTAAATTGTTACTTACTATTTATTAAATTGTTAATTACTATTTATTAAATTGTTAATTACAATTTATTAAATTGTTACTTACTATTTATTAAATTGCTACTTACTATTTACTAAATTGCTACTCTCTATTTATTAAATTGCTACTTATTATTTTTTAAATTGTTGCCTACTATTTACTAAATTGTTACCTACTATTTATTAAATTGTTACCTACTATTTATTAAATTGTTACCTACTATTTATTAAATTGTTACCTACTATTTATTAAATTGTTACCTACTATTTATTAAATTGTTACCTACTATTTATTAAATTGTTACCTACTATTTATTAAATTGTTACCTACTATTTATTAAATGGTTACCTACTATTTATTAAAATGTTACCTACTATTTATTAAATTGTTACCTACTATTTATTAAATTGTTACCTACTATTTATTAATTTGTTACCTTCTGTTTATTAAAATGTTACCTACTATTTATTAAATTCTTACCTACTATTTATTAAATTGCTGCCTACTATTTATTAAATTGCAACCTACTATTTATTAAATGGCTACTTACTATTTAATAAATTATTACTTACAATTTATTAAATTGTTACTTACTATTTATTAAATTGTTACTAACTATTTATTAAATTGTTACTTACTATTTATTAAATTGTTACTTACTATTTATTAAATTGCTCCCTACTATTTATGAAATTGTTACTTTCTATTTATTAAATTGTTACTTACTATTTATTAAATTGTTAATTACTATTTATTAAATTGTTACCTACTATTTATTAAATTGTTACCTACTATTTATTAAATTGTTACCTACAATTTATTAAATTGTTACATACAATTTATTAAATTGTTACTTACTATTTATTAAATTGTTACTTACTATTTATTAAATTGTTACTTACTATTTATTAAATTGTTACTTACTATTTATTAAATTGTTACTTACTATTTATTAAATTGTTACTTACTATTTATTAAATTGTTACTTACTATTTATTAAATTGCTACCTACTATTTATGAAATTGTTACTTTCTATTTATTAAATTGTTACTTAATATTTATTAAATTGTTACTTACTATTTATTAAATTGCTACCTACTATTTATGAAATTGTTACTTTCTATTTATTAAATTGTTACTTACTATTTATTAAATTGTTAATTACTATTTATTAAATTGTTAATTACAATTTATTAAATTGTTACTTACTATTTATTAAATTGCTACTTACTATTTACTAAATTGCTACTCACTATTTATTAAATTGCTACTTATTATTTTTTAAATTGTTGCCTACTATTTACTAAATTGTTACCTACTATTTATTAAATTGTTACCTACTATTTATTAAATTGTTACCTACTATTTATTAAATTGTTACCTACTATTTATTAAATTGTTACCTACTATTTATTAAATTGTTACCTACTATTTATTAAATTGTTACCTACAATTTATTAAATTGTTACATACAATTTATTAAATTGTTACTTACTATTTATTAAATTGTTACTTACTATTAATTAAATTGTTACTTACTATTTATTAAATTGCTACCTACTATTTATGAAATTGTTACATTCTATTTATTAAATTGTTACTTACTATTTATTAAATTGTTAATTACTATTTATTAAATTGTTAATTACAATTTATTAAATTGTTACTTACTATTTATTAAATTACTACTTACTATTTACTAAATTGCTACTCACTATTTATTAAATTGCAACTTATTATTTTTTAAATTGTTGCCTACTATTTACTAAATTGTTACCTACTATTTATTAAATTGTTAACTACTATTTATTAAATTGTTACCTACTATTTATTAAATTGTTACCTACTATTTATTAAATTGTTACCTACTATTTATTAAATTGTTACCTACTATTTATTAAATTGTTACCTACTATTTATTAAATTGTTACCTACTATTTATTAAATGGTTACCTACTATTTATTAAAATGTTACCTACTATTTATTAAATTGTTACCTACTATTTATTAAATTGTTACCTACTATTTATTAATTTGTTACCTTCTGTTTATTAAAATGTTACCTACTATTTATTAAATTGTTACCTACTATTTATTAAATTGCTGCCTACTATTTATTAAATTGCAACCTACTATTTATTAAATGGCTACTTACTATTTATTAAATTGTTACTTACTATTTATTAAATTGTTACTAACTATTTATTAAATTGTTACTTACTATTCATTAAATTGTTACTTACTATTTATTAAATTGCTCCCTACTATTTATGAAATTGTTACTTTCTATTTATTAAATTGTTACTTACTATTTATTAAATTGTTAATTACTATTTATTAAATTGTTACCTACTATTTATTAAATTGTTACCTACTATTTATTAAATTGTTACCTACAATTTATTAAATTGTTACCTACTATTTATTAAATTGTTTCCAACTATTTATTAAATTGTTACCTACTATTTAATAGATTGTTACGTACAATATATTAAATTGTTACTTACTATTTATTAAATTGTTACTTACTATTTATTAAATTGTTACTTACTATTTATTAAATTGCTACCTACTATTTATGAAATTGTTACTTTCTATTTATTAAATTGTTACTTACTATTTATTAAATTGTTAATTACTATTTATTAAATTGTTAATTACAATTTATTAAATTGTTACTTACTATTTATTAAATTGCTACTTACTATTTACTAAATTGCTACTCACTATTTATTAAATTGCTACTTACTATTTATTAAATTGTTACCTACTATTTATTAAATTGTTACCTACTATTTATTAAATGGTTACCTACTATTTATTAAAATGTTACCAACTATTTATTAAATTGTTACCTACTATTTATTAAATTGTTACCTACTATTTATTAAATTGTTACCTTCTGTTTATTAAAATGTTACCTACTATTTATTAAATTGTTACCTACTATTTATTAAATTGCTGCCTACTATTTATTAAATTGCAACCTACTATTTATTAAATGGCTACTTACTATTTATTAAATTGTTACTTACTATTTATTAAATTGTTACTTACTATTTATTAAATTGTTACTTACTATTTATTAAATTGTTACTTACTATTTATTAAATTGTTACTTACTATTTATTAAATTGCAACCTACTATTTATTAAATGGCTACTTACTATTTATTAAATTATTACTTACTATTTATTAAATTGTTACTTACTATTTATTAAATTGTTACTAACTATTTATTAAATTGTTACTTACTATTTATTAAATTGTTACTTACTATTTATTAAATTGCTCCCTACTATTTATGAAATTGTTACTTTCTATTTATGAAATTGTTACTTTCTATTTATTAAATTGTTACTTACTATTTATTAAATTGCTACCTACTATTTATGAAATTGTTACATTCTATTTATTAAATTGTTACTTACTATTTATTAAATTGTTAATTACTATTTATTAAATTGTTAATTACAATTTATTAAATTGTTACTTACTATTTATTAAATTGCTACTTACTATTTACTAAATTGCTACTCACTATTTATTAAATTGCCACTTATTATTTTTTAAATTGTTGCCTACTATTTACTAAATTGTTACCTACTATTTATTAAATTGTTACCTACTATTTATTAAATTGTTACCTACTATTTATTAAATTGTTACCTACTATTTATTAAATTGTTACCTACTATTTATTAAATTGTTACCTACTATTTATTAAATTGTTACCTACTATTTATTAAATTGTTACCTACTATTTATTAAATGGTTACCTACTATTTATTAAAATGTTACCTACTATTTATTAAATTGTTACCTACTATTTATTAAATTGTTACCTACTATTTATTAATTTGTTACCTTCTGTTTATTAAAATGTTACCTACTTTTTATTAAATTGTTACCTACTATTTATTAAATTGCTGCCTACTATTTATTAAATTGCAACCTACTATTTATTAAATGGCTACTTACTATTTATTAAATTATTACTTACTATTTATTAAATTGTTACTTACTATTTATTAAATTGTTACTAACTATTTATTAAATTGTTACTTACTATTTATTAAATTGTTACTTACTATTTATTAAATTGCTCCCTACTATTTATGAAATTGTTACTTTCTATTTATTAAATTGTTACTTACTATTTATTAAATTGTTAATTACTATTTATTAAATTGTTACCTACTATTTATTAAATTGTTAATTACAATTTATTAAATTGTTACTTACTATTTATTAAATTGCTACTTACTATTTACTAAATTGCTACTCACTATTTATTAAATTGCTACTTATTATTTTTTAAATTGTTGCCTACTATTTACTAAATTGTTACCTACTATTTATTAAATTGTTACCTACTATTTATTAAATTGTTACCTACTATTTATTAAATTGTTACCTACTATTTATTAAATTGTTACCTACTATTTATTAAATTGTTACCTACTATTTATTAAATTGTTACCTACTATTTATTAAATTGTTACCTACTATTTATTAAATTGTTACCTACAATTTATTAAATTGTTACATACAATTTATTAAATTGTTACTTACTATTTATTAAATTGTTACTTACTATTAATTAAATTGTTACTTACTATTTATTAAATTGCTACCTACTATATATGAAATTGTTACTTTCTATTTATAAAATTGTTACTTACTATTTATTAAATTGTTAATTACTATTTATTAAATTGTTACCTACTATTTATTAAATTGTTACCTACTATTTATTAAATTGTTACCTACAATTTATTAAATTGTTACATACAATTTATTAAATTGTTACCTACTATTTATTAAATTGTTACCTACTATTTATTAAATTGTTACCTACTATTTATTAAATTGTTACTTACTATTTATTAAATTGTTACTTACTATTTATTAAATTGTTACTTACTATTTATTAAATTGCTACCTACAATTTATGAAATTGTTACTTTCTATTTATTAAATTGTTACTTACTATTTATTAAATTGTTAATTACTATTTATTAAATTGTTAATTACAATTTATTAAATTGTTACTTACTATTTATTAAATTGCTACTTACTATTTACTAAGTTGCTACTCACTATTTATTAAATTGCTACTTACTATTTTTTAAATTGTTGCCTACTATTTACTAAATTGTTACTTACTATTTATTAAATTGTTACTTACTATTTATTAAATTGTTACTTACTATTTATTAAATTGCTACCTACTATTTATGAAATTGTTACTTTCTATTTATTAAATTGTTACTTAATATTTATTAAATTGTTAATTACTATTTATTAAATTGTTACCTACTATTTATTAAATTGTTACCTACTATATATTAAATTGTTACCTACAATTTATTAAATTGTTACATACAATTTATTAAATTGTTACTTACTATTTATTAAATTGTTACTTTCTATTTATTAAATTGTTACTTACTAATTATTAAATTGCTACCTACTATTTATGAAATTGTTACTTTCTATTTATTAAATTGTTACTTACTATTTATTAAATTGTTAATTACTATTTATTAAATTGTTAATTACAATTTATTAAATTGTTACTTACTATTTATTAAATTGCTACTTACTATTTACTAATTTGCTACTCACTGTTTATTAAATTGCTACTTACTATTTTTTAAATTGTTGCCTACTATTTACTAAATTGTTACTTACTATTTATTAAATTGTTACTTACTATTTATTAAATTGCTACCTACTATTTATGGAATTGTTACTTTCTATTTATAAAATTGTTACTTACTATTTATTAAATTGTTAATTACTATTTATTAAATTGTTACCTACTATTTATTAAATTGTTACCTACTATTTATTAAATTGTTACCTATAATTTATTAAATTGTTACATACAATTTATTAAATTGTTACTTACTATTTATTAAATTGTTACTTACTATTTATTAAATTCTTACTTACTATTTATTAAATTGCTACCTACTATTTATGAAATTGTTACATTCTATTTATTAAATTGTTACTTACTATTTATTAAATTGTTAATTACTATTTATTAAATTGTTAATTACAATTTATTAAATTGTTACTTACTATTTATTAAATTGCTACTTACTATTTACTAAATTGCTACTCACTATTTATTAAATTGCTACTTACTATTTTTTAAATTGTTGCCTACTATTTACTAAATTGTTACCTACTATTTATTAAATTGTTACCTACTATTTATTAAATTGTTACCTACTATTTATTAAATTGTTACCTACTATTTATTAAATTGTTACCTACTATTTATTAAATTGTTACCTACTATTTATTAAATGGTTACCTACTATTCATTAAAATGTTACCTACTATTTATTAAATTGTTACCTACTATTTATTAAATTGTTACCTACTATTTATTAAATTGTTACCTTCTGTTTATTAAAATGTTACCTACTATTTATTAAATTGTTACCTACTATTTATTAAATTGCTGCCTACTATTTATTAAATTGCAACCTACTATTTATTAAATGGCTACTTACTATTTATTAAATTATTACTTACTATTTATTAAATTGTTACTTACTATTTATTAAATTGTTACTTACTATTTATTAAATTGTTACTTACTATTTATTAAATTGTTACTTACTATTTATTAAATTGCTCCCTACTATTTATGAAATTGTTACTCTCTATTTATTAAATTGTTACTTACTATTTATTAAATTGTTAATTACTATTTATTAAATTGTTACCTACTATTTATTAAATTGTTACCTACTATTTATTAAATTGTTACCTACAATTTATTAAATTGTTACATACAATTTATTAAATTGTTACTTACTATTTATTAAATTGTTACCTACTATTTATTAAATTGTTACCTACTATATATTAAATTGTTACCTACTATTTATGAAATTGTTACTTTCTATTTATTAAATTGTTACTTACTATTTATTAAATTGTTACTTTCTATTTATTAAATTGTTACTTACTATTTATTAAATTGCTACCTACTATTTATGAAATTGTTACTTTCAATTTATTAAATTGTTACTTACTAATTATTAAATTGTTAATTACTATTTATTAAATTGTTAATTACAATTTATTAAATTGTTACTTACTATTTATTAAATTGCTACTTACTATTTACTAATTTGCTACTCACTATTTATTAAATTGCTACTTACTATTTTTTAAATTGTTGCCTACTATTTACTAAATTGTTACTTACTATTTATTAAATTGTTACTTACTATTTATTAAATTGCTACCTACTATTTATGGAATTGTTACTTTCTATTTATAAAATTGTTACTTACTATTTATTAAATTGTTAATTACTATTTATTAAATTGTTACCTACTATTTATTAAATTGTTACCTACTATTTATTAAATTGTTACCTATAATTTATTAAATTGTTACATACAATTTATTAAATTGTTACTTACTATTTATTAAATTGTTACTTACTATTTATTAAATTGTTACTTACTATTTATTAAATTGCTACCTACTATTTATGAAATTGTTACATTCTATTTATTAAATTGTTACTTACTATTTATTAAATTGTTAATTACTATTTATTAAATTGTTAATTACAATTTATTAAATTGTTACTTACTATTTATTAAATTGCTACTTACTATTTACTAAATTGCTACTCACTATTTATTAAATTGCTACTTACTATTTTTTAAATTGTTGCCTATTATTTACTAAATTGTTACCTACTATTTATTAAATTGTTACCTACTATTTATTAAATTGTTACCTACTATTTATTAAATTGTTACCTACTATTTATTAAATTGTTACCTACTATTTATTAAATTGTTACCTACTATTTATTAAATTGTTACCTACTATTTATTAAATTGTTACCTACTATTTATTAAATTGTTACCTACTATTTATTAAATTGTTACCTACTATTTATTAAATGGTTACCTACTATTCATTAAAATATTACCTACTATTTATTAAATTGTTACCTACTATTTATTAAATTGTTACCTACTATTTATTAAATTGTTACCTTCTGTTTATTAAAATGTTACCTACTATTTATTAAATTGTTACCTACTATTTATTAAATTGCTGCCTACTATTTATTAAATTGCAACCTACTATTTATTAAATGGCTACTTACTATTTATTAAATTATTACTTACTATTTATTAAATTGTTACTTACTATTTATTAAATTGTTACTTACTATTTATTAAATTGTTACTTACTATTTATTAAATTGTTACTTACTATTTATTAAATTGCTCCCTACTATTTACGAAATTGTTACTCTCTATTTATTAAATTGTTACTTACTATTTATTAAATTGTTAATTACTATTTATTAAATTGTTACCTACTATTTATTAAATTGTTACCTACTATTTATTAAATTGTTACCTACAATTTATTAAATTGTTACATACAATTTGTTAAATTGTTACTTACTATTTATTAAATTGTTACTTACTATTTATTAAATTGTTACTTACTATTTATTAAATTGCTACCTACTATTTATGAAATTGTTACTTTCTATTTATTAAATTGTTACTTACTATTTATTAAATTGTTAATTACTATTTATTAAATTGTTAATTACAATTTATTAAATTGTTACTTACTATTTATTAAATTGCTACTTACTATTTACTAAATTGCCACTCACTATTTATTAAATTGCTACTTACTATTTTTTAAATTGTTGCCTACTATTTACTAAATTGTTACTTACTATTTATTAAATTGTTACTTACTATTTATTAAATTGCTACTTACTATTTACTAAGTTGCTACTCACTATTTATTAAATTGCTACTTACTATTTTTTAAATTGTTGCCTACTATTTACTAAATTGTTACTTACTATTTATTAAATTGTTACTTACTATTTATTAAATTGCTACCTACTATTTATGAAATTGTTACTTTCTATTTATAAAATTGTTACTTACTATTTATTAAATTGTTAATTACTATTTATTAAATTGTTACCTACTATTTATTAAATTGTTACCTACTATTTATTAAATTGTTACCTACAATTTATTAAATTGTTACATACAATTTATTAAATTGTTACCTACTATTTATTAAATTGTTACCTACTATTTATTAAATTGTTACCTACTATTTATTAAATTGTTACCTACTATTTATTAAATGGTTACCTACTATTTATTAAAATGTTACCTACTATTTATTAAATTGTTACCTACTATTTATTAAATTGTTACCTACTATTTATTAAATTGTTACCTTCTGTTTATTAAAATGTTACCTACTATTTATTAAATTGTTACCTACTATTTATTAAATTGCTGCCTACTATTTATTAAATTGCAACCTACTATTTATTAAATGGCTACTTACTATTTATTAAATTGTTACTTACTATTTATTAAATTGTTACTTACTATTTATTAAATTGTTACTTACTATTTATTAAATTGTTACTTACTATTTATTAAATTGTTACTTACTATTTATTAAATTGCTCCCTACTATTTATGAAATTGTTACTTTCTATTTATTAAATTGTTACTTACTATTTATTAAATTGTTAATTACTATTTATTAAATTGTTACCTACTATTTATTAAATTGTTACCTATTATTTATTAAATTGTTACCTACAATTTATTAAATTGTTACATACAATTTATTAAATTGTTACTTACTATTTATTAAATTGTTACTTACTATTTATTAAATTGTTACTTACTATTTATTAAATTGCTACCTACTATTTATGAAATTGTTACTTTCTATTTATTAAATTGTTACTTACTATTTATTAAATTGTTAATTACTATTTATTAAATTGTTAATTACAATTTATTAAATTGTTACTTACTATTTATTAAATTGCTACTTACTATTTACTAAATTGCTACTCACTATTTATTAAATTGCTACTTACTATTTTTTAAATTGTTGCCTACTATTTACTAAATTGTTACTTACTATTTATTAAATTGTTACTTACTATTTATTAAATTGCTACCTACTCTTTATGAAATTGTTACTTTCTATTTATAAAATTGTTACTTACTATTTATTAAATTGTTAATTACTATTTATTAAATTGTTACCTACTATTTATTAAATTGTTACCTACTATTTATTAAATTGTTACCTACAATTTATTAAATTGTTACATACAATTTATTAAATTGTTACTTACTATTTATTAAATTGTTACTTACTATTTATTAAATTGTTACTTACTATTTATTAAATTGCTACCTACTATTTATGAAATTGTTACTTTCTATTTATTAAATTGTTACTTACTATTTATTAAATTGTTAATTACTATTTATTAAATTGTTAATTACAATTTATTAAATTGTTACTTACTATTTATTAAATGGCAACTTACTATTTATTAAATTGTTACTTACTTTTTATTAAATTGTTACTTACTATTTATTAAATTGTTACTTACTATTTATTAAATTGTTACTTACTATTTATTAAATTGTTACTTACTATTTATTAAATTGCTACCTACTATTTATGAAATTGTTACTTTCTATTTATAAAATTGTTACTTACTATTTATTAAATTGTTAATTACTATTTATTAAATTGTTACCTACTATTAATTAAATTGTTACCTACTATTTATTAAATTGTTACCTACAATTTATTAAATTGTTACATACAATTTATTAAATTGTTACTTACTATTTATTAAATTGTTACTTACTATTTATTAAATTGTTACTTACTATTTATTAAATTGCTACCTACTATTTATGAAATTGTTACATTCTATTTATTAAATTGTTACTTACTATTTATTAAATTGTTAATTACTATTTATTAAATTGTTAATTACAATTTATTAAATTGTTACTTACTATTTATTAAATGGCTACTTACTATTTATTAAATTCTTACTTACTATTTATTAAATTGTTACTTACTATTTATTAAATTGTTACTTACTATTTATTAAATTGTTACTTACTATTTATTAAATTGTTACTTACTATTTATTAAATTGTTACTTACTATTTATTAAATTGTTACTTACTATTTATTAAATTGCTACCTACTATTTATGAAATTGTTACTTTCTATTTATTAAATTGTTACTTACTATTTATTAAATTGTTAATTACTATTTATTAAATTGTTAATTACAATTTATTAAATTGTTACTTACTATTTATTAAATTGCTACTTACTATTTACTAAATTGCTACTCACTATTTATTAAATTGCTACTTACTATTTTTTAAATTGTTGCCTACTATTTACTAAATTGTTACTTACTATTTATTAAATTGTTACTTACTATTTATTAAATTGCTACCTACTCTTTATGAAATTGTTACTTTCTATTTATAAAATTGTTACTTACTATTTATTAAATTGTTAATTACTATTTATTAAATTGTTACCTACTATTTATTAAATTGTTACCTACTATTTATTAAATTGTTACCTACAATTTATTAAATTGTTACATACAATTTATTAAATTGTTACTTACTATTTATTAAATAGTTACTTACTATTTATTAAATTGTTACTTACTATTTATTAAATTGCTACCTACTATTTATGAAATTGTTACTTTCTATTTATTAAATTGTTACTTACTATTTATTAAATTGTTAATTACTATTTATTAAATTGTTAATTACAATTTATTAAATTGTTACTTACTATTTATTAAATGGCTACTTACTATTTATTAAATTGTTACTTACTATTTATTAAATTGTTACTTACTATTTATTAAATTGTTACTTACTATTTATTAAATTGTTACTTACTATTTATTAAATTGTTACTTACTATTTATTAAATTGCTACCTACTATTTATGAAATTGTTACTTTCTATTTATAAAATTGTTACTTACTATTTATTAAATTGTTAATTACTATTTATTAAATTGTTACCTACTATTAATTAAATTGTTACCTACTATTTATCAAATTGTTACTTACTATTTATTAAATTGTTACTTACTATTTATTAAATTGCTACCTACTATTTATGAAATTGTTACATTCTATTTATTAAATTGTTACTTACTATTTATTAAATTGTTAATTACTATTTATTAAATTGTTAATTACAATTTATTAAATTGTTACTTACTATTTATTAAATTGCTACTTACTATTTACTAAATTGCTACTCACTATTTATTAAATTGCTACTTACTATTTTTTAAATTGTTGCCTACTATTTACTAAATTGTTACCTACTATTTATTAAATTGTTACCTACTATTTATTAAATTGTTAATTACAATTTATTAAATTGTTACTTACTATTTATTAAATTGCTACTTACTATTTATTAAATTGCAACCTACTATTTATTAAATGGCTACATACTATTTATTAAATTGTTACTTACTATTTATTAAATTGTTACTTACTATTTATTAAATTGTTACTTACTATTTATTAAATTGTTACTTACTATTTATTAAATTGTTACTTACTATTTATTAAATTGCTACCTACTATTTATGGAATTGTTACTTTCTATTTATAAAATTGTTACTTACTATTTATTAAATTGTTAATTACTATTTATTAAATTGTTACCTACTATTTATTAAATTGTTACCTACTATTTATTAAATTGTTACCTATAATTTATTAAATTGTTACATACAATTTATTAAATTGTTACTTACTGTTTATTAAATTGTTACTTACTATTTATTAAATTGTTACTTACTATTTATTAAATTGCTACCTACTATTTATGAAATTGTTACTTACTATTTATTAAATTGCTACCTACTATTTATGAAATTGTTACTTTCTATTTATTAAATTGTTACTTACTATTTATTAAATTGTTAATTACTATTTATTAAATTGTTAATTACAATTTATTGAATTGTTACTCACTATTTATTAAATTGTTACTTACTATTTATTAAATTGTTACTTACTATTTATTAAATTGTAACTTACTATTTATTAAATTGCTACCTACTATTTATGAAATTGTTACTTTCTATTTATTAAATTGTTACTTAGTATTTATTAAATTGTTAATTACTATTTATTAAATTGTTAATTACAATTTATTAAATTACTATTTATTTTAATAAATAGTAGGTAACAATTTAATAAACAGTAGGAAACAATTTAATAAATAGTAGGTAACAATTTAATAAATAGTAGGTAGCAATTTAATAAATAGTAGGTAGCCATTTAATAAATAGTAGGTAACAATTTAATAAATAGTAGCTAACAATTTAATAAATAGTGGGTAACAAATTAATAAATAGTAAGTAACAATTTAATAAATAGTAAGTAACAATTTAATAAATAGTAAGTAGCCACTTAATAAATAGTATGTAACAATTTAATAAATAGTAAGTAGCAATTTAATAAATAGTAAGTAGCAATTTAATAAATAGTAAGAAGCAATTTAATAAATAGTAAGTAGCAATTTAATAAATAGTAAGTAGCAATTTAATAAATAGTAAGTAGCAATTTAATAAATAGTTGGAAACAATTTAATAAATAGTAGGTAACAATTTAATAAATAGTAGGTAGCAATTTAATAAATAGTAAGTAACAATTTAATGAATAGTAAGTAACAATTTAATAAATAGTAAGTAACAATTTAATAAATAGTAATTAACAATTTAATAAATAGTAATTAACAATTTAATAAATAGTAGGTAACAATTTAATAAATAGTAGGTAACATTTTAATAAACAGAAGGTAACAATTTAATATATAGTAGGTAACAATTTAATAAATAGTTGGTAACAATTTAATAAATAGTAGGTAACAATTTAATAAATAGTATGTAACAATTTAATAAATAGTAGGTAACAATTTAATAAATAGTAGGTAACAATTTAATAAATAGTAGGTAACAATTTAATAAATAGTGGGTAACAATTTAATAAATAGTAAGGAGCAATTTAATAAATAATAAGTAGCCATTTAATAAATAGTAAGTAGCAATTTATTCAATAGTAAGTAGCAATTTAATAAATAGTAAGTAGCAATTTAATAAATAGTAAGAAGCAATTTAATAAATAGTAAGTAGCAATTTAATAAATAGTAAGTAGCAATTTAATAAATAGTAAATAGCAATTTAATAAATAGTAAGTAGCAATTTAATAAATAGTAAGTAGCAATTTAATAAATTGTAAGTAGCAATTTAATAAATAGTAAGTAGCATTTTAATAAATAGTATGTAACAATTTAATAAATAGTAGGTAACAATTTAATAAATAGTAGGTAACAATTTAATAAATAGTGGGTAAAAATTTAATAAATAGTAAGGAGCAATTTAATAAATAATATGTAGCCATTTAATAAATAGTAAGTAGCAATTTAATCAATAGTAAGTAGCATTTTAATAAATAGTAAGTAGCAATTTAATAAATAGTAAGAAGCAATTTAATAAATAGTAAGTAGCAATTTAATAAATAGTAAGTAGCAATTTAATAAATAGTAAGTAGCAATTTAATAAATAGTAAGTTGCAATTTAATAAATAGTAAGTAGCAATTTAATAAATTGTAAGTAGCAATTTAATAAATAGTAAGTAGCATTTTAATAAATAGTAAGTAACAATTTAATAAATAGTAAGTAACAATTTAATAAAGAGTAAGTAACAATTTAATAAATAGTAAGTAGCAATTTAATAAATAGTGAGTAGCAATTTAATAAATAGTAAGTAGCAATTTAATAAATTGTAAGTAACAATTTAATAAATAGTAATTAACAATTAAATAAATAGTAATTAACAATTAAATAAATAGTAATTAACAATTTAATAAATAGTAAGTAACAATTTAATAAAAAGTAAGTAACAATTTAATAAATATTAAGTAACAATTTAATAAATAGTAAGTAACAATTTAATAAATAGTAAGTAACAATTTAATAAATTGTATGTAACAATGTAATAAATAGCAGGTAACAATTTAATAAATAGTAGGTAACAATTTAATAAATAGTTGGAAACAATTTAATAAATAGTAGGTAACAATTTAATAAATAGTAGGTAGCAATTTAATAAATAGTAGGTAGCAATTTAATAAATAGTAGGTAACAATTTAATATATAGTAGGTAACATTTTAATAAATAGTAGGTAACAATTTAATAAACAGTAGGTAACAATTTAATAAATAGTAAGTAGCAATTTAATAAATAGTGAGTAGCAATTTAATAAATAGTAAGTAGCAATTTAATAAATTGTAAGTAACAATTTAATAAATAGTAATTAACAATTAAATAAATAGTAATTAACAATTTAATAAATAGTAGGTAACAATTTAATAAATGGTAGGTAACAATTTAATAAATAGTAGATAACAATTTAATATATTGTACGTAACAATTTAATAAATAGTAGGTAACAATTTAATAAATAGTTGGAAACAATTTAATAAATAGTAGGTAACAATTTAATAAATAGTAGGTAGCAATTTAATAAATAGTAGGTAGCAATTTAATAAATAGTAGGTAACAATTTAATAAATAGTAATTAACAATTAAATAAATAGTAATTAACAATTTAATAAATAGTAGGTAACAATTTAATAAATAGTAGGTAACAATTTAATAAATAGTAGATAACAATTTAATATATTGTACGTAACAATTTAATAAATAGTAGGTAACAATTTAATAAATAGTTGGAAACAATTTAATAAATAGTAGGTAACAATTTAATAAATAGTAGGTAGCAATTTAATAAATAGTAGGTAGCAATTTAATAAATAGTAGGTAACAATTTAATATATAGTAGGTTACATTTTAATAAATAGTAGGTAACAATTTAATAAACAGTAGGTAACAATTTAATAAATAGTAGGTAACAATTTAATAAATAGTAGGTAACAATTTAATAAATAGTAGATAACAATTTAATATATTGTACGTAACAATTTAATAAATAGTAGGTAACAATTTAATAAATAGTTGGAAACAATTTAATAAATAGTAGGTAACAATTTAATAAATAGTAGGTAGCAATTTAATAAATAGTAAGTAGCAATTTAATAAATAGTAAGTAACAATTTAATAAATAGTAAGTAACAATTTAATAAATAGTAAGTAACAATTTAATAAATAGTAAGTAGCAATTTAATAAATAGTGAGTAGCAATTTAATAAATAGTAAGTAGCAATTTAATAAATTGTAAGTAACAATTTAATAAATAGTAAGTTACAATTTAATAAATAGTAAGTAGCAATTTAATAAATAGTGAGTAGCAATTTAATAAATATTAAGTAGCAATTTAATAAATAGTAAGTAGCAATTTAATAAATAGTAAGTTGCAATTTAATAAATAGTAAGTAGCAATTTAATAAATTGTAAGTAGCAATTTAATAAATAGTAGGTAGCATTTTAATAAATAGTAAGTAACAATTTAATAAATAGTTGGAAACAATTTAATAAATAGTAGGTAACAATTTAATAAATAGTAGGTAGCAATTTAATAAATAGTAAGTAGCAATTTAATAAATAGTAAGTAACAATTTAATAAATAGTAAGTAACAATTTAATAAATAGTAAGTAACAATTTAATAAATAGTAAGTAGCAATTTAATAAATAGTGAGTAGCAATTTAATAAATAGTAAGTAGCAATTTAATAAATTGTAAGTAACAATTTAATAAATAGTAAGTAACAATTTAATAAATAGTAAGTAGCAATTTAATAAATAGTGAGTAGCAATTTAATAAATAGTAAGTAGCAATTTAATAAATATTAAGTAGCAATTTAATAAATAGTAAGTAGCAATTTAATAAATAGTAAGTTGCAATTTAATAAATAGTAAGTAGCAATTTAATAAATTGTAAGTAGCAATTTAATAAATAGTAGGTAGCATTTTAATAAATAGTAAGTAACAATTTAATAAATAGTAATTAACAATTTAATAAATAGTAATTAACAATTTAATAAATAGTAAGTAACAATTTAATAAATAGTAAGTAACAATTTAATAAATATTAAGTAACAATTTAATAAATAGTAAGTAACAATTTAATAAATAGTAAGTAACAATTTAATAAATAGTAAGTAACAATTTAATAAATTGTATGTAACAATTTAATAAATAGTAGGTAACAATTTAATAAATAGTACGTAACAATTTAATAAATAGTAGGTAACAATTTAATAAATAGTTGGAAACAATTTAATAAATAGTATGTAACAATTTAATTAATAGTAGGTAGCAATTTAATAAATAGTAGGTAGCAATTTAATGAATAGTAAGTAGCAATTTAATAAATAGTAAGTAGCAATTTAATAAATAGTAAGTAGCAATTTAATAAATAGTAAGTAACAATTTAATAAATAGTAGGTAACAATTTAATAAATAGTAAGTAGCAATTTAATAAATATTAAGTAGCAATTTAATAAATAGTAAGTAGCAATTTAATAAATAGTAAGTTGCAATTTAATAAATAGTAAGTAGCAATTTAATAAATTGTAAGTAGCAATTTAATAAATAGTAGGTAGCATTTTAATAAATAGTAAGTAACAATTTAATAAATAGTAATTAACAATTTAATAAATAGTAATTAACAATTTAATAAATAGTAAGTAACAATTTAATAAATAGTAAGTAACAATTTAATAAATATTAAGTAACAATTTAATAAATAGTAGGTAACAATTTAATAAATAGTAGGTAACAATTAAATAAATAGTAGGTAACAATTTAATAAATACTAGGTAACAATTTAATAAATAGTAGGTAACAATTTAATAAATAGTACGTAACAATTTAATAAATAGTAGGTAACAATTTAATAAATAGTTGGAAACAATTTAATAAATAGTATGTAACAATTTAATTAATAGTAGGTAGCAATTTAATAAATAGTAGGTAGCAATTTAATGAATAGTAAGTAGCAATTTAATAAATAGTAAGTAGCAATTTAATAAATAGTAAGTAGCAATTTAATAAATAGTAAGTAACAATTTAATAAATAGTAGGTAACAATTTAATAAATAGTAGATAACAATTTAATATATTGTACGTAACAATTTAATAAATAGTAGGTAACAATTTAATAAATAGTTGGAAACAATTTAATAAATAGTAGGTAACAATTTAATAAATAGTAGGTAGCAATTTAATAAATAGTAGGTAGCAATTTAATAAATAGTAGGTAACAATTTAATATATAGTAGGTTACATTTTAATAAATAGTAGGTAACAATTTAATAAACAGTAGGTAACAATTTAATAAATAGTAGGTAACAATTTAATAAATAGTAGGTAACAATTTAATAAATAGTAGATAACAATTTAATATATTGTACGTAACAATTTAATAAATAGTAGGTAACAATTTAATAAATAGTTGGAAACAATTTAATAAATAGTAGGTAACAATTTAATAAATAGTAGGTAGCAATTTAATAAATAGTAAGTAGCAATTTAATAAATAGTAAGTAACAATTTAATAAATAGTAAGTAACAATTTAATAAATAGTAAGTAACAATTTAATAAATAGTAAGTAGCAATTTAATAAATAGTGAGTAGCAATTTAATAAATAGTAAGTAGCAATTTAATAAATTGTAAGTAACAATTTAATAAATAGTAAGTAACAATTTAATAAATAGTAAGTAGCAATTTAATAAATAGTAAGTAGCAATTTAATAAATATTAAGTAGCAATTTAATAAATAGTAAGTAGCAATTTAATAAATAGTAAGTTGCAATTTAATAAATAGTAAGTTGCAATTTAATAAATTGTAAGTAGCAATTTAATAAATAGTAGGTAGCATTTTAATAAATAGTAAGTAACAATTTAATAAATAGTAATTAACAATTTAATAAATAGTAATTAACAATTTAATAAATAGTAAGTAACAATTTAATAAATAGTAAGTAACAATTTAATAAATATTAAGTAACAATTTAATAAATAGTAAGTAACAATTTAATAAATAGTAAGTAACAATTTAATAAATTGTATGTAACAATTTAATAAATAGTAGGTAACAATTTAATAAATAGTAGGTAACAATTAAATAAATAGTAGGTAACAATTTAATAAATACTAGGTAACAATTTAATAAATAGTAGGTAACAATTTAATAAATAGTAATTAACAATTTAATAAATAGTAATTAACAATTTAATAAATAGTAAGTAACAATTTAATAAATAGTAAGTAACAATTTAATAAATATTAAGTAACAATTTAATAAATAGTAAGTAACAATTTAATAAATAGTAAGTAACAATTTAATAAATTGTATGTAACAATTTAATAAATAGTAGGTAACAATTTAATAAATAGTAGGTAACAATTAAATAAATAGTAGGTAACAATTTAATAAATACTAGGTAACAATTTAATAAATAGTAGGTAACAATTTAATAAATAGTACGTAACAATTTAATAAATAGTAGGTAACAATTTAATAAATAGTTGGAAACAATTTAATAAATAGTAGGTAACAATTTAATAAATAGTAGGTAGCAATTTAATAAATAGTAGGTAGCAATTTAATGAATAGTAAGTAGCAATTTAATAAATAGTAAGTAGCAATTTAATAAATAGTAAGTAGCAATTTAATAAATTGTAAGTAGCAATTTAATAAATAGTAAGTAGCAATTTAATAAATAGTAAGTAACAATATAATAAATAGTAAGTAACTATTTAATAAATAGTAAGTAACAATTTAATAAATAGTAAGTAGCAATTTAATAAATAGTGAGTAGCAATTTAATAAATAGTAGTTAACAAT
Source organism: Andrena chrysosceles (assembly GCA_963855975.1). Classification (NCBI taxonomy): domain Eukaryota; kingdom Metazoa; phylum Arthropoda; class Insecta; order Hymenoptera; family Andrenidae; genus Andrena; species Andrena chrysosceles. Next base: position 1,178,445 of record CAWLCU010000486.1, read on the forward strand.
TTAATAAATAGTAAGTAGCCATTTAATAAATAGTATGTAACAATTTAATAAATAGTAAGTAGCCATTTAATAAATAGTAAGTAGCAATTTAATAAATAGTAAGTAGCAATTTAATAAATAGTAAGTAGCAATTTAATAAATAGTAAGTAACAATATAATAAATAGTAAGTAACTATTTAACAAATAGTAAGTAACAATTTAATAAATAGTAAGTAGCAATTTAATAAATAGTGAGTAGCAATTTAATAAATAGTAGTTAACAATTTAATAAGTAGTAGGTAACAATTTAATAAATAGTAGGTAACAATTTAATAAATAGTAGGTAACAATTTAATAAATAGTAGATAACAATTTAATATATTGTACGTAACAATTTAATAAATAGTAGGTAACAATTTAATAAATAGTTGGAAACAATTTAATAAATAGTAGGTAACAGTTTAATAAATAGTAGGTAGCAAGTTAATGAATAGTAAGTAGCAATTTAATAAATAGTAAGTAACAATTTAATAAATAGTAAGTAACAATTTAATAAATAGTAAGTAACAATTTAATAAATAGTAAGTAGCAATTTAATAAATAGTGAGTAGCAATTTAATAAATAGTAAGTAGCAATTTAATAAATTGTAAGTAACAATTTAATAAATAGTAAGTAACAATTTAATAAATAGTAATTAACAATTTAATAAATAGTAATTAACAATTTAATAAACAGTAAGTAACAATTTAATAAATAGTAAGTAACAATTTAATAAATATTAAGTAACAATTTAATAAATAGTAAGTAACAATTTAATAAATAGTAAGTAACAATTTAATAAATAGTACGTATCAATTTAATAAATTGTATGTAACAATTTAATAAATAGTAGGTAACAATTTAATAAATAGTAGGTAACAATTAAATAAATAGTAGGTAACAATTTAATAAATACTAGGTAACAATTTAATAAATAGTAGGTAACAATTTAATAAATAGTACGTAACAATTTAATAAATAGTAGGTAACAATTTAATAAATAGTTGGAAACAATTTAATAAATAGTATGTAACAATTTAATTAATAGTAGGTAGCAATTTAATAAATAGTAGGTAGCAATTTAATGAATAGTAAGTAGCAATTTAATAAATAGTAAGTAGCAATTTAATAAATAGTAAGTAGCAATTTAATAAATAGTGAGTAGCAATTTAATAAATAGTAAGTAGCAATTTAATAAATTGTAAGTAACAATTTAATAAATAGTAAGTTACAATTTAATAAATAGTAAGTAGCAATTTAATAAATAGTAAGTAGCAATTTAATAAATACTAAGTAGCAATTTAATAAATAGTAAGTAGCAATTTAATAAATAGTAAGTTGCAATTTAATAAATAGTAAGTAGCAATTTAATAAATTGTAAGTAGCAATTTAATAAATAGTAGGTAGCATTTTAATAAATAGTAAGTAACAATTTAATAAATAGTTGGAAACAATTTAATAAATAGTAGGTAACAATTTAATAAATAGTAGGTAGCAATTTAATAAATAGTAAGTAGCAATTTAATAAATAGTAAGTAACAATTTAATAAATAGTAAGTAACAATTTAATAAATAGTAAGTAACAATTTAATAAATAGTAAGTAGCAATTTAATAAATAGTGAGTAGCAATTTAATAAATAGTAAGTAGCAATTTAATAAATTGTAAGTAACAATTTAATAAATAGTAAGTAACAATTTAATAAATAGTAAGTAGCAATTTAATAAATAGTGAGTAGCAATTTAATAAATAGTAAGTAGCAATTTAATAAATATTAAGTAGCAATTTAATAAATAGTAAGTAGCAATTTAATAAATAGTAAGTTGCAATTTAATAAATAGTAAGTAGCAATTTAATAAATTGTAAGTAGCAATTTAATAAATAGTAGGTAGCATTTTAATAAATAGTAAGTAACAATTTAATAAATAGTAATTAACAATTTAATAAATAGTAATTAACAATTTAATAAATAGTAAGTAACAATTTAATAAATAGTAAGTAACAATTTAATAAATATTAAGTAACAATTTAATAAATAGTAAGTAACAATTTAATAAATAGTAAGTAACAATTTAATAAATAGTAAGTAACAATTTAATAAATTGTATGTAACAATTTAATAAATAGTAGGTAACAATTTAATAAATAGTAGGTAACAATTAAATAAATAGTAGGTAACAATTTAATAAATACTAGGTAACAATTTAATAAATAGTAGGTAACAATTTAATAAATAGTACGTAACAATTTAATAAATAGTAGGTAACAATTTAATAAATAGTTGGAAACAATTTAATAAATAGTATGTAACAATTTAATTAATAGTAGGTAGCAATTTAATAAATAGTAGGTAGCAATTTAATGAATAGTAAGTAGCAATTTAATAAATAGTAAGTAGCAATTTAATAAATAGTAAGTAGCAATTTAATAAATAGTAAGTAACAATTTAATAAATAGTAGGTAACAATTTAATAAATAGTAGATAACAATTTAATATATTGTACGTAACAATTTAATAAATAGTAGGTAACAATTTAATAAATAGTTGGAAACAATTTAATAAATAGTAGGTAACAATTTAATAAATAGTAGGTAGCAATTTAATAAATAGTAGGTAGCAATTTAATAAATAGTAGGTAACAATTTAATATATAGTAGGTTACATTTTAATAAATAGTAGGTAGCAATTTAATAAATAGTAGGTAACAATTTAATATATAGTAGGTTACATTTTAATAAATAGTAGGTAACAATTTAATAAACAGTAGGTAACAATTTAATAAATAGTAGGTAACAATTTAATAAATAGTAGGTAACAATTTAATAAATAGTAGATAACAATTTAATATATTGTACGTAACAATTTAATAAATAGTAGGTAACAATTTAATAAATAGTTGGAAACAATTTAATAAATAGTAGGTAACAATTTAATAAATAGTAGGTAGCAATTTAATAAATAGTAAGTAGCAATTTAATAAATAGTAAGTAACAATTTAATAAATAGTAAGTAACAATTTAATAAATAGTAAGTAACAATTTAATAAATAGTAAGTAGCAATTTAATAAATAGTGAGTAGCAATTTAATAAATAGTAAGTAGCAATTTAATAAATTGTAAGTAACAATTTAATAAATAGTAAGTAACAATTTAATAAATAGTAAGTAGCAATTTAATAAATAGTAAGTAGCAATTTAATAAATATTAAGTAGCAATTTAATAAATAGTAAGTAGCAATTTAATAAATAGTAAGTTGCAATTTAATAAATAGTAAGTTGCAATTTAATAAATTGTAAGTAGCAATTTAATAAATAGTAGGTAGCATTTTAATAAATAGTAAGTAACAATTTAATAAATAGTAATTAACAATTTAATAAATAGTAATTAACAATTTAATAAATAGTAAGTAACAATTTAATAAATAGTAAGTAACAATTTAATAAATATTAAGTAACAATTTAATAAATAGTAAGTAACAATTTAATAAATAGTAAGTAACAATTTAATAAATTGTATGTAACAATTTAATAAATAGTAGGTAACAATTTAATAAATAGTAGGTAACAATTAAATAAATAGTAGGTAACAATTTAATAAATACTAGGTAACAATTTAATAAATAGTAGGTAACAATTTAATAAATAGTACGTAACAATTTAATAAATAGTAGGTAACAATTTAATAAATAGTTGGAAACAATTTAATAAATAGTAGGTAACAATTTAATAAATAGTAGGTAGCAATTTAATAAATAGTAGGTAGCAATTTAATGAATAGTAAGTAGCAATTTAATAAATAGTAAGTAGCAATTTAATAAATAGTAAGTAGCAATTTAATAAATTGTAAGTAGCAATTTAATAAATAGTAAGTAGCAATTTAATAAATAGTAAGTAACAATATAATAAATAGTAAGTAACTATTTAATAAATAGTAAGTAACAATTTAATAAATAGTAAGTAGCAATTTAATAAATAGTGAGTAGCAATTTAATAAATAGTAGTTAACAATTTAATAAATAGTAAGTAGCCATTTAATAAATAGTATGTAACAATTTAATAAATAGTAAGTAGCCATTTAATAAATAGTAAGTAGCAATTTAATAAATAGTAAGTAGCAATTTAATAAATAGTAAGTAGCAATTTAATAAATAGTAAGTAACAATATAATAAATAGTAAGTAACTATTTAACAAATAGTAAGTAACAATTTAATAAATAGTAAGTAGCAATTTAATAAATAGTGAGTAGCAATTTAATAAATAGTAGTTAACAATTTAATAAGTAGTAGGTAACAATTTAATAAATAGTAGGTAACAATTTAATAAATAGTAGGTAACAATTTAATAAATAGTAGATAACAATTTAATATATTGTACGTAACAATTTAATAAATAGTAGGTAACAATTTAATAAATAGTTGGAAACAATTTAATAAATAGTAGGTAACAGTTTAATAAATAGTAGGTAGCAAGTTAATGAATAGTAAGTAGCAATTTAATAAATAGTAAGTAACAATTTAATAAATAGTAAGTAACAATTTAATAAATAGTAAGTAACAATTTAATAAATAGTAAGTAGCAATTTAATAAATAGTGAGTAGCAATTTAATAAATAGTAAGTAGCAATTTAATAAATTGTAAGTAACAATTTAATAAATAGTAAGTAACAATTTAATAAATAGTAAGTAGCAATTTAGTAAATAGTGAGTAGCAATTTAATAAATAGTCAGTAGCAATTTAATAAATTGTAAGTAACAATTTAATAAATAGTAATTAACAATTTAATAAATAGTAATTAACAATTTAATAAATAGTAAGTAACAATTTAATAAATAGTACGTATCAATTTAATAAATAGTAGGTAACAATTTAATAAATAGTTGGAAACAATTTAATAAATAGTAGGTAACAATTTAATAAATAGTAGGTAGCAATTTAATAAATAGTTGGAAACAATTTAATAAATAGTAGGTAACAATTTAATAAATAGTAGGTAGCAATTTAATAAATAGTAGGTAACAATTTAATAAATAGTTGGAAACAATTTAATAAATAGTAGGTAACAATTTAATAAATAGTAGGTAGCAATTTAATAAATAGTAGGTAGCAATTTAATAAATAGTAGGTAACAATTTAATATATAGTAGGTTACATTTTAATAAATAGTAGGTAACAATTTAATAAACAGTAGGTAACAATTTAATAAATAGTAGGTAACAATTTAATAAATAGTAGGTAACAATTTAATAAATAGTAGATAACAATTTAATATATTGTACGTACCAATTTAATAAATAGTAGGTAACAATTTAATAAATAGTTGGAAACAATTTAATAAATAGTAGGTAACAATTTAATAAATAGTAGGTAGCAATTTAATAAATAGTAAGTAGCAATTTAATAAATAGTAAGTAACAATTTAATAAATAGTAAGTAACAATTTAATAAATAGTAAGTAACAATTTAATAAATAGTAAGTAGCAATTTAATAAATAGTGAGTAGCAATTTAATAAATAGTAAGTAGCAATTTAATAAATTGTAAGTAACAATTTAATAAATAGTAAGTAACAATTTAATAAATAGTAAGTAGCAATTTAATAAATAGTGAGTAGCAATTTAATAAATAGTAAGTAGCAATTTAATAAATATTAAGTAGCAATTTAATAAATAGTAAGTAGCAATTTAATAAATAGTAAGTTGCAATTTAATAAATAGTAAGTAGCAATTTAATAAATTGTAAGTAGCAATTTAATAAATAGTAGGTAGCATTTTAATAAATAGTAAGTAACAATTTAATAAATAGTAATTAACAATTTAATAAATAGTAATTAACAATTTAATAAATAGTAAGTAACAATTTAATAAATAGTAAGTAACAATTTAATAAATATTAAGTAACAATTTAATTAATAGTAAGTAACAATTTAATAAATAGTAAGTAACAATTTAATAAATTGTATGTAACAATTTAATAAATAGTAGGTAACAATTTAATAAATAGTAGGTAACAATTAAATAAATAGTAGGTAACAATTTAATAAATACTAGGTAACAATTTAATAAATAGTAGGTAACAATTTAATAAATAGTACGTAACAATTTAATAAATAGTAGGTAACAATTTAATAAATAGTTGGAAACAATTTAATAAATAGTAGGTAACAATTTAATTAATAGTAGGTAGCAATTTAATAAATAGTAGGTAGCAATTTAATGAATAGTAAGTAGCAATTTAATAAATAGTAAGTAGCAATTTAATAAATAGTAAGTAGCAATTTAATAAATAGTAAGTAGCAATTTCATAAATTGTAAGTAGCAATTTAATAAATAGTAAGTAGCAATTTAATAAATAGTAAGTAACAATATAATAAATTGTAAGTAACTATTTAATAAATAGTAAGTAACAATTTAATAAATAGTAAGTAGCAATTTAATAAATAGTGAGTAGCAATTTAATAAATAGTAGTTAACAATTTAATAAATAGTAAGTAACAATTTAATAAATAGTACGTAACAATTTAATAAATAGTAGGTAACAATTTAATAAATAGTTGGAAACAATTTAATAAATAGTAGGTAACAATTTAATAAATAGTAGGTAGCAATTTAATAAATAGTAGGTAGCAATTTAATAAATAGTAGGTAACAATTTAATAAATAGTAGATAACAATTTAATATATTGTACGTAACAATATAATAAATAGTAGGTAACAATTTAATAAATAGTTGGAAACAATTTAATAAATAGTAGGTAACAATTTAATAAATAGTAGGTAGCAATTTAATAAATAGTAGGCAGCCATTTAATAAATAGTAGGTAACAATTTAATAAATAGTAGCTACCAATTTAATAAATAGTAAGTAGCCATTTAATAAATAGTAAGTAACAATTTAATAAATAGTAAGTAACAATTTAATAAATAGTAAGTAGCCACTTAATAAATAGTATGTAACAATTTAATTAATAGTAAGTAGCCATTTAATAAATAGTAAGTAGCAATTTAATAAATAGTAAGTAGCAATTTAATAAATAGTAAGAAGCAATTTAATAAATAGTAAGTAGCAATTTAATAAATAGTAAGTAGCAATTTAATAAATAGTTGGAAACAATTTAATAAATAGTAGGTAACAATTTAATAAATAGTAGGTAGCAATTTAATAAATAGTAAGTAACAATTTAATGAATAGTAAGTAACAATTTAATAAATAGTAAGTAACAATTTAATAAATAGTAATTAACAATTTAATAAATAGTAATTAACAATTTAATAAATAGTAGGTAACAATTTAATAAATAGTAGGTAACATTTTAATAAACAGAAGGTAACAATTTAATATATAGTAGGTAACAATTTAATAAATAGTTGGTAACAATTTAATAAATAGTAGGTAACAATTTAATAAATAGTATGTAACAATTTAATAAATAGTAGGTAACAATTTAATAAATAGTAATTAACAATTAAATAAATAGTAATTAACAATTTAATAAATAGTAGGTAACAATTTAATAAATAGTAGGTAACAATTTAATAAATAGTAGATAACAATTTAATATATTGTACGTAACAATTTAATAAATAGTAGGTAACAATTTAATAAATAGTTGGAAACAATTTAATAAATAGTAGGTAACAATTTAATAAATAGTAGGTAGCAATTTAATAAATAGTAGGTAGCAATTTAATAAATAGTAGGTAACAATTTAATATATAGTAGGTAACATTTTAATAAATAGTAGGTAACAATTTAATAAACAGTAGGTAACAATTTAATAAATAGTAAGTAGCAATTTAATAAATAGTGAGTAGCAATTTAATAAATAGTAAGTAGCAATTTAATAAATTGTAAGTAACAATTTAATAAATAGTAATTAACAATTAAATAAATAGTAATTAACAATTTAATAAATAGTAGGTAACAATTTAATAAATGGTAGGTAACAATTTAATAAATAGTAGATAACAATTTAATATATTGTACGTAACAATTTAATAAATAGTAGGTAACAATTTAATAAATAGTTGGAAACAATTTAATAAATAGTAGGTAACAATTTAATAAATAGTAGGTAGCAATTTAATAAATAGTAGGTAGCAATTTAATAAATAGTAGGTAACAATTTAATAAATAGTAATTAACAATTAAATAAATAGTAATTAACAATTTAATAAATAGTAGGTAACAATTTAATAAATAGTAGGTAACAATTTAATAAATAGTAGATAACAATTTAATATATTGTACGTAACAATTTAATAAATAGTAGGTAACAATTTAATAAATAGTTGGAAACAATTTAATAAATAGTAGGTAACAATTTAATAAATAGTAGGTAGCAATTTAATAAATAGTAGGTAGCAATTTAATAAATAGTAGGTAACAATTTAATATATAGTAGGTTACATTTTAATAAATAGTAGGTAACAATTTAATAAACAGTAGGTAACAATTTAATAAATAGTAGGTAACAATTTAATAAATAGTAGGTAACAATTTAATAAATAGTAGATAACAATTTAATATATTGTACGTAACAATTTAATAAATAGTAGGTAACAATTTAATAAATAGTTGGAAACAATTTAATAAATAGTAGGTAACAATTTAATAAATAGTAGGTAGCAATTTAATAAATAGTAAGTAGCAATTTAATAAATAGTAAGTAACAATTTAATAAATAGTAAGTAACAATTTAATAAATAGTAAGTAACAATTTAATAAATAGTAAGTAGCAATTTAATAAATAGTGAGTAGCAATTTAATAAATAGTAAGTAGCAATTTAATAAATTGTAAGTAACAATTTAATAAATAGTAAGTAACAATTTAATAAATAGTAAGTAGCAATTTAATAAATAGTAAGTAGCAATTTAATAAATATTAAGTAGCAATTTAATAAATAGTAAGTAGCAATTTAATAAATAGTAAGTTGCAATTTAATAAATAGTAAGTAGCAATTTAATAAATTGTAAGTAGCAATTTAATAAATAGTAGGTAGCATTTTAATAAATAGTAAGTAACAATTTAATAAATAGTAATTAACAATTTAATAAATAGTAATTAACAATTTAATAAATAGTAAGTAACAATTTAATAAATAGTAAGTAACAATTTAATAAATATTAAGTAACAATTTAATAAATAGTAAGTAACAATTTAATAAATAGTAAGTAACAATTTAATAAATTGTATGTAACAATTTAATAAATAGTAGTTAACAATTTAATAAGTAGTAGGTAACAATTTAATAAATAGTAGGTAACAATTTAATAAATAGTAGGTAACAATTTAATAAATAGTAGATAACAATTTAATATATTGTACGTAACAATTTAATAAATAGTAGGTAACAATTTAATAAATAGTTGGAAACAATTTAATAAATAGTAGGTAACAGTTTAATAAATAGTAGGTAGCAAGTTAATGAATAGTAAGTAGCAATTTAATAAATAGTATGTAACAATTTAATAAATAGTAAGTAACAATTTAATAAATAGTAAGTAACAATTTAATAAATAGTAAGTAGCAATTTAATAAATAGTGAGTAGCAATTTAATAAATAGTAAGTAGCAATTTAATAAATTGTAAGTAACAATTTAATAAATAGTAAGTAACAATTTAATAAATAGTAAGTAGCAATTTAGTAAATAGTGAGTAGCAATTTAATAAATAGTCAGTAGCAATTTAATAAATTGTAAGTAACAATTTAATAAATAGTAATTAACAATTTAATAAATAGTAATTAACAATTTAATAAATAGTATGTAACAATTTAATAAATAGTAAGTAACAATTTAATAAATAGTAAGTAACAATTTAATAAATAGTAAGTAGCAATTTAATAAATAGTGAGTAGCAATTTAATAAATAGTAAGTAGCAATTTAATAAATTGTAAGTAACAATTTAATAAATAGTAAGTAACAATTTAATAAATAGTAAGTAGCAATTTAGTAAATAGTGAGTAGCAATTTAATAAATAGTCAGTAGCAATTTAATAAATTGTAAGTAACAATTTAATAAATAGTAATTAACAATTTAATAAATTGTAAGTAGCAATTTAATAAATAGTAAGTAGCAATTTAATAAATAGTAAGTAACAATATAATAAATAGTAAGTAACTATTTAATAAATAGTAAGTAACAATTTAATAAATAGTAAGTAGCAATTTAATAAATAGTGAGTAGCAATTTAATAAATAGTAGTTAACAATTTAATAAATAGTAAGTAGCCATTTAATAAATAGTATGTAACAATTTAATAAATAGTAAGTAGCCATTTAATAAATAGTAAGTAGCAATTTAATAAATAGTAAGTAGCAATTTAATAAATAGTAAGTAGCAATTTAATAAATAGTAAGTAACAATATAATAAATAGTAAGTAACTATTTAACAAATAGTAAGTAACAATTTAATAAATAGTAAGTAGCAATTTAATAAATAGTGAGTAGCAATTTAATAAATAGTAGTTAACAATTTAATAAGTAGTAGGTAACAATTTAATAAATAGTAGGTAACAATTTAATAAATAGTAGGTAACAATTTAATAAATAGTAGATAACAATTTAATATATTGTACGTAACAATTTAATAAATAGTAGGTAACAATTTAATAAATAGTTGGAAACAATTTAATAAATAGTAGGTAACAGTTTAATAAATAGTAGGTAGCAAGTTAATGAATAGTAAGTAGCAATTTAATAAATAGTAAGTAACAATTTAATAAATAGTAAGTAACAATTTAATAAATAGTAAGTAACAATTTAATAAATAGTAAGTAGCAATTTAATAAATAGTGAGTAGCAATTTAATAAATAGTAAGTAGCAATTTAATAAATTGTAAGTAACAATTTAATAAATAGTAAGTAACAATTTAATAAATAGTAATTAACAATTTAATAAATAGTAATTAACAATTTAATAAACAGTAAGTAACAATTTAATAAATAGTAAGTAACAATTTAATAAATATTAAGTAACAATTTAATAAATAGTAAGTAACAATTTAATAAATAGTAAGTAACAATTTAATAAATAGTACGTATCAATTTAATAAATTGTATGTAACAATTTAATAAATAGTAGGTAACAATTTAATAAATAGTAGGTAACAATTAAATAAATAGTAGGTAACAATTTAATAAATACTAGGTAACAATTTAATAAATAGTAGGTAACAATTTAATAAATAGTACGTAACAATTTAATAAATAGTAGGTAACAATTTAATAAATAGTTGGAAACAATTTAATAAATAGTATGTAACAATTTAATTAATAGTAGGTAGCAATTTAATAAATAGTAGGTAGCAATTTAATGAATAGTAAGTAGCAATTTAATAAATAGTAAGTAGCAATTTAATAAATAGTAAGTAGCAATTTAATAAATAGTGAGTAGCAATTTAATAAATAGTAAGTAGCAATTTAATAAATTGTAAGTAACAATTTAATAAATAGTAAGTTACAATTTAATAAATAGTAAGTAGCAATTTAATAAATAGTAAGTAGCAATTTAATAAATACTAAGTAGCAATTTAATAAATAGTAAGTAGCAATTTAATAAATAGTAAGTTGCAATTTAATAAATAGTAAGTAGCAATTTAATAAATTGTAAGTAGCAATTTAATAAATAGTAGGTAGCATTTTAATAAATAGTAAGTAACAATTTAATAAATAGTTGGAAACAATTTAATAAATAGTAGGTAACAATTTAATAAATAGTAGGTAGCAATTTAATAAATAGTAAGTAGCAATTTAATAAATAGTAAGTAACAATTTAATAAATAGTAAGTAACAATTTAATAAATAGTAAGTAACAATTTAATAAATAGTAAGTAGCAATTTAATAAATAGTGAGTAGCAATTTAATAAATAGTAAGTAGCAATTTAATAAATTGTAAGTAACAATTTAATAAATAGTAAGTAACAATTTAATAAATAGTAAGTAGCAATTTAATAAATAGTGAGTAGCAATTTAATAAATAGTAAGTAGCAATTTAATAAATATTAAGTAGCAATTTAATAAATAGTAAGTAGCAATTTAATAAATAGTAAGTTGCAATTTAATAAATAGTAAGTAGCAATTTAATAAATTGTAAGTAGCAATTTAATAAATAGTAGGTAGCATTTTAATAAATAGTAAGTAACAATTTAATAAATAGTAATTAACAATTTAATAAATAGTAATTAACAATTTAATAAATAGTAAGTAACAATTTAATAAATAGTAAGTAACAATTTAATAAATATTAAGTAACAATTTAATAAATAGTAAGTAACAATTTAATAAATAGTAAGTAACAATTTAATAAATAGTAAGTAACAATTTAATAAATTGTATGTAACAATTTAATAAATAGTAGGTAACAATTTAATAAATAGTAGGTAACAATTAAATAAATAGTAGGTAACAATTTAATAAATACTAGGTAACAATTTAATAAATAGTAGGTAACAATTTAATAAATAGTACGTAACAATTTAATAAATAGTAGGTAACAATTTAATAAATAGTTGGAAACAATTTAATAAATAGTATGTAACAATTTAATTAATAGTAGGTAGCAATTTAATAAATAGTAGGTAGCAATTTAATGAATAGTAAGTAGCAATTTAATAAATAGTAAGTAGCAATTTAATAAATAGTAAGTAGCAATTTAATAAATAGTAAGTAACAATTTAATAAATAGTAGGTAACAATTTAATAAATAGTAGATAACAATTTAATATATTGTACGTAACAATTTAATAAATAGTAGGTAACAATTTAATAAATAGTTGGAAACAATTTAATAAATAGTAGGTAACAATTTAATAAATAGTAGGTAGCAATTTAATAAATAGTAGGTAGCAATTTAATAAATAGTAGGTAACAATTTAATATATAGTAGGTTACATTTTAATAAATAGTAGGTAGCAATTTAATAAATAGTAGGTAACAATTTAATATATAGTAGGTTACATTTTAATAAATAGTAGGTAACAATTTAATAAACAGTAGGTAACAATTTAATAAATAGTAGGTAACAATTTAATAAATAGTAGGTAACAATTTAATAAATAGTAGATAACAATTTAATATATTGTACGTAACAATTTAATAAATAGTAGGTAACAATTTAATAAATAGTTGGAAACAATTTAATAAATAGTAGGTAACAATTTAATAAATAGTAGGTAGCAATTTAATAAATAGTAAGTAGCAATTTAATAAATAGTAAGTAACAATTTAATAAATAGTAAGTAACAATTTAATAAATAGTAAGTAACAATTTAATAAATAGTAAGTAGCAATTTAATAAATAGTGAGTAGCAATTTAATAAATAGTAAGTAGCAATTTAATAAATTGTAAGTAACAATTTAATAAATAGTAAGTAACAATTTAATAAATAGTAAGTAGCAATTTAATAAATAGTAAGTAGCAATTTAATAAATATTAAGTAGCAATTTAATAAATAGTAAGTAGCAATTTAATAAATAGTAAGTTGCAATTTAATAAATAGTAAGTTGCAATTTAATAAATTGTAAGTAGCAATTTAATAAATAGTAGGTAGCATTTTAATAAATAGTAAGTAACAATTTAATAAATAGTAATTAACAATTTAATAAATAGTAATTAACAATTTAATAAATAGTAAGTAACAATTTAATAAATAGTAAGTAACAATTTAATAAATATTAAGTAACAATTTAATAAATAGTAAGTAACAATTTAATAAATAGTAAGTAACAATTTAATAAATTGTATGTAACAATTTAATAAATAGTAGGTAACAATTTAATAAATAGTAGGTAACAATTAAATAAATAGTAGGTAACAATTTAATAAATACTAGGTAACAATTTAATAAATAGTAGGTAACAATTTAATAAATAGTACGTAACAATTTAATAAATAGTAGGTAACAATTTAATAAATAGTTGGAAACAATTTAATAAATAGTAGGTAACAATTTAATAAATAGTAGGTAGCAATTTAATAAATAGTAGGTAGCAATTTAATGAATAGTAAGTAGCAATTTAATAAATAGTAAGTAGCAATTTAATAAATAGTAAGTAGCAATTTAATAAATTGTAAGTAGCAATTTAATAAATAGTAAGTAGCAATTTAATAAATAGTAAGTAACAATATAATAAATAGTAAGTAACTATTTAATAAATAGTAAGTAACAATTTAATAAATAGTAAGTAGCAATTTAATAAATAGTGAGTAGCAATTTAATAAATAGTAGTTAACAATTTAATAAATAGTAAGTAGCCATTTAATAAATAGTATGTAACAATTTAATAAATAGTAAGTAGCCATTTAATAAATAGTAAGTAGCAATTTAATAAATAGTAAGTAGCAATTTAATAAATAGTAAGTAGCAATTTAATAAATAGTAAGTAACAATATAATAAATAGTAAGTAACTATTTAACAAATAGTAAGTAACAATTTAATAAATAGTAAGTAGCAATTTAATAAATAGTGAGTAGCAATTTAATAAATAGTAGTTAACAATTTAATAAGTAGTAGGTAACAATTTAATAAATAGTAGGTAACAATTTAATAAATAGTAGGTAACAATTTAATAAATAGTAGATAACAATTTAATATATTGTACGTAACAATTTAATAAATAGTAGGTAACAATTTAATAAATAGTTGGAAACAATTTAATAAATAGTAGGTAACAGTTTAATAAATAGTAGGTAGCAAGTTAATGAATAGTAAGTAGCAATTTAATAAATAGTAAGTAACAATTTAATAAATAGTAAGTAACAATTTAATAAATAGTAAGTAACAATTTAATAAATAGTAAGTAGCAATTTAATAAATAGTGAGTAGCAATTTAATAAATAGTAAGTAGCAATTTAATAAATTGTAAGTAACAATTTAATAAATAGTAAGTAACAATTTAATAAATAGTAAGTAGCAATTTAGTAAATAGTGAGTAGCAATTTAATAAATAGTCAGTAGCAATTTAATAAATTGTAAGTAACAATTTAATAAATAGTAATTAACAATTTAATAAATAGTAATTAACAATTTAATAAATAGTAAGTAACAATTTAATAAATAGTACGTATCAATTTAATAAATAGTAGGTAACAATTTAATAAATAGTTGGAAACAATTTAATAAATAGTAGGTAACAATTTAATAAATAGTAGGTAGCAATTTAATAAATAGTTGGAAACAATTTAATAAATAGTAGGTAACAATTTAATAAATAGTAGGTAGCAATTTAATAAATAGTAGGTAACAATTTAATAAATAGTTGGAAACAATTTAATAAATAGTAGGTAACAATTTAATAAATAGTAGGTAGCAATTTAATAAATAGTAGGTAGCAATTTAATAAATAGTAGGTAACAATTTAATATATAGTAGGTTACATTTTAATAAATAGTAGGTAACAATTTAATAAACAGTAGGTAACAATTTAATAAATAGTAGGTAACAATTTAATAAATAGTAGGTAACAATTTAATAAATAGTAGATAACAATTTAATATATTGTACGTACCAATTTAATAAATAGTAGGTAACAATTTAATAAATAGTTGGAAACAATTTAATAAATAGTAGGTAACAATTTAATAAATAGTAGGTAGCAATTTAATAAATAGTAAGTAGCAATTTAATAAATAGTAAGTAACAATTTAATAAATAGTAAGTAACAATTTAATAAATAGTAAGTAACAATTTAATAAATAGTAAGTAGCAATTTAATAAATAGTGAGTAGCAATTTAATAAATAGTAAGTAGCAATTTAATAAATTGTAAGTAACAATTTAATAAATAGTAAGTAACAATTTAATAAATAGTAAGTAGCAATTTAATAAATAGTGAGTAGCAATTTAATAAATAGTAAGTAGCAATTTAATAAATATTAAGTAGCAATTTAATAAATAGTAAGTAGCAATTTAATAAATAGTAAGTTGCAATTTAATAAATAGTAAGTAGCAATTTAATAAATTGTAAGTAGCAATTTAATAAATAGTAGGTAGCATTTTAATAAATAGTAAGTAACAATTTAATAAATAGTAATTAACAATTTAATAAATAGTAATTAACAATTTAATAAATAGTAAGTAACAATTTAATAAATAGTAAGTAACAATTTAATAAATATTAAGTAACAATTTAATTAATAGTAAGTAACAATTTAATAAATAGTAAGTAACAATTTAATAAATTGTATGTAACAATTTAATAAATAGTAGGTAACAATTTAATAAATAGTAGGTAACAATTAAATAAATAGTAGGTAACAATTTAATAAATACTAGGTAACAATTTAATAAATAGTAGGTAACAATTTAATAAATAGTACGTAACAATTTAATAAATAGTAGGTAACAATTTAATAAATAGTTGGAAACAATTTAATAAATAGTAGGTAACAATTTAATTAATAGTAGGTAGCAATTTAATAAATAGTAGGTAGCAATTTAATGAATAGTAAGTAGCAATTTAATAAATAGTAAGTAGCAATTTAATAAATAGTAAGTAGCAATTTAATAAATAGTAAGTAGCAATTTCATAAATTGTAAGTAGCAATTTAATAAATAGTAAGTAGCAATTTAATAAATAGTAAGTAACAATATAATAAATTGTAAGTAACTATTTAATAAATAGTAAGTAACAATTTAATAAATAGTAAGTAGCAATTTAATAAATAGTGAGTAGCAATTTAATAAATAGTAGTTAACAATTTAATAAATAGTAAGTAACAATTTAATAAATAGTACGTAACAATTTAATAAATAGTAGGTAACAATTTAATAAATAGTTGGAAACAATTTAATAAATAGTAGGTAACAATTTAATAAATAGTAGGTAGCAATTTAATAAATAGTAGGTAGCAATTTAATAAATAGTAGGTAACAATTTAATAAATAGTAGATAACAATTTAATATATTGTACGTAACAATATAATAAATAGTAGGTAACAATTTAATAAATAGTTGGAAACAATTTAATAAATAGTAGGTAACAATTTAATAAATAGTAGGTAGCAATTTAATAAATAGTAGGCAGCCATTTAATAAATAGTAGGTAACAATTTAATAAATAGTAGCTACCAATTTAATAAATAGTAAGTAGCCATTTAATAAATAGTAAGTAACAATTTAATAAATAGTAAGTAACAATTTAATAAATAGTAAGTAGCCACTTAATAAATAGTATGTAACAATTTAATTAATAGTAAGTAGCCATTTAATAAATAGTAAGTAGCAATTTAATAAATAGTAAGTAGCAATTTAATAAATAGTAAGAAGCAATTTAATAAATAGTAAGTAGCAATTTAATAAATAGTAAGTAGCAATTTAATAAATAGTTGGAAACAATTTAATAAATAGTAGGTAACAATTTAATAAATAGTAGGTAGCAATTTAATAAATAGTAAGTAACAATTTAATGAATAGTAAGTAACAATTTAATAAATAGTAAGTAACAATTTAATAAATAGTAATTAACAATTTAATAAATAGTAATTAACAATTTAATAAATAGTAGGTAACAATTTAATAAATAGTAGGTAACATTTTAATAAACAGAAGGTAACAATTTAATATATAGTAGGTAACAATTTAATAAATAGTTGGTAACAATTTAATAAATAGTAGGTAACAATTTAATAAATAGTATGTAACAATTTAATAAATAGTAGGTAACAATTTAATAAATAGTAATTAACAATTAAATAAATAGTAATTAACAATTTAATAAATAGTAGGTAACAATTTAATAAATAGTAGGTAACAATTTAATAAATAGTAGATAACAATTTAATATATTGTACGTAACAATTTAATAAATAGTAGGTAACAATTTAATAAATAGTTGGAAACAATTTAATAAATAGTAGGTAACAATTTAATAAATAGTAGGTAGCAATTTAATAAATAGTAGGTAGCAATTTAATAAATAGTAGGTAACAATTTAATATATAGTAGGTAACATTTTAATAAATAGTAGGTAACAATTTAATAAACAGTAGGTAACAATTTAATAAATAGTAAGTAGCAATTTAATAAATAGTGAGTAGCAATTTAATAAATAGTAAGTAGCAATTTAATAAATTGTAAGTAACAATTTAATAAATAGTAATTAACAATTAAATAAATAGTAATTAACAATTTAATAAATAGTAGGTAACAATTTAATAAATGGTAGGTAACAATTTAATAAATAGTAGATAACAATTTAATATATTGTACGTAACAATTTAATAAATAGTAGGTAACAATTTAATAAATAGTTGGAAACAATTTAATAAATAGTAGGTAACAATTTAATAAATAGTAGGTAGCAATTTAATAAATAGTAGGTAGCAATTTAATAAATAGTAGGTAACAATTTAATAAATAGTAATTAACAATTAAATAAATAGTAATTAACAATTTAATAAATAGTAGGTAACAATTTAATAAATAGTAGGTAACAATTTAATAAATAGTAGATAACAATTTAATATATTGTACGTAACAATTTAATAAATAGTAGGTAACAATTTAATAAATAGTTGGAAACAATTTAATAAATAGTAGGTAACAATTTAATAAATAGTAGGTAGCAATTTAATAAATAGTAGGTAGCAATTTAATAAATAGTAGGTAACAATTTAATATATAGTAGGTTACATTTTAATAAATAGTAGGTAACAATTTAATAAACAGTAGGTAACAATTTAATAAATAGTAGGTAACAATTTAATAAATAGTAGGTAACAATTTAATAAATAGTAGATAACAATTTAATATATTGTACGTAACAATTTAATAAATAGTAGGTAACAATTTAATAAATAGTTGGAAACAATTTAATAAATAGTAGGTAACAATTTAATAAATAGTAGGTAGCAATTTAATAAATAGTAAGTAGCAATTTAATAAATAGTAAGTAACAATTTAATAAATAGTAAGTAACAATTTAATAAATAGTAAGTAACAATTTAATAAATAGTAAGTAGCAATTTAATAAATAGTGAGTAGCAATTTAATAAATAGTAAGTAGCAATTTAATAAATTGTAAGTAACAATTTAATAAATAGTAAGTAACAATTTAATAAATAGTAAGTAGCAATTTAATAAATAGTAAGTAGCAATTTAATAAATATTAAGTAGCAATTTAATAAATAGTAAGTAGCAATTTAATAAATAGTAAGTTGCAATTTAATAAATAGTAAGTAGCAATTTAATAAATTGTAAGTAGCAATTTAATAAATAGTAGGTAGCATTTTAATAAATAGTAAGTAACAATTTAATAAATAGTAATTAACAATTTAATAAATAGTAATTAACAATTTAATAAATAGTAAGTAACAATTTAATAAATAGTAAGTAACAATTTAATAAATATTAAGTAACAATTTAATAAATAGTAAGTAACAATTTAATAAATAGTAAGTAACAATTTAATAAATTGTATGTAACAATTTAATAAATAGTAGTTAACAATTTAATAAGTAGTAGGTAACAATTTAATAAATAGTAGGTAACAATTTAATAAATAGTAGGTAACAATTTAATAAATAGTAGATAACAATTTAATATATTGTACGTAACAATTTAATAAATAGTAGGTAACAATTTAATAAATAGTTGGAAACAATTTAATAAATAGTAGGTAACAGTTTAATAAATAGTAGGTAGCAAGTTAATGAATAGTAAGTAGCAATTTAATAAATAGTATGTAACAATTTAATAAATAGTAAGTAACAATTTAATAAATAGTAAGTAACAATTTAATAAATAGTAAGTAGCAATTTAATAAATAGTGAGTAGCAATTTAATAAATAGTAAGTAGCAATTTAATAAATTGTAAGTAACAATTTAATAAATAGTAAGTAACAATTTAATAAATAGTAAGTAGCAATTTAGTAAATAGTGAGTAGCAATTTAATAAATAGTCAGTAGCAATTTAATAAATTGTAAGTAACAATTTAATAAATAGTAATTAACAATTTAATAAATAGTAATTAACAATTTAATAAATAGTAAGTAACAATTTAATAAATAGTACGTAACAATTTAATAAATAGTAGGTAACAATTTAATAAATAGTTGGAAACAATTTAATAAATAGTAGGTAACAATTTAATAAATAGTAGGTAGCAATTTAATAAATAGTTGGAAACAATTTAATAAATAGTAGGTAACAATTTAATAAATAGTAGGTAGCAATTTAATAAATAGTAGGTAGCAATTTAATAAATAGTAGGTAACAATTTAATAAATAGTAATTAACAATTAAATAAATAGTAATTAACAATTTAATAAATAGTAGGTAACAATTTAATAAATAGTAGGTAACAATTTAATAAATAGTAGATAACAATTTAATATATTGTACGTAACAATTTAATAAATAGTAGGTAACAATTTAATAAATAGTTGGAAACAATTTAATAAATAGTAGGTAACAATTTAATAAATAGTAGGTAGCAATTTAATAAATAGTAGGTAGCAATTTAATAAATAGTAGGTAACAATTTAATATATAGTAGGTTACATTTTAATAAATAGTAGGTAACAATTTAATAAACAGTAGGTAACAATTTAATAAATAGTAGGTAACAATTTAATAAATAGTAGGTAACAATTTAATAAATAGTAGATAACAATTTAATATATTGTACGTACCAATTTAATAAATAGTAGGTAACAATTTAATAAATAGTTGGAAACAATTTAATAAATAGTAGGTAACAATTTAATAAATAGTAGGTAGCAATTTAATAAATAGTAAGTAGCAATTTAATAAATAGTAAGTAACAATTTAATAAATAGTAAGTAACAATTTAATAAATAGTAAGTAACAATTTAATAAATAGTAAGTAGCAATTTAATAAATAGTGAGTAGCAATTTAATAAATAGTAAGTAGCAATTTAATAAATTGTAAGTAACAATTTAATAAATAGTAAGTAACAATTTAATAAATAGTAGGTAACAATTTAATAAATAGTAGGTAACAATTTAATAAATAGTAGATAACAATTTAATATATTGTACGTAACAATTTAATAAATAGTAGGTAACAATTTAATAAATAGTTGGAAACAATTTAATAAATAGTAGGTAACAATTTAATAAATAGTAGGTAGCAATTTAATAAATAGTAGGTAGCAATTTAATAAATAGTAGGTAACAATTTAATATATAGTAGGTTACATTTTAATAAATAGTAGGTAACAATTTAATAAACAGTAGGTAACAATTTAATAAATAGTAGGTAACAATTTAATAAATAGTAGGTAACAATTTAATAAATAGTAGATAACAATTTAATATATTGTACGTACCAATTTAATAAATAGTAGGTAACAATTTAATAAATAGTTGGAAACAATTTAATAAATAGTAGGTAACAATTTAATAAATAGTAGGTAGCAATTTAATAAATAGTAAGTAGCAATTTAATAAATAGTAAGTAACAATTTAATAAATAGTAAGTAACAATTTAATAAATAGTAAGTAACAATTTAATAAATAGTAAGTAGCAATTTAATAAATAGTGAGTAGCAATTTAATAAATAGTAAGTAG